>OY282640.1:75607981-76807981 GCA_958299015.1 Tetanocera ferruginea | reverse complement strand
ACTTTAAATCCGAAACCATAAATCTTAAATCCGAATTTCCGATTTAGAAAATTAAAAAAAAATGTATTATGATCCAAAGTGTTATTCTTTGCAAATAGGTCGGAAGTGCTCCTAAAATCCATTTTTTCGATTTCACTTCTTCCCATGGTTATAATGATTTTTTCAAAGCTTTAATTTGTTGGACTTTTTGGAGCAGGATAATATGGTAGGAACGAAGATCGATTGTGTAATCAGTCGAAAAAAAAACATTTGAGGTAAAAAAAACGTCAGAAAATATTTGGTTAACACCAACAAACACACAGATATAAAATCTTCCGGATCGAACAAGAAACACCGAAGATATAACGAAAAAACCAAAATAGCACCATAGGGACCACTTTAAAAAAAAAAAAAATATTTTTTTCGAAAATGTCTTTAAAATATCTAACGATTGAGGCGGGGTCAAAAATAGGTTAGTTTTGGTGATACGCTCTAGTGTACACATCAATGAAAGCAATAAATGTGCTCAGTTCATAAAATAAAGACTCAGTACACGTCCCCTTTATACGATTGAAGTGACACATTTTTTCAGTACATACAATATTGACTCAGTACACGTGTCTGTTGCACATCGGCACATGATTTTGCTGTTTTATGTCATTCGTTTCTAGATTTTGAAATAGCAACACCTCCAAAGCAGGGATGACATTCTAGGCACAATTGTGATTTTTTCGGCACTTTCGAGTCTAGACGGCACTTTACGCACGTGCTTTTTCATTTCAGCGCAATTGGAATATCTTAAAATTGAAAAAAGTTACATAGTTATTGTGACCGTGTCAAACTTCAAGCAGATTTTGGCTACGAGTTACTTTTGGCTACTAAATTTTGCGATTTATTAGCTCCAACGCGATGGACATCACAACAGGTTTTATAATTAATTTAAAAAATTTTTATTGAAATTCAGTTTTTGGTATCATTTGGGGGTGCAGCCGATATTTTGCAGTAGTGGACCCCCTTGAGTATTATTTTGAAGCACACTATGGCAATGAAAATATATTTTCGATAAGTGGAACTCCCCCTCGATCCGTTTACAAAAATGTATATATTTTGTTTCTTATATTTAAATAATTGTAAACTGCGTGAATATTGAAATGCAGTCAGAGGAATTCACATGCTTTGTTTTAGAACTAAATATTTATTTAGACATATTTGCCGACATTTTTTATAATATTTTTTGAATTAAAAGAATTTATTTAAAAAATGAACGGCAATTCCAGAAAAAGTAAACCTACTTCTTGCAAAATAAAAATGCTTTATGTTCAATAAAAATACATGGAACGTTTAGAATGTTCCTTGTGTTTTCCTACGGTAAATGCATTTAAAAAAAACATATTGTATCCTTAAATTTTATCTGATTTCATTGTATGTATTTGTAATCTGTAGCAAGTTAAAACTTAGGTTTTTAAATTTTTTCTAATTTGATATTTCTTCATTTAAATATCAAAGCGCAGTTATATAATATTCATAATTGAATAATTTTTTTTTTAATAGGGCATATTAAAATTTAAAAAGAAAAATAGTTTTCTATCGAAAAATATAATTTCAAAAAGTAATTCAAGATTTAAACGTGAGTGACAATTTTTATTGATAAGTTGGATTATCTTGGAAAATAATTGGCTGCCACAATTTATGTCTCGGATTTACTTTCTATATACGATTAGTGAATTCTTTATTTTTTTAAATCAAGCAGATGCAATTATTTTTCATTAAAAAGGCATTTGAAGAAGTGAAGTGAAGAAGTGAAGCGCAAGTGACATTTATTTTTTATTTTCGTTTGTTTTTGTATTAGAAATGAAAGAAGATAACGAAAACATCAAGAAAAAGTGAAAGCCGACCCCAAAAGAAAATATGAACAAAATTATAGAGACGAATTATAGGTAAATCCGGATAGGTGAATCCGGATTGAAGTATATAATAGAACTTCTCTAATCTAGCCATTTCTTTATTAAGTTATTAATTGATTTGTTGAGAGGGTGACTTAGGCATGAACTGTGTATATATTCAATACATGAAATGAACAAATGCATAAAATTATGTATTTAAAATATGTAATGAGTAAATTACGTATGCACTTATTACATAAATTTATGTACTACAAATATACACTGAAAAAATTACGTTCGTGCTGAGTACATGAAAATTGTTCTAACATGCTGTACTCATCACAAATGACTTCATGTAATGGGTCAATAATCTATGTAATACGTACGTAAGAGTAAGTACAAACGTAAGAATTTGTGATGAATACAGTGTGAATGTACCCACCACATACATCCATGAATTCACGACACATATTTGTGTGTTGAGTACATAGAATTCTTTTTTGACTATAGCACTGCTTTAAAGCATTATTTACTCAATTCAGATTACAACATGTACTAAATTCTTTTATGTGTGCAGAAAACTATGCCATGAGTACATAAATTTATGTAGTGATTCCATAGGTTTTTCTCTCTGTGTATATATTTGAATTTGTATGATAAAATAAAATGCCTTGCCACATTGCGAGATCGATGGAGAAGTGAACAAATTTACTAAGGAAGCAGTCAAAAATTTCACGATCACTTGAACATTTGTACGTTCGGACAAATGTACTTAAAGTATTTTCGAAGGTTGCATGCGCCATCTTTTGGCTTAACAATTACTTACTTACTTAGGTGGCCATGACAACCCGTTGACGGGTTACGGCCGACTTCATCAGCTCTCGCCAGGCGTCTCTGCATCGCGCGCGCCGTCTTCAATCTCATTCACCAAGCGCGGTGAGGGCTTCCTCGGCCTGCCATCCATCGGAGGCATGGTCTTCTTCTTCGTCGTCGACCCTCCACTTTCGCCTCAAACACCTTTTTCGCTGGAGCTTCTTCATCCATACGAAAGACATGACCCAGCAGTGCTGCCAGGTGTCAGCAAAAATAAATCCCCATTTTTGCATACACAAAAAAAATTTTCCCCGTTTTTTATTTTGAGTTTCCCCGTTTTTTTCCCCGTTTTTAAATTCAGAAAGAAGTATCAGTTTATAAATGTTATAATATTAAATTATTTCATTTAATTATAACAAAAATAAATACTTAGATCAAATACGTAGGTTTCCATAAAAAACATACAATAATTATAAGCGGTATATTGTCGATATTCGGGATAGAACCTTAAGGGTCTGAGATCAACTTAACAATCATTGCAAAAATTGTATAAATTTATTTGAAATATATACATTATTATAATGAAAACTTAAACATTCAGTATTTATTTTAATTACAAAACTTTTTGAAATTTCATCAAAGATTTAGTGTTCAGAGTTCCGGATAAAGAGCTTTGATCAAGAGAGTTCTTTATTTTTGTTTTGTTTAAAGCCTGCAGAAAAATGAACCTAAGAATAGTTCTGAACTAGTTCCAAAAGAGGCTAATACTTGTACCACTACATTACCGTTTTGCATTGAACGAGCTGACGCTTTTTACGGGTTGATGTCATAGGAAAAGACAATTGTCCCTATAAACATTATTTTTTCCCTATATCTGTGCTAGTTCCATTATAAATTATGAATGGTTATGAATGGTTTTGATACAGTCCAGAAGTGGTCATTTAAAGCCCTATTATCAGCCTTATTTGAAACACGGGTTTGTACGATATAACTAATTTAATTATTGTATAGTAATTACATAGTTTTAACTGTATATTTACCATTTACCACTAAACTATTTTCATCGAATATGTTTGCGAAACTTAAAAAAAGTTCGGAATCTAAAAAAAAAAAACGGGCCCCAACACGTTTTGAGAGTTTTTGTTTTTTGATTTTGTTAGTGCCTGCTGACAAGAAAAACTAAGTATATAAAAATAAATTCAAACTGTTCTGTGCTGAGTGTCTTCTGTAATAGTTCCAAGCTGACTCCAATTTCACTAGAAATAAACTAGTTGGTTTTTCTAATTGTCTCCAAAATAACTGCTGAGAATTAACAACGAAAAAAGCCCTTTCAGTACATGTCGCTTTGGGGAATACAATAACTAAACGAAACTATTTTTTTTTTTAAACATGGAAACGTGTGGAAAATAAGAGGACAAGGGGACAAATGATGACAATGTTTTTTTTAACAGATTGGGTTAATTAAAGCACATAGCTTTAAAACTATCATTCGTTAAGTCAAACCTTTCCCAAATTTCTTCGCAAGCGGCAATAAGGAATTGTCTACAAGATGACATAAGAAATGACACATTTTGCTTCGACAAGGTAACTCTAAAATTTAAAGTAAGGTACTTTACGTTGTATTTTTATTTTCCCCGTTTATATCAATGTTTTCCCCGCCATCCCCATTTGAACGAAAAATCCCGAAAAACGGGGAAAATCCCGCCACCTGGCAGCTCTGTGACCCAGCCAACGTAGTCGCTGAATTGTTATACGCTGGACTATGTCAGTGTCGTCGTAGAGCTCGTACAGTTCGTGGTTCATTCGAATGCGGTAGTCGTCGTCAACTCGAACAGGACCAAAGATTTTGCGAAGAACTTTCCTCTCGAACACCCCAAGAGCGGCTGCATCTGTTTGCGATACCACCCATGCCTCAGCGCCATAGAGAAGAAGAGGTATGATTAGCGTCTTGTAGAGTGTTAGTTTTGTCGATCGAGAGAGGGCTCTGGAACCTAATTGCTTACTTAGCCCGTAGTAGCACCTATTAGCAATTGTTATTCTCCGCTTTATCTCCAGGCTGACATTGCTGTTACTGTTTACGCCGGTGCCAAGGCATGTAAACGCCTTGTCAACTTCAAAGTTATATTTGCCTGCTGTAACATGGGAGCCTAGAAGCCGTACTTCCCTATTTGCAGACAGCATATACTTTGTTTTTCCCTCGTTCACTTAACAATTACTTCAGTAATTACTGTTTTAATTAAGATTTATGGTGTAAGCATCGCCGCCCGCCTTGCAGTACACCTGCAAAAATTAATGCACAAGTTGCAAATAATTAAAAAAATAAATCATGTGATCGTGCATATTTTTACATTATGGATCGTAATAATGATATACAAAACTTTGATATTGAATTCAGGAGGAATTAAGGAGTTATCTAACAAATTTCTTAATGCATTTTTGAAATGCAAAAAAAAATTAATCTGTTTTTTGTTGTTTAATAATTATATAATATATATAGTTTTACTTCAAAATTCTTAGGCACTGAATATTAAAAAATTGTTTTAACTTATATAAAAAATTCAATATATAAAGAAAATAGAAAAAAATTGATTAAATTAAGTTCATATTAATATTTTGTAACAATGTACATTAAGAAAGTTCTACATATTATAAAGTATAAAAGTGTAATAATATACCTAATATATCCAGCATATAAGGAGCGATGCATTTTATAATTAATTTTTTAACTAGTGCAGTTGTTAATTTGTTTCTATTTAATTTGCGATAAATACCCCGGATAATATCCGGACTCCAAATTCTGAGAAACAGGAAGGCCATTCGTATTTGGCTGCAACACTTGTAGAATAATCTTATGATAAAGATTTGCGCCGAGCACTATTGCAATCGGATTAGATTTATAGAATTTCGTGTCAGCTAGTATTAAATTAGAGAATTGTTATGCTATGGATTCGTCGATGAACTTTGTCGGAGTTCGAATAGAGATCGGTGGTCCACTCGAAGCAGAGATTTTAATCCAAATATTTACATCGAATCGAGCATGAATGGTAATTGGACATACCTATTCGTCACCGAGCGTCATAGTGTTCATTTGTAAATGATTCACTAACTTTCTGGCGATACGACTAGTAGCTGAGTACGGATCAAGCAGGGATCTTGCATAGTGCAAGCCATGATATTGTTCA
Organism: Tetanocera ferruginea; assembly: GCA_958299015.1. NCBI lineage: Eukaryota > Metazoa > Arthropoda > Insecta > Diptera > Sciomyzidae > Tetanocera > Tetanocera ferruginea. The sequence continues at coordinate 76,802,124 of OY282640.1, read as the reverse complement.
TGCGCCAAGCAATTGGAATAGTATCATATAGTAGAACAGGGCCTTATTTCATAAAAACTGACAGGTGATAATTCTACAAATTTGTCGCAATTGTCTGACAATTGTTTGTTTTATAAAACTTTGACATATGACATATTTGTTACTTTATACAATAATAAAAATGTCGTAGTCAATCCGACATAATTGTCATAGTATATTTACAAATATATGTCGATGTTAATGCAACCCTGTAGTGTGCTTGGATTTTTATGACAATTTTTTTTCATTATAAAATGGCAAACACGGATTTGCGTTCTTAGGGCCGTTTTCACAATGTCCGGTTGAGCGCTAATCGGAACTTTGACCAGCGGTTACTTGGGGTTTACATTAGACAGTAGTGTTAAGACAGTTGCAACACATTCACAATTTTTTACACACACATACTCACTTTTTCAACTGTCTGGTCAACTGTCTGAACTTTTTTGAAGACAGTTGCCAGACAGTAGCTGGGACAGTAAAATGACATTTTCTATATAGAAAAAACGGAAAAGGGAAAAACGTCAAATAATTCACTGAAAATATTTGATATCAATTAATGTCAAATTTGTTCAATGTTTTATCTACTGTCTTGCCAATTGTCTGGACGCCTACGTCATAGACCTAATTTCGAAGTATTTTTGACAACTAGTACATATTCTTGACTGTCTTAACAGTACTATCTAATGTAAACGATGTGTTAGCAAAAAAGCATTTTCTCAATGTTCAGTTAAGCCTTATCTGTCGGTTAAGGTTAACAGCAAGTTGAAGTTCCGGTTAGCTGCTAATCGGAAGAACAGCTGAGTAGAGTTATCAATTTTATATTTATTATAAGTCCACTAAAATGAATAAAATCAAACTTTAAATCAAAGTTTGAACCTAAATAGGTAAAGGACATATGCAAATAGACATGATTACGCTGAAGAGTATGACGATACGTGTATTCATTAGAAAATTTCGTTTGTCCAACAGCAGTTGTTTTCTTTTAATATTGGATGAAATAAAACATAAAATTGGAAAAAATACTGAAAAGCTTGTACTACCCCGACAACAATCAGTTCGTACGTCTGCCTTTTTTATAACATTAACACTTTCAACTTTTATTTTTAATAAGAAAACAATATTTCTGATACAAAGTTTTTAGTATCCTTAAAGCTTGAAATGTATCTTTTTAGAATTAACAGCAAAAGTAAAAAAATTACAAAAACAACAACGTTAATAGCGAGATTAACCAACACAGTCATAAAATGCAATCCAAAAAATTCAATTCGTACGACAGAAAGAATGCGAGTGTGCACAAGGATAACGGGATAATTTTTTTTTGTTGATTCTGTACATCAATGGAGAATGTTTTGGGCATGTTTTGAGAAAATTTCGGTCACTCTTTGATTTTAAACCAGTAGTTTTTTGTATGTTTTTCTACTATGGCACGTGGCAAAGCGGTTTGTGAAAAAATAAGAAAGTGAATTGTTATCACTTTCCTTTACACAAAAGTTTTGGCTTTTATTGCATAGCCCCTAAAATAAGTAAAGTCAACTGTCCAATACGTCATCAAAAATTACATGAATATCGTCTCAACTGAGCCACAGCAGCATGGGCTAGGTAATAAATCAAAAGTAAATGATCGAGATATACAAGCATTAGAGGCCATAATCATAGAAAATAGACGGACTTCAGTGAGAATCTTAGCGAAAATGTGGCCGAATATGATCGGGAGACGTGCAAGCCGTGTTTTATATTATAATAAATATATATATAATAATGGTATTCAATGAACGACGTATGTATATATACTGAAGCGTATAACTATAAGTTTACGCTGTGCGTTTCCACGAAGCCACCCCGAAAATATGCAGATTAAATTACGTAATTGTATCACAAAGAAGTTGCCATCACACAAATTTTTATAACAATACAGAATTGTGTCACATGTGGTAATACTGTGCTGATGTTAAGATTTTTTTTTGGTGACGATTTTGTTATACAAACAGCTATTGTTCAAAATTTGAGATATGCCGTTCCCTTTGTTCGGAACTCTGTTCCTAAATCACAACACTTCTTTACAGAAGTCCTACCACAGCTGGATGAAAATCGATTCAGGGAACTAGCACGTTTAAGCTGGAAAAACTTTAATGTAGTTTTAGAACTAATAAAGAATGATGAAGTTTTTAATGGAACACATTCTGCTGCGCAAATGCCAGTGCCTATGCAACTTATGATAGTTCTTTATCGGCTTGGATCTTACGGCGAGGGAGCTTCTATTTCAAAAATCGCTAGTTTGTTTGGAGTGGGAGATGGGGGCACTTTACAACAATATACTTGCAGAGTATTTAAATCAATTTTAAACTTGAAAAAAAAGTTTATCTTTTGGCCAAATACTGCAGAGCGAAAAAAAATAGTTGCAACAACATTAAATGAACTACCGCATTGCATTGGTTATGTGGATGGAACTGAAATAAGGCTTGCAGAAAAACCTACACAAGATCCAGAGTCCTTTTTTTCTCGGAAGCATGTATACTCCTTGAAAGTTCAAGCAGTTTGTGACTACAAAAAACGAATTCGTCACATGGTACTTGGATACCCTGGAAGTGTGCATGACAGCAGAATATTTAACAAATGCGACTTATCTCAAAATATTACTGATTACTTTTCCCAAGCAGAATGGTTAGCTGGAGACAGTGCTTATAAATTGACACCTTCTCTTATAACACCTTATAGAGAAAATTCAACTTCAGGAACTATAGAAGACAGAAAAACTTTCAACAAAATTTTTTAGCAAATACCGAATAAGAATCGAACATTGCTTTGGCACATTGAAAGAAAGGTTCGGTAGTTTGAAAGAATTAAAAATTCAAATAAAAAATGACGATAGTATTAAATTGGCTTGCCAATGGATACTCGTGTGCTCAATTTTGCACAACATTGTTTTAGAAAGTGATATCGAAGATAATTTTGAAGCTATTTTAGAAGAAAGCATTGAAGATGAGGCTGAAAATTTTAATGGAAATGATGTAAGCTTTACTGGAGCAGGCGAGCTAAAAAGACGCGCGCTTCTAGAAGTACTAAGAGACATTCAATAACTTAAAACATTACTTTTGAATCATTTATAAAGTTTTTATTTATGTAAGTCTTCAATTCCATAGAAAAGTATTAATAATAATATAACAAAAAACTTAAAATTATAAATCTATTCTAATTGAGATCTTTGAGGTTAATTTCATTTATTTTTACAGTTAATTTAATGCAATTTTTAATAAAGTAATTTGAGTTCATTTTAAATTATGATGTTTAGTTTTTCGATTTGAGATTTTACAAAAAAATTAAATTTATGCATTTACACTTAATTGTTACACAATTTTTAAAAAACATGTTTTTTAATTATTTATGCTTCAGCTCAATTTCATATCTTTTTACTCTTTCTTCCATCTCTAATCGCATTTTCTTCCATTTCCATTTGTATTTTTGCAAATGAAAGTCTTTCATTAATTTCCAACTCTTTTTTTTTAAGATCAATCTTTTCTTTCTCTAACTTATGCTCTTCCTGCCACCTTTTTTCTTCACTCATTATCCTCTGCTCCTGCAAAGTCTGCAAAACTGAAATTGCGTTAGAGTTACTCGATGGCTTGCTTGCTTTTGATTTTTTCAACTGTGTTCTAAAATTTTCAAAAAATTTCTTTGGAGTTGACGTCTCCGGTGGCTGATTTTCGGCGCTGTTTTCACAGTAATCATCAATGCAGTCATTCAAATCTTGGGATTGGTTACACTCATTGGCAGGAGATTCATGAAACTGGAATGTTTCCTCATCAACCACAATGCAATCCAGACTTGATGAAGATGTCTGATAGACAACGTTCGGATTGACGCTTCGCCTTTGGCTAAAAATTTCGTCCAGCTGATTCCAAAATGGACAAATCTTTTGGACGTACTCTGGAAAAGAAAAGTTGGTACAAATATCTGATTTTTTTAAGAACGTGCTGGCCTTTTAAACAATTATAACTTACCATTTACGCTTGTTTCCTTCCCCTCAGCCAGTAAACCTGCACCAGTCTGCTTCTTCCAGGTTACTGCTGAAATGTATGTAGTTTTTAGGTTGCGCATTTTGGACTTAAGCACACACCAATCTAAATTTGCAGATTCCAACCTTTCCACCTTTCCAACCTAAAAAGATTCCACCTTTTTCCTTTATTTTTGAATAAAATTTTGAACATGTTGGCTTCTACAAAACAAAAATATTGAATTATATTTTATTGTTGGACAAATTATCACCTCGAATAGTTCCGGATCATCCTTTGTGGAAATTATAACTTCTTCAAGAAGACATGTTGCTTCCCTCTCTGTCTTTAATTTTGTTAATAAACAAATATTTTCAAGTTTACTTACAAAATTCATTGCTAAAGTAAATTAAAGCAATGCTTGTCAAAATCAACATAAAACCACGGTTGCATAATATGTTAATACGCATTATACGTACTGGATACACAACGTTTTTGTGCCGTAAGCCGCGTATGTTTAATCCCTTACAATTTTGTTATTGTAAAATACGCTGCAGTAAACTTACCGAACATACGCCGTTTACATCACCAATACGGCGTTCATTGAATACCACTAATGTATATTTTATATTTTTCTTATATAATGATAATTGATAGAGAATGACTGCCAACTTAGTAGACATTTGCTTGGAATATTATCATCCCAGTATTTATTTTCTTGCCAGATTTTTTGCATAGGGAAATTAGCTACAACAATATAGGGGGGATAGCAAGCCGGCAGGGTGGAAAACTTTAGAAATATTTGAGTAATGTATCTTTTAGTATAAGTGGGTTTTTTCTTAACCGCACATTTTTTCTTAAGAACTGGGAATATGGGATTGAACGACTAGGACCAAGTTGCAAAGTTTTTCGATAGTCTTCTTTGAACGGAGAAGTAAGAATATATCTGCCTTCTCTGTTGCGAATTGTAATCTATACTATTATATAAAAGGCTTCTCACGTATCTACGTAGACGTATAACTCAAGAACTACTCATTCGATTTTTGTAATTCTTTCACTAACATAAAGCAACATGTTTAACTTAGTCCGTGGAATACTTTTTTTCTCTAAAACTGCTCTTAAAAGTAATTAAAACTTGAGTTTAAAAATTAGCCAAAAAAATCAAATCCAAAAGACATTGCTGCATTGAATCGTTAGATACACAACCAGCGCGCTGCAGCGTACAGCTTTTTCGCTCTTTTCCTCTCCGATTGTGTTTGTTGTTATTGTTTCATTTACTTAAAGTGCTTTAAATAAGGGATGTTTTACCTACAAGAGCAGACGCAAGAAGTTGTCTCATTCAGTTGGCGCCTGAGACTTCAAGCAATTAATTCCTTGATGCTTAATTTTTAGCTATGCTTTATTTATGCTAAATATGTAAAAGTTAATGTTTTGGTCATTAATACTTAAAAAGGTAGATCCAAAATTTTAAAACCAGTGCAATGTCCAATTTTAGTACCTTCATTCATATGCGTTTCCTGACGTTATTTTTGATTATAAAATTATATTTTGATTATAGCCTTGATTATAAAAATCGGATAAGTAGTATCCAAGATAGACTTGAAAAGAGCGAGAAAAAAAAATTTAAAATATTGGGGCATAGTGTTATCAATGTGTGGAAAGGTGTGTTCGCATTAGTTAACAGGTGTAAGTGTATTGATACGATACTGAAAGGTGTGGTAAAATTCATTTACAAAACCCTTAAATTTATTTGAATGGAACAATTTTCATCCGATGCAGCTTACTTTAAAACAAGATGTTAAAAGTTACAGATCTTCATTAAGTTTAAGTTCGAGTTAAAGAATTAAAATGTCGTTTTTGGGAAACGAAAATAGATTCCTGAGCTGAAAAAAGGTTAAAAGCTCTTTATTTAGACTTCTCAGACCTTACCGAATGTAATTTCGTTTTTGGAGCGAGAATTTAGTGTACTTGAAAATCTCCTATACAAATAAAAGACGGTCTTATGTAAAAAGTAGAAAGTTAATGCAACTAAACCACAAGTCTTCAAATATTTTCATAAAATATGTATCGCCCATTTCATATAATATAAGTTGCACTCACCATTTCCGATTTAGCTCAAATTGATTTCTTAGATTGGTTTATTGTTTTAAATGAAAGTTCGGAGTTTGAGATTTAAAGAGTTTTTCACGGACCCACAGCCATGCGTATGCCTAAAAAGGGTATATTTTAAAACAACATAGCTCTGTCAATTTAAATTCGATTTTTGTAAATTTTATATTTTAATTTTTTAAATTTTTAATTTAAAATATTAATGCCATGCCAGACGCTATAATTTTTTTAACTTTCATAATTTAAGCTTTTAAAACGTTTCATTACCTTAAAATGAAAATAAACTTTATAAACTTTTTAAAATGAACTTCTAAAACGTGCGTATGATTTTCTGCAATAAACATTTTAAATTGAGCTTTTAAAACGTTCGTTTGATAGTTTAAAATTAACATTTTACAAAATAACTTCTAATTATTCTACAATTCTAAAATGTTAATTTTAAAATATCAAATTAACGTTTTAAAAACTCATATTAAAATGTTTTTTATAGAAAATCAAACGAACGTGTAGAAGCTTATTTTAAAATGTCCGTTTTTAAAATGAAAATAAATTTTAGAGGAGCAAAATCTGGGTTAAACGTTTTCAAAAGTAGCACGTTTCTGCTCTTCTGGAACGTAAAGTAATGCGAAACGTTTTCACATTTTTCTCTGTGTAAGTAGAAGTGAATAACGACATAATAATGCATTCAATTAATACAAAATTGATCCATGAATAAAATTTTCAATTCATATCCAATTTTAAAAAATGTATTTATCATAAATTTTTCGTATTCCGAATGTTGAATTAGATTTTTTATTAAAATGAATGCTTTTAATAAGGAATGCAGTTCAGTTTCGTTATTCATTTAGCATTAACTGTTTTTCATGAATTTATTTTTTGTTCATTATTTCGTTTTCTATTATTTTGATTTTTTTATTTATTATTCAAGTTTTATTCATTATCCCTTTCCGACCGTATACGCACAATTGTGACTTAATATGACTTCACTTTTTATTAGTTCAACAAAATGCTGCCATTGTGTGATTAGACCTGAAGCACATAATTGTATAAGATTTTTTTTTTAAAGAAAACCAAAATCTGCCGTTATATGTATTTGCGAAAACGAGTCGGAACAGTAGGTATTAAAATTTTATTTAAATTATTTAAAGTTGATAGATACCTTCTAATAAGTGTTTTTATCATCAAAGCACTACAACTTTTATTTAGAAAAAGATATTCGGTTTTGAATTTGTAATTTCATTTATTTTTTAGCCACTTTCATACAAGTGCAACAATTATGCGTATCCTGAAATTAAAGGATTATCGAGCAATTTGACATAAAAGTTTATTTCATTGAATTTTATGAATACAAAAACGTCAGGTTCTAAAATTGTATCAAATTTTAACCAACAGTTCTTGCGTAGATCGGAAAGGGTAATTAATTTTTATTCGATAAGTTTTTTTTATTCATGCGTTTGGCTTGTATAAATTTTTTAACCAAAGTTGTATATTATAAATTTGGTTACTAACCAAATTCGATAGGGCTAAGACGGTTTTTTTAGTTGTAGCTTAATTTATAAGTAGTAATTTAATCAGGGACCGTACCGGTTATGGCTTTTTTTCGAAAAATTCACATATTAACTGTTATATTTTAACTTTTATTTTTTCAGACTAAAGTACAAGTTATTTTGTGCCTTTTATTTTTTCGGGCTAATATAACAGTTACTTTTGACTTTTATTTTATCAGTAAAAAATAACAGTTATTTTCTGCCTTTTATTTTTTCGGTCAAAACTATCAGGCAATTTGTATTTTTTCAAAGGCCATTTTACCGTCTAAAAAACTATTGATAGCATGTGTAAAATATGCGCACCGATAACATGAAAATAAAATAATGAAAATAATGAATCCTAATATTTTTGACCGAAAAAAAAAGTCACACAATAACTGTTATTTTTGACCGATAAAAAAAAAACAGTAACCGTTATTTAAAATATCAGTTATCTTTTAAATTTTATAGAATCAGTTGAAAATTTTAAAGGCTCATTCTAACTGGTCCTGCAGTGGGTAAAATTAGTTTTTATTCCCAGGTTTCCAATGATATCTTCAGATTTACCATTTCAATTTAAAAGGGTAAAATTTCCTGTATGAGTATGAGTATTAGGGCGTATCGAATTACATTTTTTTTCGAATTTCACATTCTTAGAGGTCTCAAAAGTTTCATGTGGTTGTCAAGATCTACCAAAAAAAATTTTATGAAAATAAAAGGACATCTTCCTGCCCCGCAAGGAAAAAGTTGTTTTTTGAGAAAAACATTAAAAAATAACGATCTTAAAATGCTTTGATTTTTGTAAAAAAAACTACATTTGTCTTAAGGAAAAAATTTAAATGCAGTTCAACTAGCAATATCTTACCGAACACGATGATACTCACGATTTTTACCCACAGTATCCTGTTTGAAGGATATTCAAAGCGAAAGTTATACTCGAGATGGCACATAACTTTTGATTGTAACCATTGAGTCTAAATTTTGATGGCATTGATTATAGTGTTGGCGTTTTTCTTAAATATGATGAATTAACAATTTGCATAGTTTTTGCATATCAGTTCTCTTGTTTTAGAGAAATGTATGCTAGAACGCAATTTTTAAACTTTTTCAAAAAAATTAATATTAGATTTTATATCACGGGCATAAGAAGTGGTGTCGAAGATAATTTTCTTAATTTGGATTCTTCAAATATTTCTGTACATGACCCTACCTTAAAATATGTATTTATTATGCCGGGCTTAGACCACGATTTTTTTTTATATTTTAATACTTAAAAAATTTTACTTCGTAACATCAAATTTCTCAATTTGAGTTATATCTTCTTTATGGTTATAATATCGTTAAAATACATTTTATGCCATTCAGTCGGTCTCAAAAGACTAAAAAATTGTTTTTAAAATGTGTTTTAATGAAATTATAACCATAAAGGGGACATAACTCAAATTGAGAAATTTAATGATAGGAAATAACTTTTTTTAAAATATCGAAAAAGAAAAAAAAATCGTATATCGCTGATATACTAAATAAATATTTTTAGGCAGTATCATATTCAGAAATTTTTCAAAAACTCAAATTAAGAAGATTATCTTCGACACCACTTCTGAATCACTTGACATAAAATCTTATATTCATTTTTTTGAAAAAGTTAAAAAAATTGCGTCCAAAAGCTATGCAAATTATTAATTCATGTTATTTATGGAATACATCAACACTATAAACAGTTCCTCCAAAATTTATAACCAATGCTTACAATATAAAGTCTTGTGCTATTCCAAGAACAACTTTCGCTTCGAATATCCTTCATACAGGATACTGTTGGTAAAAATCATGAGTAGCACCGTATGTAGCAAGAAATTGTTAGTTAAACTGCATTATTACTTTTGCTTTAAGACATGTGTGGATTTTCTTAAAAAAATCAAAGCATTTTAAGATCGTTATTTTTTATTGTTTTTCCCAAAAAACAACTTAGTCCTTGCGGGGCAGGAAGATGTCCTTTATTTTTTATAAAATTTTTTTTGGGTGATCTTGACAAGCCTATGCAACTTTTGAGACCTCTAAGAATACGATCTAAAATTTTCGATACGGCCTAATATGTTTTGCCATGACTATAAACAAAGAAAGTCATTCAATGTTGTTGGTGTTGACTTGCGTAATGATGTGTTCTCGCATGGGAAATTGTACGTTGGACTTTCACGTATTGGAAATTCTTCAAACCAATTCATATTACATTCTTCCAAACGATGAATGTTTTACCAAAAACGTAGTTTATTCAGAAGTTTTTAGCAACTAAAAGTGATGTTCTTTTATTATTCTTTTCTTTTCAAACCAAAAGGTCCTTTTAGATTTGATGTTAACATTTCAAAAGTGGGCGTGTTAGTTCAGTAACCTTTCATACTTCGTTTCTGCGCTTAATAATTGTATTTTGTATATGCTCCAATGTTTGATATGTAATGTTGTTATATACAAGTCTTATACAAGAAATATTATAAAATAATTTTAGGTGCGATAATTGGAGGACCTCCACCAGGTGAATTTAGTGGATTGAAGTTCAATAGTGTATTGCATGCGATGCCTTTCGATGATTTTCACCTAGCTTCACGCCAAAACAAAAACTATTAATGCTGTTATGACACTAATGCTGTTATAACACACTATTTGTGAATAAAAAAAGTAAAGAACAACTCTTAAGTTGGTCTAGCCCGATTACCCTAAAACCTCCGTCTTCGAAAACGAACACAATCATATTTATTGAAGTTTGGACATGACAACGTCTGTCGGGTCTGCTAGTATAGTTATAATTTTCTTCGCAAAAACGATCAGTTTGGGTTACGAAATGTTTTTGTGGAAGATCCTCCACCTCCCAAAAACGTGAGATCCAAAGAAACTTTATTAAAATACTAGCGGATGTAACCCGGTGTTACTAGGGATTGTGCCTCGAGCACAGAAAAAGGACGATTTTCAAACGGCTCTCATTTTAACATTTTTTAAATTATCAATTAAATTTTTAAATTATCGTTTTCTGGGGTTTTCCCCTCTCCTTCCGTCGAAAGTGTTTAGTCAAATTTCCGTAAAACTGTACCTGCCGGACATGATTACAAAAAATTACATCTTCAACGTCTCGATCTGACGTCTGGTTTCAGAGGAAAATGGTCACCCAGTTTGAATAAGCCATTTAAAGAAAAATGCGTTTAAAGTTTTTCTTAGCTGCATTTAATATGCAATTTTATTTCAAAAAAATTCCAATTTCGAAGCATCGATTCGATTTTTGGATTTTTTTCGTTCAAATTCAGTTCTGGTCAATACTGTTCGGTTAATTTTTGTTCATCTTTATATTGCTTCTGCTCGTATTCGTTAAACTTCTTTTTATTCGTTAGTCTTTGGTTCTTGACTTCGTTTGCCTTCGGCTCATTCCTTGATTTTTGTTGAAAGAACTTTTAGGATATATTTCAGTAACAGATACAAATGCTTACCAAGTTTCATCAAAATCGGTTCATCCGTTTTGACGTGAATGAGCCAGACATAGTTGATTGAATAAAGCACAATCTCAAGGAAATTTTCTGAAATTTAAATAGCCTCAATTTTGTTGCAGGGTCAGGTTATTTCACGTACCAAATTTTAGGAGTTATTGAGTCTTATCAAAGCACTACTTAAAGCCCCCACTTGCGGAAGTCTTTGGAATTTTTTCCACAAGTGGGCGCTTTAAGTAGTTTCATACCAAATTTCATTGATATCAGTCCAGGTGTTTAGGAGTTATTATGGAGTGCCACGCCAACATAATTCCGCTCACTTTTTTACCTATGTGGGAATTTTCTTAGAACCCTAATCAGTACCTAAAACTAAAAATACAACCCTGACATCAACTCGCACGAGCACAGCGAGTAATTTAAAAACTCAACCGAACTGCAGTTAGTTGCAAAAAGATGAACGACGAAGACGCTTCCAATTGGGATAAAATAAGTTGTGCATTCATCATTAAATCTATAATGAATAATTTCATTCTGTTTATTAAACTAAATTAATATATAAATTAACAAACAATAAAACTTTCCTTTTGTTTGAAAAAACAAAAAAAAACTCCACAAATTTGGGGGCTCAACCAGTGATTTGTGTCAGAACGCTGTGAAGTGGTCGCTTTTATTATTAAGTGTTTTATTATTAAGTGCCGAATTAAGTGCGATTAAAAGACATTAACATATTAAAAATCGTAAGATTAAAATTTGCAATTAAATTTTGTGAGACTCTTGAAGACAGTTTGTCCTTGAAAGTTGAGACATGGCGAGTTTACAGAACTTTCGCGAAGTCGCGCGATTTCTTGAAAGGGGAAAAAAATAAATAGTCTGCGCTCTTCATAAGTTTGTTTTTGAGCGAGATGGCGACAGGTTAAACCGAACCCGGTTGCGCGAATTGCAAGGGTTTTCATATGACGAAGAGAGCGACCTGTTTGTAAATAAAATGGCGTACGTCAATGAAAATTTGAATGAAGCCGACTTAATAGCAATTTGTGGCGCATTGCAAATTAGCTATAATGTGGATGATGTGAAAGTTCACATTTTTAGAAATTTGAGGAAAGGAAGACTTCTTTACTCAAATAAAAACCAAAACGATGACGAAGACGAAACAGTATGTAACGACGCTGATGCAGCAAACGACGATGAAGCAAACTGCGCCGATGCAGTAAACGTCGTAGCTTCAGCGCGCGGGTGTGAAATACGTAGCAATAGTTTTGTATCTCTCAATAACGACGATAGTGAGAGTGAGATGAACACAAGGTTCGGAACAGTGACGGCGAAAAAAGTTATACATTCGCAAATACCGCGATTTGCAATGAATTTTAGGGACATAGAAGATTCAATGAGAACATTCGACGGTGGTGAAAATTTGCCAGTTGAAGTGTGGGTAAGCGAGTTCGAGGAAACTCCTGCTCTTATGTGCTGGGATGATTTCCAGAAGTTTGTTTTTGCTAAAAAATCCTTATCTGGTTTGGCTAAACTTTTTATTTTGAGTGAAAAAGGAATAAACTCATGGTGCAAATTGAAAAGTGTTTTAATTGACGAGTTTAAAAGTACAACAAACAGTGCACAATTGCATAAACTACTTTCAGAACGAATAATAAGAAAAGACGAGTGTGTTCAGGAATATTTTTTAAAAATGAAAGAATTAGCTTGTCGGGGAAATATTGAAGAAAATGCTTTAATTCAATACGTAATTGATGGAATAAAAGATTTTAATATTAACAAAACAATTTTATATGGTGCTAAAAACATAAAAGAATTTCAAGAAAAATTACGGTGCTATGAACTCTATTCTGAAAAATGTAAGCAATCAAGTGAAACGCGAAAATTTGATAAAAATACTGCCGCATTGGTTAAAAATGAAAAGAAAATCGAAATAAAATGTTTTAACTGCGGAGAAAAAGGGCATAAGTCCATAAATTGTATAAACAAAGAAAAAGGTACCAAGTGTTTTGAATGCAATAAATTTGGACATCTTGCTAAAGATTGCCAAAATCGGAAAAATGAAAGTGCAAAAAGTAACATACTTACTTACTTACTTAGGTGGCCATGACAACCCGTTGACGGGTTACGGCCGACTTCATCAGGTCTCGCCAGGCGTCTCTGCTACGCGCGCGCCGTCTCCAATCTCTTTCACCAAGCGCGGTAAGGGCTTCCTCGGCCTGGTCAATCCATCGGAGGCATGGCCTTCCTCTTCGTCGTCGACCCTCGGCTTTCGCCTCAAACACCTTTTTCGCTGGAGCTTCTTCATCCATACGAAAGACATGACCCAGCCAACGTAGTCGCTGAATTGTTATACGCTGGACTATGTCAATGTCGTCGTAGAGCTCGTACAGTTCGTGGTTCATTCGAATGCGATAGTCGTTGCCAACTCGAACAGGACCAAAGATTTTGCGAAGAACTTTCCTCTCGAACACCCCAAGAGCGGCTGCATCTGCTTGCGATACCACCCATGCTTCAGCGCCATAGAGAAGCACAGGTATGATGAGCGTCTTGTAGAGTGTTAGATTTGTCGATCGAGAGAGGGCTCTGGAACCTAATTGCTTACTTAGCCCGTAGTAGCACCTATTAGCAATTGTTGTTGTTCGCTTTATCTCCAGGCTGACATTGTTGTTGCTGTTTACGGCGGTGCCAAGGTAAGTAAACTCCTTGACAACTTCAAAGTTATATTTGCCTGCTGTAACATGGGAGCCTAGACGCCGCACTTCCCTATTTGCAGACAGCATATACTTTGTTTTGCCCTCGTTCACCGTCAAACCCACTTTGGCTGATTCCTTTTCGATAGCGGCGAAATCAGCGGTTACATCTCTCTTGGTTCTGCCGATAATATCGATATCGTCAGCATACGCAAGGAGCTGGACACCTTTGTAGAAAATGGTGCCATTTCGATGTACACCTGCCTTTCGTAGGATCCCCTCCCCGCGGGTCGCCTTGTCTGAAACCTCGTTCGGTATTAAAGGTTTCGGAGAGGTCATTTCCTACCTTGACGGAGCTGCATGTATTGCTCAACGTCATCTTGCAGAGCCTAATCAACTTTGCAGGTATACCGAACTCAGACATTGTTGCGTACAGGCAATCCCGAATCGGGCTATCGAACGCAGCTTTGTAATCAACAAAGAGATGATGGGTGTCGATTTGGTTTTCGTGGGTTTTTTCCAGGATTTGGCGTAGTGTAAAAATCTGGTCTATGGTGGACTTGCCAGGACGAAAGCCACACTGATAAGGTCCAATCAGTGTTTTGGTATGCGGCTTCAATCTTTCACACAATACGCTCGAAAGAACCTGATATGCGATGGATATAAGACTGATACCTCTGTAGTTGGCGCAGATTGTCGGGTCTCCTTTCTTAAGTATAGGACAAAGCACACTGAGATTCCAATCGTCGGGCATGCTTTCCGCTAGCCATATTTTTCTGATGAGTTGATGCATGCACCTTATCAATTCACCGCCGCCGGTTTTAAACAATTCAGCAGCCAGGCCGTCAGCACCTGCGGCTTTGTTGTTTTTGAGTCGCTGGATAGCAACTTTAACCTCGTCATGGCTAGGTGGTGGAATTTCCACTCCATCATCGTCGATTGGTGGTGTCAGACTGCATTCTCCAAGGGCGGAATTGTTGGTATCGTCGCCTGCAAGCAGATTGGAAAAATGCTGTCTCCATAATCTCAATGCGCACTGCGTATCTGTTACCAGATCACCATTCTCATCTCTACAAGTGGATGCTCCGGGCTTGAAACCTTGGGTTATACGCTTAACCTGCTGGTAGAATTTTCGAGCATCCTTCCTGCCCTGGTACACCTCAATTTTTTCTCGCTCACGCTTTTCCTGCTCTCTTTTTTTACGTCTGAAAAGGCATCTCTCTTCCTTCCTCTTATCGCGATAGTTTTCGTGCATGACTCGCGTTGCAGCTGACTGCAGCGTCTTTTTATATGCGTCGTATTTTGCTGCTGTCGCGTCGCGACACTCCTGGTCATACCATTGGTTGCGAGGTTGCGGGCGCCGAAAACCAATGACTTCTTCAGCAGCAGTGCACATGGAGTGGGATATATGCGCCCAAAGTCCGCCAGCGTCGTCGAGGCAAGAGTAAGGTTGGTTGAGCTTAACCGAGAGTTGAGCGGAGTAGGCCTCGGCGGTCCGTTGTGATAGCAGCTTATCGACATCAAGCTTTCGTTGCACACCTGTGCGTACATTCTTCGCATTGCACAATCGCATGCGGATCTTGGCTGCAACAAGATAATGGTCGGAGTCAATATTGACCCCCCGAAATGTGCGCACATCCAGTACACTTGAAGCGTGCCTTCCGTCGATCACAACATGATCAATTTGGTTTCGCGTTTTTTGATCCGGGGACAGCCAGGTTGCCTTTTGGATATCGAGGTGTTGGAATCTGGTGCTACTAACTACCATGTTTCGCGCCGCGGCGAAGTCGATCAGTCTTAGACCGTTATTCGAAGTGGTCTCGTGGAGATTGAACTGACCGACAGTGGAGCCAAAGATGCCTTCTTTTCCGACCTTCGCATTAAAATCGCCGAGAACTATTTTTACGTCGTGGGCCGGGCAGCGATCATACACGTCCTCTAGGCTCGCGTAGAAGGTGTCCTTGACAGCATCGTCCTTTTCCTCCGTCGGGGCATGTGCGCAAATAAGGCTGATGTGGAAGAATTTCGCCTTGATGCGGATTGTCGCCAGCCTTTCGTTCACAGGTGTGAACCGGGAAACAAGATGGCGTAGTTTCCGACTTACGACGAATCCGCATCCAAATTCGCACTTCTCCGCATGGCAGCTGTAGTAGATATCGCAGTCTGCTCTCTTAGAGCAGCCTTGTCCTTTCCATCGCATCTCCTGGATGGCGGTGATGTCAGCCTTAATTTTTTCGAGGGCTTCCGCCAGTTGGACAGTGGCACCTTCCCTATAAAGGGTCCGGACATTCCAGGTGCATATCCGTAAATCATTATCCGTTTTTCGTTTGCGGTGGTCGTCAACGTAGTGGGGGTTCATATCCGAGGCTGATTTTGTTTTCATTGGGAAGTTATAATGTGGTTGGGACCCAAACCCTACGCACATTCCATTTTTAAGGTCTTGAAGAGACCCCTCAAGTTTATTGTCTAGAGGAGACATCGCCGCTCAAATTGGCCGCCAAAGTTTATCGGGCGATAGTTTTTGACGTTTCCAGGAGACACCACGCGGAGGTTTTGAGTCGACTTGAGACGATTTCGACATGGATAATGCTGACCTCGCCAAGTTGAGGCAGTCAGACACGTTGCCATGTGAAGATCGCCCCCTTTTGTCTCCCAAAAAAAGTAACATAAGGTGTTTAAATTCAACGGACGATATAATGAACAAAGAAGTAATAATTTTAAACAAAAAGTGGTCTGCTCTATTTGACACCGGTAGTAAATTTAATGTTGTGACATAAAGTGTTTATGAACTTTTTAACAAACCGAAACTTTCTGAATCAAATTTCTATCTTGTCGGTTTTGGTCAAAAGAAAAGTGGTAACAAAATAAAACCAATCGGTAACTTTAAACATGAGGTTGAAATTGACGGCAACAAATTTTGTCTAGATTTTCATGTTATTCCACATGACTGTATGGATGTTGAGATAGTTATTGGTAAAGATCTTTGTTTTCAAGCAGAGATTAAAATTAATTCAGACGGTATTAAAGTGCCAAAAATTAAAACAGTTGAAACTGATGAAGTTCACACAATTATGAGCATTGATGTTGTACACGAAGATGAAAACATCGAAGTTGGAGTTACGGCGAGTGATTTTGCGAAGCAAAAAGTTCGAGACTTAGTACAGAGGTATCAGCCAGAAAAAACAAAATCGACGAATATTGAAATGAACATAATTTTAAAGGACGAAACACCAATCTTTTGTAGACCACGTAGACTTCCGTTTAATGAAAGGCATTTGGTCGAGGAACAAATCGAGCAGTGGCTTGAAAGTGGAATTATCGAACCATCTGAATCCGAGTTTAGCAGCCCAGTCGTACAAGTCAAAAAACGCGATGGAACTCCAAGGCTATGTATCGATTTCAGAAGGATAAATAAGGTAATTGTTAAAGATAGATTCCCTTTACCCCTTATTGAAGACCAACTTGATCGATTGCAAGATGCCAACATTTTTTGTACGATCGATTTAAAAAATGGATTTTTCCATGTTGACGTCAATGAAAGCAGTAGAAAATATACCTCGTTTGTAACGCACAGCGGACAGTATCAATTTTGTAAAGTCCCTTTTGGATTATCAAACTCTCCTGGCGTTTTTCAGAGATATGTCAACTTCATATTTCGGGATTTAACAAGGAAGGGTGTTGCGTTACCATGCATTGATGACATAATTATTCCTGCAAAAGACGAAGAAGAAGCATTAGAAAGACTGGAGCAAGTTCTTGTTTTATGTCGAAACTATAGACTTGAAATAAATCGCAAAAAATGTAATTTCTTAAAAAGACGCGTCGAATTCTTAGGACACGTAATTGAAAACCATCAAATATCACCATCAGCTGCGAAAGTAGAAGCCATGGTAAAATATCCTTTACCTACTAGTTTGAAGCAACTCGAAAGTTTTCTTGGTCTCGCAGGGTACTTCAGAAAGTTTATGCCTAACTTCTCCCTGGTGGCAAAGCCGCTTTCAGATTTGAAAAAACAAAACCGAAAATTTGAAATTACACAAGAACACATTAATTCATTTAACACTCTTAAAAAGATGCTAACGAATAAACCAGTTTTAAACATTTATAACCAAAACTACGAAACCGAAGTACATACTGACGCTTCCATGAACGGGTACGGTGTAGTGTTGTTGCAAAAGTCGCCTGAAGATGGTCAGTGGCATCCCGTATATTTTATGAGTAAAAAAACAACAGATCAAGAGAGAAAATTTACCAGCTACGAACTGGAATTATTGGCTGTTATTGAAGCTTTGAAAAAATTTAGAGTATATTTACTTGGTTTACATTTTAAAATCTTGACTGTTTGCAACGCCTTCGCGAAAACTTTAGATAAAAAAGATCTTTGTACTAGAGTAGCACGATGGATACTTTTTTTACAAGAATACGACTATGTCGTGGAGCACCGATATGGCTCAAGCATGCGACGCGTAGATGCTCTTAGCAGATACCCGATAATGATGATCGATGACGATAATACACTTATTAGAATACAGCGCGCACAATGTGAGGACGAAGAACTCAAAAACATCAAAGAAATTTTACAAACCAAGTCAACATACAAAGATTATTTTATGAAAAGCAACGTGCTGTACAAATTAGTAAAAGACTGCTAACTTTTATACCTAGGGGAATGCAAAGTGAAATAATTCGACAAGCACATGTTAAGGGACATTATGCTGTAGAGAAAACGAAAAAACTTATAACTAAAGAATATTTTATACCAAAGTTACAGGAAAAGGTACGAAAGCACATCGCCAATTGTATTCCATGCATTGTTAATCGAAAACGCGGTAAGCAGGAAGGTGAACTTCATTCTCTTCACAAAGCAGATACGCCGTTGCTTACTTACCACGTTGATCATCTTGGTCCACTCGAGTCAACAAGCAAAATATATAACCATATCTTCGCCGTTATAAACGCTTCCACCAAGTTTTCTTGGCTTTACCCGACGAAGTCCGCATCAGCAAGCGAAGTAATAGCAAAGCTGCGCGCTCAGAGCTCGGTTTTCGGGAACGCGATCCAAATTATATCTGACCGTGGATCAGCATTTACCTCAGACGATTTCAGAGATTACTGCGAAACTGAAAGCATCAAGCACATCAAAATTACGACTGGATTACCGCGTGCCAACGGACAAATTGAAAGACTAAACAGCACGATTATATCTGTACTGTCAAAGCTGAGCATCGATGATCCAAAAAAGTGGTACAAGTTTGTAGATAAAGTACAAGTCATCAATTCTACTTACCATCGTAGTACAAATATGACTCCATTCGAGATGTTAGTGGGAACCAGAATGAACACTAAAAACAATCTTCACATCAAAGACCTTATAGAACAAGAAATGATTCAGAACTTCAATCAAGCTAGAGATGAATCACGCAGAGTCGCTAAGCAGCAAAGACTTAAAGTTCAAAATTAAAACAGAAAAACATATAATCTTCGACGCAAACCAGCCACACGATATCGAATTGGCGACATGGTCGCAATAAAAAGAACACAACTAGGAGGAGGTCTTAAGTTACGAGCAAAGTTTCTAGGACCTTATCAAGTAACTAAGATTAAGAACAACGACACCTATGATGTCACTAAAATTGGAATCAGTGAAGGACCAAAACATACGAGTACATGTGCTGAGTACATGAAGCCATGGTCGACATACAACGATGATGATGACAAAGGATGTGATCTGTTCGAGTCGAACACTTAGCAGGATGGCCGAGATGTGGGAATTTTCTTAGCACCCTAATCAGTACCTAAAACTAAAAATACAACCCTGACACCAACTCGCACGAGCACAGCGAGTAATTTAAAAACTCAACCGAACTGCAGTTAGTTGCAAAAAGACGAACGACGAAGACGCTTCCAATTGGGATAAAATTAGTTGTGCATTCATCATTAAATCTATAATTAATAATTTCATTCTTCTTATTAAACTAAATTAATATATAATTTAACAAACAATAAAACTTTCCTTTTGTTTGAAAAAACCAAAAAAAACTCCACACCTATGCTTTATCTTGGGTGCAGTTGAACCTTCATACCAAATTTCATTGAAATCGGTCAAGGCGTTTAGGAGTTATTGAGTCTTAAAAATGCACTACTAAAAGCGCCCTCTTGTGGAAGTCTTTGGAATTTTTATATTTTATTTTTTATCTTAGGTGGAGTTGAAGAAGAACACCTCAAACATCTTAATTTAGTTTTTAAACGACTAGACAATTACGGACTAAACACTAAACCAAACAAATGTATTTTCAGCGCAGACAGAATACATTTTTTAAATTACGATATTTCAAATAAAGGCATACAACCATCTCCCGATAGAATTCAGTGCATTGTTAACTATCCAAAACCAAACAAAACTACTTAATCATTAATCATTTTAATAGTAACGCAAAACTTTTTATCGCTGAAGATGCATCTAACACTGCATTAGGTGCAGTTTTACAACAAAAACACAATCAGGAAACAGAACCACTAGCTTTCTTTTCAAAGAAATTATCACCATCAGAGACAAAATACAGTACGTTCGATCGCGAACTTTTAGCAATTTACCTTACAATTAAACACTTTAGACACTATTTAGAGAGACGAACATTTACAATATACACAGATCACAAACCACTTACTTCAGCATTACATTAAAAAACAGAGAGAAGCTTGGGCTTCACAAACACGACACCTAGAATTCATTGCACAGTTTTCCAACGACATCAGACACATTAAAGGTACCGATAACACCGTAGCAGACGCACTTTCAAGAGCTGAGATAGAGGCTTTCACAACCTCTGAGATAAACCTCAGAACTCTACACAAAGAGCAGACTACAGATCCAGAACTACAAGAGATACTAAATAAACACACTTACAAATTCGAACAAATACACATTCCAATACTTAACATAACAATTTGGTACGAACAAACAAGTTCAGGAACACCGCCATACATTCCACAAACATTACGCAAAAAAGTTTTTGAACAATTACATAACATTTCACATCCAGGCACACGAGCTTCTCGACAACTCATAACACAAAGATGTTTTTGGCCCAAAGTGAACACACAAATCAACAAATGGTCACAAGAATGCCTTAGATGCCAACGAGCTAAAATACATAGACATACGAAGACAATTCCACACAAGATAGACATTCCACACGGTCGTTTTGAGCATGTTCATATCGATTTAGTTGGCCCTTTACCAATATCACATGGTTTTAGATATCTGCTTACCCAAGTTGACCGAAACACACTTTGGCCCGAAGCGTAACCAATTTAAGATACCAACGCCAGTACTATCGTAGATACACTTCAAAAGGAATACATCTCACGTTTTGGAGTTCCTCTGAAAACTACTTCCGATCGAGGACCTCAATTTACGTCCACAACATTTAGAAACTTCGATAATAATCTAGGGAGCAAACACATTACCACTTCTGCTTATCATCCACAAGCTAATGGGATTGTAGAACGATTTCACCGCCAACAAAAGACTTCTCTAATAGCGAGTAACAACCAGACAAATTGGTACGCAGAGCTACCACTAGTTCTTCTAGGACTCAGGTCCACGGTCAAAGAAGATATTAAGGCTTCACCAGCTGAAATGGTTTTTGGTCAAACACTCAGGCTACCACAGCAGATAGTAACACACAGCAGTCAGAACTTTAATTCGTCGGACACCTTATCCAAACTTAAAGAGGCTGTAGAAGATCTAAAGTCAAACATTGCGCATCACAGCACCAACTTCCAACAATATAAGTTAACGAAACATATATTCAAAACTTCAAAGCGCAGTCCAAACTCACACGCGCATCCACTCTAGAAAAATATGCTGACGCTACGTCTACGAGCGATAAATCATCGTACTCCAGAATAAAACAAACAACATAACTACAGGTAGCCACATAGCAAGTACAAAAACAACAACAACAATAGCCGGTCAAGTTGCAGCCATTTAGTTAATTTATAAAATATGTAACAGTTAGTTCTAAAATAAATAGTGAACAATAAAGTCGAACATCAGAGCTTTGCTCTGATGTTGTTTTTTAAAAAATAAACTTATATTAATAAAGTTTAACTGGCGCCCGAGCAGGGACCCAAATGTGAAGTTCAAGACGAATAAAATCTTTGGAACAACAATTTGGGCCAAATCCAAATGTGAAGTTCAAGACGAATAAAATCTTTGGAACAACAATTTGGGGCCAAAACCCAAACGTGAAGTTCAAGACGCATAAAATCTTTGGAACAACAATTTGGGGCCAAAACCCAACTGTAGAGTCCTGGACAAAATCGTTCCCTGGACAATAGTTGGCTAATTTCCAACGAAAAAAGGTCAAGGAACAAGTGACTACAAGGTGCCTAAGTACAAAAGGAAAAGGAGATCACCCAAGAGTTCATCCTCCAGTGACATCGATGGAAATGATACTTGTAAGATTAGTTTTAAGTTGAAGAAAAATAAATATATTAAAAAGAAAATAATGAATTAAGTGAAAATTAAATTGAAAAGAAAAAAGTAAAACTAAAGAGAAAGTAAGAATAGAAAAATATTATATGATTTAAAAGAAAACATAAATTTAAACCTATAGAGTGGATTTAAAAATAAATCTATAAAAAATTTTAAAACAAATTTTTTAAATTAGAACTAAAGAGCTGTTTAAATTAAAGAGTTATCAAGTGAACATGGAATTTAAAATAAATGTAAAGAAACTTAAAAAAAAATAAAATTTAAAGTAAAGAGATAATCGAATTAGAGTATTACAAAGCGAAAATATAATTAAAAAAGAAACTCAAAGACCTTATTCTAATTCTTACTAAACTTTTATAAATTATAAAATATAAAATTATTACTTTTATAATTAAATTATAAATTATATGTTATAAACAGATTTTTAGAAACTTTTTTTTAGAAAATAGAAAAAAATCGTTAAATCATGACGGATCAAGACGATATTGTTTCAAAATTAAACTTAATTTAACTACAAGCCCTAATTTATCCCAAACTAATACTAATCCATCCCGACCAATTAACAATCCTTCCCATGATAACCCACTCACAGTGAATGAGGATATAATACGAGAAATTACTCTCCGTGTCACAGCCTCATTGGCTTCTATCAATAACCCATTTGTCGAAAACGACGACACTGACTACACAGTGCAATTCAACTCAACGAACCTTGACGGACTCGACAGAATTCCGGACATAGTAAAGAGCTTACGAGAATTCTCTGGTCAACCAGGTCAGTTTAATTCATGGCGAAAAACCGTCGACAGAATTTTTACAGCATTTGAAAACATTAGAGGAACACCAAAATATTACGCAATTTTGCATACAGTTAGGCACAAAATTACTGGTTACGCAGATACAGCGTTAGAGTCATATAGAACGCCATTGGGCTGGACCAAAATTAAAAAATGCTTAATGATGCATTATTCCGACAGACGCGACATAGGAACATTAGAACACGAAATGACCACCTTGAGCCAACGAAATCACACAGTAACCGAATTTTATCAGCAGGTTTATCAGTATCTCTCGCTGATTCTAGACAAGATCGCTTGTTTGGAATTTAACGAAGAATCTCTTCAGACGATGACCAACGCCTACCGCGAAAAAGCATTGAACACTTTTATTCGTGGACTTAACGGCGACCTTCCCAGACTTCTTAGTGTACGTGAACCAACCACCTTGCCACAAGCATTGCACTTGTGTCAGAAGTTAGAAAATATGACATATAGATTAAACTCAATACAGAAACCAATCAATTTCAGGAAACACAATGAACCTTTACTACCATTAAGACCGCCACGCCAAAATTTTCCTCCTTTGCAAATTCAAAAAAAAATTGATTTTTCCCGAATTAACCCATATTCCCCAATATAGATACAATAATAATAATATTGCATTCCGACCCCAGACAAATTACCAAAATACAGCAAATAATAATCCAAACGGATACCAACCCAATTACATGAATAATAACTTGAGATTCCAACCAAATAATTACAACTTTGGAAACAATAATGCGCAAGGATTTCAACCGAGACCCCAATTCAGCCAACGAAATCCATCAGGGTTTAACAACAGACCCTACCTGCCACCTAAGCCTCCTGTACCAATGGATATTGATCCATCAATACAGTCCAAACAGCTTAACTATCAAAATAGACCCAATTTTTCTCAAAACAATTATTCACAAAAACGTCCGGCCATCCAACAAAACAATGTCCCTAATAAACTACAAAAAACTTTTTTTACGAACACATATAACCCAACTTATCCTGAAATCGATAACCAATACTCGTGTCATAATCCTAATACATATCTGGCTCACCAAGAAGTTAACTTAAGTTAAGTCAAGATATTCCTTTATCTTCTTATGGCTCTTACAATCTTGATACACATTTTGCTGATCAAGAATGCAACTTTCAAGATATTTCCCCATCATACAACAACCCTTTCGATCCAAACGACTTATTCAATTCGCAAGCAGAACAATGGGAAACTATCGAAGAATATCCTATAAATTTCCAGAAAACAAATCCATTCCAAGTTACTAATGATAACCCAATCGAGACTAATGATAACGTTAAGACTAACCTTCAACAAAACGATAGTATCCATTTTTTAGGATAAAACCGTCTTCACTATCCTACTTTGAGTTTATTACCGGATGTGGAGACGTACTAAATTTTTTGATAGACACAGGATCTAACAAAAATTACATTCAATCTACAAGAATTCAGCACCCCTTAGCCAATGACGACTTATTTTCTGTTAACTCTATAGCAGGAACCATTGAAATATCTCATCATACATTTTTAAGAATTTTTGGTCCACAAATGCCAGCAGTTAAATTCTTTATTTTACCTGGATTGAAATCATTCCATGGAATTATAGGTAATGATACTCTGAAGCAATTAGGTGCAGTAATCCACACAGATAGAAATTTCATGACAATTTTGTCCGATTTAGTGATCCCATTAAAACAACACATAGCACAAGATGTAAATAATATTAACCTACGTACGTCACACTTGACTGAACAGCAGACGGAAAAACTACAGAAATTAATTGCAGGATGTCCTAATTTACTTTGCGAGCCTAACAAAAACTTACATATTCAACCATTGTAGAAGGCGAGATAAAAACTACAAACGACACCCCAATTTATTCAAAAACTTATCCCTATCCAATGGCTCTGAAAGAGGAAGTCGAAAGGCAAGTCGAAGAACTTTTAGCTAATGGCATAATAAGACCATCGCGATCTCCCTATAACGCTCCTGTTTGGATTGTCCAAAAAAAATGGACTCATCAGGTGAAAAAAAGTATCGTATGGTAATTGAGGTTACCATTCCGGATAGATACCCAATTCCGGAGATACAGGAAGTTCTCGCCAACCTTGGCAGAAATGAATTTTTCTCAATCATCGATTTAAAAAGTGGCTTTCATCAGATTCCCTTAAAGGCTTCTGATATAGAGAAAACGGCATTTTCCATAAATAATGGAAAATACGAGTTCGTAAGGTTTCCATTTGGGCTTAAGAACGCTCCGGCTATCTTCCAAAGAACTTTGGACGATATCCTTCGCCAACATATTGGAAATAAATGCTACGTTTATGTCGATGACATCATAATTTTTGGAAAAGATGCAGACGAACACTTCAGAAATTTAGAAATTGTATTAAAGACCCTAGAAGCTGCAAATATGAAAGTGCAGATGGATAAATGCGAGTTTTTAAAAAAAGAAGTAGAGTTTTTAGGTAACGTGGTTGGAATAAATGGTATAAAAACTAATGAAAATAAAATAAAAGTAATAGCGAAAATGCCGATACCAAAAACACTAAAAGAACTTCGGTCGTTTCTTGGTATGTCCGGGTATTACAGGAGATTTATTAGAGACTATGCAAAGATTGCAAAGCCCCTAACAAATCTTCTACGAGGGGAAGATGGACGCGTGTCCAAACATGCCTCTAAAAATAAAACAATAAATCTTGATGAAGATGCCATTGACTCTTTTAACAAAATAAAAAATTCATGAACGTCGAAAGAGGTTATCCTATCTCACCCCAATTTTGAAAAAGAATTTGAGTTAACTACTGATGCCTCCAATTTCGCGATAGGGGCAGTGTTATCGCAAAATGATAAACCAATAACTTTTATTTCTCGATCATTATCAAAAACCGAAGAAAACTACGCCGCGAATGAGAAAGAAATGCTGGCGATCATTTGGTCATTAAATTCACTTAGAAGTTATCTTTATGGTTCAAGGAAGGTTAAAATATATACTGCCCATCAACCACTTACTTATGCACTAAGAACAAAGAATGTGAAGTAATGTTGAAGTACTATTTATTTGATTATTTAAGTTACTTTTATATTTTAGTTATTTTTAAGCAATATATACTTTAAACCTTCGTCGTATATGTTTAAATATTGTTTAAGTTCATCTGGTCACCTTATATAATATAGCTGTTAAGAATAATCATGGTCACCTTAAACGAAAAAAGAGATCAGAATAAAGAATCGCTCGAAGTATACGGACGTGTTTTAATTTTTGGCTACTACAATCTCAGAAGTGGGATTTGCCCAAGTTTAGTTTCGTTACTCGGCTATTTCGAAAAGAAAGAAATATACATATATAAAAGAACTAAGTTTACCCGCAATAATTACGTGCCCAACAAATAGGTGCCTAATAAAAATTAAAAACGAGTGTTGCAAAAAAAAAAAAAAACAAAAAGAAAAAAGACAAAAGAACTAAAGAAAAAAAGATAAGTGGATAATAACAATTAAAACCGAGTGTTGCAAATTAGAAAAAAAACAAAAAAAAAAAAACAGACAAAGTGCTATAAAAAGTTAGACAAAGTGTGACAAAAGATAGACAAAGTTAGAAAGGAAAAGACAAAGAAAAAGCGTGACTGTACCAAAAAGTGCACGAATTTTTTTTCCAACGATATGGAAATTGCATCGAACGATTATACCGTTGCAGAGCTGCGCGAGTGGTTACAGAAGTTGCAGTTGTCAACAGCTGGTTCAAAGAGCACACTCGTATTGCGTCTTAATACAGTGCCAGCTGAGCAGCGCGGCGAGTGCCCAAGAGAAACAGTAGAGATAGAAGATGTGAGTGAAGAAGAGAGTGAACAGCAGACAGCTCAACAGAGTACAGTGGTGGCAGAGAAAGAGGCGGAATTGTACAAAAGAGAACTTAGTCTACTCAAGCGTGAAAAAGAGCTGTTGTTGCGTGAGAACGAGTTTCTTAAAGACGAAATGCGTCAATTTCGCTCGTTAGAAGCAGCAGCCTGTTCGACGCGCTCTATAGACATCAGTGGTTCGTCCAACGCTGCAATCAGCATGTTGAAAGAAGTTCTGCCAGAGTACGATGGCAAAGAAAATCTAGTTGTGTGGACAGCTCAATTGAATAGCATCAAAAATGTTTACTCGCTGGATGAAAATACGTTGCGTGCGCTGTTCATATGTAAGCTGAGAGGCAAGGCGCAGCTGTGGCTGCAATCGAAGTCTGATTTCATGGCAGAGAGTGTGGAAGTATTAGTGAAAGAGATGAGCGAATTTTTCGGTGGAAACGAAACAAAACTTTCGCTGCGTAGAAAATTTGAAGAGCGGAAGTGGGGCTATGGTGAGAGTTTCGCCGAATACTACAGGGATAAGCAGATTCTCGCAAACGCAGTGCAGATGGACAAGACGGAGATGGTTGACTACTTGATTGACGGAATACCAGACGAGCAATTGAGAGTGCAGGCAAATATGCAGCGGTTTACCACTCAAACACAGTTGTTACAGGCATTTGCAAAAATTGAGTTGAAAAATTCAAAGGTACCAGAGGCGCAGCTGTCAAGTGAAAAAGGGCCCGTTGCTAATTTAAGGTGTTTTAACTGCAACTCGGTGGGACATCTAGCAGCAGTGTGCCGAAAGCCAAAACGTGAGTTCGGCGCTTGTTTTGCGTGCGGAAGCCTAGAACATCGTGCTGTTGCTTGCCCGCAGAGAAAGACGACCAAAACTTGGCAAGGAAAAGAATATGTAATGTATTTAAAAATTTTTATAACCAATAATGTTAATGTTTGTCTGTCCCTAGAATGCTTCATAGACACTGGAAGCTGCATCAGTTTTGCAAAAATGAACGCGTTTTCAAATTTACTTAAATTAAATGAACTTCTCAATGTAAACAACAAATACTTTGGATTGAATAATACTGAATTAAAAGTGTATGGCAAAGTTGCCTGTTATGTTTTGTTAAATAAAAAAAAAATTGAGTTTGATTTGATTGTTGTGGCTGATGATTCCATGAGTTATGAAGTTGTTCTGGGGAGGGATTTTTTAAGAGGTGGTCAGTTTGAATTCATGTATTGTAAAAACGTTGTTGAATTAAATAAACAAAATGATAGTTATGTTCCGATTTATAATGATAGTAATTTCGAAGACAAAGGAAATGAAAATGATAGTAGTTTAAAAATGTTTGAAAATAATAATATGCAAAATGTTTCGATTGAAAAAAATTTTAGTTATTTGACAGATCATAATGAGAATCGGAGTAAAAACTCAAATTATAAATATTTTAATGTAAATGAGTCTTTTATAAAAAGAAATGACGACGAAGTAAACAATTTATTAATGGAAAAAGATGATGTTATTTTAAGAAAAGGATGTTTAAGTCCAAGTTCTAACAATGAATTTATTAATGATATTGAAAGCTTTGAGAAAATGATTTTACTTATTAATCATGATGATTCCAACGAGATGAATTTAAATATTTGTACAAAGATAAGTTTTGAAATTAAAAGTAGATTGTATAATATATTTGAAGAGTGTTATCTGAAACCTGAACGTCCTGAAGAACCGATAGTTAAAAGTCAAATGAAGTTGTTGTTAGAAAATGAAAAACCGTTTTATTGTAATCCGAGGCGATTATCATATACAGAGAAACTGGAATTACAAAAGTTGATAGATGAATATTTAGACAAAGGCATTATACAAGTGAGCGAATCAAAGTTTGTTTCCCCAATCGTGTTAGTAAAGAAAAAAACGGGTGATTTAAGAATGTGTGTAGACTTTCGAAATTTAAATAAAATTACTGCAAAAGAGCATTATCCAATTCCTCTTATTGATGACTTGTTAGACAGGCTAGCGAACAAAAAGATTTTTACAAAGCTGGATTTGAAAAATGGATTCTTTCATGTTTTTATGCACCCGGAATCGATAAAATATACATCGTTTACGACTCCTTTAGGGCAATTTGAATTTTTAAGAATGCCGTTTGGTCTAAGAAATGCGCCGTCAGTTTTTCAAAGATTTATAAATAAGGTATTTGTTGACATGGTGAAACAGGATAAGGTAATAATTTACTTAGACGATATAATGATAGCCTCGACAAATATTGAAGAACACTTTGAAATACTCAGCGAAGTTTTCCAGCGGTTGGTTCAAAATAAGCTTGAGCTCAGGTTAGACAAATGTGAGTTTTTTCAGTCAAAAGTTAAGTATCTTGGGTATACTATAACCGGAGAGGGCATACGAGCGGATGAAACTGGTCTACATGCGATTAAAAACTTCCCAGTTCCAGATAGACCTCATGCCGTGCAAAGTTTTTTAGGGTTGTGTTCATACTTTCGAAGGTTTGTAGAAAATTTTTCGGTGTTAGCTAAGCCTTTGTATAATTTAGTAAAAAAAGATAGTAAATTTTGTTTTGGTCCGGTTGAGCTAGAAACTTTTGAAATGTTAAAGCAAAAATTGATAGAATCTCCTATATTAGCGTTGTATGATCCAAATGATGTTACTGAGTTGCATTGCGATGCAAGTTCGATAGGTTTTGGAGCCATATTGTTGCAAAAAAAGAAAGATAAAAAGTGGCATCCATGTTTCTATTATTCCAAATGTACTTCAGAGGTCGAATCAAAATACCATAGTTTCGAATTAGAGACACTGGTTATTGTTTATGCGTTGAAACGTTTTCGAGTTTACCTTCAAGGAAAAAAATTCAAAATTGTTACGGACTGTAATTCGTTGACATTGACGTTGAGTAAAAAGGAATTAAATCCAAGGATTGCAAGATGGGCTCTAGAACTACAAAATTATGACTATGAATTGGAACATCGGGCCGGCAAGAGAATGCAACATGTCGATGCGTTGAGTCGGAGCACTAATATTTTAATTCTGGAGGCTAACACTTTTGAAGAAAATCTAATTATTTGTCAAAACAAAGACAGAAAGTTAGACGAAATTAGAAAAAGGTTAGAATTGACTGAAGATAGTTTTTATGAAATGCGTAATGGAATTCTGTATAGAAAGAGTGACAAAGGATCGGTTCTGTTCTGCGTGCCTGAAGATATGGAAAATCACGTTATATATAAATACCATTACGAAATGGGTCACATGGGTATAGATAAAACAGTTGAGTTAATATCAAAAAGCTATTGGTTCCCTAGAATGAAAGCAAAAATAAGTGGTCATATCAGAAACTGTTTTCTTTTCTTATAAACAGGGAAAAGCTGAGGGACTTCTCCATAATATTCCGAAACCAAACGTTCCATTTGAAGTTTTACATATAGATCATTATGGACCGATAGACAACGCTCGGTCGAAAAAACATATTTTTGCAATTATTGATGCGTGTACTAAGTTTGTTAGATTATACCCCACAAAAACGACAAACACGAAAGAAGTGATTCGAGCCCTGGAAGATTACTTCAGAGCATATAGTCGTCCGAAATGTATAGTTTCAGATAGAGGAAGTTGCTTTACGTCAAATGATTTTAAAGAATTTCTGGAAGGGTTGAATGTACAACACATAAAGATAGCTACAGCTTCGCCAAAAGCCAACGGCCAAGTAGAAATAGTTAACAAAAGTTTAGGTCCGATGATAGCAAAGTTAGTCAAACCTAGGGAGGGCATTTATTGGGATACAATTATAGAAAAAGTAGAGTTTTCTTTAAATAATACATTCCATAGAACAATAGGTAAGTATCCCAGTGTTATGCTATTTGGAGTACAGCAGAAAGGCTCGACGATAGATTTGTTAAAGGAAAGCTTGATTGAAGTAGAACAAGGGTTGGTAAGAAAAAATTTAGAAGAAGTTAGGGAGGAAGCTGCTTTAAAGCAATCGAAATTACAGGAGTACAATAAAAAGTATGCAGACAGAAAACGTAGAGAAGCCATAAAATATGTTGAAGGAGATTACGTCATGGTAGCAAATTTTGATTCGCATACTGGTGTAGCAAAAAAGTTAATTCCTAAATTTAAAGGTCCGTATAAGGTTACTAAAATTTTACGAAACGATCGATATCTACTTGAAGATGTAGAAGGTTTCCAACAATCTCGAACGCCTTACAAAGGTGTCTGGGAAGCAGATAATTTAAAGCCTTGGTTTAAAGGACATGCGGTATCAGATAACAAGATTTAAATTTGGTAAGATCGGGAGATCTTATCATCAGGATGGCCGAATTGAAGTAATGTTGAAGTACTATTTATTTGATTATTTAAGTTACTTTTATATTTTAGTTATTTTTAAGCAATATATACTTTAAACCTTCGTCGTATATGTTTAAATATTGTTTAAGTTCATCTGGTCACCTTATATATTATAGCTGTTAAGAATAATCATGGTCACCTTAAACGAAAAAAGAGATCAGAATAAAGAATCGCTCGAAGTATACGGACGTGTTTTAATTTTTGGCTACTACAAATGCAAACAGTAAAATGAAGAGATGGAAGGCCATCCTTGAAGAATATAAGTATCAGCTTATCTACAAACCCGGAAAAGCAAATGTGGTAGCTGATACTCTTTCTCGAATACCAGCCGAAATTAATTCATAAACACCCACAATCCATAGTGACGAAAGCTCCAACCATAATTTAGTTCCTTGCACTGAGGTTCCAATCAATGTATTCAAAAATCAGATTTTCTTAAAAATTCATGACACATCGTCTTATCAATTCAAAATAATATTCCCTGGTTATCACAGACATATAATAACGGAACAACGCTTTACAGAGGAAAATCTTGTAGCTCTTTTGAAAAGATATTTAAACCCTTCTGTCTTAAATGGCATTCAAATTGAAGAAAGAGTTATGGGTATCATTCAAAACATTTATCCACTTCATTTTGCAAATTATAAAACACGATATACCCAAAAACTTGTCGAAGATGTAACAAATAAACAAGAACAAGAGAACATTATCCTTGAGACACATAATCGTGCTCATCGAAACGCTTTCTACAACAGATCACAAATTGTTGATAAATATTATTTTCCAGGAGTGATTAATAAAATCAAAAATATTACAAAAATTTGTAAGACTTGTAAAGAAAATAAGTACGAAAGAAACCCAAACCAAATCAAATTAAATGAAACACCTTTACCGACATTTCCAGAACATACAGTCCACATTGACTTATTTTTGACAGAGAATAAAGTTGTAATGACAGCACTTGACAAGTTCACAAAATATGCACAGACAAAAATTGTAAAGAGTAGAGCAATAGAAGATTTAAGACGACCCCTTCGGGAGATCATATTTTCATTCGGTGTACCAAAAGCAATTATCATTGACAACGAACCATCTCTGAATTCAAATTCGATGAAATTTATGATGAGGGATGAATTAGGCATTAGTATTTTTACAACACCCCCATACAAGAGTCAGGCGAACGGCCAAGTGGAACGGTTCCACTCAACACTAGTAGAAATAATGCGTTGTCTAAAAGAAAGTGGAACGCATAGAAATTTCGAGGAACTTCTAGAACGCGCCGTGTCTGAGTACAATCATACAATACACTCTATAACTAGAAAAAAGCCAGTAGATTTATTTTGCATAGGAATGTAGGCTTTACACCTGAAGATTTCGAAAAAACTAGACTTGCAAATTTTGAAGCTTTACAAAAGAAACAAAAACAAGATCTCGAATATCATAACAAACAGAAACAGGAACCTAAACCCTATTTAATTGTCCAAATCATTTGTTAAAGAAATAGTTAGAGAGGACAGAACTAGTACAGTTGTTACAGAAACAGCGCGAATAATACACAAAAGTCTAATTCGAAATTAAATTATTTCAGTTAATATTTTTCCTGGTAACATGCAGAGCCGACTCGCAGATACTAGATTATTCAAATTCACAGTTGGTCACAATATGTTTATGTTTATGTTTATTGTTTATTGAGTCTATGGACAAGAAATATCCTTACAGACTAGAATTAAAATTAAAAATAATTTATAGATACAAATACACATTATGAAAAATTAACATAAAATGTGCATAACAATTTAATTAACAACAATTTAAGGACTTCATTACAGTAAGTTAACAATAAAATTTTTAAAGCTGAGTTTAGACACTGAGAAATCAATAACATTATTAATTGACAAAGAGTTACATAAAATCATTAATCTAGTTAAAGGTTCACATAGAGCATAATTAGTTCGATGACATTTAATAAAAAATAATTTACCGAACCGCAAATGAATTGTGGGTAAGTTAAAATTTATAAGAGCTAATAAGGAAGGAACATCAATATTCCCTGTAATTATATCAAAAAGAACTAACAAAGAATGAACCTTTCTTCTCGACTCAAGAGATTTCAGCCCCATTAACAAACAACGAGCATTATACGATGGCATCATAACATTAAAACTAGTGGACCGTAACATATATTTAGTCGCAATTTTTTGAACTCTTTCTAATCTTAAAGAATGAATTGCATAAGCTGGGTTCCAAATAAAAGAAGCATATTCTTATCTAGATTTGACCAAAGAAATATAAAGAGCTTTTCTAGTATGAGTATCTCGAAATTCCACACTATTTCTCCGAACAAAAGCAAGCAATGAATATACCTTGG
This sequence comes from Tetanocera ferruginea, assembly GCA_958299015.1. Classification (NCBI taxonomy): domain Eukaryota; kingdom Metazoa; phylum Arthropoda; class Insecta; order Diptera; family Sciomyzidae; genus Tetanocera; species Tetanocera ferruginea. Next base: position 76,768,449 of record OY282640.1, on the reverse strand, counting down.
GCAAAATGAAATTTAAATGTTCAATAAATGTAAACTTCGAATCAAATATTACCCCCAAGTCACGGACAGTATCAAGTTTTTGAAGTGGACAACCATAAATGCTGTAAATAGTTGAAATAACATCATGACATTTACTAAAGGTCGCACTAGAACATTTACTAATATTTAAGAAAAGTCCATTACAAATACTCCAATCAACAACCTTATTAAGATCAGATTGCAAAGCGGCAACATCAGCCTCAGTCCGAACTCTGCCAAAGACCTTTAAATCGTCAGCGTACAAAAGAAATTTAGAAAATGAAGAACATTTATGAATGTCATTTATATATAAAATAAACAACAAAGGACCAAGGATGCTACCTTGCGGGACTCCAGAAGTAGTCACAAAGCTATAAGAGTTTATATTATTAATAGAAACGTAACAACGCCTGGAGCTCAAATAGGATTCAATCCACTTCAGAAAAACCGAGTGGCAGCCCATTTTATAAAGTTAACTGATTTAAACAGAATGCGACACTTTATCGAATGGCTTTGAAAAGTCAGTATATATGACATCAACTTGAGATCCCAGTTCAAAAGATGAGATACAGTAGTTTGCAAAATGAGCAAGGTTTGTCTCAGTTGATCTGCCAGGAACAAAACCATGTTGTTCAATACAAATATGACGCTTCACTAAGAAATATAATTTATCTTTTATTATAGACTCAAACAACTTTGATACATTCGACAACTTAGAGATTGCTCGGTAATTGGCAACATTATTTTTTACCCCACTTTTATAAATAGGAGTAATGGAAGCAATTTTCCAGCAATCAATAAAGGACCCAGACGATAAAGATTTATTAAAAACGTGACGTGCAGATGCATTTGCCGTGACAACAAAGGCACGGCAAATGCATCTGCACATTTTACAAGCAGTACCCAGGTAACAATTTTTCTCCTATAAATAATCGCATATAGCGATTCCTCGGATCTTGCATACTTGCCTTTGCAATTGTAAAACGTCTGCAGATATTCCTAAATGCCACCGATTTCCTAGCAAGATAAATAAAAATGTGCCCAATAATGTATGTATATTAATTTCATTAATTTTCTCACACACCTGCTCGAACTCCTGCTTTATTTGCATCAACTTTTCCAGACTCAGTTTCGCCAAATCAATCTGTTCCAGTGTATCGCCTGAGCCACCCGCTTACATGTTTGCTGTTTGGTTAAATGAACTATTTCAACAATTGTAGAAAAACTTTGGAACAAATTGTCTCTTAACTGGTAAAAATAATCAACTTACGTCGCTAATCCGATGGTAAATGCAGTAGAAAATTTGCTTAAATTGCGTGTGCAGAATAACAGCAATAAATTTAAAAATACTGATTGGAATTATTTGTTTATTTTTTTTTATATGACAAGCTAAGTTCGAAAAGGAGAAAATTTGTGTCATGGCGATTTCTGTATTCGTTTCGAATAGTTTTCGAACTTCGAACTGAGAGGTACAAAGGCATAAACATTGTATAATTTTGTTATGCGATGTTTATAGGAAGAATCACTTCATAGTTATTTAATATAATGAATATAACATCATTATACAATATGAATGTAGTTTTTCTATAAACCCTGAATAAGTAGATTCAGAGAATGTTCTTGCAATGATTTATACCAGTAAACACTGCTATAACAGCAATTCTTCCAAATTGAAGCACTATACAACGTTTATAACATTAAATCATACTATAAGTTTAAAATTGGAAGGAAAATTGTTAGTTGGGTATAGATGATAATCCATCTAAATCAGCTTTACCGGATATCTTCAAGCCTACCAGCGCATTAAAAACATCCGAGACCGATTTTGAAATCGCACCAATGTTTAAAAATTCTTCTATATTATTGAGAACACTGCTGTTGAACCACGAGTTATCATTATCATAGTTGGATTTGAAATAATCCGCAAAAAGATCAACCGAGTCAGCAACCGAAAATGATTTTCTATCATTTAAAAACAATGACGTTGGGATATTAGAACCATCTTTTTTAGATTGAATATAAATCCAAAACGATTTCGGATTTGAAATTATATTTGATTCAAACTTTAAAACATAGTCTTTATACAAGAACTTGTTTAGAAAATTAAACTCCCTCGTATAATGCTCATATTTCATTTTATCATAAATATCGTTACTGTTTTGAAATAATTTACAAAATTTGTTACGTAAATTTTTTAATTTCTTCAACCCAGTAGTATACCAAGGCAGTTTGTGTATTTTATGCGAAACACGGGGAATATGACTTTCACAAATGTTAATAACTTGAGATTTAAAGATATCAAAGCATGTTGCGGTGTTATTATCTGAAAAAAAGTTATTCCAGTTAACTTCATTAAAAGTATTATTCAAGCTATTGAAATTGCAAGAATTGAAATTAACATTATTATTAACTGGTTGAGATGGAATACATTCATAAAATTCAATTTCAAGAATCAAAGCAAGGTGATGTAAGCCAGGAGACGATTTTGGGCACAAACATTCAAATAGAATAAATTTAATACCCGGAGAAACAAAAATCAAATCAAGAATTTTATGTAACTTATTCACAAAATAATTAATTTGAGATAAATCAATATTTAAAAAACTATCAATTAAATTAATTTCATGGGTTTGATTAATATTGGATGGAATTAAATCACCCGAAATTCGCTTCCAAACAATTTTGTTTAAGTTAAAATCACCCAAAACACACAAGTGACTGCTGCTACTCAACGCAGAGTGCAAGGAGATAATGTTATCCACATGGGCTGAATAAATACCATCCGGACTATTAGGTGGAATATATGACGCGCAAATATAGAGATATCCATTAGGTCCAACAATAGAAATGCATAGTTGGTCTAGTAAAGAGTCCGTATTTTTCAAAGCACTGAGAGTGGAACATAAAGAATGCTTGACAGCAATTAATATGCCACCCCCACGACAGAGACCAGTTTTGGTAGCATCTCTATCTTTTTGATACACTTGATATATCTTACTATCGAAAAATTCATTATCATAAAAATCTGTATTAAGCCACGTTTCTACAAAAACAATGATATCATAATCCTCCAGAGATGACCAAATGTAAATAGACTGGGCTTTCCCTCTGGTCCCCGACATATTTTGGAAATAAATATTTAACTTACGACAATCATTGCTATGAGTAGGGTTGTTTGTTAATCTTGCAGGTTTTTCAAGCCCACTCTTTGAAAAATTTTAAATGGGCGAACTCTTACATTTGCAGGCCAAAGAGATGGTTTCACAATATCATTGAACAAATTTGCTGACACTCCTAATTTGAATGATATTCGCTCAAGATCTTCCAGCACTGCATCTCTTTTAACAAGTTTGAAACAACATAAATGACCTCTTTCAATAGATGTGTGCTTAACCACATACGCAATAATATCCTCTTCAGTTACAGAAGATTTGAACGAAGAGACATGGACAAATTTCTTTTCAACCACTATATCCAGATCATGGCTCTCATTAAGATCCAGAAACCCATTACGACTCAATATTGGTTTACTCCTCTTCTTGGGTTGAGCTGTATTTAAAGATTAAGCATCTTGAGTGAATTGTGGTCGATGAGTGGAGTCATGAGTAGGAGGCGCATTATCTGGCCTAATTACAGTATTTCTCAGCACATCAGCATACATAAGAGGCTCAGCAGCAACCGCAACAGAAGAGCATGAAACAGCAACAACAGGAGAGCGTGGCACAGCATTAGCAGCAATTATGACGGAAGAGCACGGAACAGCATCAGCAGCAGCAACAACGGAAGAGCGCGGCACAGCGTGAGCAGCATTACCAACAGTAGAGCTAGGCTTAGCAGCAGCAACAATAGTGGGACTAGGCACAGCAGCACCATCAGCAATAACCGGTTTTCGTGAGCGCAGGCGAGAGAGCATAGCATCACGAGAACTAGGAAGTGGTGAAGCAGGCCTACTCGTGAGAACCGGAGCAGCAGTAGTTAATGTGCGTGGGTGGTGCACATCATTATTACATACAACCATGTTAGAGTTTGATGAGCGTTGATTTGGAACTTCCAGAGCGGCAACAATAGGCTCTAAAGATGATTGCGATCGTAAAGCTGACTGAGAGGCAACAACTGTAACAGCGGACTCAGCATTATAAATAGACGGCAGGTCAATGACCCCCTTCTGTGCAAATTGCAACAACAAGGATTTGAAATTTTGGACTTCACTCGATAAATGAGAAATTGAAGCAGCAAAATTTACAAGAGCTCCCACACAATTTTCACAGCTAAACACGATATTCGGATGACTTGACATCAGATCATATTGAGTATCTGACAGATTAAAACATTGTCTATGAAAAACTTTCAAACAAAAATTGCAAGTGACACACGGCGCACTTTTTAAGCAGTTTTTACACTTTGAACACACCATAGCAAAACACGTCTAATCAGATGCACGAACGAATCAGACAATAGAGACAGGTATGGCAAAATTACAAACTGGGACGTTCAAAATAATTCACATCATGGACCTACAACAGTACGAAGACGCAATCAACGATCTTGAGACGACAATCAGGACTAAAGTCAACACAGGCCACTCCTTATACCCATTTCTTTCGGACGAAATCGCTAAAATTAAAAATCATTTAGGTAGACTCAGGCCAAAGGAAAAAACAAAAAGGTCGTTGGATTTTATTGGCACCGCATGGAGTTGGTTAGCTGGTAGTCCCGATCATTCAGATCAAATAATTCTTACCGAAAAAATTAACAATGTTCTTGCAAACAATAATCAACAAGTGATTATCAATAAGATGACAATAGATAGAATCATTGAAATAACCAATATAACAAATACAATTTTAAATGCTGTCAGATCCGAAAACAATGCTAAAGATCAATTTTATATTGAATTAAAATACAAATTAGACCTCATAAAAGAAGAAATCACAAATATTGAATACGCCATACATTGGGCGAAAGCTAATGTAAACTCCTACATATTGTCAAATTCAGAAATAGACATTGTAAAAGAAATTTTTAGTAAAGAAAAAATGCCATATCTAAGTATAGATGAAGCATTAGAGTTTTCTGAAATAAAAATAGCTTCGAATGATGATACGATAATTTACATTGTAAGTTTGCCAAAAACTAATACCGATTATTGTAAAACTTTAATTCTTAAACCAGTGAAGTTCAAAAACCAAATAACTAAATTAGATTATAACTCTGTACTTCAATGTCAAAATAAAGTTTTTGGAATTATATAAGATTGTAATAATTAAAACAATTTATAAATTTGTTCATACAAAAATGTAATATACATTTTGGACTCCTTTTCTTAAATTAATTCAATAGAGCCGTCAAAATAAGAAACGAGACAGTTATCTTAGAAGGAACTTTCCTAATAAGACATCATAACGAAATAATAGAAACTGGAAACAAAACTTATTCCTCAAATGAAACGAAAACTAACGCACCATTACCTGCCCTGCTTCAACCGAAACCCATATCAGGAAATACGGAAGAAGTCTTGTCATTAGAAATGATGAAGGAGCTGAACATAAAAAATACAGAAGACATAGAACTATTGAACGTACGCAACAAAATATCTGTAGTCTCAGGCATAATGGTAACACTATCAATAGTAGCATTGGGGACCGCAATTCTAAAGATTCGTAAACGCAAAATAACAAAAATTGAGGAAACCCATTTAGAATCATCACGGAGACGAAGCCACCAACTCTCAGAATCTGCAATCGAAGGACTCAACCAAATTTTTGATAAAAGAACAAACGAGGACGTTTGAATTAAGGAGGGGAGGAGTTAACGAAACATATATTCAAAACTACAAAGCGCAGTCCAAACTCACACGCGCATCCGCTCTAGAAAAATATTCTGACGCTACGTCTACGAGCGATAAGGCATCGTACTCCAGAATAAAACAAACAACATAACTACAGGTAGCCACATAGCAAGTACATAAACAACAACAACAATAGCCGGTCAAGTTGCAGCCATTTAGTTAATTTATAAAATATGTAATAGTTAGTTCTAAAATAAATAGTGAACAATAAAGTCGAAGTTGTTCTCAAAGCTCTGATGCTGTTTTTTAAAAAATAAACTTATATTAATAAAGTTAAACTTATATACCTCGAGCCCTCAGTTCTTGTAACTTTGTCTTCGTCCGCAACGACACAATTCGTAAAACACTGCAAGAGCCGTACGATCCCTTCGAAGTTATTGAGAGAACACCGAAATACTTCACAATTCGTTAAAATAACACTAACATAACAGTCAACATTGATAGGCTTAAGCCCGCCTATTTAGACACTGAAACAGCACAGACACATTCAACTAAACACAAAAATACAAAAAAAGTACACTTTAACTTATTAGCCAACACGACCAAAATTTTCCAGAAAGGAGGGGAATAATGTGGTGACTCAATACCACCACATATAAACACCACCATCACAACATACATAACACACACTTAATAAAATATACACTTGCACGTTTATCTAAAAAAGTATTATGACCTAAAATATTGTCAAGTTTTATATATCAAAAATTTTCATTTATAAAATTATTATTCAATTTGTGTTCGATAAAAACAGTTATTAAAAATAAATGTTTAATAAAAATTAAAATTTAAATAAAAAATATTTTCATTTGTAGACACACCCACATATCTATAAACTGACTCGATGATAGTTTTGGGCTGGCTACGTGGAGATTCGAACCGCTGGAAGGTTTTCATTGCCAACCGTATTAATAAAATTTTAGAAATTACTGGAGTTGAACAGTGGCGCCATGTAATGTCCGAAGAAAATCCAGCTGACTGTTCTTCTCGCGGTTTGACGTCGCGGTTTTGACGAGTGGCCAAAATTAACAACAGAAATTGACAATTGCTTCGCATCGATTGAACCGGAAATTAAAGCTATTAAGGTCAATGCAATCCAGATAGACAACAACCATCTCTCACCAGTCATAAATAAATTTTCGTCGTTCTCGCATTTGCTCAGAATCATCGCTTATTGTTATCGTTTCATTTTCAATGTTTATCAAACACCAAGAAAGCACCGATACGGTGTTTTTTTCGTACAAGAATTGCATCATAGCCTTGGTATTATTATCCGTGTTGTTCAACAAGATTCACATTACATTAAAGTACATTAAGTACAGTAAGTACATTTAAACCTTTAAACCAGAGAAGGGCACCAATTAAAATTCCTATCCCATGGGATTGGAAGCAAAATGCTGCTTGCGCGACGTCGACACATGAATAGTGTAAGCTACTTCGTGTGGCTTACGATTGTGTGCAATCGGCTGTTGCTTTGCTTTTATTTTGGCAGCAAATCAAGTCAGTTGCTTGTCAGCATTTGCTGAAATAACATCTCTTTGCGCAATTTTTTAAAATATAGTGAGAAAATACGTAAAATTGATCTTAGTTTTTCTCTGATTTACACACAATCAAAGAATTTGATAGTACGTGTGTGTCCATCGCTGCTTTTAACCCATTTTTTGATGAAAAGGAACAAGCTTTTCGTTTAGGTGGTCGGCTTAGAGATTCGCTTCTTCCAACTCGAGAAAAATAACCATACATTTTATCATCAAAGCATCATATAACCAATCTCATTATCCGTCACACGGAGGTACGGCTATTACTTTATCACACAGACGAAAACAATTCTGGATTATTAATGGATGCAATGTTGTCCGTTTTGCGATTCATGGGTGTATCACATGTTATCAGTGTAAGCCTAATGTAGCAGAACAGCTTATGGGAAATTTACCGGCTATTCGTATTCGCCCAGCTAGAGCATTCTCATCAGTTGGAGTAGATTACGCTGGTCTAATCGGTATATTGCCATCTAAGGGAATATGACGTAAGTCAGAGAAGGGGTATGTATCATTGTTTATTTGTTTGGTAACTAAAGCAATCCATCTTGAGGCTGTTGGAGATCTATCTGCAAACGCATTCATAGGCGCATTTAAAAGATTTGTTGGGAGGAGAGGACTATCTCGTGAAATATATAGTGATTGCGGTACTAATTTTGTCAGCGCTAAGCGAAAACTACAAGCGGACCGAACGGCGTACAAAACCTTAATTAATTCAAGCATATCTCCATTGCTTTTGGAGCACAAAATTTAATGGAATTTTAAGCCACCATCCTCACCACATTTTGGAGGTGTCAAATCCATGAAATACCACCTTAAACGGTCTATAGGCGATCGAAAACGAACTTTTGAAGAGCTCAGCACCGTTTTAGCACAAATAGAATCATGCCTGAACTCTGTGCCCGCTCTCAAATGATCCAAATAATTTCATGGTTTTGACACCAGGGCACTTCTTAATAGGCGATGCACTTCTGGCTCCACACACTCTAGAAATAGAACAGCAGAGCTTGACTAACCGTTGGTAAAACTGCCACTTTCTCGTACAACAGTTTTGGCGTCGATGGAGAAGTGAATATTTATCGCGTCTACAAAGGCGTCCTAAGTGGCTGCAAGCGAAGCCTAATTTGCAAATTAATGACGTCGTCTTAATTAAAAAAGAACGCTTTCCTTTCTATCACTGGTTACTTGAACGTGTCGTGGAAACGCATCCAAGACGGGACAGCCTGGTGCGAGTCGTTACAATAAAAACACAAAAAAACATGGATTGATTAAACGTCCAGTAGTCAAAGTATGCCCACTTCTCATAGAAGATAACTCAGACGCAATAAATCCAAATCACCACCAAACTCTTTAATATCATTGCACTTGCTCTTTTATTCTCGTTTCAGTTCGTGATATCAATCAATCTGTCTTAATGATATGAATCTGGTTTTATCAGTTTTTCCGCTTAACAAAGCCAAGTAAGATGGAGTTGCAGTTCTGATAATATTGTTGAAAATACCATCGCAGTGCAGATTATGTTGTGTCTGCAACTAAAGTCTTTCATCATGTACCATGTCTTACAGACTACTTTAATACTTCAAGTACTACACGGCAACACTACAATTGAAGCAGCACACTCAAAATTTGAAACGTCAATAAAGAGAGAGCGAATTCGACAAGGCTGTCATTCTATTTTTTCTACACATCATTCAACATCAACCTCGTGGCAAAAGTTAACACTTTTTTTTTGTATTTTATATAACTTACAATTAAACTTTAATTACATTTTTTTACAATCTAAATTGACTACAAGGTACAACCGGCATCCAGCAAAGATAGCCCGAATCCATTTGCGATAATCTGCGAAGTCATCTGAACTTCAACAGCAACTCAACAGTTGCTACCTTCCATATTGCAGGGTAGCGCGAGGTTGTGAAGCTGTGGTTAATTAAGTGCACAAGAGGGCTGAGCACATAGGGTAATATGAGTTTAAGAAACTTAATTGATATTTCATCTTCACCAGAAGCATTTGATTTTATTTTAGCTATAGCGCGCGCGACATCAAGTTCGCTAACCGCGATAAAATTTAAATGTAACGGTATGTCTACAGCAGATCTGCTTAAATATGCCAAATTCAAAGATTCACCAGTCTCCGAGCTTGAAACAAAGAAATCGTTCAGGATATTGGGATCAATTTTATTATATTCAATGTCTTATTGGAAATACCGATACTTTTTAAATTATGCCATAGCTTTTTCGAAGGTAATAAGGGACTAAACTTGGACAAATAAAATTTTTTCTTTGGCAACCTAACGACTGAGGTAGCTTCATTTCTTGCTATTTTTTGTGCCTCCCAGTTGGATAACGTTTCCAAATGTAGTAAGTTTTGTTTCGCTTTTTTAAAGCCATTTTCACAGAGGTTGAGATTTTTAATGGGGATGAGATAAGTTTTGTGTTCTAAAACAGGGAAAGTGTTGGCTTTAAAAGGATATTGCAATGTGTATTCTATTCAGCGTGATGACAGCCAGCCTGTTGGCTGTTCTCTGAACAGCCAGCCAGAGAATTGGTTTCTAGAAAAGTCAGAAACTAGATGGATGGTCAATGAAACCTTTTTGAATATTTCGCGCACGGAGTTCATAGTTGGCTCAATGAAAACAATGTCCAACGGCCCATTCTGCTGTTTATTAATGGTCACAAATCTTATATGAAAATGTAATTAAGCCAATTTTGTCAATCAATTGTAATTATTTCGTATGTGCCATAAGGTTGGTCACCCCATATGGGAAAAAAAAGTTTGCTTTACCGGCCCTAATAAGAAAGCTTATATTGAGAGGATTTCAGAACACTTAAAATTGTTTTTTTGGTGAACCCAAAATCTGCCCCAAATGGTCCTTTTTGTATAACTTCACCAGTTTTAACCCGATAAAAAAAAATCGGTTTATTGCACTTATTGAGTATATCATTAGACAGGTCTCAATTAGTGCAACAGCCCGTTCTTATAACATTTTATTAACCTAGAAATCCATCTATGACCAAATATTGCAATTTTTCGTCGTATTTCCTCAGTAGGGTAGAGCGAGGATGATTCAACGAAAAGAGGTTTTATCATTTTCAAATTTAACGAAAACCATAACGTTTTTTCGCTTAACTCTAAGGAAATAAACAAAGTGGAACATGTTGCGATAGATATACACAAATGTGTCAGTTCTGTTGCGCTCTTGCTTGCCGTCGCACGTACTTTTTGGATTTTGTAAGTATTTTTCTTATATTTTTGATTTTTGAAAAGTGCATAAAAGTGTTATTGAGACGGTAATAAAAAAAGTGCTTTAAAATAAATATCTTCTATGTTTTGATCTCAATAGGCAGTGAAAGGTTTTGTGAAAAGTTATGTTTTTTTTTTGTAAGGTTTTTTTTTTTGTCAAATCTTTGCGGATTGACGAACATTTATACTCCGACAAAAACACAATTATTTTGAAAAGTATAATATATACAATATTGAATTAAATTCTGATTTAATGTCAAATAATGATGCAATACCACATACTTAGGTTTAGATATACTTTTAAGTTTGCCTAAAAACTGCTCATCCTCGCTCTACCCAACCCCCAAAACTTTATATATATTTTAAAAATAATAACATTTAATGTTAGTTTATAATTTAAAAAAAACATTCTTTAAGAATTATATTTTGAGCTTTATGCCAAAAAATTCAAATTAAAAAATTAAAATGCCACAATTTTATAATTCATACTACAATTTCATAAAAAATCTATCATCTTTTGTGAATAGACTATTAAATTTCATTCGTAGGAAAAAAGTTACAGCGAATCAAAATTTCAGTGAAGTTCGTTTTCGCTTTTGGACTTTAGCCTTCGGTTCATCTTCGTATGGCTTCGTATCTCTTCGGAATGACTTCGTTACACTTCGGTTTTGTCCGTTAGTATTCGGTTCATCTTCGTATGGCTTGTTTTCATACCAAATTTCTTTACAATCGGTTCAGTCGTTCAGGTTTTTTGAGCCATATATATTTTATTACTTTAAGCGGCCTCTATCGAAAGTTTTTATAACTTCTAAAAGTCTTTCTTGTATTACGAAGACACTTCGTTAAATTTCATCAAAATCGCTCCAGTCGTTTAAACAAAAACATATTATTACATAAAAAACAATCCAACAAGCAAGGCAGCAACCAAAGGAAAAGACACATCCTCACACCCAAGCGAACAAAATATTTTCAGTGCTAAAAACAAACTATCTGCTCTTCCTAAATAATACGTTTCGTGAAAAGTAACACAAACTGAACAAAACTACAGTCTAATCGCGATGTTATTGAGTATCTTCTATTTCTTCAGCATGAATGTACCGAAAGTGTCGCCAAGCATAGAAAACTTTCAAACTATAAACCAATTGTGACCAAACCGCACCGACAGTTGTGGCAACGTACAAATATTCCTATAGTTTCGATATCAACGCTACGAAGAAAAATAACGTATACGCACGATGGCCTTTTGAATTTCCTCACCAGGGCCATCCTTTGGTGCTGTGTGGTCGATAAATTTTGCTCCTGGCTCCTTTAGTAAAGTCACGTGCTCTTCGGAAACTTTTATCAATCTTGTTTCGTTTAAAACAACCTTTAAAGTCATTTCTTTCTTGCCATCGAACGAGATGCATTTGAACAAATCATGGTATTGGGATGATGCTTTGTCTTCTCTTTGAATTTTATTTTTATCGATAACTAGAGCATCCAAGTATTGCATAATTTTTTTCAGCAATATCTTCCCAATATCATCTGCCATTTGTACATCACCGACTTGTTCTGGCAAATTATCGAAAATCAGTAACCTGGCTCCACATTGGTCAATGAAGAATTCCATTGTGTTCAACGGAATTCTTTGAGTCGTAGAGCAGCTACATGTTTTTCTTAACACAACGTCACACTTGCATTGCGAAAGCATAGAAATCGTATTCCATTCGTTTGCTTCATATTTAATTGGATTTTTCATTACATCATTATACTTCATCATGTGAGGTTGTGTGTCTTTTCCTTTAGTTGCTGCTTTGCTTGTTGTTTTTTTTTTTTATATGTAATAAAAAGTTTCTGGCTTAACGACTGGAGCGATTTTGATGAAATTGTACAAAGATTCTTCTGACCTAGGAATACAAGAAAAACTTTTAGAAGTTATAACATATTTCGATAGAAGGCGCTTAACGAAATAAAATATTTATGGCTCAATAACGCCTGAACGACAGGACCGATTGCAAAGGAATTTGGTATGAAAAAAGAAGACAAACGAAGATGAACCGAATACTAACGAACAAAACTGAAGTTGAACGAAATCATTCCGAAAATATACGAAGCTTTACGAAGATAAACCGAAGGCTAAAGCCCGAAAGCGAAGGTGAACTTCACTGAAATTTTGATTCGCTGTAACTTTTTTCTTACGAATGAAATTTAATAGTTTCTTCACAAAAGTTTAATGATTTTTTTATGAAATGTTATTATATTAAAAAAAGAAAATTAAAGTTTTGAGGGTACTGAGGAAATACACTGAAAAATTGCAATATTTGGTCAGAGATGGATTTCTAGGTAAAAATTTTATAAGAACGGGTTATTGCACTAATTAAGACCTATCCAACGATATACTTTTTTGGGTTCACCAAAAAAAAGTTTAGTGTTCTGAAATCCAATCAACATAAGCTTTCATATTAGAGGCGGTAAATGCAAACTTTTTTTGGTGACCCACCTTAATGTACTACCTTAAAATACTTCTGATAAAATGTAACCAGCCGACGTGAGTGTTTTTAAACCTCTGAAATCAGAATGAAAAAACACGGTAAGGAATTGTAAAATGAATCCTGAAATCAACAATAAAATCTTCTTACAAAATCTACGTTTTTCCCCAAATACAAATTTAAATTTCTGTACGATTTTATTTGTTCTTTAACAAAAAACACCGCGCCGAATATAAGATCATCAAATGCCGAGTACTTAAAAAAACAGTTAATTAAATCTAAAATAAGAACCCCTACTAAATGGAATATCTAGTTGCCAATAGCATGTTCACATATAAAATGACATCAGTTAAAAAGAAAAAATAAAGTTAGATTGCCGACTACTGCCACCCTATTTTCAAACAAATATTTCCGTAGCAACGTACGATACATATGGGCATTTCCACAGAATGGTCTACCGGTACGGAAAAAAAAATGTTTAATAAAAAAAATTATGTTTTTATTTAACATTTATAAAAATGTTTGAATTTTTAGAATTTACTGCATTTATAACTTATTTCAGTTTCTATTCCGAGAAAATTAGCCTGAGATCTGAGAAATATGTTTTTATTGTTTTTTCTCTTTAGTATTTTTCGTTTATTTGTTATCGTTATATTTGCACTCTTCCTATAAAATCCATCTATAAACTACACATAAACAATAAAAGATAAAAAGATACCAAACAAGGCTCGATTAACGGTAAATTTTTTATATTGCCTAAATTACTATTCGAATATCGCGTTCTTGTACTTAAATCATCATTTGTTATAAGAACTTCGAGATCGTTCTTAGCAAGTGTCTGAAAATTATAACTTAAATCAAATTTGGTCGCTTCACTATAACAAAAAGTTACTACAGGTAAAAATCATACTAAACATTTAATATTGATTATCAAAGTGTGTTGCGTTCACGATCATGCGCCGTATTTTAAATACACTTTGTATGGGAAGTATGGAAAGTTTTCATTCGATTTTACTAAATTTTGAACTAAGTGTTAATAGTTCAAATTAAAGATCATGTGATAATTCTCAAGTCATTGGATAGATTTTTTAATAGATTTTTAAGAAATTTTATTGAAAGCCACATTAATCTGTTTTAATTTACAATTCACACAGTCGTTTGCTTTCTCTTGAACTGAACACATCTCCCGTGCGAATAATCTTCGTTCTTCTTGAATCGCAAAACCAACCTTAACAAAAACAAAAATATACCATAACTTGTACTTTATTTTTCAAATAAATAAAATCAGTGAAAATTATTCAGTGGTGTAAAACTTTTTTGTAAAAAAAAAAAACTTAAAAATTAACAAACCTCCAGATTTGGAGCTCTCAAAGAGCCCAAGTCAACCATTGATGGAAATTGACAACAATAAACATTTAAACATTAACTCTTTTGGACCCAAATACCTGGTTATGACCAGAATAAACAGTGAAGAAGGCTTGACAAGTGTGTCTCCTTTCTTAATAAAAAAAACAATTGACTACACGTGCGGAGGCGAAGTAGAATCTTGTAAAAAACTAAAAAATGGAACAATTCTTATAAAAACAAAAAATAGTGCGCAAGCGAGCAAGCTTATAAAACTTGTCGCTATCTCACCGGAGATCAAAGTTGAACTATCTGAACACCAGTCCCTGAACTATACCAAAGGTGTTATATACTCAAACGCCTTAAGAGGTGTGGGTGAAGATGAAATTCGAATCGAACTTAAATCTCAAAATATTTGTGAAGTGAAAAAAATTGTTAGAAAAGTAAACGAAAATTTGACAGAAACCGGACTTATAATTATAACATTTTCCTCTTCTACTCTTCCAAATGAAATTAACATTGGATATGAAAAAACCTATGTTCGTCCATTCATTCCATTCCCTATGCGTTGCAAAAACTGTTTTCGTTTTGGACACATTACAAAATTTTGTAACAACGAAAAACTGTGTATAAACTGTTGTACAATAAATCACATTGACATTGAAACTGGCGACAAATGTGTAAATGAAAAAACATGCATTAACTGTAAAGAACACAAAATCATAAACAATAGTCATTCTGTGTTAGACAAAAAATGCCCAATATTTATAAAAGAAAAAGAGCTTCAGGCAATAAAAGTTTTACAAAAAACAGACATGAAAAACGCTCTTAAGATATACAACGAACGACACCAACATGGGACCACCTCCTACTCTTCCGTACTTAAATCAAATCAACCTTCACAAACCAGTCGCAATATCATCTCATATGATGATAATATTCTCAACGCTGAACCTCTCCTGACAACACCGAATACAAAAACCAACAACAAAAACCCTCCAACCATAGCAAGTGCAAATAACGGAACCTCACTCAGTCCAGCCATCGCCGAACAACATAACAACAATTCTTTTGATGCTAAACAGCAGCAATTAAACTCAGCAGACAACCCTCTCATAAAACGAATCACTGAGACCAAAATAAAAATTTTTCCAAGAAACGCCTCAAACCGACTCAAGCAGTCTCTTAAATTAAAATCGAAAACTAATTCACAAAAAAAGAATCAAAATAAAAATGTAAAAGACAACTACAGTAGTAACCCCTTTAATATAAGTAGCGAAAGCGATGAGTCGATGAACAACACATAGATTATTTTTTTTTTTTACCGTTAATATTCAATAATTTACTAATACAATATAATTTGAACCTATCGTATTATTTTTTGTGTATTATAATTATAGTATTAAATATATATATTTAATACTATTATTTTATATATTATTTTATATATATTTAACATGTTAAAAAATAATGATGTTCTTATTGTGTTGGGCGATTTTAACCTACCCTTTGTGTCTTGGAATTCGACAGATGACTCTTCATTTCTTACACCTGTTTCCACTAGTAATTGGATAAATGATTTTTTAGATAAGTTATCTGACCTATGTCTTCAACAAGTCAATAATATTTTTAATAAAAACCATAGAACGCTGGACCTTGTGTTTGTAGACAGATGCACTACTGTATATCTCAATCGCTCAAACCCTGTATCTTTTGCGGAAGATGAACATCATCCAACTCTTGAAATAACAGTTTTACTTGCTCATGAAAATGAAAATAAACTTACACCTGATAAGCGAAATACTAAAATATATAATTTCAAAAGTACAGACTATGTTAAACTCAACGCCTTACTCTTGCAGACTGACTGGTCACCGATTCTATCTATTAAACCACCGTATTCATATTATGACGTCGAAACCTCGGTACAGTTTTTTAATGATACTTTGCAAAGGTGCTTCTTATTGTGCGTCCCAACAAAGCAAAATAATTCTAAACCCTTAAGTCCACCCTGGCTAACAAGTGAACTTAAGTCACTAAAAAATTTAAAAAATCGCTTATTTAAAAAATATAAAAAATCTGGTTCTAATATAGACTTTGCTTGTTATTCATCTTGTCGTTGCAGATACCAACTACTAAATAAACAGTGTTATACAGCTTATATAGCCAACATCAAATCTCAATTTAATGATAATCCGAAACTCTTCTATACTTTTGTTAATTCAAAACGTAAGGCTTCCAACTTTCCACCCCTTATGAGATTCAATCAAGAGGAATCGTCTTGTGACAATGTTATTTCCAACATGTTTGCAAGCTTCTTCAAATCAACTTACTCCAACATACCATTTAATATGTGTTCTGAGCATCCTTATTTACCTCCAGTTAGCTCTTTTGAAACTCCAGTAATAGACTCAATTATTGTTATGCATAACCTTCGTCAAGTTAAATGCTCTTTTTCGACTGGTCCTGATGAAATTCCGAGTTGCATTCTAAAGGAATGTGCTAGCAACCTGTGTGCTCCTCTAACAAACATATTTAATATATCCTTGCAATGTGGACATTTTCCCATTTTATGGAAAGATTCATATATTATACCCCTTCATAAATCTGGCTCCAAAATTGATGTCACTAACTACTGAGGCATCGCCAAATTAAGCGCAATCCCTAAATTATTTGAGAAAATCATAACTGAACAACTAACCCACTTCGTATCTTCTTCCATTTCTGACACTCAACATGGTTTTTTAAAGGGTAAATCAACTTCAACAAACCTTTTGGAGTTTACAACTCGTGTAATAAAAGGTTTTACTTTGGGAAAACAGACTGACGTTATTTATACGGACTTTAGCAAAGCTTTTGACAGTGTCAATCATAATCTTCTATTGAATAAACTTAAGCTAATTGGGTTTCCTGTAAAATTGCTAAATTGGATAGAATCTTATTTATCGCGACGTTTTCAAAAAGTTTTATATAAAAATTCTCTTTCACAAAATATAATGGTTACATCTGGTGTTCCGCAAGGAAGTCATCTTGGACCGGTTTTATTCTTACTATTTATTAATGACCTTCCCTCGGCAATTAAACATTGTGACGTCTTAATGTATGCTGACGATGTGAAACTTTTTCTTACCTACAAGTCACTCGACGAACAACACCTTTTACAATCTGATTTAAACAGACTAGTGGATTGGTGTAACTTCAACCTATTAAACCTTAACTTAAAAAAATGCAAATCAATGACCTTCTCACGTAGAACTGCTCATAGTACAAATTACACTATAAATAACATCCACTTAGAAATTGTTCATAGTTTTGTTGATCTTGGTGTAATTATGGAGCCAAAACTTCGCTTCAATCTCCACATAAATTTGGCTGTAAATAAGGCTAGAGGTGTTCTTGGTTTCATTAAAAGATGGGCGAAAGAATTCAATGATGCCTTCACAACTAAATTACTATATATATCCCTCGTAAGACCTATTCTTGAATATGCTTCCGTAGTATGGAACCCTCAATATCACGTCCACATTGATGCAATAGAATCGGTTCAAAAACAGTTTTTACTTTTTGGTGCTTAATGTCACCTTCCTATATAAATTACTTTGTGGTGAAATTGACTCCCAATATATTCTCTCATCTCTTAACTTTAACATCCCAAGAAGAGGATCTAGACATTTTGTGCTTTTTAAGTTGAGCCAGTGCACTTCAAATTTTGCCCTTCATGACCCTTTACGATGTATGTGTAGTGATTTCAACAATAGCTACAACTTAATTAATTTTTGTGAGTCGGTGGATGCCTTGAAACGGAAAATGATTTTACATTTAAATAATTGATACATTTTATAATTTTTGTTTCAAACATTAACTCGGTTAATAATATTGTTATATTCTGTTAAAATGTTGGCTGAAGTTATTCCATATATTCGAGACCGTTTCAGTTGTTTTCCTTTATAATATTGCGTTTGATGAAGTAAACACCATCGAATATGATATGTATGCTTAAACTTGTTTGTTTTTAATCAAAAAAAAATTTTTAATTTTTCTTATTCATTTTGACTTATTAGTTACTTAGTTTGGTGCGCAAGAGTTTATCTCTTTTCCATGCAAGTTTATGCCTGCGTTGGCCCAAATACATATCCAATTAATAACATTAGCACGGTGTTCCAAAATTACATAGTGACCCGTATATATATACACATATATGTTTGTACATATTTATATATATCTCCGTTATAATTGGAATTGGTTTGGTGTTTAAGAGTTTACTCTCTTTTCCACGTAGGATCTTGGGTTGGATAGTTGCCGCAAACTTACTAATATTCATATTATTTATAGTTACTTTGGTCTCTTTGTTTTAGAGTTTTATGTAAAGTTTACTAATTATTTGATGTTGTTTACTTTTTTAAATTGAAATATTCTTAATAAATTCGTGTTTTTGTATAAAATTTTTAAGTTCCGCTGAAAAGCCAGTTATGTGCTTAGTGGAAATTCATACTTCGCCAACTGGGTGTGTTTTTTAGTACGTAGGTTCATTCTATCTTTCCGGTTAATCCGGAATGTTGTAGAATGTAAGTCGTGCATGCGTATAGTACGGGCTATACGTATTTATGAGATTTCTCACTCCTTTGGCGAATCCAAAAAAAAAAAAAACATGCATTATTCTCATATGATATTATATATTATACTTAAAAAACAAAGAGAAATTAAAGACTACACATGCTTAAACGAATCACTACTTATATTATATATACAAAATAATAAACTCTCAACAACACACAAAGTTCACTTAAATGATCATAAATATAGCTACTCAATAAGTTTATTCTTTTTCGTAAGCCGTGTTTACGAAAATTGTAAAATACTTAACATTTCTTATGGTTTTTAAAATACTCCAGTGGAATATAAAAGGATTTATTAATAACATAAGTGAACTGCAACTGTTAATAAAAGAACATGATCCAAGTTTTATTTCTTTACAAGAAACACATTGCCCTATATCTTTCACACCAATCCCACCAAAAAACTACTCCTGCTACTTTGAAAACTCATTCCTAAACACTTCTGCTAAACAAGGAATTGGCATTCTTATTAAGAATAATATCCCGCACAAACAAATAATCATTAACTCATGCTTCCAAGTCATTGCAATAGAAATCAATCTTAATATCAAATTCACCGTACTTTCTTTTTATATCCCTCCCTCCCAGTCTTTTACCGAAAGGGACCTTACGGACATTTTTCTTGCTATTGACTCCCCTATGATAGTCTTAAGGGATTTTAATAGTTGGAACATCCAATGGGGCTCATTGGTAAATAACCAAAGAGGATTAGCTATCGAAAGAGCGCTAATACAATCCGACCTGTGTATTTTAAATGACGGTAGTCCAGCCCATTTTTCAACTCACAGGACCTTTACCCATATCGACATATCCTGCTGCTCACCAACCCTTCTGCCTGTCTCAGCTTGGGAGGTCCTTGAAGACCTTCATAATAGTGACCACTTCCCTATTAAACTTGAAATAACTCTTACGAACAACACCAACAATCCGAAAACCCATACAAAATTCCTCTTGGACCTAGCAAACTGGACTCTCTTTGCAGAGAAAGTCGACCTTGAGCTCCAAACTAGGGCCGCAAGCAACACTAGCAATAAAGATGCGGCGACATTAACAAAATCTATACGTACTGGTGCTAATCTTTCTATTCCTCAGGCCAAAATTGCTGGAAAACGTAACGTTCCCTGGTGGAATAAAGACCTTGCAGTACTCAGAAGAAATAAGTTACTTATGTGGCGAAAATTCAAATCAAATCCAACAAATTTTAACTTCACAAATTATAAAAAATCAAATGCACAATTTAGATTACAATCAAAAAAATGCAAACACAAAAGCTTTCAGGAATTTACAGGTGCGATTTGTCGCGACTCCTCAATAGCAAGCCAATGGAACAAAATCAACAGATTTTCCAATAAAAATCCTGCGAAACCCATTATCGCTATGCGCTCAAATAATGGCACGATCACTGACCAAACGGATATCGCAAACTATATTGCAAACGAATGGTCAAAGTATTCTTTCGACGAAAATTTTCCCCAACAATTTATTGACAAAATGTATAGCATAGAAAACCAAATCACAACCAACTGCGCCACAAACAGCGACGCAAAAAAAATCGAAGAGCCCATCAGTATGATTGAACTACAATCATGTCTAAGCAAAGCCAAAGGTAAAACCCCGGGTCACGACAGAATTTCGTATAAAATGTTAAAATGCTTATCACGATTTGGTAAAAGAAGATTATTAGAACTATACAATACAATATTACAAACGGGTGTCATACCCCATACCTGGAAAATAGCTGTTGTAGTTCCCATCCCAAAACCCAATCAAGATTCCGCCAGCGTCAAAGGGTACCGCCCAATTTCTCTTCTCTCTTGTTTATCGAAATTATTGGAAAGAATAGTTGCTAAAAGAATTTCATGGTTTACTGAAAAAAGGAATCTTATAGCTAACAATCAAGTCGGATTTAAATCAAACAGAGGTTGTGCTGATGCATTGCTACACATTGATTTCTATGTTTCAAAAGCTTTATCATCGCGTAATCATGTCTCCATATTATCTCTCGATTTCAAGAAAGCTTTTGATCGTATCGGAGCACATGTTGTTCTTAAACTTCTAAAATCCTGGGGAATAGGCCCAAAAATTTTAACCTTCATTAAATCATTTTTAACTAACAGACAGTTCAAAGTCCGAATCAATAACTCTCTCTCAAATACCTTCAAACTAAAAAATGGAATTCCACAAGGTTCGCCATTATCAGTTATTTTATTTTCAATTGCATTCAACGAAATTAGCACTATCATATCAAAAAATAAAAATGTTGATCACTGTATTTATGCCGATGACCTTTATATTTTATGTAAAGAAAAAAACAGCAAACAAGCAAACCAAATTTTTAAAGACATTTTGGAAGATATTTTTGCTTGGACTACAATGTCTGGGGCAAAAATATCTTTCAAAAAAACAAAAAATTTCCATATCTGAAAAAAAAAGGTTCCGATTCGTTTAATGAAAAAATACAATTTAATAATATCGAAATTGAAAATGTTAAAAAACTAAAAATCTTGGGAATTACTTTCTCACACAAATATCTTTGGAAAGACCATTGTTTTCAATTAAAAAAGGAATTAGCTGCTAGAGTTAATTTAATATCATATCTTGCAAGTAAGAAATGCAATGTACATATAAATACACTTACATATCTAGTTAAAGTTTTAGTTTTAAGCAAAATCGATTATGGCTTATTCCTTTATGGTAGCTCCCCAAAATCAACATTGAATTTTCTAAAGCCTTTATACCACCAAGCAATTAGAGCCAGCTTATTCGCATACAGAACTTCCACAATAAAGAATCTGCTAGTAGAGGCAGGCCTACCAACAATTGAAGAAAGAGTATTGGAAATCCGAACAAGACTTTTGCCGAAACTACTTTTCACAAAAAATTCTGTCATCGACGCTGACGTTCAACACATTATTTCTTCAAGAAGCTCACCTCGCATAAAATCGGCATTACATTTAACTCTCAATATGGCTAAAGATTTCAATATTGAAACATCAATCACAAACTCAACGGAGCAGCAACCACCGTGGAAAATCCAAAAAGTCTCGTGTGATTTAAGCCTTGCCGCTTATCAAAAATCAATAACACCAAACGAAATTTACCTTGCCTTATTCTCCGAACAAAAAAAACATTTTGAATCAACCGGTTGGCATTCGCTATATACTGACGGTTCAAAAACTGAACACGTATGCACGTCATACGCTGTGTCCAATCATGAAGGAAAACCCATCGCCCTTAAAATACTTCCGAACTATACTTCAGTATTTACTGCAGAGGCAATAGCAATAAATCATGCATTGCTACTCGCACTTGAGTCTAACACTAAAACAGTTATCTTCACTGACAGCTATTCCGTAATAAAAGCTACGTTAAATCCGAACCAAAATAGATGGCAAACTATCAACAAAATCCGAGACACTCTCATTGGTAATGAAAGTCTACTTAAAATCTGCTGGATTCCTGGACATGTCGGAATTCAGGGAAACGAGCACGCTGACCAAATCGCAAAGTATGCCTGCACAGCTCCAATCATTCAAGACCCAACAAAAGAAAAAAAAGACATACGACAACATATAATCCAAACTTGCAACATTAAAAAAAAGGAAAACTGGATGCAGTATAACCACCACCACTACACAGACATTAATACACACCACTCGACACCAATGTACCCCACAGGAATAAACAAACTCAAAATAAAAACGTTCTCACGACTTCGCCTTGGTCATACTCATGATACCCACCAACACCTGCTTATAAATGAACCCGCACCCGCCTGCCTTCACTGTGGTGATGAGCTTTCTATAAGGCATATACTCCACGACTGCACTGTTCTTAGACCTTTACGCAACAGGATCTTCAAAAACAATAACATCACAGAAATTCTCCGGCAACCAACACCAGAAAACATTGATGCAGTATATTCCTTCATAAGACACTTAAAAATGATAATATAAATTTTGTAAAAACTATTTATTTTTAAATGAATTAATCATTTAATTTTAATTATTTTGAGCTGATAGCCATGGCAGCTAATGCTCCTTCTTCTTATATTAGCTTTGTAATTTATTATAGGGTTAATAAATAATAATAATAATAATAATAATAATTTACAATTCACCGCTTTAAAATGTTATGTTGCGTTTCGCAGATATACGCATTTTTCTAGATGCAGTCGAAAACGAGTTCCTTTTTTTTGTCGCGTTCGCGATGCCATGTTTATTTCTAATATTTTGGAAATATAAAATCTAGAGAACCTTACTTTTTTTCTAAATATAGTGTTAATAAAATACTATATAAAACTTGAAAAAAAAACTTCATTATTTTCTTGCTTGTCAAATGCGTACGAATGTCGCGTTCGCGACGATGGAAATGCCCATATGTAAAAATTTTCAGCCGATTGTACTCGTTTAAATATATTTAATATAAAAAAAATATTTAAATATCGTTTAAGATAAATTCGTAATATAAAGCAATAAAATGAAAGCGTTTATCTAGTATCGTATGAATTCGTAATAGGGGGTAAGTTGCTGAATAAAAATATTTGAGTCAAATTTGGAAATAGTGATATAAAAACATTTTTTATTTTTTAAATGTTCGATCTTAATATTTGTGACGGGCAAAACCCGCAAACAACTTTTGCCGCACACGACGGTTGTCATTAACCGTGTCAAAGGAACCTTTTGGATTGGTATCATAAACCTATAATGATAATAGTAACAGTAATAATAATAATAACTTATAATAATAAAAATGGTAATATCTTATCAATTTAGAATAATCTTAACTTTGATTAATATTCACTTACAACCCTTAAGTTAGCTATTACAAAATATTGCTTTTGTTAAGATTATAAATATAGTACTTTAATTGTTAGAATAAGAAAACCACCCTGTATCAACTTAATTCATGTATATGGTATATAGACAGTGATGAGAGTAACGGGTACTACGGCAAAATATTTATACATACAGCAGAGAACAAGACGCCGCAACAGAACACTATGACGAGAACCAGTTTTTCCCCACCAAACCGCACTTGCCAGAGAGACGATCGAATAGAGAGAAAACTGATACCTGCCATATGTGATAGTGTGCTAAAGAGACGTCGAACATAATGAGGGATGAGCCTCAACATGAAATGAAGAAAAGAACGAGAAGGGATAATCATGGTTGAATAACAAGGTTGCGGCAAAACTGACTGTGCTCTCTTTCGGATATCCGAAGGTGTCAAAATCAACTGGCTGTCGAAAAAAAGAACAACAACAACAACAGCTGAAGCAGTTCGCTTTGACATTTGCGGCAGTCGTGCTCTCCGTGTTGCGGCTACCTTATTCAGTGTACCCTGGGGATAATGAAGCAGCAAGCCAGCTAAGAGACAAGCTAGCGAGCTATATATTTAAAGCTACACACAAACATAGCACAAGATAGAGACACGTGAGAAGAAGCACGGCAAGAATGCGATGGTAAAGCCAGCCATGAATAGCAAGCAGACAAGCAGTCAAGATCAGACCATTGAAGACGACAGTCGGCATCCGCCAGTGAAGGGAGTGAAGTGAAGTACAGACCATTGAAGGTGACGGTTGGCATCAGGCAGTAAAGAACGGACCATTGAAGGCAAGGGTTGGCATCAGGCAATCAAGAGTAGAAGAACGATCTCTAGCAGACAACAAAAGGTGAAAGTCGGACAGCGAAGAAGTCGAGTGCAGGAAAGAACGCGGAGTTACATCAAAGGAAGGGTGATACCTAGGTAAGGTGTGGTGAAAAAAGGACATAGACGGACCAAGAAAAGGAATTTATTTATATTATTGACGTAGTTGGAATTTTTATTAAGTATCATTAGGTAGCAGGTCTCAAATGATCTCTTAAAAATATATTAAGTATTATTAATGTAGCAGGTCTCAAATGATCTTTTGAAATTTATAATTAAGTATTGTTAATGTAGCAGGTCTCAAATGATCTACTTTGAATTATATTAAGCATCATTAAAGTAGCAGGTCTCAAATGATCTTTTGAAATTTATATTGAGTATTATTAATGTAGCAGGTCTCAAATTATTTATGTTGAATTATATTAAGTATCATTAAAGTAGCAGGTCTCAAATGATCTTTTTTGAATTAAATTAAGTATCACTAAGGTAACAGGTCTCAAATGATCTCTTAAAAATATATTAAGTATTATTAATGTAGCAGGTCTCAAATGATCTTTTGAATTTAAATTTAATATCATTGCAGTAGCAGGTCTCAAATGATCTTTTGAATTTATACTTAGTATTATCAGGGAAGCAGGTCTCAAATGACCTTTGATCAAGTATTATAAGTTTAAAATAAACAACCGACCTTGACGACCATACATCACACCTACGCGTGATCATCGGCAGCAAAGCGTCGAGCAGAGTGAAGGCCACGTATTCTCATCACCGTCTAGACACATTGGCCTTAAGACCCAATAAAAAAAAACATATCAGTTAAATTCTACACGTCTCTTTTATTTATTAAAATTGTTCCGAACCTTGGAATCCGGCGAGCTTACCTCAGCTATAGACCCGGAAGACCGGGAGCTTCGTTACATGGCGCCCAAGCAGGGACGTGTAGATTAAAGCTGCATAAAGGACAAAACAACTTAAGAGAATACGTGCGAAAACTACTGCTGAAGGAAGTTTAAAATGAAGAAAAGATTTGAAAGAAGAAGGGTTTCGAAAGCGAAAGCATAGAAAATTTAATCAAACTAATGAAAGACTTAAGGAAATTAAAGTAAAAAAAAAAAAGAAGGATTGTTATAAGTTGAAGTCAACATAAGATTGTAAGGTTAAACCAATGCTATAATTTAAAAAAAAAAAGGGGTAAATAAAAGAGCATAAAAAAGAAGTGCAAAGGAAAATTAAAAAAAAAAAAAAAAAATTGGAAAAAAGGATAAATAAAAGAAAAAAAAGGTAGAAGAGACAAAAAAAAAACATAAAAAAAAATTAAATTGAAAATAGAACACATTAAAGAAAAACAAAAATAAAATAAAACATAATGCTTAAAAATGCTTGGATCTATTCACTCCGGCGCGAGGACCTGCTTAGCTACACAGAAGAGTTCCATTTCGAAGAGGAAGGCTCAGTGGATGAACTGAGAAAGCGCTTCGCTGCGTTTGTCAATGAAGCTAAACTAACCCAAGACGAAGTGACGCGACTTGCAGAAGTCGAGGTTAAGCATAAGCGAGGAATTTCACCGGTAGCTACGGCCACCAACGATACAAAAGTGGTCCCTTCTATAGTTACAACAAAGTCATCGCCTGAATACACTGACACCCAACATGACGAGTCTGCACGAGAATTATTTACAGAAAGGACATCAAGATACCAGTCACAGCCACGTCTAGAGTCTGAGCTGCCAAAAGACACTCCACGGGCTA
Organism: Tetanocera ferruginea; assembly: GCA_958299015.1. Lineage (NCBI taxonomy): Eukaryota > Metazoa > Arthropoda > Insecta > Diptera > Sciomyzidae > Tetanocera > Tetanocera ferruginea. The sequence continues at coordinate 76,741,976 of OY282640.1, read as the reverse complement.
TCAATTATGGGGAGATCATCGATAGAGTTAAGAGATAGACCATTAGATACCGCGGAGACGAGGACCCACTTGCGTTTATAGAGAGGGTCGAAGAATTAGCAGAGGTCTATAATGTCAATACCGACTCGCTGCAACGAACCATGCATGAGTTGTTGGACGCCCAAGCGCTCTGCTGGCTAAGAAACAACAACCAACACTGGAGGAGCTGGAAAGAATTTAAGGCCGATTTCCTTGGTTTCTTCCTGCCTACGAGATTCTTTGAGAGGTTAGAAGATGACATCCGTCGACGTCAACAACTACCTGGCGAGAGGTTTAAGGACTACGTTATTTCTATACAAAACCTTATGCGACACGCCAGTCTTAGTGAGCAACAAAGACTAGAACGAGTCTATCGGAACAGCAGCCATGAACTTCAGTTCTACATCAAGCGCAAGGAATTCACAAGCCTTTCTGAGTTGATTAACTTAGCTGGAGCTTTTGAAGACTTAGACCGGCCAAATAGAGTGAAGAATTGGCCAGACAGCCCAGGCCGAGAACAGCCAACGAGACAAAGCTTTTCTGGCCCAGACACCTATGTAGACCCTCGCACGGCCTGTCGACGCTGCGGACACAGTGGCCATCTGGCCAGAACTTGCCGAGGACCAATATTGAGTTTCTGCTGGGATTGTGGTCGTAAAGGTACGATTACATTTGATTGCTGCCGAAAAGCGTCGGGAAACTACAAGGGATCCGCTCCACGTCGAGAAGAACGAGGTCCCAACTTTGCAAGGCCTCGACACCACTAGATGATCTGCGAACTGACGAAGGGCGTATCATTGCCACAGTAGCACTCGATGACATATGGATGGAGGCTACTTTAGACACAGGGGCAACGCGCAGCTTCATAAGTAAGTACTTTGCAGAAAAACTACGAACAGCAAGCAATACCATCTCTATTGCTACCCAAGTCTTCCAGGCTGATGGTAGTTTTCAGAAGGTCACTGAAGCACTACAAACGGATGTCTCCTTAGGAGAACATAGTTTTCAAGCATCCATCCCAATTCTGCCGCAAGTGCTTGACGATTTAATTCTGGGGATGGATTTCCTCGCGGGCATCGGTACAACAATACGATGTGGAAATTTCCACCTTGAACGAGATACGACCACCAAAAACGCCCAAATGGAAGTCACTCACCGCATAGCAGCAGCACCTGCGTTACCAACTGCCATTGCAGCAGCACCTGCGTCACCAACTGCCATCGCAGCAGCATCTGCGTCACCAACTGCCATCGCAGCAGCACCTGCGTCACCAACTGCCAGTGCAGCAAAACCTGCGTCAAGAAAGCTACGGAAGTCAACAAGGGCAGCAGCATCTGCATCACCAACTGCTAGCGCAGCGACACCTTCGTCAAGGAAGCTACAAAAGTCAACAAGGGCAGCAGCATCTGCATCACCAACTGCTAGCGCAGCGACACCTGCGTCAAGAAAGCTACAAAAGTCAACAAGGGTAGCAGCATCTGCATATCCAACTGTTAGCGCAGCGACGCCTGCGTCGAGAAAAGTAAATGAGCCAACAAATGTAGTAACAACTATAAGGACAACCGTAAAGAGACCGAAGAGGGCAGCAACACTTGCATCAATAACCACAAGCGCAGCACCACCAATGATTAAGAAGCCAAGAAAGTAAGTGACACCAGTGTCACCACGTAACGAGAAGGTACATAAAGTCAGCCGCATGAAAGAAATTGATAAAATTGAGAATCAGAAAATCAACGATTTCCTCCAAGACGAACTGAGGAGCTTCGAAAACATCCAAGGGATATCAAACGTGACGACACACCGCATAACGATGCGCGACGAACGTCCGATTAAGCAGCGATACTTCCCTAAAAATCCGGCAATGCAAAATATAATTGATGATGAAATCGACGAACTATTAGTAAAGGGTTGCATCGAACCATCACGAAGTCCACATAGCGCGCCGATACTACTTGTACGGAAGAAAACGGGACTATGGCGGTTATGTATCGATTATCGTCAACTGAATGCACGCTCCATACCGGACGCTTACCCGCTCCCAAGGATCCATCACATTCTCGATCGACTAAGGAACGCGAAATTTATAAGTAGCATCGACCTGAAGAATGGATATTGGCAGATACCAATGCAAGAGGACAGCAAGGAATACACCGCTTTTACAGTCCCGGGACGAGGACTCTTCCAGTGGCGGGTAATGCGATTCGGACTTCACTCCGCACCAGCCACGTTCCAGCGAGCCCTTGATCGTGTCATCGGTGCCGACCTAGAACCATACGCTTTTGCGTATTTAGACGACATCATCGTCACGGGCACAACGCTAGAACAACACATGGATAACCTGACAGAAGTGTTCAGAAGACTACGAGAGGCCAACCTTCGCATAAATCCCGAGAAGTGCGAGTTTTTCAAGAAGGAAGTTAGGTACCTAACTGAACCTGACTTGCGAGTTTTTCAAGAAGTTAGGTACCTTCCTGTACCAAGGGAGACAAAAGGGGGCGATCTTCACATGGCAACGTGTCTGACTGCCTCAACTTGGCGAGGCCAGCATTATCCATGTCGAAATCGTCTCAAGTCGACTCAAAACCTCCGCGTGGTGTCTCCTGGAAACGTCAAAAACTATCGCCCGATAAACTTTGGCGGCCAATTTGAGCGGCGATGTCTCCTCTAGACAATAAACTTGAGGGGTCTCTTCAAGACCTAAAAAATGGAAAGTGCGTAGGGTTTGGGTCCCAACCACATTATAACTTCCCAATGAAAACAAAATCAGCCTCGGATATGAACCCCCACTACGTTGACGACCACCGCAAACGAAAAACGGATAATGATTTACGGATATGCACCTGGAATGTCCGGACCCTTTATAGGGAAGGTGCCACTGTCCAACTGGCGGAAGCCCTCGAAAAAATTAAGGCTGACATCACCGCCATCCAGGAGATGCGATGGAAAGGACAAGGCTGCTCTAAGAGAGCAGACTGCGATATCTACTACAGCTGCCATGCGGAGAAGTGCGAATTTGGATGCGGATTCGTCGTAAGTCGGAAACTACGCCATCTTGTTTCCCGGTTCACACCTGTGAACGAAAGGCTGGCGACAATCCGCATCAAGGCGAAATTCTTCCACATCAGCCTTATTTGCGCACATGCCCCGACGGAGGAAAAGGACGATGCTGTCAAGGACACCTTCTACGCGAGCCTAGAGGACGTGTATGATCGCTGCCCGGCCCACGACGTAAAAATAGTTCTCGGCGATTTTAATGCGAAGGTCGGAAAAGAAGGCATCTTTGGCTCCACTGTCGGTCAGTTCAGTCTCCACGAGACCACTTCGAATAACGGTCTAAGACTGATCGACTTCGCCGCGGCGCGAAACATGGTAGTTAGTAGCACCAGATTCCAACACCTCGATATCCAAAAGGCAACCTGGCTGTCCCCGGATCAAAAAACGCGAAACCAAATTGATCATGTTGTGATCGACGGAAGGCACGCTTCAAGTGTACTGGATGTGCGCACATTTCGGGGGGTCAATATTGACTCCGACCATTATCTTGTTGCAGCCAAGATCCGCATGCGATTGTGCAATGCGAAGAATGTACGCACAGGTGTGCAACGAAAGCTTGATGTCGATAAGCTGCTATCACAACGGACCGCCGAGGCCTACTCCGCTCAACTCTCGGTTAAGCTCAACCAACCTTACTCTTGCCTCGACGACGCTGGCGGACTTTGGGCGCATATATCCCACTCCATGCGCACTGCTGCTGAAGAAGTCATTGGTTTTCGGCGCCCGCAACCTCGCAACCAATGGTATGACCAGGAGTGTCGCGACGCGACAGCAGCAAAATACGCCGCATATAAAAAGACGCTGCAGTCAGCTGCAACGCGAGCCATGCACGAAAACTATCGCGATAAGAGGAAGGAAGAGAGATGCCTTTTCAGACGTAAAAAAAGAGAGCAGGAAAAGCGTGAGCGAGAAAAAATTGAGGTGTACCAGGGCAGGAAGGATGCTCGAAAATTCTACCAGCAGGTTAATTGTCTAACCCAAGGCTTCAAGCCCGGAGCATCCACTTGTAGAGATGAGAATGGTGATCTGGTTACAGATACGCAGTGCGCATTGAAGTTATGGAGACAGCATTTTTCCAATCTGCTTGCAGGCGACGATACCAACAATTCCGCCCTTGGAGAATGCAGTCTGACACCACCAATCGACGATGATGGAGTGGAAATTCCACCACCTAGCCATGACGAGGTTAAAGTTGCTATCCAGCGACTCAAAAACAACAAAGCCGCAGGTGCTGACGGCCTGGCTGCTGAATTGTTTAAAACCGGCGGCGGTGAATTGATAAGGTGCATGCATCAACTCATCAGCAAAATATGGCTAGCGGAAAGCATGCCCGACGATTGGAATCTCAGTGTGCTTTGTCCTATACTTAAGAAAGGAGACCCGACAATCTGCGCCAACTACAGAGGTATCAGTCTTATATCCATCGCATATAAGGTTCTTTCGAGCGTATTGTGTGAAAGATTTAAGCCGCATACCAAAACACTGATTGGACCTTATCAGTGTGGCTTTCGTCCTGGCAAGTCCACCATAGACCAGATTTTTACACTACGCCAAATCCTGGAAAAAACCCACGAAAACCAAATCGACACCCATCATCTCTTTGTTGATTACAAAGCTGCGTTCGATAGCCCGATTCGGGATTGCCTGTACGCAACAATGTCTGAGTTCGGTATACCTGCAAAGTTGATTAGGCTCTGCAAGATGACGTTGAGCAATACATGCAGCTCCGTCAAGGTAGGAAATGACCTCTCCGAAACCTTTAATACCGAACGAGGTTTCAGACAAGGCGACCCGCTATCATGCGATCTCTTCAATTTCATCATGGAGGGGATCCTACGAAAGGCAGGTGTACATCGAAATGGCACCATTTTCTACAAAGGTGTCCAGCTCCTTGCGTATGCTGACGATATCGATATTATCGGCAGAACCAAGAGAGATGTAACCGCTGCTTTCGCCGCTATCGAAAAGGAATCAGCCAAAGTGGGTTTGACGGTGAACGAGGGCAAAACAAAGTATATGCTGTCTGCAAATAGGGAAGTGCGGCGTCTAGGCTCCCATGTTACAGCAGGCAAATATAACTTTGAAGTTGTCAAGGAGTTTACTTACCTTGGCACCGCCGTAAACAGCAACAACAATGTCAGCCTGGAGATAAAGCGAAGAACAACAATTGCTAATAGGTGCTACTACGGGCTAAGTAAGCAATTAGGTTCCAGAGCCCTCTCTCGATCGACAAAACTAACACTCTACAAGACGCTCATCATACCTGTGCTTCTCTATGGCGCTGAAGCATGGGTGGTATCGCAAGCAGATGCAGCCGCTCTTGGGGTGTTCGAGAGGAAAGTTCTTCGCAAAATCTTTGGTCCTGTTCGAGTTGGCGACGACTATCGCATTCGAATGAACCACGAACTGTACGAGCTCTACGACGACAATGACAAAGTCCAGCGTATAACAATTCAGCGACTACGTTGGCTGGGTCATGTCTTTCGTATGGATGAAGAAGCTCCAGCGAAAAAGGTGTTTGAGGCGAAAGCCGAGGGTCGACGACGAAGAGGAAGGCCATGCCTCCGATGGATTGACCAGGCCGAGGAAGCCCTTACCGCGCTTATTGAAAGAGATTGGAGACGGCGCGCGCGAAGCAGAGACGCCTGGCGAGACCTGATGAAGTCGGCCGTAACCCGTCAACGGGTTGTCATGGCCACCTAAGTAAGTAAGTAAGTTAGGTACCTTGGCCACGTTGTAAGCGAGCAGGGTATTCACACGGACCCAGACAAAGTAGCAGCGATTAAAGAGCTAAAACCCCCAGAAAACGTACGAGAGCTCAGGAGATGCATTGGGATAGCGTCCTGGTACCGACGGTTTGTACCAGAGTTTTCAAACATCATACATCCATTAACCGCTTTGCTGAAGAAGGGCAAACACTTCAAGTGGGGAGAAGAACAAGATAAGGCATTCGAAGAATTAAAGCGACTGCTGACCGAGGCGCCCATCCTAGCCTGCCCTGACTTTAATCAGCGATTCGTGCTACAGACGGACGCCTGTGACTATGGCCTAGGCGCGGTGTTGACTCAGACTATAGATGGAGCCGAAAGAGTAATTTCGTATGCAAGTCGACACTTAAATAAGGCCGAAATCAATTACACAGCCACCGAGAAGGAATGTTTTGCCATAGTGTGGGGAATACGGAAAATGAGGCCTTATCTAGAAGGGTACGCATTCACGGTCATTACGGACCACCTCTCTCTCAAGTGGTTGAACTCTATCGAGAGCCCATCAGGCCGCATCGCAAGGTGGACACTTGAGCTACAGCAATACTCTTTTGACATTCAGTCGAAGAAGTCAAAACCAGCCCAGAAAAGTATCCAGAATACATGATTGAAGGCGGAAGGTTATATCGACATTTTTCAAGGACTATTTGTGAAGAGGATTGCACACCGTGGAAGATGTGTGTGCCAAATTACCTTCACAGCAGGCCACTTAGGTATAAGGAAGACCATAGCTCGAGTAGCCAACAAGTATTATTGGCCAGGGTTGTTCCGTCGCATCAGCCAATATGTAAGAGGATGCAAGATCTGTCAACGCTACAAAGTAAGCCAACAACGCCCAGCCGGCGAAATGCTGACCCATCTAGCTGAAGAACCATGGACCACGGTTTGTGCAGATTTTGTGGGCCCACTGCCGTGATCGAAGCATGGAAATACTATCCATCGAAATGGATGGAAATGATGCCACTTCGTAAAGCCACCACGGAGCAACTTATAAAGGCCTTCCGTGAAGGGATCTTGGCAAGATTTGGGGTTCCGAAGATGCTTATCACCGACAATGGAGCTCAGTTTATAAGCAGAAATTTTCAACAGTTCCTGAAAGATCTCGGAGTTCAACAAAGGTACACCGCGCCCTACACCCCTCAAGAAAATCCCACCGAACGCACCAATCGGACCATCAAAACTATGATTGACAAGTACACCGCTGAACAACAGAGCAAGTGGGATGAGCTACTCCCAGAACTTACACTGGCCTACAATACAAGTGAGTCCGAATCGACTGGATTCAGCCCAGCATTTGTAGGGCAAGGACGAGAACCTCGACTACCAAATGCACTCTATGACGAACAAATCATAGGAACAGGCCAAGAAGTAACTTCACCAAATCAGCGAGCAGAACGACTGAAAGGTGTTTTCAACATCGTTAAACGTAATATGGAGCAGGCGGCGCAGTCACAGGCCAGACACTACAATTTAAGGCGTAGACAATGGAGGCCAGAAGTAGGCCAACTCGTCTGGGTAAAGCAACACCCTCTGTCCAAGGCTAATGACAAATTCGCAGCAAAACTTGCACCACGATTTGACGGTCCCTACAGGGTAGAATCTTTTGTGTCCCCTGTTATAGTCCGTATTAAGAAACCCAACGAAAGACGGACACGCTCGGCTCATGTTGGCGAGCTCAAAGTATACCACTCAGACGAAATACCGAAGCAAGAAATTCTGCCACAGCGCGAGTCTTGAGAACTCCTGCGAGAAAGACAATTCTACACCAGAAGTAAGGTTTAATGTTTTTTTTTTTAAAGAAGGGAATTAAAAAAAAATTGTTAAAGAGTGAAAAAATATACATATATATAATAAGGGGAAAGAAATTAAAAACAAAATAAGAAAAAAAAAAAAAAAACAAAAAAGGGAAAGGAAAGGAATTAAAAAAAAAGGTAATTATAACCAGGGAGATAAGGGAGATAAGGGGGCGATATTCACATGGCAACGTGTCTGACTGCCTCAACTTGGCGAGGCCAGCATTATCCATGTCGAAATCGTCTCAAGTCGACTCAAAACCTCCGCGTGGTGTCTCCTGGAAACGTCAAAAACTATCGCCCGATAAACTTTGGCGGCTAATTTGAGCGGCGGGCTTCCCCTTTGGCCATCAAGCAAAGGTTGTGCGTTGGGTTTGAAGCCCACCACATAAAAAAAGATTTCAATGAAACGAAAAAGAATAAATGAAAGAATGATCCCCAAATCTGATGACGACTACCGCAAACGAAAAACTGATAATGATTTACGGATATGCACCTGGAATGTCCGGACCCTAAATTGGGATGGTGCCTCTATCCAACTGATTGATATCTTGGAAAGATATAATTCTGATATCACTGCAATCCAAGAAATGCGATGGAAGGGACAGGGTTGCTTACGGCAAGCATCCTGTGATATCTACTACAGCGGCCATGTGGAGAAGCACGAGTTTGGATGCGGATTTGTAGTTGGCAAGAGAATACGGCATCATGTCCTGCGATTCACTCCTGTGAACGAACGGCTTGCCATAATCCGCTTCAAGGCTAAATTTTTTAACATAAGCCTAATATGTGCGCACGCTCCGACAGAAGAAAAAGATGACGAGACCAAAGAAAGTTTTTACGAGTGCCTTGAAGATGCATACGAGCGCTGCCCCCGTCATGACATAAAAATCGTGCTTGGTGACTTCAACGCCAAGGTGGGTAAGGAAAACATATTTGGTCCAACAGTCGGAAAGTTCAGCCTCCACGACAACACATCCGATAACGGAATGAGGTTGATTGACTTCGCCGCAGCACGAAACATGGTCGTAAGTAGCACTAGATTCAAGCATCTCAATATTCATAAGGCCACCTGGCTGTCCCCTGATCAAAAAACATGCAACCAAATTGATCACGTTTTGATTGACGGAAGGCACTCTTCCAGTGTACTAGACGTACGCACGATTCGTGGTGCTAACATAGACTCGGATCATTATCTTGTCGCAGCCAAGATCCGCACACGTCTGTGCGCAGCTAAGAATGCTCGCAATCCTACACTTAGAAAGCTAGACGTCGACAAGCTGCAGTCAAAACGGACGGCCGAAGCCTTCGCTACTCAACTCTCACTCCTGCTTCAAGAAAGCACTCCTCCGATCGACGATATATGCGGACAGTGGACGCACATATCCCACTCTATGCGTACGGCTGCCGAAGAGGTGATAGGCTACCATCGCCCTCGCCGAAACCAGTGGCACGACCAGGAGTGTCGCGACGCCACTGCAGAGAAGGACACCGCCTACAAAGCCACCCTGCAGTCGGTTGTAACGCGTGCTGTTATGGAGCGATACCGAGAGAAGAGGAGGGAAGAGAGACGCATTTTCAGGCGAAAAAAACGAGAGGCGGAAATGCGTGAGTGCGAGAAAATTGAGATGCATGGCGACAGGAATGAGACTCGAAAATTTTTCGAAAAAATAAGACGCCTGGCCGATGGTTTTAAGACCGGAGCCTCTTCCTGCAAGGACGAGAATGGGAATCTAGTGACAGATATCCAGAGTACACTGATGTTATGGAGGGAGCACTTCTCTAGACTTTTAAATGGCGACGCTGACAACAATCCCGCCAGTGGAGATGATATCCCGGAAACCCCAATTATGGACGACAGCGTTGAAGTTGCGCTGCCCGATTATAACGAGGTCTTAACAGCTATAGCTCGGCTTAAAAACAACAAAGCCGCAGGAGCCGATGGCCTACCGGCTGAGCTGTTTAAGACCGGTGGCGAAGCTCTGTTTAAATGCATTCACAGACTTCTATGCAGAATATGGTCGGAAGAATGCATTCCAGATGATTGGAACCTCAGTGTGCTCTGCCCAATCCACAAGAAAGGCGATCCCACCATTTGCGCCAACTACCGTGGGATTAGCCTTCTTAATATCGCATATAAGGTCCTGTCGAGCGTATTGTGTGAAAGACTAAAGCCCATCGTCAACCAACTGATTGGACCTTATCAGTGTGGCTTTAGACCTGGAAAGTCCACCATTGACCAGATCTTCACGCTCCGACAAATCATGGAAAAGACCCTCGAAAAACAAATCGACACACACCATCTTTTTGTCGATTTCAAAGCCGCCTTCGACAGTCCAATAAGGAGTCACCTATATGCCATCATGTCTGAATTTGGTATTCCTGCGAAGCTAATACGTCTTTGCAGGATGACACTGAACAACACCAGCAGTGCAGTGAAAATCGGGAAGGACCTCTCCCTTCCGTTCGATACCAAGCGAGGTTTCAGACAAGGTGATTCCTTATCGTGCGACTTCTTTAATATAGTAATGGAGAAGATCATCCAAGCTGCTGACCTGAGACGCAGCGGCACAATTTTCTATAAGAGTGTTATGCTGCTGGCGTATGCAGATGATATTGACATCATTGGCCACAATACGCGCGAAGTCAGTGCAGCATTCTCCAGGCTAGAAAAAGAGTCGAGTCGAATGGGTCTTGCAGTGAACGCAGATAAAACGAAGTATCTTGTGTCAACAAACAAACAGTCCCAGCGTCTTGGAAACCACGTCACTGTTGACAACACCTCCTTTGAGGTAGTGAAGGACTTTGTTTACCTGGGATCCAGCATTAACTCCTCCAACGATATCAGTATTGAGATTAAACGAAGGATAACTCTTGCCAACAGGTGTTACTTTGGGCTCAGTAGGCAATTGAGAAGCAGAGCTCTTTCTCGACGAACAAAACTGACGCTCTATAAGTCAATAATCATGCCCGTCCTACTATACGCATCACAAACCTGGACGATGAGCAGCTCTGATGAAAGGACTTTGGGAGCGTTCGAGAGAAAAATCCTTCGCAAGATCTTTGGTCCAATCTGCGTCAATGGCGAGTACCGAATACGATGGAACCACGAGCTGTATGAGCTATATGCCGACATCGATATAGTCAAGCGTATTAAAATAGAGCGGCTTCGCTGGCTAGGTCATGTCGAGAGAATGAACGACGAAGCTCCAGCGAAAAAAATATTGGATTCGGTACCCAGCGGTGGCCAACGCAGACGAGGAAGACCGCATCTCCGTTGGAAAGACCAGGCATTGGATAACCTGACAACGCTTGGAATTTCCAACTGGCGCCAGCAAGCACACGACAAAAGAGGCTGGCGAAAATTCTTAGACGAGGCCAAAACCGACCAACGGTTGTAAGCGCCATCTAAGTAAGTAAGTAAGTAATTATAACCAACAAAAAAAAATTAAGAAAAAAGGGTAATTTAAAAAAAAATTAATGTTAAGTTACAAGAAAAAAATAGAAGAACAGAAAACCAAAAAAGAAATAAATTTAAAAAAAAAAAAAAAAAAAAAAACAAAAAAATAGGAAAGTATATATAATGCAACGAAATTTTAATGTAAGATCAACTCAGTCTCAACAGCATCATTCAAGTGTCGACCAGCGAACTAGAAGGACGTACCAAGAATTTTATTACTACAAAGAGCAACCTTATTTTAGTAAAACATGGAAATTTAGAAATTTAACAATGCGCGGGATAGATTCCGAAGACACCTAATCGAGGAACAGGAACGCCTACCACGCACTCGGCGGTTGAGCCCCTCCTGGGAAGAGAAAGTGGATGAGCCCGGAGCGAAGTTTCCGCGCATACGACTGGTGTATGCACCGACCCCGGCAGGAGCTGGCACCAACGATGCTGAAGACGTGTGGGGCATAGCCCATGCCTCCAGAAAAGATACCACGGACGAGTCCGACGATGATGGGGCACGCTCTGTCGAGAGCCCAGATAACGAAACCCCAAAGTTACCAACGCAGCGTAGGGTATACAACAGAGGAACCGAAGCCAACAGAGGAACCAAGCTACAGTCACACCAACCAAGCCCATAAGGCGTTGGCAGCAAAGCGGAACAGTCCTATCCCGGAAGACATGATGACTATCGAAATAAGCTCCGAGGATGAGGACTACACCCAAGAGGAAGGACCCAGTTGTAGCCACGTCCACAAATCCCACGAGGCCCCACAGCCACAGAACCAGCGCCGAGTATGGTTGGCAAACGAATCCGACAAGGTTGGAGCAGAAGGCGGACAACATGCTGAGGACGACGAGGAAAATTTGTCAACATGCTCTAGCGAGACCTGTGAAGTAGGTCATCTAGAAGCACCTGAAGAGGAGGCAGTGGAGGGTTCCGATCCAGAGATGAGCGAGAATTCTGACGACGCCACTCAGAGCAGCAGCACGGAAGGGCCGCAGAACGCAAGCGAAGAAGAGGAGGATTACGTTCCGCACCAAGGCTCATGGTTGGCCACCAGAATCTTGAGGGATTCCTATAGCGGACAGGGTTGGACGCAATATGTGCTCGACTGCCGTGCCACCTTAATTGTCCACGACCCAGCGCAACGGGCCGAGCTGGAGACCGATCCATTGGTCGAATTTCCACCGTCGCCCATGCCACAATTTCTCACGTGGGAACCCACCAACCTAACGGCGGGTACGACAGAGACAGCTACAGAGGCCGACCAAGGGAAGAACCAGCCGGGCACGGAACTCAGCGGTATCGAGAGACGTCTCTTGAAACTCCTCCGGGACAAAGAGGCCAGGCTGAGTGGGCCATCTTTGGTCCACCGTGGTACGCAGACAAGTCCTGTGGCTAGCCCCACCACTTCTTGCCAGGCAGTCCAGACTACTCCCGTGAGGATCAGCCCAGACCCAGCAGAGCAGGCCATCACCGAGGTAAAGCCAGCAGAACACGATAACGAATGCGCTTCCGTGTACCGCAAACCGAGCAGTTTCTGGCCAGTTTTCTCGACGAGCATGAGCCGGACGAAGCTCTGTCTCTGGATACAGACATCTGGGAGGGCCTAGAGGACGATATAGAGGGAGAGCGCTATAGTGCGTTCCACCAGGAGAATGACGCGCCCGAACTACCCCCCACCAGAACCAAACCACCCCCGGGCAGAATCGAACCATCTCCGGATGAAACCGCAGCACCTCCAGACAACCATGCCGAAACGAGCCGAGATGAAAAGTTAGCCGCCGAAATTGAAAGGCTACAAGCAACAAGAGAACGGGGAGGCCGACTATCGCGACTCCGCACGATCAACGGGATCAGGTTCCAGATACGAATTTCGCGGTCCGGAAAAGTCACCACCCGCATCGTAACCCCGGCGAACTAAGAGGGGAGTGTGACGGGCAAAACCCGCAAACAACTTTTGCCGCACACGACGGTTGTCATTAACCGTGTCAAAGGAACCTTTTGGATTGGTATCATAAACCTATAATGTAATAGTAACAGTAATAATAACAATAACTTATAATAATAATAATAATAATGGTAATATCTTATCAATTTAGAATAATCTTAACTTTGATATATATTCACTTATAATAAATTATGGGAACGGATGTTGTGGAGTACGTACGTTTGAAATTGCAAGTTTTGATATTTGGCAATATTCAGCTTAAGTGTCGTTAACTCCTCCGCCCTTAAGTTCGGATGTCCTCGTTCGATATTTTAAAATGTTCATTTATATTTTCTAAGTTTATTTCTTGTTTATTTGTATTTTTTTGCTCTTGCAAAATTATTCTATTCTTTCTAAATTTAATAAAAATTAAGATTACGATTAAAATTCCAGATATTAAAAACATTACATTTACAGCGAAATATATATCATTTTTCTTTTTAAGTAGTTCTATATGTTTAGTACTATTCACATTTAAATTTTTCAACATTTCTAAAGATAACATTTCTTCTAAAATATTCTCGTTTTTATTTAATTGTAACATTGCAGGCAATGGTTTATTACTACTAACAATTTTTGAAAAATATCTTTTGTTATTTATTTCAATTGTTTGATTAACATGCTTAATAATATAACTTCCATCTAGATCAATGTTTTCATCGTTTATTTTTATTTTTCCCTTAAAATCATTCAAAAGTATGATATCATCAAATATTTCTCCTATTTCTTCAATATTATCATTATTTTAGTATTATTTTATTTTATTATTTTAGTACAATTTGCCATTTTACTTTTAAGTAATAGTGGAATACATGAACTATTCGTTATATTTTCTATTTTATTTTTTCGCATATTGCTAAATTATTAAAATTCTTACAATCATTTTTTAATCCGTATATCTCATTAGAACATACTAAAATCTTTTTTAAATCTATTTTGTTAATATATTTGCCTTTCCTTATTGGTCTGATTTCTAATTTTTTACAGTTTTCTGTATTTGTTGTTGGTAGGCTTATAATATATATTAAACTATCTTTACTTGCTGCTATTTTAACATCAGCAAATTCTAATGCCCCATCTATGTTAACGTAAGGGATATTTTCTTTATTAAACATTTCTTCTGCTAATCTTATTTCACTATCAGCTATAATAAAAGAATTAACAATATTTGCTTTCGCCCAATGAATCGCGTAGGCAATATTAACTATTTCTTCCTTAAGTAATTCTAATTTATATTTCATTTTCAAAGCGAAATTAGTTTTTATTTCGAACTTACTAGTACTATTTTCCTGAATCTTTATAATTTTATTGGTTATTGTTGTAATTTCGTTTATTTTACTCTCAATTAGTTTATTTATAACCACTTGGTTGTTGTTATTTTGTAATATATCATTAATTTTGTTTTCTAATATTACCATATCGTTATGGTCGGGTGTGCCTGTAACCCATTTCCATGCGCTGCCTAATATATTAATAGCTCTTTTATCTATTCTACTATGAATGTTTATCCTTTTTATATGTAGTTTTATTTGCTGAATTAACGATAAAAGAATTGGATAGTTATTGTTATCGTCTTTTAAAATATCTATTGTGTTTCCAATGTTGTAAATAATTTCATTATATTTACTTATTTCTATTATATGTATAATTTTGAACATTCCCGTTTGAATTTGTGCTGCTCCAATGTCGATAGTGATAAGTTGTGATTTGCTATAGTCCAATATTTGTACTTCTCCGTTAGCAACTGCTATAAGTAACCTGTAATTAATTTCTGATTAAACTTTTATGAATAATACGGCCAGATTCTGTTAGTACTGTGCTTGTTCTGTTTTCCTTTACAGTTTCTGTTTTGTATCTTGGTGTTAATTTTGTGCCTTGTCTTTTGTTAATTTTTACGTAAATTGTCTGTCCTGGGGTGTAGTTTATTATATCTTTCCTATTTTTGTTGTGAAATTTTAGGTCTAAATCTTGTTTTGCCTTAAGTTTCTGTATGTTGTTCTGTTTAATTTGTTCGTAAATTTCAGGGTTTGTGCTAACTCTTCGTCCAAAAAAAAGTTCTATTGGTTTGTATTTTGTCGTTGAGTGTATGGTTAAATTATATCTGTAAACAGCATTGTCTAAAAGTTCTTCAAATCTTTCACTTATATTTTCCTTCTTTAAACATCTAAGTATCTCTGATAATGTAGAATGGAATCTTTCTACTTGACCGTTGGTATTACTCATATATGGTGGTGTTCTATAAACCTTGATTTTTAGCTGGTCTTCTAACATAAACATTATCGATGCTGAGTTGAAAGCTTTTTCGTTGTCAATTACTAACATTTCTGGGGTTCCACATGTCATTAATAATTGTCTCAATGGTTCTTTAACGTGTTCTACTGCTCTTGAGAGAAGGATTCTAGTCTGGGCATATTTTGAAAACTTGTCTATTGCCGTAAGAATAAGTCTTTTTTCTGCTATGTAAATGTCTAGATGTACTATTTGTCCTGGATATTGGGGTATGGGAGTTGCTGAAATAACTGGATTTGGTGGATGTCTGTCATATTTTTGTTCGTTGCAAATTCTACACTGCTTAACAAGATTTTTAACTTTGTTTAACATGTGAGGAAAATAAACTTTTTCAAGTAATTGATTTTTGTTTTCTATTGCATTGCGGTGAGCTCTTCGGTGTTCTACTAAAATGCACTGCTCTTGCTCTTCTGGTATTACTAGATCTTTTACAATTAACTGAGTGTATCTAATTTTATAATTCCTAAAATGGTCTGGATAGAAGTTTTGAATAGTACCCATAATACTTTCTGATGTACATAGTCCGTTTATTACAGAGGGGTTAAGATATCGTTTAAGGATGTCTATTAGGTCTTGCTCTGAATATGTTTGTCTCTTGATTGTGTGTCTATGGTATGTGGGAAATGGAATTGAAAATTTATAGGAGTTTTCTTGGTCTATTACTATGAAAATTTGATTTTTAAATACGTTTATTGGTACTTCTGTTGTGGTGATTAAATTATGAGATGAGCTTTCGTCAGAATGAGTGGCTATTGAAAGAGAGTTTATATGAGATGGTCGGGATAACGCGTCTGCTACTACGTTTGACTTTCCTGGTTTATAAATTATTTCATGATCATATTCCTCGAGTATTGATTTCCATCGTTTTAACTTTGCATTATCGTTTTTATTACTAAGAGCCTATATTAGAGGCTGATGATCTGTAAAAATTTTAATTTTTGCGGTACCATATAGATAGTTTCGCAACGTTTTTAGAGCCCATATAATGGCTAAAAGCTCGCGCTCGTTAGCGGCATATGATTCCTCGGTTTTACTTAGTGTTCGAGAAATGTAGGGTATTGGTCTATTGTCTTGTTCTAATACCGCGCCAATGGCGTAGTTGGAGGCATCCGTAGTCAGATGAAACTCTTTATTGTAGTTTGGATATGCTTATACGACCTCTTTTGAAATTAATGCGTTCTTAATTTGATCAAACGCTTTTTTTGCGCTTTCATTTAAATCGATTTCTTTATTTTTAGAAACATTCTTAGATACTCTTCCGTCCTCTCCGCGTAGTAATGTTGTTAGCGGTTTCGCGATTTTTGCATAATCCATGACGAATCTTCGGTAATAACCCGAGAGTCCTAAAAATGAACGGAGTTCTTTTAACGTTTTGGGATACGGTACATTTACTATTGCTTGAACTTTTATTGGATTGGTGGAAACACCTTGAGAAGATATAACAAAACCTAAATATTCTATTTCTTTTTTAAAAAATTGGCATTTCAACCTGTACTTTCATATTGGCCTTTGTTAATGTTTCGAAAACCTTGGAGATATGATTTGCGTGAGATTTTTCATCTGGACTGAATATTACTATGTCGTCAATATAGACAAAGCATATTTTTCCGATGTGCTCTCTGAGAATGTCGGCGAGTGCACGTTGAAATATCGCAGGCGCATTCTTTAAGCCGAATGGTAACCTAGTAAATTCATATTTCCCTTGATTTATTGAAAATGCTGTCTTTTCGACATCAGTTTCCTTGAGCGGAATTTGGTGAAAACCGCTTTTCAGATCAATTATTGAAAACCATTTGTTTTGACTAAGACAGGGTAAAACGTCATTGAAATCAGGCATTGGGTAACGGTCTGCAATTGTCACTGCATTCAATTTCCTGTAATCAATTACCATTCTGTATTTTTTCTCTTTTGACGCATCCTGCTTCTTAGGCACTATCCATACTGGTGAATTGTATGGAGATTTTGAGACTCTAATAATGCCATCATTTAAAAGTTTATTGATTTCTTTCTCGATTTCTTCTTTTAAGGACATGGGGTATGGGTATGATTTAGTGTAAACGGGGGTGTCGGTATTCGTTCTAATTGTTGCTAAGACTTTTGTTGTATACGTCAGTCTTTCGTATGGTTCGGAAAAAAGATTCGTGTTGTTTTGTATAAGTGTCTGCATTGTTTGATTTTGATATTCGTTCAAGTGATCATCTAATATTTTTATAAGATTTACGTTTTGTGAAACTAATTGTTTTAACTTTATTTTTATTCTATCTTGAATCACCATAAAATTGTCTTTCGTATGGATAACAGCTGAGAGTTGTTTCAAGCTATCGTTGCCCAATATGGCATGGAACGATGTAAGAGATGGGAGTAAATAAAATTTTAGAGAAATATCATTAATATTAAACAAATTTATAAATGTGTGGTGCGTGATTTTGATTTTTCCGCCTACTGAATTTGCATAAAAACATTCGTCATTTTCTATTATCTTTTTTGTTAATTTAGGTTGCACGTAGTTTTTGTTCGAGCCTGTGTCAACTAAAATTTTGTAGATTTCTCCACTCTTCGTTTTGCATTGAAAATATGGCAACGAAGAGTTATTTATTCTAAAAAATGAATATCGGATACATCTTGAAATTCAAGGTTATCGTTATTAGCGTGCTCTTCAAAATATTGTGGGTTTCCTATTTCTGTTTCTTGATTTATGTCTTGCGCTGTTTCTATATGATAATTCCTTTGCACTTTGTATGGTGGTTTACTTTGCATGGATCCAGATGGTCGTTTATCTACTTGGCGATACTGTGGTCTATTAGCATAATTTATCATATTTGTTCGTATTGAACTGTCAACTTCCATCGGAGTTGGTTTTGGTTGAGGCTTTGGTGCCGTAGGTCTGGGTGGTGCGTAGTTTTGTTGGAATGGTCTTTGTGTGTTTGGTTGTTGATAGTTGGTTAATTGTTGGTATGGATTAAGTTGGTAATGATTTTGTTGGTAATGATTTGGTTGATAATGATTTTGTTGGTAATGATTTGGTTGATAATGATTTGGTTGGTAATGATTTTGTTGGTACTGAGGGATGTTTGGTCTCTCTTGAATCTGTGGTAGGTAGGCTAGTTCGGGATAAAACTGCCTCTGCTGGTAATTATTCCTACTATATTCTGTTCTGTTCTGTCTAGGTGGAGTCAGTTGTTGTCTTTGATTGTTGTTGTTTCTATTGTACGCATATTGTAATCTGAAATTTTGATTTTGAAGTTTTAAGCATAGTTGCAATGCTTGAGGTAAGTCGGTTGGTTCTTTCATTCCTAGGAGTCTGGGTAAGTCTCCTAATAATCCTCGAATAAAGGTGTCGAGTGCTTTGTTCCTATAGTTGTCAGTTAAAACTTTCACGGCTTCTACACTAATATTCATACACGATACATTATTAAGTATTAAAGAAAGATGCGAATAAACTTGCTGGTAAAATTCTTGTTCCGTCTTCTGTCCTTGAACCAAGCTAGTCATTTGATATTCGAGAGTTCCTAAGTCTCTCTTATCAGCATAATGTGCTGTTAAGCATTTTGCAATTGCTTCCCAGTTGAGTGGGGTATTATATGATTCCAGTACGATGTCGGCGTTACCAGTTATTTTATTTCTTATTGTGTTTAGTATTCCACAATATTTAGGTGTGCCTCTACTTGTTTCGTAGATATTTAGAACTCTTTCTATGCTCTTTTTCCATGAACTAAATTCGTTTTGTCTACCTGAAAATTCTCTCAGTGATTTTACGACGTCTGGTACTTTATCTAAATCTGTTATATTTTGCCTAAACTCTGGATAAATTGCTTGATCTAAAAATTGCTGTTGATCATTTCCACTAGCGATCTCTTGGAATAATTGTCTACCTCTTGTGTTTATTGTTCTCGTAACTATATCTGAAATAAACTCTGCGAGTTCTGCGGATACATTTGGCCTATTCTCAGACGATGCTGAAGATCGTGCTTGGGGTGCTGGTTGTGGTGTAGAATACCCTATAACCGCCTGCACTATCACACTAATTTTAAGCACATCACTATGTTATGATTATACTCAAAAAGTATAACACTTTATTTATGTAAAAATTAAGGCTCTATTTATTTATTTTAAGTTATTATATATTAAGCATTTTTAACTCAATTTGACCATTATCAAAATACTGTTATTTTGCTTTTTAAGGAGGTGCAATCCTCAAAAATAAATATTAAGTATCAAGCATTCAACTGCTGTTTTTAATTCTAAGCCTTTTGAGCATTCAATTGCTCAGGCCAATAATATAAATAAACAGAGCCAGTGGCGTTTTTAAGCGCCGGCAAATTATTAGGCAGGGCCTTATAACACATTAATACACACCGCGTTTTAAAACCGAAAAATAATTTAAATAAGCAATTTAAAAATTATAAAAGCAAACATTTAAACACGAACACTACATGGCGATCCTGCTCAATACGGACCAAATTTTGTACGCGATAGCAGATTGCGTCCAACCAGGCGGCGGCACCAGAAAACGTCACCGCATACCGACATACCCGGGTCCGAGAAAACTGACACCGTGGCGGTACCAGCGGCACAAGCGAGACGTAACATTAACACAAACGTCCGGGCATAGTGACCGAATTTATAAATTAGAGCATAAATTGGCTACAACGAAAGCAAAAATAAATGCGGAGAAGCCGCAAGATTTCCAAATTCCTTCCAGATTCTGGGAAGAAATTGAATACGAGCTAGAGCTCGAGAAGCTGCTGGAGCAGCAATATAAAACATACATACGCACACACACACACACACACACACACACACACGCCACATGAATGAATATTTTTATTATAATTAAAAATAAAACAAATATTTTATCAAAATAAAAATCTATGTTGTATTCAATTCATTAGAACCATTTTTATTAATAATTTTTTATATTTTCACTTTTATTAAAACAATTAAAGCTATATTAAATAATTAAAAGCACTCGCGAAAAATTTACGCATACCGGCATTTGTTTTCATTCATTGACTGAAACGTCAGTCAATCACCTGTTGCTTTATGCATCTTTCGCATATATATTTGTAATAGATTAGTACTAGAATCAGAGGGTGTTTCATACATACTAAAATATGTATAACACGGTCAAGTAAAATATTAAAATGGTAAATTTACAATAAACGAATATTTTATTGTTGGAAAAATTTAAATTTAATAAAAACATATATAAAAATAGAAAATACAGTGGTGAACACATAAAAATATTCTAAAAAATTTTTAGAATTAAAAAATTAAAATACAGAAAATTGAAAATAAAGAAAATTGTTGAGTTTTATATTAAAAATAAATCAGTTCATATGAAAAAATAAAAAAAAATAATAAATAAGCTAAATTATGAGAGAAAGTATAAAAAAAAAAAAAAAAAAAATTTTTTTTGGAAATAAATTTTGAAAATGTAGATTTCTCCAACATTTAGAAAAAAGAAAATTTGGCAAGAATGTCTAATTTTGATATAAATATGGTAGGTAAAAACCTACAAGTTTTTAAGGGTAATTTTGATCAATTAGAGGATTTTATAACGCAATCAGAGTTATTGCATGATCTTATTAAAGATGAAGATAGACCTATTTATATAAAATACGTCTATAATTTTAAATTATCAGCCCAAGTTCGCAGCATACTTGGACGCTCAAATAAGCCTGCAACATTTTTAGAGCTGAAGAATTCATTGGAAAAAGCTTACCCTAATCCAAAGAATTTACAGCAAGTTTTAAGTGAATTCAGTGCACTTAAACAAAATAGACTGAATATATCAGAATTTAGAGAGAAAATTGCGGAACTTTCCAATCAGTTAAGTTATTTCGAAATAAAAACATTAAATAATCCAAAACAATTAGAAAAAGATGTAATTTATAAAGTTAATGAGAGTATGTCACTGAATATTTTTGTAAAAGGTTTAAACAGAGAATTTCAGAATATTTTATTGGCAAATCCGCCAAAAACGTTTAATGAAGCCGTAGAAAGATGCATGACTGTCGAAAGAAGTCTAGAGACAGACAGCGACGCAATTTTTCATATTCGAAAAGGAAATCATTGTAGTATACATCGATATAATAATAATAATTATAATAATAATAATTACAATAATGATAATAATAACTGCTATAATAATAATAATAATAGTTATAATAACAATTATAATAATAAAAGGAATGATAATTATGGCTATCAACGCAATAAATTTTTAAACAATAATTACAACTATAATAAAAATGGCTTTAATAACAGAAATTTTAGAAATACTAATTTCAATAACAACAATATTACAAACAGGAAATTTTATAGAAACAAGAATTTTCAAAATAATAATTATCAAAACAATTATCACAATAACAAAAATCAGAATTTTAACTCAAACAGATATTCAAACACTGAAAATAATTTAAGGCCGGGTAGCAGAGACTGGTACCAGCAGAGGCCAAAATTTGTATACAAAATTTCAAAAAATTTATCAAATTACATCATTTTAAAATGTAAAAATACGAACAAAAATCTAAAATTTTTAGTAGATACTGGAGCTGATATCTCCATTTGTAAATTAAATAATATAAATAATATTAATACAAAAAATATTTCAACACTAACAGGTATAACGAGTGAGGAAATTGAATGCATTGGTACAACCAATTTAGATTTGAAAGTAGAAACAGAGCAAATTCGGCATAATTTTCATATAGTTGAAGACGATTTTCCAATCGCAACAGATGGAATCGTAGGGCGAGATATTCTAGAAAAATTCATATCAAAAATAGATTTTGAAACATTTACACTCACTTTAATAATAAATGAAAAAGAATTCATTTTACCCATTATTGTCAAAGAATCAAATAATTTAAATAAATATAAAGCAGAACAAACCACTGTCAATAAAAGCGCATTATCGCGAATAACATTAAATAGATGTACACAAAAAGAAATGATTCCACCCAGATTGGAACATGCAAGTAAACAAATACTAGCCATAACAAGGAGTATGGATAAAAATAACCATACAAAAAACTCGGATATTAAAAACAAAAAATGTCTTTCCAGCAAAACGTCTGATCAACTAATTGCTTGGGAATGCACATCAATATCGGATGTAAACAAAATAAGAAAGCTTAAATTTATAACAGAAAAAGGTTTTAAGGGAACTCAAATATATATAGAAGATAATGAAGTCATTGCAAGATGCAGCGATAATCCTTTGTTCACACAGCTGACTCTGGAGCAACTGTCGTCAAAAATGCATAAATTAGGAATAGAAGAATTAGCATTAAATGCGAATGATATAATATTTAAAACAGTAGAGAAAGAAAAATTTAAAAAGATTTATAATAGTTTGAAAAGAGATAAACAAAATTTAAAGATTGATTTTGATTTTTAGAGAACCGGAAAAAGTAATAGATATAGAAACACATAAAAGTATAATTGAGGAATATCATAATTCGACCCACGGAGGTCATATGGGGATTAGAAAAACAATTTTAAAAATAAAGCAAAGATACATATGGAAGAATATGTGTAAAATGATAAAGAAATTCATAAATAATTGTGAAAAATGCAAAATAAATAAACAAACAAAACATACAAAAGAAAAACTTACAATAACAAACACACCAGGAACTAGTTTCGAAGTCGTATCGATAGATACAGTAGGCCCTTTACGTTTAACAAATAATTACAGATACATACTCACAATGCAATGTGAATTAACAAAGTATATAATTGCTTGTCCAATGGAGACAAAAGACGCGAAAACAGTCGCAAAAACTATTATCGAAAACTTAATTCTAATATATGGTCACTTTAAAATTTTAAAGTCAGATAGAGGTACAGAGTTTACCAACGAATTACTATCAGAGATATGCAACTTATTAGAGATAAAACAAATTTTCAGTACTCCATACCATCATGAAACACTTGGTTCGATAGAACGTAATCATAGAGTATTAAATGAATACTTATTAAATTTTTGTAAAGGTGACGAATGGGATCAATGGATACCATACTTCACATTTGCTTTCAACACTACACCTCATGTTGATACAAATTACACGCCATTTGAACTCATTTTTGGCAGGTTAGCGAACCTTCCAAATGATAATTCAGTAAATTCAAAATATTACAATACAGATAACTATGCGCAAGAACTAAAAGCAAGATTAGCATATTCTTTAAAAAAGACTGAAGAATTAATAAAAATATCAAAAGAAAATCGAATAAGAAATAATGAAAATTTTAACCCGTTAAATTTAAAGATCGGTGATAATGTAATAATAAAAAAGATGAATAGAAAGAAAAATCAACCACCTTATCATGGTCCATATAGAATAGTTGATAAAAAAGGAGTAAATTCAATTATAGATGTAAATGGAAAAACAAAAGAATATCATAATAATTTATTAAAAAAATGGATTTAATGAATTTAATAATCAAAGTAAAAGTATCACATATATAGTACATAATACTATTATTGAATTGTATAACTAGTTGTAAGTAAGTTGTAAACTCACATTTATCTTTTGAATTGTATAATATAAAAAAAAAAAAAAAATTATTTTCATAAAATCAAATAATTTTTATCTTGAGGATGGGGGTGTAGAATACCCTATAACCGCCTGCACTATCACACTAATTTTAAGCACATCACTATGTTATGATTATACTCAAAAAGTATAACGCTTTATTTATGTAAAAATTAAGGCTCTATTTATTTATTTTAAGTTATTATATATTAAGCATTTTTAACTCAATTTGACTATTATCAAAATACTGTTATTTTGCTTTTTAAGGAGGTGCAATCCTCAAAAATAAATATTAAGTATCAAGCATTCAACTGCTGTTTTTAATTCTAAGCCTTTTGAGCATTCAATTGCTCAGGCCAATAATATAAATAAACAGAGCCAGTGGCGGTTTTAAGCGCCGGCAAATTATTAGGCAGGGCCTTATAACACATTAATACACACCGCGTTTTAAAACCGAAAAATAATTTAAATAAGCAATTTAAAAATTATAAAAGCAAACATTTAAACACGAACACTACAGTGGACCTGTCTCGAGAATTGAGGGTCTAATGAGATTATTGGGATTTGCCATTTTATTGAAATAAAGTAAATTTTAAAAGAATTGGCAAACAGTTTAAGTTAATGTATTCCAGTGCTAAGTTATTATAACGCTCTTTATTCTATTAATTATTCTTGTGTTAGCGTATTAATGATTTTCTACTTTTGCTGAGTCACAGTGATTCAGAAGATTCTCTTAATCTTATTATTACTAGATTTTTTTTATTTATTTTCTTTATATTTCTTTTTTTTTCTTTCTTTATTTATTTATTATTTATACACTGGAGGGTCCCCCTTTTACGGTGGTGAATCGCAGTGTGAGTAAGTTGTATGATTTTGACTTAAAATCTTGATACTATTGATACTAAAAATATTTTTATTTAAACAAAAAATTTTTTTTTAATAGATTTTTATTACAATAAAAAAATTTGACTCGATCCTTCTTTTTCTTAAAATTGCTAAAGAATTTATTTATTTAATATAAGTATTTTTTTATTTATACACTGGAGGGTCCCCCTTTTACGGTGGTGAATCGCAGTGTCTTTTTCTTTAAATTTATGAATATTTATTGTTACTCAAAAAGGAATTTCTTATTTTGTTTTACTTTATAATTTTCTTATGAATTTTGTCACTTTTCTTATTGATGTATTATTTTTCTAAACTTTACTAAACGTACATATTTTTTGCATGTGTTTATTAATTCAATTGAATTTAGCTTACTTTAAATTCTCTATCATATAATAATAACTTACAATACTAATATATATACGATCATTTTCTTTGCTGTCGAATAAAGTTGTCTCTTCCTTGGTTGGCTGTCCACCAGATTAGACGTCCTTTTTGTTGCCTACTAAGGGGCCTTTCCAAGAGTATGTTGAGATGTCCTTTTCTTCGAGTGTGTGGACCAACGGATAAACTAGTGTTTTGCTCGTTAATTTAGTGGCGCTTTATTTATTAGCGGCACTTTGTAACGATTTTTAGAAGCACTTTATTTATTTAGTGGTACTTTCACTTTTGCACTTTTAACTGTTCTTTATTTTATAACTTTCAGCACTTGCTTTTTACTACTGCTCGGAAGCCAGTTAAATTAATTAATTATTAATTTTATTTTTTAAAAACAACATCAGAGAGAACCTCTGATGTGCTTCTTTATTTATTGACTCTTAAACTGGGACTGACTTAAAAGCTAAGCTTAAATTTACTTATTGCCTAAAACTGCGCTGCTATGTCGCTGCTGCTGATGTTATTGTTGTTGTCGTTGGTTCACCTGCACGTAGGCCATTTCTGCGAAAAGCGCTAGACATAGCGTCAGCAGAAATTATGGGAACGGATGTTGTGGAGTACGTACGTTTGAAATTGCAAGTTTTGATATTTGGCAATATTCAGCTTAAGTGTCGTTAACTGGTATAAGGAAGACCATAGCTCGAGTAGCCAACAAGTATTATTGGCCAGGGTTGTTCCGTTCGCATCAGCCAATATGTAAGAGGATGCAAGATCTGTCAACGCTACAAAGTAAGCCAACAACGCCCAGCCGGCGAAATGCTGACCCATCTAGCTGAAGAACCATGGACCACGGTTTGTGCAGATTTTGTGGACCCACTGCCGCGATCGAAGCATGGAAATACTATGCTTATAGTATTCATGGATAAATTCTCGAAATGGATGGAAATGATGCCACTTCGTAAAGCCACCACGGAGCAACTTATAAAGGCCTTCCGTGAAGGGATCTTGGCAAGATTTGGGGTCCCGAAGATGCTTATCACCGACAATGGAGCTCAGTTTATAAGCAGAAATTTTCAACAGTTCCTGAAAGATCTCGGAGTTCAACAAAGGTACACCGCGCCCTACACCCCTCAAGAAAATCCCACCGAACGCACCAATCGGACCATCAAAACTATGATTGACAAGTACACCGCTGAACAACAGAGCAAGTGGGATGAGCTACTCCCAGAACTTACACTGGCCTACAATACAAGTGAGTCCGAATCGACTGGATTCAGCCCAGCATTTGTAGGGCAAGGACGAGAACCTCGACTACCAAATGCACTCTATGACGAACAAATCATAGGAACAGGCCAAGAAGTAACTTCACCAAATCAGCGAGCAGAACGACTGAAAGGTGTTTTCAACATCGTTAAACGTAATATGGAGCAGGCGGCGCAGTCACAGGCCAGACACTACAATTTAAGGCGTAGACAATGGAGGCCAGAAGTAGGCCAACTCGTCTGGGTAAAGCAACACCCTCTGTCCAAGGCTAATGACAAATTCGCAGCCAAACTTGCACCACGATTTGACGGTCCCTACAGGGTAGAATCTTTTGTGTCCCCTGTTATAGTCCGTATTAAGAAACCCAACGAAAGACGGACACGCTCGGCTCATGTTGGCGAGCTCAAAGTATACCACTCAGACGAAATACCGAAGCAAGAAATTCTGCCACAGCGCAAGTCTTGAGAACTCCTGCGAGAAAGACAATTCTACACCAGAAGTAAGGTTTAATGTTTTTTTTTTTTAAAGAAGGGAATTAAAGAAAGGTATTTAAAAAAAAAATTGTTAAAGAGTGAAAAAATATACATATATATAATAAGGGGAAAGAAATTAAAAACAAAATAAGAAAAAAAAAAAAAAACAAAAAAGGGAAAGGAAAGGAATTAAAAAAAAAAGGTAATTATAACCAACAAAAAAAAATTAAGAAAAAAGGGTTATTTAAAAAAAAATTAATGTTAAGTTACAAGAAAAAAATAGAAGAACAGAAAACCAAAAAAGAAATAAATTTAAAAAAAAAAAAAAAAAAAAAAACAAAAAAATAGGAAAGTATATATAATGCAACGAAATTTTAATGTAAGATCAACTCAGTCTCAACAGCATCATTCAAGTGTCGACCAGCGAACTAGAAGGACGTACCAAGAATTTTATTACTACAAAGAGCAACCTTATTTTAGTAAAACATGGAAATTTAGAAATTTAACAATGCGCGGGATAGATTCCGAAGACACCTAATCGAGGAACAGGAACGCCTACCACGCACTCGGCGGTTGAGCTCCTCCTGGGAAGAGAAAGTGGATGAGCCCGGAGCGAAGTTTCCGCCCATACGACTGGTGTATGCACCGACCCCGGCAGGAGCTGGCACCAACGATGCTGAAGACGTGTGGGGCATAGCCCATGCCTCCAGAAAAGATACCACGGACGAGTCCGACGATGATGGGGCACGCTCTGTCGAGAGCCCAGATAACGAAACCCCAAAGTAACCAACGCAGCGTAGGGTATACAACAGAGGAACCGAAGCCAAGAGAGGAACCAAGCTGCAGTCACACCAACCAAGCCCATAAGGCGTTGGCAGCAAAGCGGAACAGTCCTATCCCGGAAGACATGATGACTATCGAAATACGCTCCGAGGATGAGGACTACACCCAAGAGGAAGGACCCAGTTGTAGCCACGTCCACAAATCCCACGAGGCCCCACAGCCACAGAACCAGCGCCGAGTATGGTTGGCAAACGAATCCGACAAGGTTGGAGCAGAAGGCGGACAACATGCTGAGGACGACGAGGAAAATTTGTCAACATGCTCTAGCGAGACCTGTGAAGAAGGTCATCTAGAAGCACCTGAAGAGGAGGCAGTGGAGGGTTCCGATCCAGAGATGAGCGAGAATTCTGACGACGCCACTCAGAGCAGCAGCACGGAAGGACCGCAGAACGCAAGCGAAGAAGAGGAGGATTACGTTCCGCACCAAGGCTCATGGTTGGCCACCAGAATCTTGAGGGATTCCTATAGCGGACAGGGTTGGACGCAATATGTGCTCGACTGCCGTGCCACCTTAATTGTCCACGACCCAGCGCAACGGGCCGAGCTAGAGACCGAGCCATTGGTCGAATTTCCACCGTCGCCCATGCCACAATTTCTCACGTGGGAACCCACCAACCTAACGGCGGGTACGACAGAGACAGCTACAGAGGCCGACCAAGGGAAGAACCAGCCGGGCACGGAACTCAGCGGTATCGAGAGACGTCTCTTGAAGCTCCTCCGGGACAAAGAG
Source organism: Tetanocera ferruginea (assembly GCA_958299015.1). Taxonomy (NCBI): domain Eukaryota; kingdom Metazoa; phylum Arthropoda; class Insecta; order Diptera; family Sciomyzidae; genus Tetanocera; species Tetanocera ferruginea. The sequence continues at coordinate 76,713,497 of OY282640.1, read as the reverse complement.
GCCAGGCTGAGTGGGCCATCTTTGGTCCACCGTGGTACGCAGACAAGTCCTGTGGCTAGCCCCACCACTTCTTGCCAGGCAGTCCAGACTACTCCCGTGAGGATCAGCCCAGACCCAGCAGAGCAGGCCATCACCGAGGTAAAGCCAGCAGAACACGATAACGAATGCGCTTCCGTGTACCGCAAACCGAGCAGTTCCTGGCCAGTTTTCTCGACGAGCATGAGCCGGACGAAGCTCTGTCTCTGGATACAGACATCTGGGAGGGCCTAGAGGACGATATAGAGGGAGAGCGCTATAGTGCGTTCCACCAGGAGAATGACGCGCCCGAACTACCCCCCACCAGAACCAAACCACCCCCGGGCAGAATCGAACCATCTCCGGATGAAACCGCAGCACCTCCAGACAACCATGCCGAAACGAGCCGCGATGAAAAGTTAGCCGCCGAAATTGAAAGGCTACAAGCAACAAGAGAACGGGGAGGCCGACTATCGCGACTCCGCACGATCAACGGGATCAGGTTCCAGATACGAATTTCGCGGTCCGGAAAAGTCACCGACCGCATCGTAACCCCGGCGAACTAAGAGGGGAGTGTGACGGGCAAAACCCGCAAACAACTTTTGCCGCACACGACGGTTGTCATTAACCGTGTCAAAGGAACCTTTTGGATTGGTATCATAAACCTATAATGTAATAGTAACAGTAATAATAACAATAACTTATAATAATAATAATAATAATGGTAATATCTTATCAATTTAGAATAATCTTAACTTTGATATATATTCACTTATAATAAATTATGGGAACGGATGTTGTGGAGTACGTACGTTTGAAATTGCAAGTTTTGATATTTGGCAATATTCAGCTTAAGTGTCGTTAACTCCTCCGCCCTTAAGTTCGGATGTCCTCGTTCGATATTTTAAAATGTTCATTTATATTTTCTAAGTTTATTTCTTGTTTATTTGTATTTTTTTGCTCTTGCAAAATTATTCTATTCTTTCTTAATTTAATAAAAATTAAGATTACGATTAAAATTCCAGATATTAAAAACATTACATTTACAGCGAAATATATGTCATTTTTCTTTTTAAGTAGTTCTATATGTTTAGTACTATTCACATTTAAATTTTTCAACATTTCTAAAGATAAAATTTCTTCTAAAATATTCTCGTTTTTATTTAATTGTAACATTGCAGGCAATGGTTTATTACTACTAACAATTTTTGAAAAATATCTTTTGTTATTTATTTCAATTGTTTGATTAACATGCTTAATAATATAACTTCCATCTAGATCAATGTTTTCATCGTTTATTTTTATTTTTCCCTTAAAATCATTCAAAAGTATGATATCATCAAATATTTCTTCTATTTCTTCAATATTATCATTATTTTAGTATTATTTTATTTTATTATTTTAGTACAATTTGCCATTTTACTTTTAAGTAATAGTGGAATACATGAACTATTCGTTATATTTTCTATTTTATTTTTTCGCATATTGCTAAATTATTAAAATTCTTACAATCATTTTTTAATCCGTATATCTCATTAGAACATACTAAAATCTTTTTTAAATCTATTTTGTTAATATATTTGCCTTTCCTTATTGGTCTGATTTCTAATTTTTTACAGTTTTCTGTATTTGTTGTTGGTAGGCTTATAATATATATTAAACTATCTTTACTTGCTGCTATTTTAACATCAGCAAATTCTAATGCCTCATCTATGTTAACGTAAGGGATATTTTCTTTATTAAACATTTCTTCTGCTAATCTTATTTCACTATCAGCTATAATAAAAGAATTAACAATATTTGCTTTCGCCCAATGAATCGCGTAGGCAATATTAACTATTTCTTCCTTAAGTAATTCTAATTTATATTTCATTTTCAAAGCGAAATTAGTTTTTATTTCGAACTTACTAGTACTATTTTCCTGAATCTTTATAATTTTATTGGTTATTGTTGTAATTTCGTTTATTTTACTCTCAATTAGTTTATTTATAACCACTTGGTTGTTGTTATTTTGTAATATATCATTAATTTTGTTTTCTAATATTACCATATCGTTATGGTCGGGTGTGCCTGTAACCCATTTCCATGCGCTGCCTAATATATTAATAGCTCTTTTATCTATTCTACTATGAATGTTTATCCTTTTTATATGTAGTTTTATTTGCTGAATTAACGATAAAAGAATTGGATAGTTATTGTTATCGTCTTTTAAAATATCTATTGTGTTTTCAATGTTGTAAATAATTTCATTATATTTACTTATTTCTATTATATGTATAATTTTGAACATTCCCGTTTGAATTTGTGCTGCTCCAATGTCGATAGTGATAAGTTGTGATTTGCTATAGTCCAATATTTGTACTTCTCCGTTAGCAACTGCTATAAGTAACCTGTAATTAATTTCTGATTAAACTTTTATGAATAATACGGCCAGATTCTGTTAGTACTGTGCTTGTTCTGTTTTCCTTTACAGTTTCTGTTTTGTATCTTGGTGTTAATTTTGTGCCTTGTCTTTTGTTAATTTTTACGTAAATTGTCTGTCCTGGGGTGTAGTTTATTATATCTTTCCTATTTTTGTTGTGAAATTTTAGGTCTAAATCTTGTTTTGCCTTAAGTTTCTGTATGTTGTTCTGTTTAATTTGTTCGTAAATTTCAGGGTTTGTGCTAACTCTTCGTCCAAAAAAAGTTCTATTGGTTTGTATTTTGTCGTTGAGTGTATGGTTAAATTATATCTGTAAACAGCATTGTCTAAAAGTTCTTCAAATCTTTCACTTATATTTTCCTTCTTTAAACATCTAAGTATCTCTGATAATGTAGAATGGAATCTTTCTACTTGACCGTTGGTATTACTCATATATGGTGGTGTTCTATAAACCTTGATTTTTAGCTGGTCTTCTAACATAAACATTATCGATGCTGAGTTGAAAGCTTTTTCGTTGTCAATTACTAACATTTCTGGGGTTCCACATGTCATTAATAATTGTCTCAATGGTTCTTTAACGTGTTCTACTGCTCTTGAGAGAAGGATTCTAGTCTGGGCATATTTTGAAAACTTGTCTATTGCCGTAAGAATAAGTCTTTTTTCTGCTATGTAAATGTCTAGATGTACTATTTGTCCTGGATATTGGGGTATGGGAGTTGCTGAAATAACTGGATTTGGTGGATGTCTGTCATATTTTTGTTCGTTGCAAATTCTACACTGCTTAACAAGATTTTTAACTTTGTTTAACATGTGAGGAAAATAAACTTTTTCAAGTAATTGATTTTTGTTTTCTATTGCATTGCGGTGAGCTCTTCGGTGTTCTACTAAAATGCACTGCTCTTGCTCTTCTGGTATTACTAGATCTTTTACAATTAACTGAGTGTATCTAATTTTATAATTCCTAAAATGGTCTGGATAGAAGTTTTGAATAGTACCCATAATACTTTCTGATGTACATAGTCCGTTTATTACAGAGGGGTTAAGATATCGTTTAAGGATGTCTATTAGGTCTTGCTCTGAATATGTTTGTCTCTTGATTGTGTGTCTATGGTATGTGGGAAATGGAATTGAAAATTTATAGGAGTTTTCTTGGTCTATTACTATGAAAATTTGATTTTTAAATACGTTTATTGGTACTTCTGTTGTGGTGATTAAATTATGAGATGAGCTTTCGTCAGAATGAGTGGCTATTGAAAGAGAGTTTATATGAGATGGTCGGGATAACGCGTCTGCTACTACGTTTGACTTTCCTGGTTTATAAATTATTTCATGATCATATTCCTCGAGTATTGATTTCCATCGTTTTAACTTTGCATTATCGTTTTTATTACTAAGAGCCTATATTAGAGGCTGATGATCTGTAAAAATTTTAATTTTTGCGGTACCATATAGATAGTTTCGCAACGTTTTTAGAGCCCATATAATGGCTAAAAGCTCGCGCTCGTTAGCGGCATATGATTCCTCGGTTTTACTTAGTGTTCGAGAAATGTAGGGTATTGGTCTATTGTCTTGTTCTAATACCGCGCCAATGGCGTAGTTGGAGGCATCCGTAGTCAGATGAAACTCTTTATTGTAGTTTGGATATGCTTATACGACCTCTTTTGAAATTAATGCGTTCTTAATTTGATCAAACGCTTTTTTTGCGCTTTCATTTAAATCGATTTCTTTATTTTTAGAAACATTCTTAGATACTCTTCCGTCCTCTCCGCGTAGTAATGTTGTTAGCGGTTTCGCGATTTTTGCATAATCCATGACGAATCTTCGGTAATAACCCGAGAGTCCTAAAAATGAACGGAGTTCTTTTAACGTTTTGGGATACGGTACATTTACTATTGCTTGAACTTTTATTGGATTGGTGGAAACACCTTGAGAAGATATAACAAAACCTCAATATTCTATTTCTTTTTTAAAAAATTGGCATTTCAACCTGTACTTTCATATTGGCCTTTGTTAATGTTTCGAAAACCTTGGAGATATGATTTGCGTGAGATTTTTCATCTGGACTGAATATTACTATGTCGTCAATATAGACAAAGCATATTTTTCCGATGTGCTCTCTGAGAATGTCGGCGAGTGCACGTTGAAATATCGCAGGCGCATTCTTTAAGCCGAATGGTAACCTAGTAAATTCATATTTCCCTTGATTTATTGAAAATGCTGTCTTTTCGACATCAGTTTCCTTGAGCGGAATTTGGTGAAAACCGCTTTTCAGATCAATTATTGAAAACCATTTGTTTTGACTAAGACAGGGTAAAACGTCATTGAAATCAGGCATTGGGTAACGGTCTGCAATTGTCACTGCATTCAATTTCCTGTAATCAATTACCATTCTGTATTTTTTCTCTTTTGACGCATCCTGCTTCTTAGGCACTATCCATACTGGTGAATTGTATGGAGATTTTGAGACTCTAATAATGCCATCATTTAAAAGTTTATTGATTTCTTTCTCGATTTCTTCTTTTAAGGACATAGGGTATGGGTATGATTTAGTGTAAACGGGGGTGTCGGTATTCGTTCTAATTGTTGCTAAGACTTTTGTTGTATACGTCAGTCTTTCGTATGGTTCGGAAAAAAGATTCGTGTTGTTTTGTATAAGTGTCTGCATTGTTTGATTTTGATATTCGTTCAAGTGATCATCTAATATTTTTATAAGATTTACGTTTTGTGAAACTAATTGTTTTAACTTTATTTTTATTCTATCTTGAATCACCATAAAATTGTCTTTCGTATGGATAACAGCTGAGAGTTGTTTCAAGCTATCGTTGCCCAATATGGCATGGAACGATGTAAGAGATGGGAGTAAATAAAATTTTAGAGAAATATCATTAATATTAAACAAATTTATAAATGTGTGGTGCGTGATTTTGATTTTTCCGCCTACTGAATTTGCATAAAAACATTCGTCATTTTCTATTATCTTTTTTGTTAATTTAGGTTGCACGTAGTTTTTGTTCGAGCCTGTGTCAACTAAAATTTTGTAGATTTCTCCACTCTTCGTTTTGCATTGAAAATATGGCAACGAAGAGTTATTTATTCTAAAAAATGAATATCGGATACATCTTGAAATTCAAGGTTATCGTTATTAGCGTGCTCTTCAAAATATTGTGGGTTTCCTATTTCTGTTTCTTGATTTATGTCTTGCGCTGTTTCTATATGATAATTCCTTTGCACTTTGTATGGTGGTTTACTTTGCATGGATCCAGATGGTCGTTTATCTACTTGGCGATACTGTGGTCTATTAGCATAATTTATCATATTTGTTCGTATTGAACTGTCAACTTCCATCGGAGTTGGTTTTGGTTGAGGCTTTGTTGCCGTAGGTCTGGGTGGTGCGTAGTTTTGTTGGAATGGTCTTTGTGTGTTTGGTTGTTGATAGTTGGTTAATTGTTGGTATGGATTAAGTTGGTAATGATTTTGTTGGTAATGATTTGGTTGATAATGATTTTGTTGGTAATGATTTGGTTGATAATGATTTGGTTGGTAATGATTTTGTTGGTACTGAGGGATGTTTGGTCTCTCTTGAATCTGTGGTAGGTAGGCTAGTTCGGGATAAAACTGCCTCTGCTGGTAATTATTCCTACTATATTCTGTTCTGTTCTGTCTAGGTGGAGTCAGTTGTTGTCTTTGATTGTTGTTGTTTCTATTGTACGCATATTGTAATCTGAAATTTTGATTTTGAAGTTTTAAGCATAGTTGCAATGCTTGAGGTAAGTCGGTTGGTTCTTTCATTCCTAGGAGTCTGGGTAAGTCTCCTAATAATCCTCGAATAAAGGTGTCGAGTGCTTTGTTCCTATAGTTGTCAGTTAAAACTTTCACGGCTTCTACACTAATATTCATACACGATACATTATTAAGTATTAAAGAAAGATGCGAATAAACTTGCTGGTAAAATTCTTGTTCCGTCTTCTGTCCTTGAACCAAGCTAGTCATTTGATATTCGAGAGTTCCTAAGTCTCTCTTATCAGCATAATGTGCTGTTAAGCATTTTGCAATTGCTTCCCAGTTGAGTGGGGTATTATATGATTCCAGTACGATGTCGGCGTTACCAGTTATTTTATTTCTTATTGTGTTTAGTATTCCACAATATTTAGGTGTGCCTCTACTTGTTTCGTAGATATTTAGAACTCTTTCTATGCTCTTTTTCCATGAACTAAATTCGTTTTGTCTACCTGAAAATTCTCTCAGTGATTTTACGACGTCTGGTACTTTATCTAAATCTGTTATATTTTGCCTAAACTCTGGATAAATTGCTTGATCTAAAAATTGCTGTTGATCATTTCCACTAGCGATCTCTTGGAATAATTGTCTACCTCTTGTGTTTATTGTTCTCGTAACTATATCTGAAATAAACTCTGCGAGTTCTGCGGATACATTTGGCCTATTCTCAGACGATGCTGAAGATCGTGCTTGGGGTGCTGGTTGTGGTGTAGAATACCCTATAACCGCCTGCACTATCACACTAATTTTAAGCACATCACTATGTTATGATTATACTCAAAAAGTATAACACTTTATTTATGTAAAAATTAAGGCTCTATTTATTTATTTTAAGTTATTATATATTAAGCATTTTTAACTCAATTTGACCATTATCAAAATACTGTTATTTTGCTTTTTAAGGAGGTGCAATCCTCAAAAATAAATATTAAGTATCAAGCATTCAACTGCTGTTTTTAATTCTAAGCCTTTTGAGCATTCAATTGCTCAGGCCAATAATATAAATAAACAGAGCCAGTGGCGTTTTTAAGCGCCGGCAAATTATTAGGCAGGGCCTTATAACACATTAATACACACCGCGTTTTAAAACCGAAAAATAATTTAAATAAGCAATTTAAAAATTATAAAAGCAAACATTTAAACACGAACACTACATGGCGATCCTGCTCAATACGGATCAAATTTTGTACGCGATAGCAGATTGCGTCCAACCAGGCGGCGGCACCAGAAAACGTCACCGCATACCGACATACCCGGGTCCGAGAAAACTGACACCGTGGCGGTACCAGCGGCACAAGCGAGACGTAACATTAACACAAACGTCCGGGCATAGTGACCGAATTTTTAAATTAGAGCATAAATTGGCTACAACGAAAGCAAAAATAAATGCGGAGAAGCCGCAAGATTTCCAAATTCCTTCCAGATTCTGGGAAGAAATTGAATACGAGCTAGAGCTCGAGAAGCTGCTGGAGCAGCAATATAAAACATACATACGCACACACACACACACACACACACACACACGCCACATGAATTCATATTTTTATTATAATTAAAAATAAAACAAATATTTTATCAAAATAAAAATCTATGTTGTATTCAATTCATTAGAACCATTTTTATTAATAATTTTTTATATTTTCACTTTTATTAAAACAATTAAAGCTATATTAAATAATTAAAAGCACTCGCGAAAAATTTACGCATACCGGCATTTGTTTTCATTAATTGACTGAAACGTCAGTCAATCACCTGTTGCTTTATGCATCTTTCGCATAAATATTTGTAATAGATTAGTACTAGAATCAGAGGGTGTTTCATACATACTAAAATATGTATAACACGGTCAAGTAAAATATTAAAATGGTAAATTTACAATAAACGAATATTTTATTGTTGGAAAAATTTAAATTTAATAAAAACATACATAAAAATAGAAAATACAGTGGTGAACACATAAAAATATACTAAAAAATTTTTAGAATTAAAAAATTAAAATACAGAAAATTGAAAATAAAGAAAATTGTTGAGTTTTATATTAAAAATAAATCAGTTCATATGAAAAAATAAAAAAAAATAATAAATAAGCTAAATTATGAGAGAAAGTATAAAAAACAAAAAAAAAAAAAATTTTTTTTGGAAATAAATTTTGAAAATGTAGATTTCTCCAACATTTAGAAAAAAGAAAATTTGGCAAGAATGTCTAATTTTGATATAAATATGGTAGGTAAAAACCTACAAGTTTTTAAGGGTAATTTTGATCAATTAGAGGATTTTATAACGCAATCAGAGTTATTGCATGATCTTATTAAAGATGAAGATAGACCTATTTATATAAAATACGTCTATAATTTTAAATTATCAGCCCAAGTTCGCAGCATACTTGGACGCTCAAATAAGCCTGCAACATTTTTAGAGCTGAAGAATTCATTGGAAAAAGCTTACCCTAATCCAAAGAATTTACAGCAAGTTTTAAGTGAATTCAGTGCACTTAAACAAAATAGACTGAATATATCAGAATTTAGAGAGAAAATTGCGGAACTTTCCAATCAGTTAAGTTATTTCGAAATAAAAACATTAAATAATCCAAAACAATTAGAAAAAGATGTAATTTATAAAGTTAATGAGAGTATGTCACTGAATATTTTTGTAAAAGGTTTAAACAGAGAATTTCAGAATATTTTATTGGCAAATCCGCCAAAAACGTTTAATGAAGCCGTAGAAAGATGCATGACTGTCGAAAGAAGTCTAGAGACAGACAGCGACGCAATTTTTCATATTCGAAAAGGAAATCATTGTAGTATACATCGATATAATAATAATAATTATAATAATAATAATTACAATAATGATAATAATAACTGCTATAATAATAATAATAATAGTTATAATAACAATTATAATAATAAAAGGAATGATAATTATGGCTATCAACGCAATAAATTTTTAAACAATAATTACAACTATAATAAAAATGGCTTTAATAACAGAAATTTTAGAAATACTAATTTCAATAACAACAATATTACAAACAGGAAATTTTATAGAAACAAGAATTTTCAAAATAATAATTATCAAAACAATTATCACAATAACAAAAATCAGAATTTTAACTCAAACAGATATTCAAACACTGAAAATAATTTAAGGCCGGGTAGCAGAGACTGGTACCAGCAGAGGCCAAAATTTGTATACAAAATTTCAAAAAATTTATCAAATTACATCATTTTAAAATGTAAAAATACGAACAAAAATCTAAAATTTTTAGTAGATACTGGAGCTGATATCTCCATTTGTAAATTAAATAATATAAATAATATTAATTATTAATACAAAAAATATTTCAACACTAACAGGTATAACGAGTGAGGAAATTGAATGCATTGGTACAACCAATTTAGATTTGAAAGTAGAAACAGAGCAAATTCGGCATAATTTTCATATAGTTGAAGACGATTTTCCAATCGCAACAGATGGAATCGTAGGGCGAGATATTCTAGAAAAATTCATATCAAAAATAGATTTTGAAACATTTACACTCACTTTAATAATAAATGAAAAAGAATTCATTTTACCCATTATTGTCAAAGAATCAAATAATTTAAATAAATATAAAGCAGAACAAACCACTGTCAATAAAAGCGCATTATCGCGAATAACATTAAATAGATGTACACAAAAAGAAATGATTCCACCCAGATTGGAACATGCAAGTAAACAAATACTAGCCATAACAAGGAGTATGGATAAAAATAACCATACAAAAAACTCGGATATTAAAAACAAAAAATGTCTTTCCAGCAAAACGTCTGATCAACTAATTGCTTGGGAATGCACATCAATATCGGATGTAAACAAAATAAGAAAGCTTAAATTTATAACAGAAAAAGGTTTTAAGGGAACTCAAATATATATAGAAGATAATGAAGTCATTGCAAGATGCAGCGATAATCCTTTGTTCACACAGCTGACTCTGGAGCAACTGTCGTCAAAAATGCATAAATTAGGAATAGAAGAATTAGCATTAAATGCGAATGATATAATATTTAAAACAGTAGAGAAAGAAAAATTTAAAAAGATTTATAATAGTTTGAAAAGAGATAAAGAAAATTTAAAGATATTGATTTTTAGAGAACCGGAAAAAGTAATAGATATAGAAACACATAAAAGTATAATTGAGGAATATCATAATTCGACCCACGGAGGTCATATGGGGATTAGAAAAACAATTTTAAAAATAAAGCAAAGATACATATGGAAGAATATGTGTAAAATGATAAAGAAATTCATAAATAATTGTGAAAAATGCAAAATAAATAAACAAACAAAACATACAAAAGAAAAACTTACAATAACAAACACACCAGGAACTAGTTTCGAAGTCGTATCGATAGATACAGTAGGCCCTTTACGTTTAACAAATAATTACAGATACATACTCACAATGCAATGTGAATTAACAAAGTATATAATTGCTTGTCCAATGGAGACAAAAGACGCGAAAACAGTCGCAAAAACTATTATCGAAAACTTAATTCTAATATATGGTCATTTTAAAATTTTAAAGTCAGATAGAGGTACAGAGTTTACCAACGAATTACTATCAGAGATATGCAACTTATTAGAGATAAAACAAATTTTCAGTACTCCATACCATCATGAAACACTTGGTTCGATAGAACGTAATCATAGAGTATTAAATGAATACTTATTAAATTTTTGTAAAGGTGACGAATGGGATCAATGGATACCATACTTCACATTTGCTTACAACACTACACCTCATGTTGATACAAATTACACGCCATTTGAACTCATTTTTGGCAGGTTAGCGAACCTTCCAAATGATAATTCAGTAAATTCAAAATATTACAATACAGATAACTATGCGCAAGAACTAAAAGCAAGATTAGCATATTCTTTAAAAAAGACTGAAGAATTAATAAAAATATCAAAAGAAAATCGAATAAGAAATAATGAAAATTTTAACCCGTTAAATTTAAAGATCGGTGATAATGTAATAATAAAAAAGATGAATAGAAAGAAAAATCAACCACCTTATCATGGTCCATATAGAATAGTTGATAAAAAAGGAGTAAATTCAATTATAGATGTAAATGGAAAAACAAAAGAATATCATAATAATTTATTAAAAAAATGGATTTAATGAATTTAATAATCAAAGTAAAAGTATCACATATATAGTACATAATACTATTATTGAATTGTATAACTAGTTGTAAGTAAGTTGTAAACTCACATTTATCTTTTGAATTGTATAATATAAAAAAAAAAAAAAAATTATTTTCATAAAATCAAATAATTTTTATCTTGAGGATGGGGGTGTAGAAAAATTCATATCAAAAATAGATTTTGAAACATTTACACTCACTTTAATAATAAATGAAAAAGAATTCATTTTACCCATTATTGTCAAAGAATCAAATAATTTAAATAAATATAAAGCAGACGTACCAAGAATTTTATTACTACAGAGAGCAACCTTATTTTAGTAAAACATGGAAATTTAGAAATTTTACAATGCGCGGGATAGATTCCGAAGACACCTAATCGAGGAACAGGAACGCCTACCACGCACTCGGCGGTTGAGCCCCTCCTGGGAAGAGAAAGTGGATGAGCCCGGAGCGAAGTTTCCGCGCATACGACTGGTGTATGCACCGACCCCGGCAGGAGCTGGCACCAACGATGCTGAAGACGTATGGGGCATAGCCCATGCCTCCAGAAAAGATACCACGGACGAGTCCGACGATGATGGGGCACGCTCTGTCGAGAGCCCAGATAACGAAACCCCAAAGTTACCAACGCAGCGTAGGGTATACAACAGAGGAACCGAAGCCAAGAGAGGAACCAAGCTGCAGTCACACCAACCAAGCCCATAAGGCGTTGGCAGCAAAGCGGAACAGTCCTATCCCGGAAGACATGATGACTATCGAAATACGCTCCGAGGATGAGGACTACACCCAAGAGGAAGGACCCAGTTGTAGCCACGTCCACAAATCCCACGAGGCCCCACAGCCACAGAACCAGCGCCGAGTATGGTTGGCAAACGAATCCGACAAGGTTGGAGCAGAAGGCGGACAACATGCTGAGGACGACGAGGAAAATTTGTCAACATGCTCTAGCGAGACCTGTGAAGAAGGTCATCTAGAAGCACCTGAAGAGGAGGCAGTGGAGGGTTCCGATCCAGAGATGAGCGAGAATTCTGACGACGCCACTCAGAGCAGCAGCACGGAAGGACCGCAGAACGCAAGCGAAGAAGAGGAGGATTACGTTCCGCACCAAGGCTCATGGTTGGCCACCAGAATCTTGAGGGATTCCTATAGCGGACAGGGTTGGACGCAATATGTGCTCGACTGCCGTGCCACCTTAATTGTCCACGACCCAGCGCAACGGGCCGAGCTAGAGACCGAGCCATTGGTCGAATTTCCACCGTCGCCCATGCCACAATTTCTCACGTGGGAACCCACCAACCTAACGGCGGGTACGACAGAGACAGCTACAGAGGCCGACCAAGGGAAGAACCAGCCGGGCACGGAACTCAGCGGTATCGAGAGACGTCTCTTGAAACTCCTCCGGGACAAAGAGGCCAGGCTGAGTGGGCCATCTTTGGTCCACCGTGGTACGCAGACAATTCCTGTGGCTAGCCCCACCACTTCTTGCCAGGCAGTCCAGACTACTCCCGTGAGGATCAGCCCAGACCCAGCAGAGCAGGCCATCACCGAGGTAAAGCCAGCAGAACACGATAACGAATGCGCTTCCGTGTACCGCAAACCGAGCAGTTCCTGGCCAGTTTTCTCGACGAGCATGAGCCGGACGAAGCTCTGTCTCTGGATACAGACATCTGGGAGGGCCTAGAGGACGATATAGAGGGAGAGCGCTATAGTGCGTTCCACCAGGAGAATGACGCGCCCGAACTACCCCCCACCAGAACCAAACCACCCCCGGGCAGAATCGAACCATCTCCGGATGAAACCGCAGCACCTCCAGACAACCATGCCGAAACGAGCCGAGATGAAAAGTTAGCCGCCGAAATTGAAAGGCTACAAGCAACAAGAGAACGGGGAGGCCGACTATCGCGACTCCGCACGATCAACGGGATCAGGTTCCAGATACGAATTTCGCGGTCCGGAAAAGTCACCACCCGCATCGTAACCCCGGCGAACTAAGAGGGGAGTGTGACGGGCAAAACCCGCAAACAACTTTTGCCGCACACGACGGTTGTCATTAACCGTGTCAAAGGAACCTTTTGGGTTGGTATCATAAACCTATAATGTAATAGTAACAGTAATAATAATAATAACTTATAATAATAATAATAATAATGGTAATTATTATTTATTATTTTTATTATTTATTTATTTGCTAAGCCTTGTAAGGCTTTTTAGCATTATACAAAATTTACATATTTATATAAATACAATTGAAATTGTAAATACAATTTAAATTTAAAAATTACGTTAAAATATGTAATATAAATTATAAGATATTATTGAATATTACACAGCAAAGAACATTGTGGTAACAAGGCAAACAAGGTTATATCCACCCACACTTAAAATAGCTTGGTGTCGGCATAGAACGGTGGGAGGTATCAAGACAAACAAGGTCTGTACGCCACACTGATAAGCATATGTATATATATAATATAAACCGTTCTTCTAAGCAAGGTGGTATTTCGACAAACTAGGTCAAATACACCACACCAATTTCATTCTTTAACAAGAAATGGTTGCGAACGCAGGCACTAGACAACAAGGTGTCATTGACCAGTTATATTATTATAAATACAATACAAATCGTTCTAGCATGGTTGAAGAAAAAATATACAACCAGCATGGCACGGCCGAGAAATGAGTTAACATTCACCAAGCAGGTTCGATTAGATTAAGTGAGGAGGTCCAAACAGGTTCAGATCCATTCAGATTATATGTAGTTTTTTATCCATCACCAAGCGAAAATTGTGTTAGTACAGACTCAGCGGCGAAACTGCAGATAATCTAAAATTTTTAGTTTAATTGAGTACATGGATTCATTTAATGTTATAACATCTGAAACGGAATTAAAATCACCGCAAGCGCTTCTTAGTGGTTCATTTTGTAAGTAATTAGTTCTACAAAAGTTCATATAAAGTAGCTCAAAAGATCTTCTAGGTCGAAGAGGAACATTAAAGTAAATTTTACTCAGTAAATATGGACTGTCGACATATCCATGTAAGAGTTTTAAAATCCAACTAACATTTAGCATAGTTCTCCTATTTTTTAAAGAAGGCGGATTAATTAGCTGTAATCGATATTCATAAGAAGGTAAATTAAAGTTTGAATTAAAATATAGATCACGTAAGCAGAACAGAAGAAATTGCTTTTGAACAGATTCTATATCATCAATGTAACACCCATAACGAGGGCACCAAACAATTGACGCGTATTCTAGAATGGGCCTTACTAGCGATGTGAATAAGGTTTTAGTTATAAAAGGATCATTAAACTCTTTGGACCATCGTTTAATAAATCCTAGAGTACTATTAGCTCTGCTGATTGCTTTATTAATGTGAATGTGAAAGCGAAGTTTGGTGTCCATAGTAACACCGAGATCATCGAAAACCTCCAAAAACTCAAGTGTATAGTCACCTATTTTGTAATTAATTCGAGAAGGTTGTCTTCGAGAAAAAGTCATTTGTTTGCACTTCCCCAAGTTGAGCTTCATGCAATTAATTTCGCACCAGTTACAAAGATGGTCAAGATCAGTTTGTAGCAATAAAGAGTGTTGCACATCTTTGTATGACAGAAAAAGTTTAACATCATCAGCATATAGCAAGATATTGCTATGCTTTACTACAGATGGAAGATCATTTACATAAAGTAAAAACAATAAAGGACCAAGATGACTTCCTTGAGGTACCCCAGAAGTAACAAGAAACTCATCTGACTTTATGAGGTTAAATATAACGCTTTGTGTTCTATTTAATAAATATGATTCAATCCACCGCACTAAATGCGTTGGAAAACCAAGAAGTGAGAGTTTTATAACTAAAAGCTTATGATTTACAACATCAAAGGCTTTACTAAAGTCTGTATAAATAACATCTGTTTGTAGACCTTTTCCAAAATTCTCAATAGTTTAAGATGTAAATTCTAGAAGATTAGTAACAGTAGATTTTCCAGATAAGAATCCATGTTGAAAAGGAGATATTAAAGATTTAACGCTATGTGATAGTTGTGAGGTTACAATAGCCTCAAAAAGCTTAGGAAGGGCGCTGAGCTTTGCAATTCCCCGATAGTTGTCTATCAAAGATTTATTGCCAGATTTATGCAGCGGAATAATAAAAGAAGATTTCCATGCCACTGGAAAATAGCAAGATTGCAACGATGCAGTAAAAAGCATAGTAATTGGAACTACAAGTTCTTCACAGCAATATTTCAATATACAAGAAGGTATATTGTCAGGACCGCTTTTATAAGATGTCTGAAGATTTTTCAAGTAGGTTAAAACAGTGTTAATATCAATTATTGGAGAACAAATATCGCCAGGTTGCAGATTTAAATAATAACTTAAACTATCGTAGGAAGCAGATGAATAAGTAGTCTTAAAAAAATCTGCAAAAAGATTACATATAGTAATATCAACATCCGACTCAAATGTTTTATATTTCATAAAAGATGGATATGAATTTATCTTACGTTTTGTATTAACGAAGTTCCAAAATGACTTTGCATCAGACTTGATGTTTAATTTGACTTGTTAAATATATGCTATAAGATTGCCTACATAATTGACGGTACTTATATTTAGTTGAGGTATAAGAAGCACAATCACAAATATTATGAGATTTAAAGTATTTTTTATAATATTTTGATTTTAAGTTTCTCAGATTTTTCAGTTCTTTGGTATACCAAGTGGGACCAGATATTAGAGAGGCTTTTCTCTGAGGAACTGAAGTTGAAAAGCAATTATTAAGAGTATTGTTAAAAGCAAACACGGCAGAATCAAGGGTTTGTGGCAATATTCTTGTAGTATTGATATTAAGTAGTGATGACCAGTTGATAATTGACAAATTATTTCTTAAAATTACATAATTTGTTCTTTTAAAGTTGAACTCTGAGGGAGGATTCAAACGATTTGATATAGATTGTTTGGGAAAATTCAGAGTGATTTCAACAGTCGGATGGTGTAAGTCCTCCGGAAACACAAGTGGATCAGACCTATTTACTGAAACAATATTACTATCATCAAAAAATATAAGGTCTAACAAACGGTTATTTCTATTATAGTGATAGTTGATTTGAAAAAGTCCTTGACTCAAAAGCTCATTTAAAAATGAGTTAACAGATTATTGTTCTGAAGACGGCAGGAACACTGCAGAATTTTCAGCACAACGGTTCCAAGAAACATTAGGAAGGTTGAAGTCACCAGTTATTAAAATGTGGTCGTGAGGCTGAAGTTGTGAGCAAATTTTACCAATCGACAATAGATGTTTCCCATACACCTCGACATTGGAAGCAGGAGGAATATACGAACATGTAATATATATTCTCAAAGAACCAAACTTCACGAGAACACAGCAAAATTCAATATCTAAAGACTCAGATATTATTATTTCTTGTGAGAAGTGTGAAGACTTAACGGCAATAAAAACGCCACCCCCATTGCAAAAATTACCAGCAATAGCGTTTCTATCTTTACGGTATATATTAAAATTGTTAGACAGAATTTCAGTATTTAAAATATTAGGTTTAAGCCAAGTTTCACTGAAAGCAATAATGTCAAAGTGAAGATTATGGCTTAACTTGGTATTTAAACCTCGGACATTCTGGTATGCGACTAAGAACTGATGGCAACAATCTAGTTTTTTGAGTTAGTGGTTTGGGAAGGTAAAGTAGCTAAAGACATTTTAGGAGGTGATCTATGAATAAATTCATGAACCACGGTATTTTCAGGCCAAAAACGTTGATCCATGACTTTACCAAAGAGATCACCTGGTAAATTAATTCTAAAAGAAGAAGAGAACCGCTCATATGAAAACTTGAATTTGTGAACCGAAATGTTCTTATTAACAAGTTTCAACTTTGAGTTTATGTGATGTAAAACATCTTCTTCAGATGTATCAGGAGCAAAGCGTGAGGCAAATATAGACCTAACAGGCTGGACAATAACAAGTTCCTTATATATAGGCTGGTCACTGTTTTTTATTAATATCTGTTTAGGTATAGCACCAGTAGAGCTAGAAGCGATACTAGAAGACGAAGGAGCCGAAATTGGAGCAGCACAGGCTTCGGCGTAAGTTTTTTTCCTACCAGAAGGACTTGGAGAATCACTTACGACGATAGTTGGTGCCACTGCAGGAGCTTCAGCTGTTTGTAAGATAATATCAGCTGCTGCAGGCACATTTGAAGAGACAGTCTTATTAGTATTTTTGTCAACACTGACAGACTCAGTTGACTGTGCTTCATGTTCTATGCTCAAATTTGGTGAAAGCAAGATTAAGTCGTTGTTAGTAGACGGAGGTATGGCTATAGCAGAAGGTTTTGCGGTATTTCGAAGATTCTTATATGGCCGCTTTCGTTTTGGAGATACTGAAGCTTCCTCCATAATTTTAAACTTCTTAAATAAATCTTCAAAATCAGCCAATCTGGCTTGAGCAGCCGCTAAATCCTTCGAAACCTCTAAAAAGCCTTTACGAGATTGTCGTATAAGCTTTAAAATATCCACATCGGTAGATCCGCAATTTTCGCACGCCCAACGAAGTCTTTTACCTTCATTAAGTGCATCAAAAATTCTCGCAGTCAACATTGCACACTTTATATGAAAGAATGCGTCACATAACCAGCAATGGACTAGCCTTTCTGATTCACCCTTAACAGTGCAGTTACGAGAATTGCAGAACATTTTTATAGTTAAAGTTAATAATAAATAAAAATTTAAAAAAACAATAAAAATTTAATATTAAATAATTAAATTGAAAAAAAGCTCAATGGCGACCCAATTTACAATGATGGTTTGAGGATAGGGTATACTAAACGTCAAACAGTTTGAGAAGCGCTGTGGTGCAAGAATCAGCAAAAGTAAACAAAGAAAATGACAAGAAATGAAAAAGAAACTTCGCTCTCACTTCACGAGTTAAAACAAGAAATTGTTGTTGCTAACGCAAAAACAATTTATGTAAACAAGTAAGCAAATAACTATTAAAGCAGATAACAATAAATAAAAGCAAATATGCAAATAATTAAAAGGATTATTTTAGCGCTTTCTTGACGAGTCCCAGCAAAAATTGATGATCAGCAAGTTCAGGAGACCACGGAAAATTCAATTTAAATTTTTTAATTAAGCAAATCTTCGAAATGATGTAATAAATTTGAAAGAAACTTTTAAAATATCGCGATTGAAAAAAAGAACGTCTTGACGCAAACAATATTCAGAATATATTATCTTATCAATTTAGAATAATCTTAACTTTGATATATATTCACTTATAATAACTAAATAACACTTATGGAAATGAACTTAAATTAAAATGCTCACAATATAATACTATGTAATTATTTATTATTAGCAACCCTTAAGTTAGCTATTACAAAATATTGCTTTTGTTAAGATTATAAATATAGTACTTTAATTGTTAGACTAAGAAAACCACCCTGTATCAACTTAATTCATGTATATGGTATATAGACAGTGATGAGAGTAACGGGCACTGCGGCAAAATATTTATACATACAGCAGAGAACAAGACGCCGCAACAGAACACTATGACGAGAACCAGTTTTTCCCCACCAAACCGCACTTGCCAGAGAGGCGATCGAATAGAGAGAAAACTGATACCTGCCATATGTGATAGTGTGCTAAAGAGACGTCGAACATAATGAGGGATGAGCCTCAACATGAAATGAAGAAAAGAACGAGAAGGGATAATGAAGCAGCAAGAAAGCTAAGAGACAAGCTAGCGAGCTATATATTTAAAGCTACACACAAACATAGCACAAGATAGAGACACGTAAGAAGAAGCACGGCAAGAATGCGATGGTTAAGCCAGCCATGACTAGCAAGCAGACAAGCAGTCAAGATCAGACCATTGAAGACGACAGTCGGCATCCGCCAGTGAAGGGAGTGAAGTGAAGTACAGACCATTGAAGGTGACGGTTGGCATCAGGCAGTAAAGAACGGACCATTGAAGGCAAGGGTTGGCATCAGGCAATCAAGAGTAGAAGAACGATCTCTAGCAGATAACAAAAGGTGAAAGTCGGACAGCGAAGAAGTCGAGTGCAGGAAAGAACGCGGAGTTACATCAAAGGAAGGGTGATACCTAGGTAAGGTGTGGTGAAAATAGGACATAGACGGACCAAGAAAAGGAATTTATTTATATTATTAACGTAGTTGGAATTTATATTAAGTATCATTAGGTAGCAGGTCTCAAATGATCTCTTAAATATATATTAAGTATTATTAATGTAGCAGGTCTCAAATGATCTTTTGAAATTTATAATTAAGTATTGTTAATGTAGCAGGTCTCAAATGATCTACTTTGAATTATATTAAGCATCATTAAAGTAGCAGGTCTCAAATGATCTTTTGAAATTTATATAAAGTATTATTAATGTAGCAGGTCTCAAATTATTTATGTTGAATTATATTAAGTATCATTAAAGTAGCAGGTCTCAAATGATCTTTTTTGAATTAAATTAAGTATCACTAAGGTAACAGGTCTCAAATGATCTCTTAAAAATATATTAAGTATTATTAATGCAGCAGGTCTCAAATGATCTTTTGAATTTAAATTTAATATCATTACAGTAGCAGGTCTCAAATGATCTTTTGAATTTATACTTAGTATTATCAGGGAAGCAGGTCTCAAATGACCTTTGATAAAGTATTATGAGTTTAAAATAAACAACCGACCTTGACGACCATACACCACACCTACGCGTGATCATCGGCAGCAAAGCGTAGAGCAGAGTGAAGGCCACGTATTCTCATCACCGTCTAGACACATTGGCCTAAAGACCCAATAAAAAAAAAACATATCTTTTTTTATTTATTAAAAATTCTCTTTTATTTATTAAAATTGTTCCGAACCTTGGAATCCGGCGAGCTTACCTCAGCTATAGACCCGGAAGACCGGGAGCTTCGTTACATATTATGCCGCGTTTCCATGTGATCTTCCAGTATCTTATCCTATCCCATATCACAAAACACTTGCTATAAAGATTGAAATGTATATATCTTCTTTTTGTTATAAAAGTTTGACAAATGGGAAATTTGTAAACAAATAATAAATTAAAAAGTGTAAATTTTTTGTGTTGCGGGAAAGAAACTATACTCAAAAGCAGTAGCGTAGCAAGGGGGGGCGGGGGGTGCGGTCCGCCCCGGGTGCACGCCAAAATGGGGTGCAAAATTTGGCAAAAGAACTTTTTACCACATAATTTTTGATTTTTTTAATAAAAAGAATACACGAATACATTTTGGTTTTGCGGCAGTTGCACTTATTAGCTTCTCAAAGTAAGTGGACTGCATGAACCACAGAGACTACTGATGAGTCGGAGTAGCGTCCGACGAAACCATGGTCTAGTCTGCTCGGTTCTTCTGAGGAAGTTTTTGTTGTTGTAGCAACCTGTTGCTTCATGAATTTTTGGCATTAAGCTCAAAATATAATTCTTAAAGAAGACGTTCTTTAAGAATTATAAAATAAATTTGGTTTTCATAGCAAAAACATTGTTTTAAAAACAAAAACTTTTGCATTGAATTTAACTTTAAAACAGCTCTGTTTAATTTTAACACATTTTTTCCTCAGTGTACTATAAAGAAATTGATATATATGATGAAAAATGTTTATAAATGAATTTTAATATTTTGTATTAATTTTTCATTTAAATTTTATGTAGAAAATGGGGGTTGATCTCGAAAATTATTCATATTAATAGTTATTCGGGGTCACTAGGGAAAATTTGTCAACGTTTTGCTTCCAGGACCTATTTTTTGTTCAATTATGCAAAATTTTTCGTAAATTTTTCAAAGTTTTCTATATTAAACTTACTTAAGTTTTTACATTAAAACTGATATTGTGTGGTTTACTGATAGTAAATTTTTCTCTCACTACTTATAAGTCCAATAGACAAAAATATTGGAACAATTCAGAGAAAATTCTTTAAGATTCTGAAAATTTTAGATTCTTACTTCTTTTATCAAATATTCATGGATAGCATAGTTTTGTTTATTTTTTTAATCTCTTCTAAAATATGTCATTTTTGTAGAGGCTGATTCGAAAATATGTAGTAAGATTCATCGACTTATTTTATAAAAAAAAATCTTCTAAAGGGATGCACAATTTTGTTTCCGCCCCGGGTGCGACCAACCCTAGCTACGCCACTGCTCAAAAGTATGGAAACGATTTGTTAAAGAATTCTCATGGACCAATTAATAGAACTTTGCAAGATGTTAATTGTAAAAGAACTTACTGCAGTGACAAAAAATCCGGCACTAGAGCAAAAACAAGATGTGACCAGTAGTTGCAGTTCATCATCACACAGTTTCACAAAGAAACGTAAATCAGCCGTTATTGAATGAAATATTGTCGTTAACATAAGGGATTTATACACAATACAACGGCTTTACAATCGCTCGCTGTGCTGCAGTTGGCAGTTTCAACCATTCGACCGTGCAATTACAACGCGTAGAACCCCTTAACAATGAAATTTTATCAAGAATGCAAAGATGCTGAGGCCATCAGCAAGAATGCTGAGGCCTCGTATTGGAAAGTGGAAGAAGTCGATATCTTAGCAAACCAAGCCAACTAAGAAATTGAAACTATGTTTACTTTTAAGATTTATTTTTAATTTGCATTACCTCATGTATCACAAAAAAAAAATAATAAACAACTGAATAAACATGTCTAATATAATGAGTTTTATTCCTTTTTATGATGCCAAAAACTTTGCTGTGTAAAATATTCTAAATTTAAAACTGCAAACGTTGCTAAAATGCTTCTTTTTATCTAAGCCATAGACAATGAATTTTGTCGTGGTTTATTGTCGATGCGCGGTGGCAATATAGCAATAAATTCCAAACCATTATCCAGTAACTGAAAAAACATTTATTTACGATTGATTATTGTAGCAGCAGCTATAGCAGACGGGACACCGCTTATAACGGTTTGAAATGGTACTGTGGCAATGAATAGCAGTAGTATAAGTTTGGAGTCACAAACGTAATCGTAGTTGGACATTTTCATATCCTCCTGTCCTTTTTTCAGCATTAAAATGCAAGTACTTGCTTTCCTTCATCTATCTGCTGATGTTGCTGTGCCTAGGAAACAACCACGTATTCTGTTGGCGCTTTGCCCCGCACTTTAAGTGTATGACACCCTTTTGCACGTTTGCTGTTGACTGGCTGCTCCTGCGGCCGCATTTATACTGCTAAACACGGACGAAGAAGCTCCGGACCACCATCAGCTCCTTGCAGTGTCGCTGTATCGTTCATGGGTAGCGGTGTATCGTTTAGCTGGCGCCTGTGAACCTGCATTGTGGCACATAGAGTGAATCAGTTGTCATGACATGAGATTCAGCACTTCCTCTTCTTATGCTTTCACATGAATATCACATACGATTATGGATATCACATGCTATAAAAGCAGAAAATGTATGCCTATTTCATACTAACATTAGCCAATTCCGCAAGATAGGGTTCGCATGCTCATTCTTTCTTTCAAAAATGTGATTGTGGGAGATCGTAGAAAATGGCATGGAAACGCGGCATTATGGACACACATATGGTATCGATACCATTATATTGAAACCATGAACGATTGTATACTATATGGTACAAAAGTAGTGACACATATAATGAAATAGTTTTAATTGACAGCAGTGTCAAATAATACTTTAAAAATAAAAAACAAATTTTTTAGCTGCTTCAAATAAGCTTATCCCATGAAAAGTAAGATCCTGCAATAAATAGCCAAGCAAACAGCCTTTACATATATGGTTATATATTTCAGTGGTCGCGCAAATTGCTTGACTTATTGTGCCATATATAAAAAAATAAATTTAACAATTTGAAAGAGCTTTTTTAATTTCTTTTTCAACTGCTATTTTTTGATATTAAATTTTTTTCAAAATACAAATTTTCCATATTATGACATTAATGTAGTTAAAAATTTTAACGCTCTCTAACACTAGTGCTGCTATCAGATAAAATATAGCAATATCAGGGGTTGAAAGACGAAAAAAATGTAGGTTAGCATGGAAAAACCATGAAAATTTGTTGTTTTGTATACCATGAATAAGGCGCTATACTAGTTTTTTTTGTAGCTTCGACAGAAGCGTATTTATATAGTTTTCAATTTTGGGGTTGTATGGGTGGTGGGCGTGTTCGTTGGTGGAGGACACCCATTTTTCGAACACGTCTTAGTTTTGATATAAAATGAATAAATACCTTGTTTTATTTAAGTAGCTTCGACACAAGCCTCTTTATATAGTTTTAAATGTTATGGTTGCATGGGAGTGTGCGTGGTAATGGATGGATGACGCCCATTTTTCTAACACACCTCAGTTTTGACATAGGTTAAACAAATACCGAATTTGAGTTTTTTAGCTTAAATATTTGCTTCTTTATGGAGTTTTCATTATTGGGGTTGTATGGGAGGTAGGCGTGGTTTTCATCCGATTTAGCCCATTCTCGAAATTAATCTTAGTTTTTTAAAATTTAAGCTTAAATATCGAATTTCAGTACGATCGCTTTAAAGTTACGTCTGTAATCGTGTCCACAGACGGACAGACAGACGGATGGCTAAATAAACTCAGGTGGTGATGCTGAGCAAGAATATATATACTTTTCTATACCTACCACGCCTCCTTATGGGCGTTACACATGTCGTGACAAAATTAATATACCCCTTACGCAGTACGCGTAGGGGTATAAAAGGTTATTAATATTTTTGACATTGGTATGCTTATTTTAAAAAGAGAGCAGAATGAAAGCAATCAGTGCATCAGCAGAAAATTTGCTACGTAGCTGCTCCACAGCTTTTCGGCTGAATGGAATGTAGCATAAACCGCTCACACAACATGTTCCCTGAGCGGTCGCCATCTTGATAGCGAAAATATTTTATGCTACCTCGGTTACGCTCACTTACTTTTGACAGATGAAGCATAAAATATTTTCGCTACCTAAGATGGCGGCCACTCAGGGAACATGTTGTGTGAGCGGGTTATGCTACATACCATTCAGCCGGAAAGTTGTGGAGCAGCTATAGCCCTAACCAAAATAGACGATTTGCTCCGTAACGAGCGAAGACGAAAATGTTCGCTTCAATGCAATTAAATGTTGTTGCCTACAATAAGCAAACGTAAACACATTGAAACTGAACGAAACGGTTTGACGAGACATTTTTTTCCGCAAGAACCGAACTTTTAGCGTCTCAACTCGTCAGCAACAATAGTGCAGAGTATTTTTACATCAAGTTTTGTTTAATTTTTATCAATTAGTGCAAGAAATAATATTTTAATAAATTAATAGCCATTGTTAGGGATGAACAAGGCATTTATATGCATTTGAAACAGTTGGCAGCCTAGACGAGTTCAAGAACGTTTCATTTTGGGTTAAATGTCAACACAGGCGTAACGAGTGTACACGCTCGTCGAGCTGCAATCGTCTCGTTTCGTCTCTTTTGGTAAGGGCTTTCGTAGCAAATTTTCTGCTGAATCCACTGAATGTCATTGGGTCGAAAAATGCACACGGGTGCCTAAATATCATATTATTTGGTACTAAATTGACTACAATTGATTTTTTGCTGCTCTTAATGCTCCGTTTATGTTAAGCATTATTAATTTAGAGGGGACTAAAATTCATTGCAATTCTTTAAAAAAATGTCAAAAAAACTTAATTTTTTTATATTTCATATAAACTATTTAAAAAGTTATACCAGCGGATTCTCTACGCAATTTCACACGCATTCGGAATTCATTCATCAAGGAATTCAGAGCTCTAAAGCGCTATGAGGGGATTTATACAGTGAAACTAGTCGCATGGGACTGTCAAAAGTGATGGTGCGCAGTATGAAACGAAAATTAGGGGAAAAAGTCTCTCGGGCTGTGATTTCATGAAACTTTTTTGACGTTTCTTTTCTCATATTCGTTGTTGGTAACTTCACTTGACTGAAGTAAAAGAATAAATTTATCAACATGTAGTCTGTGGTGACCGTGGCATGCTGGTTAAGTGTGTGGCTTAGCATGCTCGGAGCCCGGGTTCGATCCCCAGCCGCGGCGAAAAATTTTTTTCAATAAAAAATCGGTTTCTGATCGGTCACCACCTCTCTGCAGACAATGGCAAATCTCAGAGAGTAAATAATGCCATGTAAAGCTTCTTGAGAACATGAACTTTAGCCGTTCGGAGTCGGCATAAAAAATATAGGTCTAGTTCTCGGTCAATTGTGTGCAAACATTTAATAACACACACAACACAATTGATCATAAGAAGCTCGGTCAAAGTCCTTTCAAGGGCTGAAATGGCCAATTTGTTTTGTTTTGTTTTGTTTTTAGTCTTATCAGTAATACTATAATATTAAAACTTTTATAATGTATATCAAATTAAAAATTTGGAGCAAACAAACTAGGTGGTATTGTAAAGAAAGGCGAATGGATATGGTTAACCAAAGATGGAACTCTCAAGATAGTTTTACTGAAGTATGGACACACCGTATCTGCGTAATTAGATGTGGCGATCAAGTGTTTCCAAATGAACCAAATGGCTGTATGCCTAGAAAGCATGAACAGCTTCGGTGGTAGCTTCGTGGCGATATTTTCCATTGACCAAAGCACTGTGCGCAGCTGCATGGAAGTAAAACTAAGTGTAAATTGTTGCCGGTTTATGGAGTCATGTAGACGATCCTTACTGGACAACTTCAATGGCTGCTTGGCGTTCGGATCAATGGAGGGTGTGATAGTGTTGCTTAACTTTAATATGGCTAAAGTTTTGGCTATGAACAAAAATCTGCCACAGGACGAAGTATTCATACCGTGCCATGTGATTGACTACAATTTGCAACAACAAGAGATTCATCGGAATTTCAAGCAGTATCAGCAGAGTGACATTGTTTTGGTTTGCAAATGGAAGGCAAGTTTTTCAGTGATCCTAAAAAGTTGATTTAATACCTTTTTATAATAACAGTAATGGATGTACTCTGTTCTGTGCGCTGTTTGATACCTATAGGATTGACATTAAGTCTGCAGTAGGCCTGGAAGATGGTCATTTTGTTGTCTACGATTTAACGGAATTGCAAATATTTTATATAGTTACAGCTGACCAATACAGTGCGAAGGCTCCTTTAGCTAAAATAGATTTTAGCTAAAATAGATTTTCTACTTCAACTGATGACCCACGTCCTCGTTTATACATAAGGGTGATACAAATCTAACAGTGGTTTGACATTCACCTACGTACGAGAAGCGTGTGATCGATGATAATGTAATTACTTTTGTTTTTTAAGGGTTCGTTCTAAGTTTGTATCCTTAAAGAAAATTTAATGTACAAATCTTGAAATAGATTTTTCAGACAAGCTGTATTCGACTTATGGTGTCTTTAGAATCCAGAGAGAGCACAGCTATACCTTGCCAATCAATTGTCAGAAATCAATTGTTAGATCAACAGAACATGGTGAAGATAACGATAACTGCTTGTGTTTTTGCTTGGTTTGCTGAAAATGGGCATAAAAATAAACTCGTATTTTTTTATTTGAATCAATGGCATAAAGAAGAAATGCCTTATTCCATTGACTCTGACCGAGATCCAATTATGAGCTGCTTATGTGCTCAATGGATAACTATGCGCACTGCAATCACTTATTAGTGCTGCTGCAATTGCTCACTTTGATTCGTTGCAACGTTTCGAAGAATACTTCTTTCCGAGTTCCTTAAGTTTTTAACGTCTGATGCCTCAGTACTGTGCACAGTATGCCGAGTGTACTTTTTCAAAAGTAAATTATTAAACAGTCCGTTAAACATGGTGATAAAATAATATTCATCAGTCAAATTAATTCAATACATGAACAGGTATAAATAGAAAAGGCACATAAACATGCAAATTATTAAAAAAAAAATTTTAAACATATTTGATTTTATATTAATTTGAGTGAATTTTTACGTTTGACCAAAAATTAAAAAAACCATCGCTCATATTGGTCTCAAAAAGCCTAAATTGTGGAATCTGTGCCTGACGTACACACACACACACACATACATACATTTAGGCTGATTTGCTATTCCCTTAAAAAATTTTTGCAACAGGTACTTTTTAATTTTATTGCTAGTAATTTTGAATATATTTTAAAAATTCATCACATTGCCTTTGCGTTTCATTTAAACTAATTTTAAAGTAGTTGGCATTTTCCACTAAAATGGCGAAATTCGAATGGTCGCGCGATCTAGTTTTTAATTTAATTTATTTTTTGCAGGAAAATGAAAACCTGTATAATATTCATCATAAAGATTACATAAACAGGATCAAACGTGCTGATACATCAAATACAATTTTAAGGGAACTACTTTCCCTTAATAAAACCATTACGCTCGAGGCTATTAAATCTAAAATTCGCAATTTGAGGACGCAGTATACAAGAGAGTTTCGTGCTGTAGAGATTTCAAAAAAAAGTGGAGCAGGAACGGAGGAAATTTACACTCCAAAGCTGTGGTGTTTTGACCAGCTGCATTTCCGGAAAAACCATATTCAAATACGTCCGTCAACCTCTAACATTATTTCGGTAAGTGCATATCGCAACTTTTTATAACCTTTTATTGCCCTATTGCTGAAATAAAATTGAATTGACTTTTGCTTCCATAGAAGATATATAACGTTGCATTCATGCAACTTAAGGCAGCAAACTTTTATTGTATTTTTGCATTTCTATTTGATTTTAATTTTAACTTAATTTAAATAATATATAAGCTGTCGGAAATAATTTTTTTTTACAAACTCGTTTTTCAATGGCATGGCAATGGTTGAAATTACAGTTAATGGTTAAATTTGATAATATATGAAAATAACATCTTAAGATTTTTAGCAGGACAATTATACTTGCGAAGATGAATATATACTTCTCACTTGAGTGAGAAGCAGAAGAAGTTCCTGCAGAAAGAATATGTACTAAAAGAAAAAAAGTAAGTTAGTTTACAATATAAACTAATGTAATAATTTATTTAATATTAAGTTAAAAAGAACACAAAAACAAAATTAGATAAAAGCGATTAGATATTTTTAGAAATAAGCAAAAATTCACAAAAAACCTTAGCCTATTAATTATATAGATTAACATCAAAAAGGAATTAAGTTCAAAAAAAAATTATGCTGTTACGTATGCAGCTAATATTGTGGTTAATACAATTGACGCTCTTGTTCATCATGCAGGTGATATTGTTTATGTTGAAACTGATGTTGCTGAGGAAGCTGATGTTGCTGTGGAAGCTGATGTTGTTGCTGAAGAAGCTGTTGTTGTTGCTGTGGAAGCTGATGTTGCTGTGGAAGCTGATGTTGCTCCTGTGGAAGCTGCTGTTGCTGTGGACGCTGGTGTTGTTTCTATGGAAGCTGATGTTGCTGTGGAAGCTGATGTTGTTCCTGTGGAAGCTGATGTTGCTGTGGAAGCTGATGTTGTTGCTGTGGAAGCTGATGTTGCTGTGGAAGCTGATGTTGCTGTGGAAGCCGGTGTTGTTGCTGTGGAAGCTGATGTTACCGAAGGAGTTGATATTGTTGCTGTGGAAGCTGATGTTGTTGCTGAGTTATCGTTTGAGCTCATATATAATTATTTTGCTTATCGACACTGCCCTCCTTACTAAAATATGCCATAAATTCTTTTCTAAATCTTTCCGCTGGTCCTTTATGTGGATTGTCCGCTGCTTCTGTTGGTTCTCTGGCATTACTATTTTTTCTGGTTAACTTGAAGGTCTAAAACTTGTTTTGTAGAGTGCGTCATGGGTGAGCAACAAATTGTGGAGAACACAGCAAGCTAAAGCAATAATTTCCACATTTTCGACCAGTAGATTCATTGAGGTTTGAAAAACTCTAAATCTGCTTGATAAAATTCCGAAGGCATGCTCAACAACGTGTCTGGCTCGAGAAGATCTATAATTAAATATTTTTTTCTCTTTGCTCATTGTGTGGTATGGATATGGCTTCATTAAGTGCTTTTGTAGAGAAAACGCATCATCTCCAATTATGACATATGGAAGAACTCTATTATTTCCAATAATTTTGTCTTTCAGAAAGTGATAGGCAGCACTGTCAATTATATTTTTAAGGCTACTTTGTGCCAACACACCAGCATCATTTGTCCTTCCGTTGCAACCTATGTCAATGTAGATGAAACGGCAGTTTGCATCAACGAGGGCAAGCAAAATAATGCTATTGCTTCCTTTATAGTTACGGAAGTACTATGGAAGTACTCCGTCTTTACGTAGAGAACGAAAATTGATGTGCTTTCCATCGAGGGCTCCTAAGCAATTTGGAAACTGCCATTTTATTATCACTAATTTTTCACTAATTCATGAGAAGTCATCACTAATTTTTTCCCAATCCGTTGTAGTGTTAGGAAACTATAAGTGAAAATAAATAGTAACACATGTTATTTTTAAAACATATTATTTTATATTTCATTTATAATTCAATAAATATTTTTAATTTATAATTACTTTCAGAGAGCTAATGATCTGAATCCTATTCAAATGCAGCTGATGGGTGTAAAAGAAATGCTATCAAAAAAAGCTAAAACTAACTATGCGTGGCTCGGAACTCAAGTTGTTTTTGATTTAAATAAAATTCAATCGGAAGATATCCGAGATGAGTGCACATGGGCCATACAAGCTGTGTTGAAGGAACCAGAGATAAAGAGATGGGAAACTTCTTTTTAGCAATGACTTTTTCATGTTTCCCGCCATATTCATGCTTCTTCTTTAACTTTTTGTATACTTTTCGAAGGCTCATGTATTGTGTACGCGATTCACCTCATAGTTGTCAAGTATTATTGTCAGATTCTATAAATAGGGTTGCAATGCAAAAAAATAAAAATGAACTCCTAAATCAAAGTTGCTTTCAACTAAAATGTTGTAAGCGGTGGACTTATGGCATTTTCTTTTCTTTCTAAAAGAAATGGAGAATTAATTACAAATTACAATTTGAACTCAACAATTTTTACCTTCTCTTAGTCGAGATAAGTGCAACAAACTATATTTTGCATAATTCTACTTTATGGCCCACACCTCTTCATTTTGTTTTCGACTCTGATCATATGTATAAAGGCTTCTTAAACTCAATGGGGGTAAAATAAAAAAAGCTCTTTTAAAGCTTAGGAGATAAAATTCATCAAAAATTGGAAATTAAATAATTTTTTGCCGAATATTCACTACATAACAATAAATTCAAACGGTGAACTTACTTCAATAATTAACTTATTTTAACATAAAATTATTTAACGTTTTAAGCAAAGTTGTGCCAAAATACAACGCACTCATACTTTATTGAATAGTACAATACTAGAAATAGGCCTTCTAGATTGAATATTTGAAAATAAACGTCTTTTTAAATATTTAAGTGAAATTTATTGCTAATTTTATGTTAAGTTTTATTATGATAATTTATTAATTTAAGGTCTTGTTTTCACAGATATATATATATATATACTGCCCTCATAAGGAAGACTGCCGTATCTAGCATGAAAATCAAAATTGATTTTAGTGTATTTTCATAGTCATTCATTCTTCGTCTTTAATATTGAAAAATAAAAACCGCGAATTTGTTTGCTTAAATACCAATAATATTGACTCAAACTGTCGTATCTACACAAAAATTGTAGTACCTACACAAAATATAGCTATCATACTGAGCTTAAAAGCAGTATCCACAAAAACAGAGGTATCTACATGAAGATACGGCCTTTTTTCCTTTATTTCTGTAGATACTGCTTTTTACCTGTGTTTTGCTTGTCATAAAAAAATTGTTTTTGATATATTGAAAGATTTTTTTTTCATATAAAATCAAAAATTTATAAAACAATAAATTTTCCTACAAAGCATAAAAGCGGCAACTACCCTTTTTCCTCTGCAGTTTCTTCATTTTTGATAAGAATGGCAAAACAATGTTATGATTTGTTTTGTGCAGGATTCCACTATTCCGATTTATCAAAAATATATAAAAATTATTCCCAGAATATTGAGAGGGAACTGCAATTAATCTTACTTTTCAGATCAAAATTTCAGAGAAAAGATCACGATCCAATACAAAAAGTTAGAGTTTTTGTGAGAAAAGAACCGAAAAAGTGTTAATTCTTAATGAGGGCAGAAATAATGTCAAATTTTTCTGTGCCTTGATATTATATCTAATGGTGACGTCCTGTAACGCATACCCGACCTATATAAAATAATTCTCAATGAAATAGTACTAGTACAATACTATTACAAATTTGTAATTATTAATTCGTATCGAAAAAACCTACTCCAAATAGTACAAAACTACGTTTTCAAGCAACACTGCAGTTAAGATTCAGGCCGTGGTGGATTTCAGATTAAAACAGTGACCGCCTTCAGACGATACATATGTTCTGGCAGAGATTCTTAACTTAGCGCTATTTTTCTATCACTGAGGGTGTGTGCTAATTGGCTACTTTTACAACGAGGTGAGAAGTGTTGAAAATATTTACACTGTGGGGAAAATAATTTACGTTTTTGTTGTGCCAATTGGGAATTTACAAATTTTGACATATAATATCAAAAATTTTGCTTATAAGCAATATTTAATTTATTTAATGAAAATTAATAACTTACCAATAAGATTTAAAAACGATTGACAATTAATGGCAATCTCACTTTTCAAAAATCTTTTTAAAATTCAAATGAAAAATATTTTTTTTCTTATTTGTTGTTGTCAAAAATTATACTAGCCCCTAGGGCTACTACAAATTTTGAAAGGTAAAATTCACCTCAGAACTGCCAAAATTTCCGTCGACAGTAGGAAAAGTAGCCAATTAGCACACACCCTGAGTTGTTAAGTCAGACATCAAAAATATTGGAAAGTTGTTCAAATGCAGGTCCGAGGACCAAATAACAACAAATGAACATTAACTAACTATTAAACTGCATATTTGATGCGAATTTTTAAAAATTTATATATTTAGAGTAATGAAAATATATTATATTATCGTAAGTATCCCAAACTGTTTGGCTTACTGCCTTACATATCATTAGTTTGACAACTATTATGACGTGTCAAGTAGGAACTATCCAGCGAAAATATCTAACTAAGTTTGTTGAATGTGACCAGGGCTCGCTTTCGGTGAATAAATCTCCTTGTGGTGAGTATCCAGTTTGCTTCCCTAGGGGTGAACTCCTCTCTACTGGTGAGTATATAAAAAATTTTACTAACACATTCATATAATTTACGTTGGTATTGACTTAATTTCTACAGAAGGCTATCTCTTTCTTGACGAATTTTGTTTAAGTTTCCCATCTCTTTATCTCTGGAAAGAACATATTCAAAAAGATAAAGTGTTACGCAAGAGTATCCAACCTTCCACACCAGAAGTTTACAAAAATGTAGGCGAGATGGCCACCCCATTTGTCTCCGAATTAATACCATCATTAAAGTTTACCCCATCAGCAAGTGAGCCATGCGGTAAAGATAAAGCTATATGCAAGAGTATCCCACCTTCTACACCAGAAGTTTACAAAAATGTAAGCAAGATCCCCCCAGCTACCCCAGCAGTCTCGGAATTAATGCCATCATTAAAGTATACCCCATCAGCAAATAAACTATTCGATAAAGATTAAGCTATACGCAAGAGTATCCCACCTCTTACACCAGAAGTTTACAAAAATGTTAGCAAAATGGCTACCCCAGCAGTCTCGGAATTAATGCCATCATTTAAGTCAACCCCATCAGCAAATAAACCATGTGATTTGAGACCTGCTCAAAAAATTAAAATTCCAACTGCAACGCAAAATACACAAAGTTCACGAAGCAATTTCAATTTGTCAATGCACAGCATTTTTGATGATTTACAGTACGACTTTGAATTAATTCAAATGTTGTTTCCTTATATATATTTTTATTATTCTAATTATCGTTTTATTAATTTTAATCAATAAATCAAATTAATTTTTATTTGTTGTTTTGGATTTAAGGTTAATTTTAAGCTGGCAGGTGGAACGAAAAATTAAAAATTAGCCCAAACATGAAAAATTGTTCCCTCGGAATTGGAAAAGGGAGTTTTTAGGATAAAGCAGAAGAACTTTTTGAAAAGTTTGAATGCAAATTTGATCATAAGCCGTCAATATGAGTGTTACACAAAAAATTGTGATGTATTTATCTGCTTTCTTAAAAATGAAAAATCCCTTTTCCAATTCCGAGGGAAAAATTGTTCAGGTTTGGACTGAATATCTTTCTAGAAGTAATTTTATACTCATATTAAATGGTTAATACAAAAAGGAGATGCTGTGTGTCAAAGGTTGATTTATAATAAGTCTACGTACTCGACTGTTGTTAGTAAATTTAATTGTTAGTACTAAACTTACTTTTAAATATTCAGCTTTTAAATTATTCCAAATGGTTTTACAAACTTCTGGAATGCATCGACAAAGAAACGCTTCAGAGAGCTTCGACTGATAACTCAGGCTCTTATAAGTTTCGCCTGTAGCAAGAAACCTAAGGGTAACTGAAAGCTTTTCAGAGCTAGATATTGAATCTCTCATCAGCGTATCTTGTCTTTTTATATCATTCTTTATTAATGACAAGAGCTTTTCAAATTTAGGTTCATTCATTCTTAAGAAGTTGTTGTAGGATGCCGGGTCCTGTATTTTCAACTCCTTGTTGACAAATGAATGGGAACCTTAAGAACCTCTCTCAAGTCTCCAGGGTTTAATCCAAATCCTTTTTTTCTTATTCGAACGAGTTTTTGATGCTGTGCTGCAACAATCCAATAATTTGGCTACCACTTCTTCGTCATCACTGTTATTAAAAGGATATAATTCCTCAATAGCAAGAGAAGCGCAATCCAGAAGCTCTTTTACTATATTTTGGTTGTTCATGCTTAAGCTGCTACTGATGTTTTTGTAGCTTTCTAAATTACTAAAATAATGTCATTGTTACTAAAAAAGCTGTTGTTAATGATGTGTTGACATGGTACCTGCTGAAGATGATGGTAGGCTAGATGCTGTTGCAGTCCCTCGCACTGTTGTTGATGATGGTAAATTGATTCAGTTAATATTGCTGCAGTAACCTCAGTTGGATAGAGCTTGTTTTTTGGCTAAAATAAATATTTTTATTGCTGATAAAGCCGCTGTAACTACGGGGTTTTAACATCGTACCTGTAGCTGATGTTGTTGTGGTAGTGTGTGGAAGGTCCTGCCAATGTTTTTGGCCACCGAAGTTGATTTCGTTGTTGATGCAGCTGATGTTGTTGTTGATACAGTTTATGTTGTTGTTAATGCACCTGATGTTTTTGCTGAA
This sequence comes from Tetanocera ferruginea, assembly GCA_958299015.1. Taxonomy (NCBI): domain Eukaryota; kingdom Metazoa; phylum Arthropoda; class Insecta; order Diptera; family Sciomyzidae; genus Tetanocera; species Tetanocera ferruginea. The sequence goes on along the minus strand of OY282640.1, from coordinate 76,678,792 downwards.
AAAGTGTTTTGTTGTTGATGAGGAAGTATTTGTTGTTGTTGCTGAGAAGCTGATGTTGTTGATGAGGAAGCTGATTTTGTTGTTGAAGCAGCTGACGTTGCTGAAGATCCGTTTTGTTGTTGATGAGGATTGTTGATGCATCTGATGTTGTTGCTGAAGAAACTGATATTGTTGTTGATGAAGTTGATTTTGTTGTTATTGCAGCTGTTGTTGATGAGAAAGCTGATGTTGTTGCTGAAGAAGCGTTTTGTTGTTGATGAGGATTGTTGTTGTTGATGCATCTGATGTTGTTGCTGAAGAAACTGATATTGTTGTTGATGAAGTTGATTTTGTTGCTATTGCAGCTGTTGTTGATGAGAAAGCTGATGTTGTTGCTTAAGAAGCGATTTGTTGTTGATGAGGATTGTTGTCGTTGCTTGTTGATGTCTTGCCAATATTATTGGTAGCTTATACGGTCACCGATTCTTATTCCTTATTTTATTTTAATATTTTTAGAATTATGAAAATATTTTTCAACGCAAATGTTTTAAATCGCTTTAAAATTAAAAATTCAAATGTCAATTCAAAAACAATCACGAATCTCTTCAGAAATCCCTTGAAGTTTCATCATGTAATTTGACGATGAAACTTTAAAAGAGAATTTCAGAAAGTTTCATGCGACTAGTTTTACTGTATAAATCCCCTCTATGAGAGAGGTGGAGCAGGAACTAACAATGTTTATTTTAACGGAGAAAAATTTTACTTTTGAAGATAAATGCAAAACAGTAAACTAATGCCTTCTGTAAATATTTGCATAGAAACAAGAAAAGGAACTTATAAAAGAACGTTCGTTAATGATTGTTTGCCTGCTTGTACATTTCTATTTGAAAGTTCACTCAGAAAGCAAAAACCAAACAAGAAGATCGCATTTTAATCACTAAAGTATTTTTCACACTGCTTTGAAAGCATTTCTTATTTTTATTTCTTCACAATAACATAAGAAAATGTGCATTAGACCGTACCTCAAAAAAAAAGTGCGCCGTAAACCAGCGAATATGTCGCATTTGTGCAAGACAGTTAAAAAATAAATTGTTTTTTTTTTTTTACCGAACGTAGGGCTCGCGCATAGACATATTTCTTCATATCTCTGGTGTTTACTGTCGGATTTTAAAGTTTGGTATATCAATGTTTTTGTCTCAAGAAGGCCAATATGACCTCTTCAGAAGTCATTGATCTCAGGTGCACCGTTCTAGTACTTACCCTTAAGATCTCAGTTCCTACCATCCTAATGTACCAAAATAATATCAAAAAAATAAAGCTCTTGAAATATCATTAATCTTTTGCCCAGGAAGTATATCGAAATTTCTAGCAGAACTAGTCTAGAAGGCTCCCTTTTTGCATTTTCATCATATCTTCGGTATTAAAAGTCTGATCATATTGAATTATATATCGATGTTTTTGTTTAAAAGAGACCAAATTTTTTTTTCCAAAATAAAAAAAAAATATTCCTACAAGTCCTTGGAAGGCCTTAAATTGATTTTGAGGAACTTAAAAGCTCGTAAAAGAATAAAAAATCCGTAATGCCAATGCTAAAAGAGGTATCAACACTATTTTTATTGTGATTTTCTAAATATACAATATGTTATTATTTTCACAGCCACATGGAAAATAGCAATTTCAAACACTGGCTATTGCAATTCATTTTTCCCAGTGAAAAAACAGTTGAAAATGGCGTCCGTCTAATATTTATTTCAAACGAGAGTTTTATAGAGTTTTGGTCATTTTCAATAAAAATTAACCAAAAAACATTTAAAAAAAAAATGTCTTTTATTGCGAGTGACTTAAAAAATACCAAATTACCAACGGAGTATGATGTTATAAATTTTTTATTGTGTCTGCGGCATAACAGTGATAAAAGTCGAAAGTTGGATGTTTTTTAACAAGGCCTTCCAAGGACTTGTAGGAATATTTTTTGTTTATTTTGGAAAAAAAAAATAATTGGTCTCTTCAAAACAAAAACATCGACATATCATTCAATATGATCAGACTTTTAATACCGAAGATATGATGAAAATGCAAGAAGGGAGCCCTGCGTTCGGAAACAAAATTTTCAAAATTTTTTTAAAAATAGTTCTACTAGAAATTTCGATATACTTTCTGGGCAAAAGATTAATGATATGTCAAGAGCTTTATTTTTTGATATTAGGGTGGTATATTAGGATGGAAGGAACTGAGATTTGGAGCGTAAAAACTAGAACGGTGCACCTGAGGTGAATGACTTCTGAAGAGGTTATATTGGTCTTCTTGAGACAAAAACATTGATATACCAAACTTTAAAATCCGACTGTAAGCACCAGAGATATGAAGAAATATGTCAATGCGCGACCCCTACGTTCGGTGAAAAAAAAAATTTTTTTTCGTAATTGCCTTGCACAAATGCGTCATATTCGCTGGTTTACGGCGCACTTTTTTTTCTTGCATAGGAAGTGGTACGGTCTAATGTGCATGCAACAACATAATAAAACGAATTCGATGACGATTGCACAACACCGAAAAAAATAACGAGCGATTGTTGCTTTTTGTTGATGTGTGAAAAATTCACACAACGCCAGTTGAGACTTCGTTTTTGGAAAGGAAAGTTCGACCGCCTATACATTTTTTGTTTCAAAAATTCACTGAAAAAGGTAAAAAGGACGTGAATATCGCATTTTCAATAAATGCTGAATGAATTTGACATTTATTGACATTATTTGGAATTTATTGACATCTTGGTTCAAACAACAACACACAAAATAAATGTTTATATAAATTTGCACGCGAACTTTTAAATTTAAATAAATTTCAAGCATACCAGAGTTGTGATCAGGTAATGGAAAAAAACCTTAACGAACGGTTCCTTTTTGTTCCGTTCGGTGTTTTTGGAAAGAGTGCAATCTTTTTTCGGCTTTATTCAAATTTCGCACTTCTACTCAAACACAAGCACAATCACTACCACGCAGAAGAAAGCGGAATAAAATGTTAGGGGTTGTGCTGTTTGATCAAAAAACATTATTTGCTTTGTTGTGATTTTTGATCATGATCTAAAAACTGTACCTTATGCCGCGTTTCCATGCTAACTTCTACGATCTCCCACAATCACATTTTTTGTTAGAGAGAAAAAGCATGCGAACTCGCCTTATGAAATTGCCGAATGTGGGTATGAAACAGGCATGCATTTTGTATTTTTATAGCAAGAGATATCCTCTGCGATATCATGTGATACTGGGAGATTGAAAAAGTTCAATATTTTGAACTTTTCCCATAAAAGTGTATCACATGCTATAATTTTTACAACCGTTTTTATAGCTGCATGGCGTATTTTATTTTGTGTCATTGTCAAAATCCATTAGAAACTGAATTTAATTAATTCTGGCTCAGCAAAAGAGTGGAATGTGAATTACTCTGAAGCTCTAGGCGACGCCAAACGACAGATTGAAATCTCAGAGAGTAAGTTTGTTACTGTTAGTTTCCACATCATAAGCTAAACTATTCCTTTTCCCGCTTGGTTGTTGCCGCAGAAGAAATAGGAAGCGCTCCATCTTAAAGCAAAAAGCATGCTGTCATTCCCACTAACTTGCTCTGTCTGCCACAATACTGTTTCCCAGGCGCCAGCTCAATGCTACATGAACGATACACCGCCACTGCAAAGAGCTGGTGGTGGCCCTTGCTCGCAAATATTTAGCAGTATAAATGTGAGCAGCCAGTCAGCGGCAATATTCCACACGAGGCGGAAAACAACAAAACAAACGCCAACAGAATATGGTTGTTTCTGTGGCACAGCAAAATCAGCAGCAGCAATTTAAATATTTCTTTCGGACGTCTCTTAATTCGAACAATCTATCACAGGGAAGTCATGAGTAGGAATGCCAGAAATGGCTTGAAGAAAAGGTAGCCAAGGATGCGACCATTGAACCGTTGCATCGACCGTTGCATATGAAGCATGAAAGTCAAGTCCGTACATTTATGAATCTTGTCAGTAAAGGTGTTGGTGCTTTGGGCCTGGAGTGGCCTTTCTATCAAGCATATTTTACATCATGTAAACTATCATATTTTATTTCGTATATAAAAGCTATCGTGTTTTTTTAGAAGCATTTTTTATTTATCTTTAAATGGCTTACAGAGGAGATTCAATAATATATTTTCCATGATATTCTGAAAGGTGTAGATGCGAAGTCAGCTTGGTCCTCTGAAAGAAGGCTTCACAAAGAAGGGAAAAATAAAGATATGATGCTTTATTTACAAATGTTTTATTTACTGCATTATGAAGCACTTTCCGAAACTTTTGAAAAATTAATTGAATTTATTCTTTGTTTACAATTTTCCCATTTGTCAAACATTTAGAGCAAAATGAACATATATGCATCTCGCTCTTTATAGCAAGTGTTTTGTGATATGGGATAGGATAATTTACTGGAAGATTGCATGGAAACGCGGCATTATGTAACGAATGTTAGAGAATGTTAGTGCTGTTGAACAACAGCAGAACAATTTGTTAAAAGACGCCAGTGGAAAAAACATTATGAGGATATTTTGTTTTTATTTCGATGTACAGGTTATAGGAAAGTTAAAAAAAGTATTTCAGAAGTTTTGGATCTAAGAATTGAAATGAGCTACAATAACGAAATCAAATACATTGAAAAAATGTAGAAATAAATGCGGCGTCTTTAAAAAATTTTTGCATGCGCCAACAAATTGTTCTGCTGTTCAGCACCAATAACATTCGCTACACAACAAAGCAAATAATGTTTTTTGATCAAACAGCACAACCCCTAACATTTTATTTCATTCTCTTTTTCTGTGTGGTAGTGATTGTGCTTGGGTTTGAGTCGAAGAGCCAAATGCGGAACAGAGAGAAAATGTTTGAATGCGCGCCATTTTTATTCGGTACGTATAAGGTACGGTTTTTTCCATTCTCCGGTTGTGACATATTACTTTGGAAAGTAATATGTAACTTATTACATATGTTACATATTACCAATTTCTTAAAGTAATAATAGTGGTACTCAATGAACGCCGTATTGGTGATGTAAACAGCGTATTTTCGGTAAGTTTTCGGCAACGTAATTTGCAATAACAAAATTGTAAGGGATTAAACATACCCAGTTTACACTACAAAAACGTGGCGTAAGTAGAACGTATAGTTGGTATAATGCAACTGTGACATTTGCAACTTGTTTTTGACACTTCAAAAAAATATTATAAACTTTGTGCTTATTAAAATATGATAAACTTTTGCTACATGTAAAAAAAGTGCGATAATTTTAGTTAATTTTGAGATGTCAAATTTTGTTTATTACTATTATACTATGTTCACACTGGAAGCTAAATGCGCATTTAAAGCTTAATTCGCATTTATTTCATTAATGCTTCTCTAAATGCGCATTTATAATTTAGAGAAAATTCTGTCAAGTTAATTCACTTAAATGCTACTTCTAATGAGCATTTAGCAGTTTGCGACCCTGGTACGATATTCGAAAAACTGCTACTCGCTACTTTTTGCTCTTCTCTGACTTGAACTCGTTTCATTAGTTGTCGATTTTGTTTACTGTCAGATTTTTTTTGCTTAGGCTGTGTGCCAATCGGAAACTTTTGACTCGGATTGATACTCAGGGTATAGTATAAATTTTGACAAGAGGGAAGAGAATTTTTGACACAAGCGAAAATTAAAAAAAAGCATGTCTTAGTTGCATTGAAGTTTGGAAAAATTAAGAGGAGGGTTGTGTAAAATATATAAGCTACATTATATTTTACATTTGACTTTTTTTTCTGAAAAAATTTTATTGCTTGATGATTTTTCTGGATGCTGTTAATATTCAGAATATATTAATTTTTCATTAAAGCAATGTGCGGGCGGTGGTGTAGTGCTCAAAATGTAATGTATATAAGGATTTATAAATGTAATTATACAGTATAAATATACAGTATTTTGGATTTTAAAAATTTTACATTATTTAGCCACACATTATTAAACAAAGAGCCGCACATGCCTATTGATGGTTTACAGTATTTTTCCAGCAGGCCTTTTCTCCAATATAATTTTTTTTTTTAAATTAGTCCTTTTTTGTTATTCGGTTTAAGCAATTCTGTCCAAAAATAAATGACAGCCGTCCATATTTTTCCAATGGTATATTGATAACGAAGATTGTATAAGAAATAATAAAGTTATTTGTAGTTTTGTGAAAATAATCTAAAAAATACATGAAAACATTATTATCATTAATGCAACTGCAAATATTTTCAAATATTTTTGATGCAGATTGAACGAACTTTTTCAGGCCTATAACTTGAGACAGTTTATTTGCTTACAACTATTACACTTGTTAATATATACATATACGGAAAACATGATTTTTTGAGGTTTTTGCAAAATGGTTTAGCTTACTGACGGATTTCGGTATAGCCAAAATATTTTGGGAATCACCGTAAAATACATCAAGGTTAATTTTAGAATGGGTACAACTAGAACTTTTTTCAAAGCTCGTGTTCAAATTTTGTATGGTTTACTTAAAATTTGCAACTTCGGGTGTTGCAAGGTCAAGACTAAGTGAGATTTTTTTGGAGTGCGTGTTAAGTTTTAAGGTTTTTAGGTTCGGTGGACAAAATTTTAGCACTGCTACTGATTTTTTTTTCATTAGTATATTTTATAAATGGAATAAAATGATATCAAAAACATGTTGAATGAAAATAATTATGAATAAATCGATGGTAAAGTACACTAAACTGATAAGTGAAAAATTTTACATGTGTAGAAACGTCGATTTTGTTTTTACATTTCAATACATTTCAGTACAAAATATTAATTTGAACCACATATGTACTGAGCAGCATTCATTGGTTATGCATTTTCAACAAATTAACACAATATAGATATTACATTGACGACGACCTATTTTTGTCAAAAGACCAAATGGTTTTTTTTTTTGTTTAATTTTTATTCATGTTTACACAACTATTGCTTTAATAATCTTATTTTACGCAAAGCAACAGTATTTATTAAACATATATAATTTTGAATAAAAAAAGTATTAGAAAACGTAGCAGTTAACTTTTCATGCTTGATTTGGCACAGTAAAAATGACAATTCAATTTCAATAAACAGAAATTTTGTTCAACTCAGAATTTTCCTTCCTACCACGAGTGAAAAGTTTCCGATTGGCACACAGCCTTATAAATGTTCGGCATGTTCGAATACTTGTCAATGCATGTTCGAATACTTGTCAATTTAAATTCGCATTTTACGCTTCTCCCTAATGTGAACACTTGACATTTGGTTGAATTTTCGAACTTCTAAATGCGCATTTAGAAATCAGTGTGAACGTACTATTAAATTGGTTTTTATTCATGGTGGGTTCGTAGAAGCACACAACGTAAACTTATAGTTATACGCTTCAGTATATATACGTCGTTCATTGAATACAATTAATATTGTATTATTGTAATTATTGTAATGTTAGCGGTATTCACGATCTGGAGTTTATGGTCTTGTTTTCTGTATTTTTGATAAATTTGATATTTGTAGTAACTTTTTACAAAAACAAAACATGTACAAATTCCAAATACTATAAATACTAAATTTACAGTGGTGGAACCCTATTGTAAATTTTGCATATTATTTTTGTATTGGAAAAACAGCTGACTTGACGTTCCTTGGCAGCACTGCATTCAGTTAAAGGCAGCACTGGAAATTTTATTTGTTAAGAAAATATGGCAGAAATTGTTTGCGTTGTGAGTTATTTTTGTTAAAACTAAATTTTGTAATTATTAAACTATTTATTTCGCAGGATATTGAAGAGCGAGTACCACTCGCCTTTAAAGAAATATTGCACAATATTTCTAGTTGTTTTTTAATTACAGACGCCATGCGCTCAAATTTTTTATAAGAAAATTAAAGAGTAAGCTGGGATATCGGTAGACTGGAATTTATTGCGGTGGAAGATTCGAAACATGAGAACAGCGTACCAAAAGGCGGTGCAATGGCAGAACTCAACTGGGGTTGGTATTTTAGATTGCGATGGAGTTAATAGCATTGAACGTAAGTATAAACATTTTCTTCGTCGTGTTCTTGATTCTGATTAAATGTTATTTAAGAAAAAATTGCAAAAATGTGCCCACACTTCGATGTGCTGCACGAAATATTTGACAAAGAAAAGAAATGCTCAAACGCCATAGTCATCGAGTCTAATGCTGTTGAGGAAATTGCTTTTGGCTCAGAAATGTTCCAAATAGTACACGATCCAATTGATGAGTCAGAAATGTTGCAAACAATTGAGTATCCAATTGATGAGCCAGATTTCGTGCTCCCATCAAGTAGTCAAACTTCAGTACCGATTGGCCCCGATCCATCGCTAGCCCACTATCAACTCCAAAAAAGTTGCAGAATTTTCCCAAAACATGAAAAAAATGCACCCAAATCAGCAGTCTCGCGCTTATCAGCACTGCAGTCTGAGCGCAATAATGTGCACCACAAACGCCTAGCTTTTGAGCAGGAAAAACATATGGAGGATGAAAAAAGATGAGACTGAAAAAACAAAAACTTAGCATGGAGAGAGAAAGACAAGAAAAAATGTTGGAAATTGAAGAAAGGAAACTGAAGTTAGATGAAGAAACTAAGAGGGAAGAGTTAAAATTGCGTCAATCAGAACTAGCAATGAAGGAAAGAATAGCGCGCTACGAATTGGATTTAAAATATAAAAAATAAGTCCTAAGAGCATACCTTATTACCTTAAACCTTATATATCGTTTATTTTTTTTCTTTTTATTTAAGCTAAGAACTATTAATTAAATATGACATTTTATTTACATTCAGTTTTAAGCAATGAATTCAATATTATTTAATTAAACATTATTTCATATAAAGCTTGTCGTTTAATTTCGAATCGGTTTCTATTTGAAGAAACAGAAGAAACAGCGTCCGAATCCTCATCGTTTATTTCATTTATATAAGAATTGTACTGCGATTCAACGCCATTTTCATTTATTAAAATATTGTGGAGGATACAGCAAACTCGAAACCAGTCGCAACAAAATTTTCGACTAGCATCATTGTGGATACGCATACGCAGTTCTTTTAAGCTTCCGAATTTTTCTTTTAGAATCAAAAACAGTGTTCTATTCTGACTCTGTATTTGCTATGACGCAAGTTGAACGCTTTTCGTTTTGCAGCATCCAACTGCTGGGAGTTGCTCCTATAAGTTGTAATTACTGTAGCTGATAGTGGGCAGCCAGAATCTGCAGCAATCCATTGATGCGATGAGAAAAATTGTTCTGCACAATTTGGGCTTTGAAAGAGTAATGTCGGCTTTTCGAAAAATAGGCAACATGGTCTTTAGCAGGCGCTTCAGCTAGCTTCAGTTCTGTGCCATCTACTTAACCAATGCAGTGTGGCAATTCATAGAATGTGTCAGTAAAAATTTTCTCACGTTCGAACTTATCTGGCCAGAAAATGAACTTTGATTGCAAGCGCAAAAATGCATTGAAGATTCTAGCCGTTATTTTGTCAATAGTTCCTCCATCCCCAATTCCAAAAACTGATGCTATTTTTCGTACGGAAGCATTTTCTCCATAGGCGCCAAGTCTGTATAAAACAATTGCTAACTGCAGGTCGATGGAGAATTGCTTACATGAGTGTGGCTTTGCGAATACTGGATCATTAGCAAGAAGAGATACTAGGTGTGAAAACTGTAACTTATTTACTCTAACCATCTGCAAAAATCGGTTATAATCCATTTTAACCAATACTTTATTACGCCACTCGTGTGATTTAAGGACAATTGTTTCAATTCCACGGCGACATTCTAACACTAGGGAAACATCTTCCATTGCCTCCTCCAGTATATCATCGACAGCATCATCACCATCTGAAACTTAAAAAAATTAAAATAGCTCTAACATTGATTTCTAGAATTACCAGTCAAATCCTGAAAATGTTTTTCAGCATCTTCTATAATAAAATTTAAAATTTTTGTTTTTTCGCTTTGCCTCGGCATTTTTCTGTTTTAGATGTCAAAGTCACAGATGTCAAGAAAAACTATAGGAGTGCTCACAATCTGTAGCAAATTCTTTTAAATTTACTAAAAATACTCCAAAAACTCCAGATCGTGAATACCGCTATTGTAATATTAATATTATTGTAATATTATTGTAATATTGTAATAATATTGTATTACATATTACTTCAAAATAAAAGTTATAAGTTGCATATTACTTTTATATTAATTTTTTGCTTAAAAGTCAACAAAAAGAAAAACAACAGAACAAAAACAACATTTTTAGTTTTTCTTATGCGCATATAAAAATATGTATATATATGATCGTATTAAATAATGCATAAATTAACATAATTGTATTTTTTACAAAAAAATTTTTACAGTTTCTGCATGGCAGCGGTAGTCTCCATAAGAAAAGTGTTTGATTACCCGGTGAAAGTGAAATACATTACACAAACGAAACAGAATACAATGTGAACACCAAAATGTGCTCATTAATTGCAAAAGAAAAATTTAAGATTTAAGTGATTTTTTAAAAGATTTTTCAAAGTAATATGTAAAAAGTAACTAGCAAAAAAGTAATAAATTACTTGTTGATATTACTTTCGCGGAGGGTAATAAATTTAGGGTATTCACAAGGTCTCTTAAAGTCATGTCTTAAATTTTTAACATGAAAAAATAGGATTGATGTGAACAACCCCTTTTTAAGTTCAGTGTGTTATTTCAACTTTCAATCAGCTGATGCGAAACAATCAAAAATAAATTTTTGTCACCACAATGCCAAAAGAAAGCGAAAAATATAAATAAAAGCTAAAAGCTATGCGAAAACTAAATATTGGACGTAATAATGGCTGACTCAAGTAAATAAAAAATACGACACCGCAATAAACAGAAGTTTCAGTGTTGTAATATTTTAGCACGTTTTTGTATGAAAGGAAACGTCAGCAATTTTTAACCATTGTAATATTTTAGGACAATAAGACGTGATAGCACACCTTGTGAATACCCTAATTATATTACCGGTTTTAGGGAAAAGTAATAATATAACGTAATATATTATATTACTTTGCGTTGCAGTCAGAACTCTGCACTTGACGCAACACCTACAAAGATTTTTTTCCTTGTTAACTTGACAAAAAATCCTTGAATTATTTTTTATTCAAAAAAAACTATACAATGAAACACTGAAAAGTACCCTTTTTTACCAGCATCACAAAACACTGCTGGCAGATTGTCAAATTTCTTTGTTTACAAAAAGTAAGCATACATCAAATAATACGAATAACCTTACAGTAGACCCTAATTGAATGCGTGTTGCGTTGCGCGGGGAGATTACGATTTCCGAGGCGCCGCGATTTGACGATGGATTCGAAGAGTACTCTTAATAAAAATAAGAATAGCCAAAGGAAATGTTGTGTTATCGATTTGTTTCCGAGTTATCGATTTTTTAAATTTTTTTTTTGCTATAAGATCTATGAAGAAAACCGGCTGTATTATTCTTAATATATAACCGATATTAATGATTAAGATAAAATTTAAAAGGTTATATGTAAGGCTTTTAGAAAAATTTTAAATTAATGAAATCTGTTGAGTACTTTGTATTTTATAGGTATTTTTATGCAATACAAATATATTTTCTTACATAAAACCGTTATTTTCTCAAAAATTACCGTTATTACTACGAATTATAATGAATTAATTATTAAAGCTTGAACATTTATCTTTCATTTGGTATATAATATATATAATTTATTTGACTTTTTGTCGTGTTTTTATGAGACAATGATTTGCCCTTGTACGGAAAATTGCTTATTTCACTCATATTTACCTTAGATGTTTTGCTTTCTTACTCCATATTTACGAATATCGCCATTACAATACAATATTTATATGAATTAACGGGATTTTCGAGTCAGTGAAAAAAAATTTGTATTTTTTGGTCGATCAGTTAATAAAAATATATAAATATTTTTATCTATCGAAAAAAAGGTAAAACTTTCAGCTTATCAAAAAGTATATATTTTTAGTACCTTAAAAACGAAAATTTTGCAGAAAAAAAACGGTTCTTTTAATTAAAAAATTCAAATCTGATGTATATTCGCTTATAAATTTAAAAATATTTTTGAAATTATATTTGTATTATATATCGTTGAAAAGGCATTTAATTACCTTTCGAATAGCATGTCAATCTTTAAGATCCATTGGATATTGGCAAAGATATAGAAAATTTTGTGAACAGATTTTTTAACAAAGAAAACACTTGGAAAATTTTAATTTTATGTAATATAGTGTGAAATTAAATAAAAAATGTATATTTTTATATGTCAAACAGAAGGTCTAACTGCAAGCTTTTCAAAAAAAAATATATTTTTAGTAACTTAATAACGTAAATTTTTTATAAAATAACGGTTCTTTTTATTGAATAATTCAACTTTGGAATAAATTCGCTTATAAAATTAAAAATATTATAGCAATGATATTTATAATAAATATATTTGAAAGGTCATTTAATGACCTTTAAAATGACACATCAATCTTAAAGATCCATTGAGTAACGACAAAGATATAGATGTTTTTTTGAACAGATCTTTTAACAAAAAATTTTTTTAAAAAATCGATAACTCGATAACTAATAGAGTAATCGATTTTTTGTTCGGCGAATCATGTTTTTTGTTGTTTTCTACCAGAAAACATCTTCAAATCGCGGCGCCCCGGAAATCGTAATCGTGCCCGTTGCGCTTCTATCAGAATTGGTTCATGCACATACATTTTATATGAAGCCTACCGAAATGCGCAACGCACTAGCGCAACCCGATTCGAATTTCCTATTTTGACAGTGCGTTCGGTTGTGAAGTTGGCTGCATAAAACAAAAATATTCGAACAGAGAGCAACAAACACATAAAAGCAACAAGGAAAACCCAGTGGGAAAATCCATCCTTACATAATGAATTATTCTTTACTTATTTTTCATCCGCAGGGCATGAAATCTTCAATACCAAATGCCCATTACTTTTACACAGGCATGATCGCCACTATAAGCTTCCTTTTGTAATGTATGATATGCATCATACGTGCTTACGTAACCCTTTACTAAAATAAAGTGCAGGGAATGTACTTTCGACAATCGGAATCAACGGGCTTCCATGTATTGATATACGACGTGCATATAATCCATTTTAACCTTCTTCGCAATGGAAATTGTAAGCTGTGGCCTTACGTTCACCTTTTTTTGCAAGTTTAAACGGAAGCAGTGCTTACAATTTCCGTTGCGAAGAAGGTTTAAATGAAGGGTTAAATCGTAATTTTTATAGAGAAGATATATAATTGTACATACATATGGCTATTGAACAGTAAAATAAATAAAAAATCTTATTTTTACACATAGCCATTTTTGTATGCGCAACGACGAATGATCTTACTACACCGCCGTTCACCAAAAGATTGTTCTTTATTCGTTTTTTCTTTTGGTTTTTTGCTACACGTAACATCTTCGTAACGATAGTCAAATACCGTTATGTCATCATACCACTGCATGTCTCTTGCTTTACGCAATAATGTACATATGGAAATGATTACACGAAGACATGATCGGCTTAAACGTGCATTCCTTTTGCAGTTGCATTCGTAAGTGAAGATGTAAGGTGCTCCTTATGTAACAAACAACATACTTACTTCAGCATGATCCTGTTTTCACCACCATAAGCTAAACATGAATTATTTAGTAAGCACCTTACGATTTTTCCGACTGGGAACATATATGCTTTCGATTGTACGCAGCGCTTTTGTTTAGGCTAAGCGTATACAAAATTTGCGTGTCGCTAGGAAGCGCAACGCAGCACGCATTCGATTAGGGTCTACTGTTATAGATATATACGATTAGATTTAGCTTTTAATAAAAAACGCCTCGGATCACTTTTTATTTGTGCTATTACTCAATAGATGGCTTTTTAAATTTTTATTGACAGGTTTTATTGAAATTGTTTTATTTAGACTCAGAAAAAACTCAAGACTATAAATTCTAATATTCATCGCAAAGAAAAGCTGACACCGCTGTTGCTTTTTGTAAGCTTGGCCGTGGTCTTTTGAGGGTGAACGGACGTCCCATGTACCAAATTTATTTTTTGCAATATAAGTTGCAAGAATCAATTTGCTTGGGAAAGTGAAAGTCGCTGGTGTTTTAAGCTGCGTTTGCGTCAGATGTGGTGGTTTTGAATAAAGTATGGATGCTGAACGACGGTTTATGTTCGAGTTCCTCTTTGGGACAAAGACTGAACAAACGCACAGAATAGCTTCGCTATGCGCATCAAAACGTTTTGCAAAACGATTTCAACAGCACAGCCTCAAAACGCATGTGCTTCAATATGCGCGCGCAACAGCAACGCGTTGTGCGTTGTTTACTTAACAGCATCCATAATCCAATATTCACTCAAGGCTTGAAAAAGTGGTGTAATGCGCTTGCTTGCAAAGACAATGGAACAATTGAAGAATAGTGGAAATGGTCCTTTTTTTTTAAATGCGTGTTTTTATGTAACAAATTGAATGGTGAAAAAATTAAACGTCGCTCTCAAGTGACTTAGAAATTATAGGGGTCAACATTTATGAAAATGGGCTTAAAAACCTGTGTTTTTTGTTGTTGTTTTCGAACAAAAGTAAACGTAATGGATATCAAAAGAAAGGTTATGCTAAAATCTTTTTAATGAGCTATCAATTTTAAAAATCTATGCATTAATTTGGAGGATATAACTGTTTTTGAGGTGAACTAATTTTGGTTGTACTTTTGAAGTGTTTGTCTTTGAGACTAGAAAAATAAATGTTTTCATAGAAGTCGCAACAATATTGTCGGGATTAAGAAAAAGTGTGTTATTTATTGTTATTTCGTAAAAGGGTGAACAGTCAAGTGTGCACAATATATAAGGGCAGTACACGATTTTATTTGCACCAGATTGCAAAATTATGCAATTGCACACATTTACTTTCAATTGTGAACATATTTTTTTGGATAACACTGCAACACTTGTTGCAAAACAAGTTTAAATTTTATTAAAAATGATATTGGTAGAATTTTGGACTTAATATTTGTCACAAATGACTTAAAAGCAAATTGCACTCAATTTGTCTCCTACTTCTAATAACAGTTTGCATCATAAAGCACTAACTATTAAATTTGATTTTATAAGCTAAGTGCAGCTGAAGCAATTACTTCTAATCGGCTTGACTTCTCTAAAGGTAATTTTGATTTGATTAATGACTTTTTACATTCCTGCAACTGGGAAATTCTTGAGTCTATGAATGATCCCCTTGCTGTATATTCCTATATATGTGATAAGCTTTTGTTTGCTATATCCCTGTATATTCCAGTCAAGAATTTTGTTTTAAATAATAAACCACCTTGGTTCAATGCTCGCCCAAGGCATATTTATCCAGGTAGTATAAAACGCAACTGCGCTGCCGACTTTTGGGAGTCTAATGTCAAAATCAAATAATGCCCACTCTTATGAACGTGTTGGGGGATTTTTTGTGTTTCAGAGAAAAACTTTATGCTAGCCTTTTTCGAACTTTCTTATGTGTAAGTTTGCAGTTTTTTAATGTTCTAATTATTGAATTTTGTGCTTGATGTTTTAATTGTATTTTGTAGATATTTTGAAGAACAATTTTAAACTTTTGATATTTGGCGTAAATTAATTGTAACTAAAAAAATCCCTTTTTGTTTTGTTATTGGTGCAGAAGCAACATTGCTCATTGTCATTTTTGATTTTGACATTATACTCCCATTCAGTTTTTTCTTATTATAGTACCTGGATTAATATGCCTTGTGCTCGCCTTTCGAATCTGAAAAATATCAAAAATAAAGCATTTAAGAGATTCAAACATACCAACAATGATGTCGATTTTTCTCGCTTTATTCAACTTAGAAATGAATTCAATTTTTTGCAAAAATTTTTATATAATCAATATATTTTAAATACGGAAACCCAATTGAAAACTAACACTAAGGCGTTTTGGCTTTACTTGAACGCTAAGCGTAAAACTAATGGCTTCCCTGCTAGTATGAGAGTCGAAAACCTTACATCTAATACCACACTGGAATCTTGCAACTTGTTCGCTAAATTTTTTCAGGGAGTTTATGAACAACATTCGGATCCGGTAAACGCTGACTTTTTAAACTTTGAAGTTGGAGGAAAACATAAATAATTTTTTAATTTCTGAAAACGACGTCTCTATAGCCATTACAAGCTTAAAACCAAGCTTGAAACATGAGATTGGTGATTTCCCTCCTCTGCTTTTTAAAAATTGTGAAACTAACATAATTAAACCTATAACTTATCTATTAAACTTGTGCCTTAATTCTGGTCAATTTTTAGACTGCTGGAAAACCTGCTTTATTGTACCCATATTTAAATGTGGTGACCGGGTTGATGTGTGTAATTACAGACCTATTGTAAAACAGTCAACGTTTGCTAAAATTTTCGATCACATAATAAAAATTAAGCTTTATGACCATATCAATGGGGCTGTCTGTAATGCCCAACACGGGTTTTTACCCGGCAGATCCACTTCCACTAACTTAATACTGGTATCTAAAAATATAGTTGATGCCTTGGTTGACCGCTGCCAACTTGATGTGATATATACAGATTTTTCAAAGGCTTTCGATAAAGTTGATCATTCTATATTATTACTTAAATTAAAGAAATACGGGTTCTCAGATTTAATTCTCAAATTTTTTAAAAACTTTTTATCTAATCGCAAGCTCTTGGTAAAAATTGATTCAACAGTCTCAGAAGACGTCATCATTGCCTCTTCCGGTATTCCTCAAGGTACACATTGCGGACCTTTATTGTTTTTAGTCTTCATAAATGACTTGCCCAGTTTTTTTCAAGTCTCTAAGTGTTTATTGTTTGCCGATGACTTGCAACTTTTTCTCAAAGTCTCGTCCTCTACTGACTGTCTATTACTACAAAATGATTTAAATATTTTTGGTAATTGGTGTTCGATTAATAACTTAAATCTGAACACAAATAAATGTTGTGTAGTCTCTTTTACTAAGTGCAAAAATCTTATTGTTTTCGACATCTCAATAAATAATCATATTTTAATCCGCAAACATGAAAATAAGGACTTAGGAGTAATCTTCGATGCTAACTTTAGCTTCAAAAGCCACTATCAATATGTTATAGCTAAATCATATGCCATGATAGGTTTTATAAAAAGGAATTCCCAAAGCTTTAAGGACCCTTTGACGATCAAGGTTCTTTACGTTTCATTGGTTCGAAGTAATCTAGACTACTGTTCTATTGTATGGGATCCATTTTATGCTGAGCATTCAAATCGCATTGAAAAAATTCAAAAGCTCATTACTAAATACGCGCTTCAAAAGATGCATTGGCCTGACGGCCTTCCTTCTTATGTCGCTAGACGTAAATTGCTTGGGTTGCAGTCATTATCTGATAGACGTTCATTTTGTTCCTTGTTATTTGTCTTTAATGTCTTATCTGGTAAAGTCACTTATGAAAATATCCGAAGTCTATTCGTATCTCATCTTCCAACTATATCTCTAAGAAATCATCGTATGTTTGATGATGTAGTTCATACAACTAATTATTCTTTAAATGAAGCTATTGCTAGATGCATTCGTTTATGTAATAATCATTCTCAATTCCTAGATTTTAATGTTAATTTAAATGAATTTCGTTTAAAATTGTTTATTTTATTCAATTAGGTTAAGATCTGTATTAGTCTGTAAGATTTTATAAATCCGTAGACCGTAATAAATAAATAAATAAATAAATAAATAAATAAATATATAAATAAAAAAAACTAAACACAGCTGATTTGCAAAGAAATGAAAACAAAAAAATCTGGACTTTAACTTTTAATTTAATTAATTTAATTTTAATCCATTATAACAGAATTTATTTCTGATTTTGAATTCTTATACATTTCTGACACTTGAGCTTGCAACCATTGTTGCAGGTATGTAGCATTTATATCCTACATGTTTAAGGTGTTGCATATTTGCAACAACGTAGCATGTGCAAACGCGTGTATTTTGTTAGTGTAGTGCAAGAATATGCAATTAACTTTTTCAAATGCACTCATGCAAGACCATTTGCACCAGATCGTGAATTCCGCTATAGTATTTTATTTTTCAAGTGTGTTGTATACCTACATATCGTCGCTGCGCCTCAAAATTCAGTTATGTGTTTTTCGACAACTTTTCAGGAGAGCAAAAAAACTGATTTATTCTCTGCGCTTCCAAATTTATTGCAATGTCATTATTTTGTATTTTTTGCTATAAAATTCTAGAGATAAATATTTAAAAAAATCTTAAACTTCTTACTCCATCACGAAGCGAGGATGCATTCTTCCCTTTTTCGACACAACCGATTTTTTTACGGGCATTTTGTGATTACTTTGATCAAATTTTTCGAGTACATACCTGATTTTTCAAATTTTTAATTAAAAATTTTAAAAACTCTACAAGAAATTTAATGCAAAAGTAATAAAAAAATGACTCCAATGTGAGATAACGGAAAGCCGTTCAGCGCACAGATGGACATTGAGTAGTGCTATTCAATTATGCAATAAAAAAAAATCATAAAAAATCACATACCTGATTTTTTAGGCGCAGCGACGATATAGTATATTGAGTAAAAAAAAAGCGCCGCAGGCGAAAAATTGTTATAAAAAATCGCACGATGTTTTATAACAATTTTTCATATTTGGATAGTTAGCAACAAATGGATTTTTTACAATTAATACCTAACTGAATAGGTCATGGTATGACCTCTTGGTACCCATATTGCTTAAATTTTATTAAAAAAAATCGAAAAACTGGACAAATGTGTAGTAAATTTTTTCAACTTTTGATCCCTATAACTTCTAAACCACTAGTGACTCTTAATTTTAGGAGCCCCAAATCCATGTAATTACACGTAAAAAACAACAACTTTTGCGTTTCCATTATTCTTCAATTATACCAAAAAAAAAAAGAAAAAAGACCATTTCCACTATTCTTCAATTGTTCCAAATATCGTGTACACAGCTTTCTCCACTGCCACTGACAGGGCCCCTGGCCGCTGAAGTAAAATTATTCCACTTTTTAACCTTGGATCACGAACCTATTGTTCAATTGCGCCACAACTATCCCAATTCTTTCCACTCACATAAGAAATCCGAGGAGCGAAGGAAATTTTTGTATTTTTTCGTAAATCCCACATTCATCTCTATGGATTTGAAAAGCGATTCACCTTCTAAAGAACACTTGGGCGAATCGCTAGGACATCGCCAAATCAACTTATCTTCTTCCAAATGTTTGCAGAGAGCGTAGAAGCTATTAATGAAACACTCTCAGGTAATATGTTATGTTTTTATTTGCAAACCGAGAAACTTTCAATATTTGACGTTGACAATAACCCTAAGTGGCCTTGAAATAAAACATCTGAAATTAGTTTTTCTGCAAAGAAAGCCTGCTGTTGATCGAGGCATCGCAATTTTTCTGCAACAACTTTACCAAAATTAGTAAATTTATCATCTCTCATTTTCTCTATATTGTAACAAGCGAGCTTCAAAAGCTTGTTAAAATCCCTTGACGTGCAATCAACTTTAAGACTTTTTAAAGGATGGGATTCAGATTCATTAGATGTACGGGACATTGCCGACGCACTCCTGTTTCTATGATTTCCATAAGCGTCAGGACTTGCATTTTCAACTTGAAGATTTAATTCAGTTTTATTTGGACAGTCAATAGTTCTCCCAGTTGATGTCTTATCAGACCAGTTAATACTATGTAATACGTTTAACCCATACTGTCCATTCACATCCATAGTAAGTGGACCTTCATTCAATACATATTCCTCATATTTTTTGGCTGACTTTTTAAAAAGATTTTGTACGCTGTTCATACATTCTTTTTTATTTAAGCATGCATTTATTATGTCGCCTTTCTTAACTTTAGATGATATTAAGTCCGAGTTAGATATATATTTTCTGTTAGATGTTTTAGAATTTGTTTCCTCCGGTACATGATGGCTTTTATTGGACGTACACTCAACTTTTTCCGCAGTTTTAGCATGATTCTCCTCCTCCATTAAGAACATTAGTGATTCAAAATATCTCCGTTTTGGACAATATGGCTCATCCCTTCCAGTCTTTCCTTTGAGTTCAGTGTATTTTTTTAACTGATGACGAAATGCACAGCGTAAATTATTTATTTTCTGTTTGGTACGCTCAATATTATAGTGTTCTCCGTGCTTAGCTGCAATATCAATCAACTTTATGTATGCTTCTTGACGTCTGACTTTGTTTTTGAAATGTATTGAACTAGCGTTCCATAAGCACGGATTATTTTTATACTCTTTAATGAAATCATCAATAAAATCCATAACTTGCATACAAATATCGCGTATTAAGTAACAATAACTTTGGAATAAATAAGGCCGTACAATATAATATCTTCATCGTTGCCGTTAATAAACAACTTAAGGCGTAACGTCCTTATTTTGCAGGTCTTGTTATAAAAGAAGAAACGTAAAGTAACGTCATAGTATCAACAATCATCGTGACTGGACGTAATGTAAAAATGTTGTTGGATATAATAATAATAATAGGTCTGTTCACGTACTTTACTTGTTAAAACTTGCAGGGAGAGAGTAAAAGAAGAATTGAGGAAAAAATATGTACAAAGAGAAAATTAGCAGAAAAAGTACGTGAACAGAAAACTAGTAGAAACTTGCAAGTTAACAACAGCTGATCAAACGAATTGACAGTTTATTTCAACCGCAAAAACTGCTGCTGTAACTTAATGTTATAAATTGTTGAAGTCATTTCTTGTATCCTACCAACATTAATATTTATACTTACATTTACCCTCAGCATCATAAATGTTTCTTTTTCATCCATTTTAATAGGAAATCCCCAGAAAAATTTTTGACAGCTTGTTTTTTTTTTGACAAACAGTTTTTTTCAGTAGTTGCAAGTTCTTGCAAGTAGAAATTTTGCTAGCAGAAACTTGCAACTTCTTTTTTCTCTCTCACTTTTTTACGCTCTCGTTTTCCTCTCTCGTTGTAAGTTTTTCGAGTACGTGAACGCTTTACTAGTAAAAACTTGCAATAATTGGTAACAATTTGTAATAATTTTTTTCAGTTTTTACTGAACAAAACTAATGTAATAATAGCAGCAGTTGAGAGTCAAATTGTTGTACAAATTTTTCTTTAGATTTATTATTCTTATAATATATATTGAGAAGAAAAATGGACGCAGATTATATATATGCTTTTATTATGTTTTTATAAAAGAGAAGGGCACAATTTCAATTCCCAAGCACACGTGTTTGGAAAGAAAATGGTGCTTGCGCGACGTCGACACACGTTCACTATAAGCTACTTCGTATGGCTTATGACCGTCAGTTGCTTTTCAGCATTTATTGACATAACATCTCTATGCGCAACTTTTTAAAATGAAGCGAGAAAATACGTAAAATTGATCTTCGTTTCTCTCTGCTTTACACACAATCAAAGAATGTGATAGTATGTGTGTGCCCATCTCTGTTTTATTTATATGTTTAATTTATGAAAAGTTCTCCGTGTTCGAAAAATGTTAAGCATGGAATTATTTAACAGGCCGTCTCCATAGGGCATAGCACATGCCATCACATACACCCAGGCATAAGAAAATCTTTTGGAGACCGCATATGCCCTGGCATATCTTATGCCTTGCGATGGATGTCATGAATTATCTCAGGGCATCTATCTCCTCGCATGAGCAGTCACATATCTGAATTTAACTGCTATTTTGTGGCAAATTCTTTTGTTAGTTCTGAATACAAATGGGTTTTTAAGTGAATTTGGACGTTGTCTTTAAGTAAATGGGGAGATTACGATTTCCGGGGCGCCGCGATTTGACGATGGATTCGAAGAGTACTCTTAATAAAAATAAGAATAGCCAAAGGAAATGTTGTGTTATCGATTTGTTTCCGAGTTATCGATTTTTTAAAATTTTTTTTTTGCTATAAGGTCTATGAAGAAAACCGGCTGTATTATTCTTAATATATAACCGATATTAATGATTAAAGTAAAATTTAAAAGGTTATATATAAGAATTTAGAAAAATTTTATATTAATGAAATCTGTTGAGTACTTTGTATTTTATAGGTATTTTTATGCAATGAAAAAATATTTTCTTACATAAAACCGTTATTTTCTCAAAAATTACCGTTTTTACTATGAATTATAAAGAGTAAATTATTAAAGCTTGAAAATTTATCTTTCATTTGGTATATAATATATATAATTTATTTGACTTTTTGTCGTGTTTTTATGATACAATGATTTGCCCTTGTACGGAAAATTGCTTATTTCACTCATATTTACCTTAGATGTTTTGCTTTCTTACTCCATATTTACGAATATCGCCATTACAATACAATATTTATATGAATTAACGGGATTTTCGAGTCAGTGAAAAAAATTTGTATTTTTTGGTCGATCAGTTAATAAAAATATATAAATATTTTTATCTATCGAAAAAAAGGTAAAACTTTCAGCTTATCAAAAAGTATATATTTTTAGTACCTTAAAAACGAAAATTTTGCAGAAAAAAAACGGTTCTTTTAATTAAAAAATTCAAATCTGATGTATATTCGCTTATAAATTCAAAAATATTTTTGAAATTATATTTGTATTATATATCGTTGAAAAGGCATTTAATTACCTTTCGAATAGCATGTCAATCTTTAAGATCCATTGGATATTGGCAAAGATATAGAAAATTTTGTGAACAGATTTTTTAACAAAGAAAACACTTGGAAAATTTTAATTTTATGTAATACTAGCAGGCCACAGTCGTCCGAGGCTTCGCCACGGACATTTTTTCTTTATCAATAATACCTTTGTATATTTGAAAAATTTCAATAATAAAAAATGTTAAAATATTTGCATATTATTTGTATTTGGAAGCAAATTATATTGAATAGAATAATGGTAATAAAGTGAAGATATTTTCATTTTAGTTATTTAATGCTTCAGTATAAACAACGTTTTTTGATTCATTGGCATTGCCAGGAATAAGAAAACTCTTATTTTCTGCTGTACCGACTCTTAACCATAATTAACTTCTACGATTTTCAACGTTTTTTATTGAATATTTATTATACTCCACCCGCAAAGCGTGGTAAAAATAAATAATTTTGTCACGAAATTTTTTTCACGACCATGAGTCGATTAAGCCATGTCCGTCTGTCTGTCTGTTCATTCGTTTATCCACACGATGACAGCCGTGTCTTTATTGCAAATCTCTTTAAAGTCCAGAGTCGTTCGGTAAATCGAAAAGTTAATTAAGTCGGTAATACTATTTTCGAGTTTTTTATCATATAACAAAGCTAATAAATTTGTCAACTTGAAACAAATATCCTTACATTTTTTGTCTGAATTATGCACTCCAATAAAGTTGAATTTTTGAACTTGTTTTAGGTATTATTAATTATTATTATTAAATGTTTAGAAAGCTGCTGGTTAAAATCTGTTCACACTCTAAATGAAAAATCCAAGATTATGTCAATACATTCCTATAATGTTTTTTAAAAAGGAAACCCTACAATATGTACATTAACCCGAGGGGACTATTTGAGAATTAGATAAGTTAATACATATTAATGTTATTACAAATTCAAAAACAAACGAAGCACGCTCAGAAAGCAAATGTTTGTTCAATAGAATACCTACAATTTCAAATGTTCGCAATATAGAGTCAACAACGAACATTAAATAAGGGTTCGTTATATTGGAAGTTCGTTAAATCGGTGTTCGCTAAATTGGAGCACCACTGTAATGCTTAAATTTGAAACATATTCCCTGAAGTTGAAATTCAACAAAATTTTGTGAATACTTCCATAGAAAGTGACGTCACCAAAATATCAAAACCTTCATAATTTACACAAAAATTAATGTGTTGAATTGAAAGTTCATACATTAGTCTTGTTTTCTTGATAAATAAAAAGTTCTCTGAGTTTGAAATATGAAAATTCGAATAAACTTCAACCTGAGTAATTTGACTTCGGGCCAGTCGAAGATCATTTTTTAATGGTTTTATTTTTCATTTGTCTTTTATTCATCATTAAAGTGATGAATTAAAGTATATTCCTATATATATATATTCCTCACTTTATATTCCATAAAGTTTTTTAAAAAAGCTTTTGTACTTCAAGTATTCATCTTAAGAAGTGCTCAAACATGCTAGTATAGTAGACATTTCATCCAATATCCCAGAAAAATTTTTCGTTAGGTCTTGTTTTTTAATCGATTCTAAAATGCATTACATAAATGCTAATGCAAGAACTTAAATTTAATCCGTAATATATTCACGGCAAAGCATTCACATCAACTTGAAAATTGTTATTCAAGTATTAATTTCGTGAAATCAGTTATAAACCAACCATTTTAAGCGCTTAATATTTTCAAGTGACAGCGCTTTCGATTACCTCTGGCTATATAACAATGGCTTTATAAAAATAATGGGTTCTGTAAGCGAGAGGGTAAGCGATGAATGAAATTTTCTGGATTACTTTTTCGATTATATGTTAGCGAAGATTTTGCTGGGATGTTCTCCAGCAATACATTTCTCCAGAGCTTTTTAGAAAAACGTGCTCATGTCATAAATGTCAGGAATAAAAATATACTTTATAATTTTGTGATTACTAAGTTCTGAGACTATACATTGACAAACAAACCTTATTTGCAGCTCTTAACCTGCTAGAACATAATTTTAAGTAGTAATATAATTTTGGGTATCCTGTAACATAAAACAATTTAAAAGCTAAATTTATTAATTGCTTTAAAATTTCTAAAAAAAAATAAATTGATTAAAATTCATTAAATTTTTTATTTAAATTAAATAAATGATGTTTTATAACAATTTTAGGGCGTTCTGATGTTTTTTTATTTTATTTTGAAGATGTCTATTTAAAACTCTAAGAAGGTTTCCTAACTCCTTTACTTTACTAAAATACATAATTATTATTCTGTTCAAATCAACCAACAAAAACTGTCAAAAATACAGTTTTTAAGTAAAACTATTCTAAAAATTATTCTAATTTTCATGACTCTTGACCTTGTTCTCCCAGGGAAAGTTTGCTTTGGGAATTATATAGATAATGACTATGAAACAAATTTCTTATATCAATTTGGTATCACTGCGATATTGTGATACTGTGATATTTATGGTCGAGAATAAGGCAGTCAAATGTTACAGACCTCAGTCTTGTCTAGTAAAGTCGAAGCTGAAATGTCGAAATGTATAAAGAGTACTATAAAGAAATTTATAAAAATTAGGAAAAAAGTTTATAAATTAATTTTAATATTTTGTTCTAATTTTCACTTAACTTTTATATAGAAGACGTGGATTGATTTCGAAAAAATGTTTAAATTGATAGTTATTCAGGGTCACTGAGGGAAAATTTGTTAACGTTTTACTTCCCGGTCCTATTTTTTCATTTATTATGCAAAATTATTCAAAATAGATCTTGGGGATTTAATCACTATTGCAAGTCAAAATTTTGCGTAAACAAAACATTTTTGAATAATTCCTTGATTGCGGAAAATTTTTCAGTTTTGTATAAGTTACCAAATTATTTTTCAAATGATATCAAATATATTAATATCGATGAGATTAATTTTTAATTTTGTATATTGTTACCGACTTTTATAAATAATACAATGAATTAAAATATATATATGTTTTCTCATTTGCACTTTAACAAAATAATCATAACAGTAAACTATTATTTAAAAAAATTATATGCATTTCGTAGTACTTTTTTATATGCAATTATATGAATTTCGTAGCATTGCTTTTATGAGGTTAAGTATAACCTTCTTAAAGGGTGCACAATTTAGTTTCGGCCCCAGGTGCTAGAAACCCTAGCTATGCCACTGATTCACTCCAATCGCAGTCGTGTAAGCAAATAATTGCATGCATAATTTACCAACAATTATCTCTTTGAGTCGCTGCTCTTGCTCTCCTAGCGCGGAGCATCGCTCTTGCATTTTCTGTTAAACTTGTCAAACTTGTTTTACGTCGAGGCATTTATTTGTAGTTAAGGGAAATACGAACACTTCATTTTTCAAACTTTTAATTTATCTTTAATCTATACAAAATATGCTATCACACTTGTGAATGCC
The DNA here is from genome assembly GCA_958299015.1 of Tetanocera ferruginea. Taxonomy (NCBI): domain Eukaryota; kingdom Metazoa; phylum Arthropoda; class Insecta; order Diptera; family Sciomyzidae; genus Tetanocera; species Tetanocera ferruginea. The sequence continues at coordinate 76,652,612 of OY282640.1, read as the reverse complement.
GCATTTTGAAATATTAAAAAATTGGAAAACTACAATAATAATATGTGTAAAGAAATTGCATGCGGCGTAACAAATATGCACACATTGGTTTGCAGCTCATCATTCTACAGCAATAACAGCACAGCAAGGTTTATTTAACTTGTATTCCCATTAAGTCAAAGAGCGCCAACCGCTTTTGGTTACTCTTCGAATGAGTGTGGAGAGCGAGATCAATAAACTTTAAAGAGAAGGGTTGATAGCAACATGTAGTTTAAACTCTCGTAACACAGACGCGTGAAAAGCAAGCGACCAAGCAATGCTTAGCATCGGTGGTAATTTCCTAAAAAACTTAACAACTTAATTAAATATATTTATTATTAAATTTTCTTAAATAAACCCCACCTATAGCATTCTGTAGCACAAATATGATATTTTAAAATTTTTTTCATAAAAATCGGTCCAGTAGTTTTGGAGTCATTGCTGCACTTAATATTTCCACTTCAATTTTATATAATAGTATAGATAGTGTGAAATTAAATAAAAAATGTATATTTTTAAATGTCAAACAAAAGGTCTAACTGTAAGCTTTTCAAAAAAAATATATTTTTAGTAACTTAATAACGTAAATTTTTATAAAATAACGGTTCTTTTTATTAAAACATTCAACTTTGGAATAAATTCGCTTATAAAATTAAAAATATTATAGCAATGATATTTATAACAAAAATATTTGAAAGGTCATTTAATGACCTTTAAAATGACACATCAATCTTAAAGATCCATTGAGTAACGGCAAAGATATAGATGTTTTTTTGAACAGATTTTTTAACAAAAATTTTTTAAAAAAATCGATAACTCGATAACTAATAGAGTTATCGATTTTTTGTTCAGCGAATCATGTTTTTTTGTTGTTCTGTACCAGAAAACATCTTCAAATCGCGGCGCCCCGGAAATCGTTATCGTGCCATGTAAATACACTATTGTGATCAAATTTAATGCTTTTAATACCAGTTCAGAACATTTAGTTCAAATGCTGACAAAGTTGTTCACATTTAGAAAATAATTTTGATTAATATGCAACGGTATAGAGTGCCCACCAAAAAACATACATTTGTATATTTTGGCATTCAACGCTCATGCATTGGTGCATGTGAAGGCATGTGTATGCCTTGTGGAGACGGCCTGTAATGAAAACATGCGTTTGCTTTACAGGAATCCAACCTCAAACATCAGCTGTTTAACAGGACGTAACGTAATGTAACGTAGAAATGCAAAATCTACGGAATCTTACGTTCCGTTCACATTACGTTACGTCTTTTATAATCACTTGGATAAGAAATGTATATGTTGAAACATTTATACTATGGACACACATATGGTATCGATACCATGCCCAGCTAGACACCTAACTGCTAGATATGCCATATATGTGGCATAGACATAACGTATAAGACGTTAGGTTTGTATAAAATTCTCCATACAAAATACGTCAGGTTTATTCTAGCGTCGTGAAAATTCTGTGGTCAAATTCCTATCTGTGTGATATGGCATCTCTCTCTGCCACTAAGGTTTTGTGCATTAAAAAAGCTGAAGCTGCTCTGCTCACACACATAACAAATTCCGTAAAGAATTCAATAACAAACAGCTGTTTGTATAAAACAGCAGCTAGCGCATGCGCACCGCTGCTCCACCATAGCCTAGTGGTTAAAGCTCTGACCTATAAAGCAAACTTACGTGGGTACAAATCCCACTCAATAAAAACACATTTTTTTTGTTTAAACATTTTTTAATATTTTTATTAATTTATTTCCATTGATATGGACTTGGATTATATATAACACGGATAATTTTGATAAAAAGTTTAATTTTGAAATATGTGTAGTGTCATAGCACAGCCAGCTTACGGTACGTTACATATTTGGTAACAAAAATATATTTTCTTTGTTTTTCTTTCATTCATTCTTTCGATCGTGTGCCAACGCTTATCGAGTGTCATTAGGTCACTGTGTTTTTGCGTCACAGCCAATTGTTAGGAAATGCGCTCACTGGTGTTCGCTAACCCTATTAGCTGCACAAGTGCAAGCGCAGCAAAAATTCCAAGCTGAGGAATCGAAAGAGCAAGTGAGAGAAGAACAATTATTAAGAACATAATTGAACTAAGAAACAATATGAGAATAGAATAATGGGGAGGAGTTTAAGAATATCTAAATAGAATTAATACTGGTATTTTTATTATAAATATTGAAGATGTTTGAAATAAAAGGGGAGAATGAAAACTTGACTCAAAACATCTAGTTCTTTTATTTTCTTCAAACAGTACGGCAAAATTGGCCATCAAAACTTTAAGCCTTATCTTTGGCATTTTTAGGAACACAAAATCCAAACCTATTACATGGCGATCCTGCCGACATCAGATCGGTTGCTTCTACCAGACCTGTTGAGATCCTGCGAAGACAAGAAAGAAAGCCAGCTTTTGAAGCGGCTCTTGACATTTTTGCTAGATACAATTTTATAACAATCAGAAGATTCCAGGAGATTTTACGCATTTTGAAGCATGTCAAGCTGTAACGAGCAAGAAGAAATTGATAAAATATTCAAAAAGTGGTCTTGTTACGCTCAAGAGCAACTCCAAGAGGAATACGTGCCGCAAATTGCTGCCACTGCAACTGAACCTATCCAAACGTACACACCAACACCGATCCGTGCCGGCCCAAAGGCAATAACTATTGAACAATACAAGGAAAGAACAGCAGCGCAAAATAAAAAACTTAAAGAATATAGAAAATTCCAAACCGCAACTCAGGAGAAACCAAAGAGACCACGAGGAGGCCGAAGGGTAATAGCAAGACAAAGGATTGCACAATTACATAATATAATACCTTTGATAAAAGACTCGACACAAAAAAGGCAGCTAATAAACCAAATACAGAAAGAAAAATTAAACTACGGCAGCCATGGGATGGTTCAGCAACAAGCAAGAGGTCGTCACCAACAACAACAGCAGCAGCAGCAGCAGTAGTAGTGAAAGCAGCAAATTCAATGATCTTATTCTAGCACTTAGCTTAATATTTATGATTGCAACAATTTTATATATAGTTAATAGATATTACAAAAATTATGTTAGGAAACAAATGCTGCGAAACATCAGCAACTCTGTTTAATAAAATATTTTAATATTCACAATAAATACGAAAATATATCAAGAACTTTTACATACGAAAATGATAAGGTTTGGTACCAACTCTTTCTACCAAGGATGCTTTGGTCAACTTTTTGACAAATATTGTGAAAATTGTCAACAAAAAATCATAGACATAGGAAAAATTAAATATATGGCACACAAAAACAAAGCATGGCATCGTGAATGCTTCAAGTGCAAATATTGTCACAAAAATTTAATCAAATCAGGCTTCATAGAGCATGAACCAAATTTAATGTGTCAAAAATGTTTTAAGAACAATAAAACTTTTTAAATTAGAAGTAAATACAATGTTCCGTCGATATACATATAAATGGAAATAGATGCAGCAAAAGAAATATTAAAGAGATTAAAAAAGGCACCAGGTAGGGAATATACAAAGAAATACATTAATGAAATAAGGAACAAAGTAGGTGAGCTAAGAACCTCAATAGATAAGTCAGACAACCCTAAAAGAAAATTAGACTTAGAAAATTTCGAAGATATAGCTAGAGTAATAGAACAGTTTTTAATAGAAAAAAGTGAGTTAACAGATAGCCACAACACTGAAAGTCAAAGTAATACACCAGAAAAGAAGACTGTAAATCGAAACAATATAGAAATGTCAACTTTTAATATAGAAACGGCTATTAAAGCCATACCTACCTTTAATGGACAGCACAGCGAATTAGAACCATTTTTGAAGATAGTAGAATTATTACACAACTCATATACAGCTAATGCTCAGAAAACATTATTAGAGTTTGTAGTAAGTGTAAAACTTAGTGCGGTAGTTCGAACAGCGCTAGGCTCAAACACATCGACATTCGTAGAATTTAAAACAAGACTACAAGAAAGATATAAGAGCAACGTAACAATAGCTCAAATACATACACAACTGTCCTCAACCACACAGAAGGACAAAACGGTAAACAATTTTAAAGACAAAATTTTAAATTTGATGTCAGAACTGAACAAACTACAAATAAACGATTTAGGTAATAATGCAACCAACGAACAGAAAACAGTCATAGAAACAATGAACGAAAAATATGCCTTGACCATATTCAAAAACGGGTTAGATGACACCATCAAACCAACACTTTTTGCAGCCCAACCCAAAGATTTAAATACAGCAGTAAATATCGCACAAGAAGTGGAACGTGATAACCAAAACAACGGTCCGCGGATCTTAAACTACAATGCAAGCACAAACAGAAACCAAAATTATCAGCATCATAACAACTTTAGCAGAAATAACTATCAAAATACATACAGAAATAATAACAATTTCAGGAACAACAGACCCATGAACAACATGAACCAACGAAACAACAACCACAATAACAATAGCAACAGAAATTTTCAACGTGGGAACAACAATAGAAACAACTATGGCAATAATAGAAATAGAGGCAGGTACAACAATAATATAAACAGACGCTCGAGTCAAGATGGAAACAGACATTATGTACGAACAGTTAACTATCAGGGAAACATGGAAGGCCCGGAGGACAAAAATCAAGAGCCTCCGGAAGGCCAAATGTAAAAGCAAACAAAATTTGCATTATATCAGAGAATCTCACCAATTTCATCACACTTAAATGTGCGCAAACAAAGCGTGCCTTGACATTCCTATTAGACACGGGTGCAGATATTTCGATATGCAAAACGAACACAAATTTTGAAATTGATCCTGACAATAAATGTAGATTATCAGGCATAACTCAAAATGAGGTAGACTCTTTAGGAGTTACGGAAATAACATTGTGCCTCGGAGAGCACCGTTCCAAAAATAATTTTCATGTAGTGAGTGACGATTTTCCCATTTCTACGGATGGAATTTTAGGTAGAGACTTTTTTATAAAATATACATGCAAAATAGACTACGAAACATTCACAATAACAATTGCAATCAGTAACACCGATTATATAGTACCCATAGTAACAAAACTTCCGAAACAGACAAATTATAGAATACCTCCTAGGTCAGAAATTATTTTTCCAATAAACTTAAACATTGCAGAAGACAGCGTAGTTTTTAATCAAGAGCTCGAAAAAGGTGTATTTTTGGCAAACTGTCTAGTACCTTCTAAAGGCATTTGTCACATAAGAGTTATAAATATAAACGATAAAGAGGTTATATTAAACGAAATAAAACCGAAACTAAAGAATTTGACCGAATATACAGTTATGAGAACTTACAACAAACAGAGTACAGAAATGAATGAACAACGATTCAAGAAACTGATGACTGAACTGAAATTAGACCACAACACAGAAACTGAATTAAAAGACATATTTAAGAAACATCAATCAATTTTCCACCTTGAGGGAGAAGTTCTTACAACAAATAATTTTTATACGCAAAAACTGAATCTATCAGACACAACACCAGTATACATAAAAAATTATAGACTACCTCACACTCAATATGACGAGATAGACAAACAAGTAAAGAAGCTAATAGAGAACGACATAATTGAACCTTCAATAAGCCCATATAACGCACCATTGTTATTAGTGCCAAAGAAAAGTAATGATGACAATAAGAAATGGCGCTTGGTAGTTGATTTTAGAAAACTCAACGAAAAGATGGTTAATGACAAATTTCCATTAACAAGACTGGAAGACATCCTAGACATGCTAGGACGAGCCAAGTACTTTTCAACCTTGGATATGACAAGCTCTTTCCATCAAATACCATTAGACAAAAATTCACGACCACTAACTGCATTTTCTACACAAGATGGTCACTACCATTTTAAACGTTTACCTTTCGGACTTAAAATTTCTTCAAACAGTTTCCAAAGAATGCTCACAATAGCTTTAAGTGGTTTAAATTCAGAAGCTTTCCTCTATGTAGATGATATAATAGTTTTTGGATGTTCTTTGAAACATCACAACCAAAACTTGATAAAAGTATTTGAGCGGTTACAAAAATACAACTTAAAATTGAATGCGAGCAAATGTCAATTCCTAAGATCAGAAGTGGTTTATCTTGGTCATTTAATAACAGACAAAGGAATTAAGACAGACCCAGCAAAAAATCAGGCGGTTTTAAACTACCCTACACCAGCAAATACAGATGATGTGAGAAGATTTGTGGCTTTCTGCAATTATTACAGACGGTTCATTCCCGATTTTGCAGCATTGGCAAAGTGTTTAAACTCTTTATTGAAGAAAGGGACGCCTTTCATCTGGTCACAAGAATGCGAAAAAGCATTCAACACTTTAAAACAAAAACTACTTAACCCACCAGTTCTGCAATACCCAAATTTTGAGAAACCATTTATCTTAACTACTGACGCATCTGACTTTGCATTAGGAGCAGTACTTTCGCAAGGCGAAATTGGACACGATCTTCCAATATCGTACGCCAGCAAGTCGTTGCAAAAACATGACATAAACAAACCGATCATTGAGAAAGAACTATTAGCTATACATTGGAGTATAAATTTTTTTAAGCCTTACCTTTACGGAAGAAAGTTTATAGTAGTCACTGACCATAGACCCTTAGTTTCGTTGTTTTCCCACAAGAATCCATCATCTAAAATGACGAGAATCAGACTGGACTTATCTGATTACGATTTTGAAATTGTCTACAAACAAGGCAAGATTAATACAAATGCTGATGCGCTATCTCGTATAAAAGTCGATAGCAATATACTCAAAAGTTTAATTCCCACAAATAAAGAGAAAGAAGAAGTATTAGTAGTCACAAGGAGCAAAGCAAAACAAATTAACAAAGAAGAAAGGAGCAAAGAATTTAAGAACAATGCGAGTGAAAATAACATTGAAAATGGTACCCACCACCTGAATCAACACCTCCAAGGAAGTGATATATTAAAAGACACATGTCCTAATGAGTCTGGCCAACTCTATATATGGGAATGCACATCTTTTAATGACGTAAGGAAATTGGTGAAATTGAAATTCAACATTGAGAATAATAGCAAGCTTGCCATAAATATGTATAATAATAAATTGCGCATAACGTGTAGCGATGACCCTTCGCGCCTAGGTGAGATGTTGGAGAAGCTACATCGTTTATTAAGAAAATCACAAATAAAGGAGCTAGCCCTTTGTGATAAAGATTTTATATTTAAAAATATCGATATAAATATGTTTAAAGAGAAATACAATGCATTGAAAGATAATAAAGCCTCGCCAATACGAATACTAATATATAAAGCTCCAATACAAATAAACAGCATGCTCAAACAATACAAACTAATTGAAGAATTCCACAACTCAAGCACATCAGGACATATGGGAATTAGAAAAACGATTTCAAAACTAAAACAAAGATATATTTGGAAAGGGATGAGAAAAATGATTAAAGAATTTATAAATAGCTGTGAAAAATGCAACAAAAACAAGACCACACAACACATTAAAGAAGGTTTAGTATTGACAAACACACCAGCGACAAGTTTTGAGAAAATATCAATTGACACTGTAGGTCCTTTAAGAATATCAAACGGATATAGATATGTTTTAACGATGCAATGTGAGCTAACAAAATTTGTAGTCGCTCACCCAATTGCAACCAAAGACGCCAAGACAGTCGCATCAACCCTTGTCGAACAATTAATACTCAAGTACGGTTGTTTCAAAACACTTATGTCCGATCGTGGGACAGAATTTACAAACGAGCTAATGTCAAGTGTTTGTAAATTACTAGACACTCGTCAAATTTTTTCAACACCTTATCATCACCAAACAATCGGTGCTCTTGAAAGAAACCATAGAGTTCTAAATCAATACATACTTTCCTTCACAGACGATTATGAATGGGACAAATGGATACCCTATTACACTTTTGCATACAATACGACACCCCACGTTGACACAGACTATTCTCCGTTTGAGCTAGTCTTTGGAAAATTACCGTCACTACCAAGTGATACACTTAAACAAACAAACAAAATTTATGACTTAGATAATTACGCTAATGAATTGAAACTAAGATTAAGAACATCAATAAGTAAAGCTAAAGAAATAATAAACAAAGTTAAGGATAAGAGAAAAATAGATTACGATAAAAATATGAGGACTCAATCATTAGAAATAGGAGATTTAGTTTTTGTAAGAGTAGAAAATAAGAAAAAACTACAGAGCCCATATGAAGGACCATTTAGAATTATTGATAGAAAAGGAGTAAACTCGGTTGTAGAAATAAACGGCAAACCAAAAGAACTCCACAACAACTTATTAAAGAAATACAAAAACTGACTTAAAAAAAAAAAAAAAAAAAAAAAAAAAAAAATGTTTACAAAATATAAGAATACATAAGAAGAATAGATAATTAGATAAACATAAAAATAAACTTATCAATGATATATCCATATATTTCACTAAATCAATATTATTATATTATAAACTTATACACGCTAAAGACATTTATTTAAATATATTAAAACCAAATAGAATTATATAGAAAAACAAAAATTTTGCATATACATATATACACATAATTCAAACATGTAATTTAAATAAACTATAAATATAGAAAAATAATTTAAGCTTTATAAATATGTAAAATATTCTTAAAATCCTCCATTCTTTAAAAATCATTTCAAGAAATAATTTTTCTCTTAAGGGTAAGGGTGTAGTGTCATAGCACAGCCAGCTTACGGTACGTTACATATTTGGTAACAAAAATATATTTTCTTTGTTTTTCTTTCATTCATTCTTTCGATCGTGTGCCAACGCTTATCGAGTGTCATTAGGTCACTGTTTTTTTGCGTCACAGCCAATTGTTAGGAAATGCGCTCACTGGTGTTCGCTAACCCTATTAGCTGCACAAGTGCAAGCGCAGCAAAAATTCCAAGCTGAGGAATCGAAAGAGCAAGTGAGAGAAGAACAATTATTAAGAACATAATTGAACTAAGAAACAATATGAGAATAGAATAATGGGGAGGAGTTTAAGAATATCTAAATAGAATTAATACTGGTATTTTTATTATAAATATTGAAGATGTTTGAAATAAAGGGGAGAATGAAAACTTGACTCAAAACATCTAGTTCTTTTATTTTCTTCAAACAGTACGGCAAAATTGGCCATCAAAACTTTAAGCCTTATCTTTGGCATTTTTAGGAACACAAAATCCAAACCATGTAATAGGTAAAACAAGATTTAATTTAAATTAATTAATAAATACTTAAGTAAGTTAAATATTTAACTTACTTACTTAATAAAGTTAAGTATGGTTAAAATAAGTGACAAAATATGAACAAAGAATGATAAGATTTAAGTTTATAAATTTATAAAATTCAACTCCTACGTCCACTTGCATGTTAGGTGCAACTTCATCCACCTTCATGTTAGATGCACCTTGTCCGCGTTCTGCCCATCCACTCACAGCACCATATTCTTCCACTTTTCATTTTTATTCACTTTTCACTTTATTTGTTTTTATTTGCAATTATGTTATTTATTATTTCAATTAGATTTAATTTTTTTATTTGAAAGTTCCTTTCAGCTGCACAGCTTACTGTTTTGTTTGTTTTTTTTTTTCTTTACCCGTTTAGCTTTTTTTGATGCGTAAAAGAGCACGCTATGTAAACACATACAACTTCCCTTGTTTGACTGAAAACCATAAAGTAAGAGTGTGTTAGTGAACACCACATTTTGTTTCTTTGTGTTTGTAATTACGTTAGAGGTGTCTAGCTGGGTGGTATTGAAACCATGAGCAATTGTATACTATATGGTATAGAAGTAGTGACACACATATTGAAATAGTTTTAATTGACTATAGTGTCAAATAATAATTTAAAAATAAATCACAAATTTTTCAGCTGCTTCAATTAAGCTTATCCCGAAGAAAGTTAGATCCTGCAATAAAAAGCCAAGCAAACAGCCTTTAAATCAGACATGAGCTTCCAGTAGCTCAATAAGCTTAGTTGGCTCAGCTACAAATTTGTTTTGTTTTTTCAACTTTGTGTTTGCACATTTGTAAATGCAACAACGCGTGCAAAAAATAACAACAACACGTACAAAGAATAGCAACAAAACCGACGTTCACCAAATTTCTAACTTGCTAACAACAACAAATGCATGCAAAGCCAAGCAAGCCTTACTCGACTGCGCTGCGCTTAAAATGTTTGTACATGTGTAGCAGAAAACGCACATGATTTGTTTTTGTTTTGCTGGTTAATTTTTTTTTTGCAACGATGAGCAAAAGCAAATATGAGGATAATTTTGTGTTTGTTTTAAAAAAAAAAAACCTTGGCTCACTAAATTTATTTTCCTGCTCATAACTGCTTTGAATATATCGCACACGATCTTCAAAAGTGACACAACTCAAAATTTTAAAATTTTCAGGAGAGGCAAAAACTATTTCGTTTTCAAAGCAACTTCATACAAAAGAAGGACACAAAAAATTTTTCATACAAAGAAGGACAGATTAAAACAAAATTTTAACAGTCGATGGAGATGTGCATTACAAATTGGTTTATATTAAAAATTCAAAATTGAAAAATTTTGAGTTGTGTCTCTTTTGAAGAGGGTGTGCGATATGTTCGATGGTCGCACAAATCGCTTTTGTACGTGCCATGTATAAAATAATAAATTTAATAATTTGAAAGAGCTTGCTTCATTGTTTTTCAACTGCAATTTTTTTAAATTTAAATGTTTTTCAAAATAATATTTTTCAATATTCTGACATTAATGTAGTTAAAAATGTTAACGCCCTCTCACATTGGCGCTAATATCAGATAAAATATAGCAATATCAGGGCTGAAAGTTGAAAAAATGTATGCTAGCATGGAGAAACCATGAAAATTTGGTGTTTTTTGTATACAATGAATGAGACGCTATACTAGTTTCAGAAGCTGGTTTATAGCTGGTATACCGTGACACACGTGTGGTATAGAAAGAAGTGTTCTTACTTTGTAGTATCGAAACCATATGTGTGTCTCCAGTATTAGGGTATTCAGAGTTTGCTTCTAAAGTTAACATCTGGCAACTTTAGAAAGATATTTCAATCGAACTGTGAGCACCTTTTTTTAGTGTTTTGAAGCTAAATTGTAAAAATAGTTTTCAAAAATTTGAAATTTTCAAAAACATGCTTCGACTGAACGGAAACGAAGAATTATGGAAAAATGTACTTACTTCTTCGACGATCCATTCTTCTTCCATTTTTAGCAACAAAATTTAATCAGCGGATTAGTGATGCCATATTAACACAAAAGAAAGAAATGAGTAGAAGTGAGAAAACTTTACCAACAAGTGGTATATCAAGATTGTACGTAAAACAAAAATAATCAAAGTTAACACGTGCTAAAATATTCTAAAGTTAATAGACGGCAAAGTTAACAGAGCAGTAGATAGATTCCAGGATTTGCTATCGCTAAATCTCGAGCGCTAAAAAATGCTTACGTCAGTTTTTGTAAATTTTAGCGACAATCGTGATTCTGATTCACAAACCATCTCCTATTTTCGTAGCTTAAATTAAGCATTGAAAAAAATGAACCGGATAAAAAACAGCTCATTTTGACATTTATTTATTGCTAAAAAGTTGCTAATTTGCGATTCTGAGTGTATTTCCATTGTTAAAAATTGCTAAAATTATCAAATTTTTAGCAACAAGAAATTTTAGCCGCTAAAATTTTTAAAAACCTTATAATACTTAAAATAGGAATGAAAACAAGTTAAATTTAAATTATCAACAACGTAACGCTGTCTTTTTCTAATATTATTACATTAAAAAATTTTTTAAGATATGTACGCCAATAGAAAACGTATAACGAAAGAGCAAACATTTTTTTTAGTCCAATATTTAGAACGCGAATTTAATAAGACACAGTTGATGAGACACTCATACTGTTATTATAATTAATAATGTTTCTTATTTAATAAATTTTACTGACACTCCATTTTGAGGCCAAAAGTCAATTTTTCAACGTGTTTAAATCTTTCTATTTTTGGTTTTATCTAGCTGGGAATACTTCAAAGCACACAAATGTAAGCTTTGTTTTTAGATAATATGTTTTGCCACTGCTATGGTACATCCCAAACATATTGTTTCGAAATGAGTTAAAAATTTATTTTTTTTTATGTAGTTTTTTATATCGTGTTCAGATGGATGTATCTCAAAATCTAACAGCAACTAAAGATAACTAAAAAATGAAAAAAACTAGTGGTGGTTTGTTTAATAATATATCAATTAATAATTCATATTAAATTGAATGTTTCTGATAGAGAGTGAATTTATTATGAGTGACCTTTACGAGAAATTGTTTAATTTTAAAAGAAAACTTTAGTTAAAGTTTAAAAAAAAAGTTCAATAGAGTTCAAGAAAAACTCATCATACATCGATAGAGCAATCATTCATGTGCTATTGCCACATCATCTCATATTGCGATTTTGTGCGATATTAAAAAAATAATAATTTTTCTAACCTTAAAATTACAACATTTATTGAACTTTTTACCACCTACCTGTAGAAATAGTGGGCGTGGCAAGTCAATTTTTGTATTGGAATCTTAATAATTCGAGCACAAGTGCAGGATTAAAATTCAAGCTGATAATTCATCTCTATACCTCCCACCTATAAAAAAGTGGGCGTGGCAAGTATATTTTTGTTAGGCAAGCTTAATACTTCTAACTTAAGTGATGGATCAAGTTTTAAGATGATACTTCAACTTTTCTTATTTTGGCCACAAAATAAGGTAAAATTTCCCATAGTGCACTTAAGCGCACAAGAATTTATTATTTTGACTTTAACCCAGCGATGGGCACACACAGTATTTGATTGTGTGTCAAGCAAAGAAAAACAAAGATCAATTTTACGTATTTTCTCGCTATATTTTAAAAATTTGCGAAAAGAGATGTTATTTCAACAAATGCTGAAAAGCAACTGAATTGATTTGCTGCCAAAATTAAAACAAAGCAACAGCCGAATGCACACGATTGTAAGCCACACGAAGTAGCTTACACTGTTCATGTGTCGACTTCGCGGAAGCAGCATTTTGCTTCCAACCCCATGGGATAGGAAATTTAATTTGTGCCATTCTCTGCTTTAACCTCAATGCTTACACACACACAAACAGAAAATTTGACAGCTCTCGTTGAAAAACTTGTGCGCCACTACTGTGGATAAAACAACTAGTTTTTAGCTAAGCGATGTGAAGTTCAGAATCGCATTTTAGCGAAATCGTTAAAATTTTGGATAATACAAGATTTTTAGCATTTTAGCGATTTTTAGAGTTTTAGCGATAGCAAAGCCTGGAATTTACCTACAGATCATACAGAACTGTGAGCACCCTAATAACGGCACAGTTTCACCAACTATACTTAGGTTGTACTTAAGTTTAGCCTCAGCTAAGTTAAACTTTTTCACAATTTCAACATTGTTTTGCAAAATTTAATCAGCTATTTGCTGTCGACGACTTAAGTTTAACTTAAGTCATGCATTTTCCATACTTAAGTTGAACTTTTTCCATTTTTCTCTAACTATGATGCCTTTTATATCATATTCCGAGAAACTTTTTTCTGAGTGCAGTTTGAAAAGTCATTTCGAGAAAAATGCGTTTAAAGTTTTTCTTGGCATGCATTTAATATGCAATTTTATCTCAAAAGAATTCCAATTTTAAAAAATTCTAAAAGCATCGATTCTATTTGTGGATTGTTTTCGTTCAACTTCGGTTTTGGTCGATACTGTTCGGTTAATTTTTTTATCTTTATATAGCTTTTGCTCGTATTCGTTAAACTTCTTTTTTTTTCATTAGTCTTTGGTTCTTAACTTCGTTTGCTTTCAGCTCATTCCTTGATTTTTGTCGAAAGAACTTTTAAAAGCATAGGATCTATTTCAGTAACAAATAAAAATGCCGACCAAGTATCATCAAAATCGGTTCATCCGTTTTGACGTGAATGAGCCAAATATAGTTGATTGAATAAAGTGCCCTCTCACGGAAGTTTTCTGAAATTTAAAAAGCGTCAATTGTGTTACAAGGTCAAGTTATTTCACGTACCAAATTTTTTCAATTTACTACTTAAAGTGCCCTCTTGCGGAAGTCTTTAAAATTTTGTATAGCCTATGTTTTATCTTGGTTGTAGTTGAACGTTCATACCAAATTTTATTGAAATCGGTTCAGGCGTTTAGGAGTTTTTTAGTTTTTTAAAACGCACACTTAAAGCGACCTCTTACGGAAGTCTTTGGAATTTTTTATAGGCTATGTTTTATCTTGGGCACAGTTGAACCTTCATACCAAATTTCATTGAAATTGGTCCAGGTGTTTAGGAGTAATTATAGAGTGCCAAGCCCGCATAATTCCGCCCACTTTTTAACTATACTTTATCTTGGGTGCAGTTGAACGTTCATACCAAATTTCATTGAAATCGGTCCAGGATTTAAGGAGTTATTAAGTCTTAAAAACGCTCTACTTAAAGCGCCCTCTTGCGGAAGTCTTTGGAATTTTTTATAGGCTAGGTTTTATCTTGGGCGCAGTTGAACCTTCATACCAAGTTTCATTGAAATTGGTCCAGGCGCTTAGAAGTTATTATGGAGTGCCACGCCCACAGACTTGCGCCCACTTTTTTACAACCCCTATGTTCTTTCTCTTTATCAAACGTACTCGGTATTCAAATTTCAGCTCAATCGGATAAACGGTTCGCCAGCCTATACGGAACAGACAGACAGACAGACAGACAGACAAACATTTGATTTTATATATGATATAAAAGGCATCATATTTAGAGAAAAATGGTCTTTAGTGTAAAAGTCTATAGACTTTGCTCCAGAGAATGTCTTCCTCTAAATGCGATCCTAAAAATGAAAAAAAATTTCTATGAAAAAGAGAAATATATAAAAAAAACTCACGTGCAGCAACGTACATGTGGCAGAAGTGAAACTTCTTAAACAGTAAAAAATAAGATAGATTTTAGTGTGAAATAGAGAGAAAAAGTATCTGAGAAGAAATTCAATCAATACAAAATGGAATAATATTCTGTTTATTCGATACTTACATCCAGGGACCGTACCGGTTATGGTTTTTATCGAAAAAGTCACATAATAACTGTTATCTAACTTTATAATAACTTTTTTCCGAGAAAAATAAAAGTTATTTTGTGCCTAATATTTTTTCGTTCAAAAATAACAGTTTTTTCTGCCGTTTATTTTTTCGGTCAAAAATATCAGGCAACTTGTATTTTTTCAAAGGTCATTTTACCGACTAAAAAACTTTTGATACCATTATTTTCATTCTCATCGGTGGGACATTTTACACATGGTGTCAACAAATCGCCTGATATTTTTGACCGAAAAAATAAGTCACAAAATAATTGGTACTTATGACCGATAAAATAAAAGTCAAAAGTTACCTTTATTTTTCCCCGAAAAATAACAGTTAACTTTTTATTTTTAAAGAATCAGTTGAAAATTTAAAAGGCACTTATAGTCG
Organism: Tetanocera ferruginea; assembly: GCA_958299015.1. NCBI lineage: Eukaryota > Metazoa > Arthropoda > Insecta > Diptera > Sciomyzidae > Tetanocera > Tetanocera ferruginea. Next base: position 76,637,047 of record OY282640.1, on the reverse strand, counting down.
TGAGGCTGAAGACATTTGTAGCTTTAAGCTAGGATTTGATATTCAACAAAAAAAAAATTTGCAGTAAGTGTTGCAATAAAATTATAAGTTCATTAATGTTATTAAAGTATTCATTACAGTTGTTATATTGATTATATATGTTATATTGTTATACAGATTATATTATCTGTCAGTCTGTTGCTTTTTCTCCACACAGTTGTTATATTTTGTAAAGAAATACAATTTCCGTGCATAATCTAACGATGAAAATCAAATGGTACGGAACAAAACGCGTTCTTGAGACATAGTGTGTGTCTGTGGTATACAACACACGGACCAAAACCCATTCAATAGTACGGATCAAAACGCGTTGTTAAGACATGGTGTGTGTCTGTGGTATACAACACACGGACCAAAACCCGTTGAATAATACGGATAAGAACGCGTTGTTCAGACATGGTGTGTGTCTGTGGTATACAACACACGAACCAAAACGCGTGCAATATTAATTGCATTTTGTTTGCTCATCGATCATGTTCCTATGTGGCGTAGTGGTAGAGTTTCAGACTATTATGAAATACAAAGTAGAAAGTCCAGGTTCTAATCCTGGCGGCGACGATAATATTTTTTAAAATTTTCATATGAATTTAAAACGTTAGCCTAGCGTCACGAAAAAAGACCTTGAAATTTCACTCGCCGCCAAAGAAGTTTCACTTCAAATATATCGTTTTTAAAGAAAAAGACTTTTTATTTTTGAGAAAACATTTGTTTTAATTGGAGAAAATACTTCTCATGGGGTTTTTTTTTGTCAAAATATAGGAACAATTTTTCATTTTCAATTAATTTTTCTCTATAAATGAGAATTTTTTTGTGCGAGAAAAATATTTATCATTATAAAAGACATTGAAATATTGCCATTTCGTAGAAGTGAAGAAATATTTCTTCGAAAATGTGAGAATTTATTCTAATTGAAGAAAATGTTATTTGAAAAAGAAAAAATTGCTATTATCGAAAATAGAGAAATTTTTCACCGGAGAAAGATATGTGTTTATTTCTGAGTGTGGGTGACCATTTTCCTCAGAAACCAGACGCCAGATCGAGACGTTGAAGATATAATTTTTTTTTTAATCATGTCTGGCAGGTACAAATTTGCGGAAATTTAACTAAACACTTTCGACGGAGGGGGCAAAACCGCATAAAACGATACTTCGAAAAATTTTAAAATTTAATTGATAATTTAAAAAATGTTGAAATGAGAGCAGTTTTGAAAATCGTCCTTTTTCTGTGCTCGAGGCATAACCCCGAGTAACACCGGGTTATATCCGCTAGAAATGAGCTGAAAGCAAACGAAGTTAAGAACCAAAGACTAATGAAAAAAAAAGTTTAAGGAATACGAGGAAAAGCTATATAGAGATAAAAAAATTAACCGAACAGTATCGACCAAAACCGAAGTTGAACGAAAACAATCCACAAATCGAATCGATGCTTATAGGATTTTTTAAAATTGGAATTTTTTTGAGATAAAATTGCATATTAAATGCATGATAAGAAAAACTTTAAACGCATTTTTCTCCAAATGACTTTTCAAACTGCCCTCAGAAAAAGTTTCTCGCAATCTATACTATTATATAAAAATGAAACTCCAAGATTCGCTTTTTTCATGTATGTAATTCAGGATCTCCGGAACCACTGTACTGATTTGAATGAAATTTTCACTAATCGAACAATAAATTATTCAAGACGGTCTTTGTATACTCAGAATTTTAAGTTATAAAAAAGCTAAAAAGTTATAGGCCAATAATCTTACTTAAGTCAATATTTTTCATCAAATTACTCGCTTATTTTCCATATGCTGCCTACACCTTAACAGTTAGGTGGGTATGATGTATGAGCAAATGAAAGATCTTGCCGTTTCCAACAAAAAAGTCAGTGGTGACATGTATCTCAGATCAATAGTTTTTCCGTAAAATTGATATTTTAGTTAAAAATTTATTAATTTTCCTACAAATTTCTTGCAAGCAGGTCGATTGTTGATAGCTTCGATGGCTATCGTTGTTTGCAGCGCACACATTGTTGATTTCGCTGCAAAATGCTGCAACTTGCTTCGTGCAGAAATTTAAGCCAAGTCGATGAACGAGAAGGATACAATCAGGGTACACTGAATAAGGTAGCCGCAACACGGAGAGCGCGACTGCCGCAAATGTCAAAGCGAACTGCTTCAGCTGTTGTTGTTGTTGTTCTTTTTTTCAACAGCCAGTTGATTTTGACACTTTCGGATAAGCGAAAGAGAGCACAGTTAGTTTTGAGGCAACCTTGTTATTCAACCATGGATACAATTTAGTTGCGACTGCGAAATCGACTGGTTATGTTGTGTTGATTTGTGATAGCGGCTGTGCGCTATTTTTAAAATAAATAGAGCAACATGGTTTTGTGTTAAACATTAATATATGCTTTATTAAGGTATTTGCATTTGTGTCTTTGCTTTATTTTTTTCAATTGGAATTTCTTACTTTAGAAATTCTTATGAGTTTTTCGTTTGTTGCTGTCTCAACGTAATCATTATTTATTGTGGGAATTTTTTCTGTACAAATAAAAACAGTAGAATTGTTACTCGCTCTCTACTGCGTGCAGAATAGTAAAGCTACAGAAAAAGGGGAATCGACATTTTTGTTAAAATTTAAGGCAAATTTTTTTGTTTAATTTTAAATTATAGAACATGATGTTTTGAAGACCATTTGCCTTAAAAGGATAAAAAACAAAGATTCACTTAAGGTTTTTTTGTACTATGTATATTTACAAGCATTTCATGGGTTTTTTATATGTTTATTTGTAAGCATTTTAAGTGATAAAGAATTATTTTTGTATTCATTTCCCAAAAGTTTAATATTTTAAAAAGGTATGAGTTTATTCGTATTACACACATTATTTTTAACACATCTTAGTTTTGATATAAAATATAAACCAAATTGTGTCTCTTTTGGCCAAACATAAGCTTATGTGTGGAGTTTTAAATATTTGTGTTGTAGGGGAGGTAAGCGTGTCCAGATCTTGGATCCATTTCAATATGTCTACCAAAATGCAGTTATCTCAACTGCTTCTTATCCTATGCTTATGGACAACACACAGACGGACGGATAAACAGACATAGATAAATCGACTCATGAGATGACACCTGATCAAGAATATATATAATTTCCTATACCGGAATCGCTTATTTCTATGCGTTACAAGCGTTTGCAGAAATTTAATCACATCACCTTATATTTTTGTGGTATAAAAATGGTTTCTACTTGCAGTATAAAAGAGCTTGAATATATCTATGGAATTATATAAAAATTAATTTCGAAGATTCGTTTATTTTTGTTTGTTTAATAACTCATGAACTATATCATTGATTTAAATAAAATTTTTACTTTGAATTTTAAACTTTTAAAAAGTGAAAATGTCTTCTATCTACGATTTTAAACAATTGTTGAACATTTAACATGATATCTCATAAATTGCTTTATTTTTCATTAGGATTCTCTTTATTTGAATTGATATATAGGTAGTCAATGCAATATATATAGACAAACTGAAGATCTTTTCGTACTATAAAAAGAAGTCAGAAGTAAAGTCATACTTCTTAAATAAATGATTCAATACTTATCAAAGTCGACATAGTCTAACGGTTAAAATTTTGTACGGTTTTTGCTAAATCAGAAACGATTCAGAAATAATTATTATTGAAAGAAGGAAATTATCGATATTGTCATTCATTTTGTAAAAAACCACTACAACGAGTTTTATTTCAAAGGCTGAGGTATAAAATAAAAAAGAGTAAAGTTTTTCAAAGTTCGAGTGCAACTTCGCGGTAACTAAAAACTGGTACCTTTGCTTCAACAGTTCTGTTAGTTGGATACTGGCATAAAGTTTACTTCATGCTTGAGCAAAGCACTGAAAACAAAAGATGACTTACTTTCGAATTTGTATGCAATGGAGTTCAGTTACGTGTTAAGGGTATTATTCTGACTGGTCCAGCAGAGGAAAAAATATTAGAATGCCTCGAATCCCTTTGATTCCCTCACATTTAAGGGGATATAAGTTTACAATTTTGTACCAACGAGTTTTACTTTGACAAAAAACCAAGCACAAGGTCCATCCTTTTAAATGTCCGTGATTATCTAATGCAGAACTGTTTTTCCGTAATATTTTGGTCTTTTTAGGATAAGAAATCCATCCAATCAATTTATTCTTCCTGATATCAGAAAACAACCGAAAATAATTAACTTATATAAGATTTAAAATAATTTGGATTTTGAATATTAATGACAATACTTAAACAATAATACAACAAATTACATAAGACATTGTTCTTTATATTAAAACATATCGCGAGCAAGGCCGCGGAGGGTTGCTAGTATGATATAAAAGGCATCATATTTAGAGAAAAATGGTCTATAGTGCAAAAGTCTATAGACTTTGCTCCAGAGAATGTCTTCCTCTAAATGCGATCCTAAAAATGATAAAAAGCTTCTATGAAAAAGAGAAATATATAAAAACTAGCAGGCCACAGTCGTCCGAGGCTTCGCCACGGACATTTTTTCTTTATCAATAATACCTTTGTATATTTGAAAAATTTCAATAATAAAAAATGTTAAAATATTTGCATATTATTTGTATTTGGAAGCAAATTATATTGAATAGAATAATGGTAATAAAGTGAAGATATTTTCATTTTAGTTATTTAATGCTTCAGTATAAACAACGTTTTTTGATTCATTGGCATTGCCAGGAATAAGAAAACTCTTATTTTCTGCTGTACCGACTCTTAACCATAATTAACTTCTACGATTTTCAACGTTTTTTATTGAATATTTATTATACTCCACCCGCAAAGCGTGGTAAAAATAAATAATTTTGTCACGAAATTTTTTTCACGACCATGAGTCGATTAAGCCATGTCCGTCTGTCTGTCTGTTCATTCGTTTATCCACACGATGACAGCCGTGTCTTTATTGCAAATCTCTTTAAAGTCCAGAGTCGTTCGGTAAATCGAAAAGTTAATTAAGTCGGTAATACTATTTTCGAGTTTTTTATCATATAACAAAGCTAATAAATTTGTCAACTTGAAACAAATATCCTTACATTTTTTGTCTGAATTATGCACTCCAATAAAGTTGAATTTTTGAACTTGTTTTAGGTATTATTAATTATTATTATTAAATGTTTAGAAAGCTGCTGGTTAAAATCTGTTCACACTCTAAATGAAAAATCCAAGATTATGTCAATACATTCCTATAATGTTTTTTAAAAAGGAAACCCTACAATATGTACATTAACCCGAGGGGACTATTTGAGAATTAGATAAGTTAATACATATTAATGTTATTACAAATTCAAAAACAAACGAAGCACGCTCAGAAAGCAAATGTTTGTTCAATAGAATACCTACAATTTCAAATGTTCGCAATATAGAGTCAACAACGAACATTAAATAAGGGTTCGTTATATTGGAAGTTCGTTAAATCGGTGTTCGCTAAATTGGAGCACCACTGTAATGCTTAAATTTGAAACATATTCCCTGAAGTTGAAATTCAACAAAATTTTGTGAATACTTCCATAGAAAGTGACGTCACCAAAATATCAAAACCTTTATAATTTACACAAAAATTAATGTGTTGAATTGAAAGTTCATACATTAGTCTTGTTTTCTTGATAAATAAAAAGTTCTCTGAGTTTGAAATATGAAAATTCGAATAAACTTCAACCTGAGTAATTTGACTTCGGGCCAGTCGAAGATCATTTTTTAATGGTTTTATTTTTCATTTGTCTTTTATTCATCATTAAAGTGATGAATTAAAGTATATTCCTATATATATATATTCCTCACTTTATATTCCATAAAGTTTTTTAAAAAAGCTTTTGTACTTCAAGTATTCATCTTAAGAAGTGCTCAAACATGCTAGTATAGTAGACATTTCATCCAATATCCCAGAAAAATTTTTCGTTAGGTCTTGTTTTTTAATCGATTCTAAAATGCATTACATAAATGCTAATGCAAGAACTTAAATTTAATCCGTAATATATTCACGGCAAAGCATTCACATCAACTTGAAAGTTGTTATTCAAGTATTAATTTCGTGAAATCAGTTATAAACCAACCATTTTAAGCGCTTAATCTTTTCAAGTGACAGCGCTTTCGATTACCTCTGGCTATATAACAATGGCTTTATAAAAATAATGGGTTCTGTAAGCGAGAGGGTAAGCGATGAATGAAATTTTCTGGATTACTTTTTCGATTATATGTTAGCGAAGATTTTGCTGGGATGTTCTCCAGCAATACATTTCTCCAGAGCTTTTTAGAAAAACGTGCTCATGTCATAAATGTCAGGAATAAAAATATACTTTATAATTTTGTGATTACTAAGTTCTGAGACTATACATTGACAAACAAACCTTATTTGCAGCTCTTAACCTGCTAGAACATAATTTTAAGTAGTAATATAATTTTGGGTATCCTGTAACATAAAACAATTTAAAAGCTAAATTTATTAATTGCTTTAAAATTTCTAAAAAAAAAATAAATTGATTAAAATTCATTAAATTTTTTATTTAAATTAAATAAATGATGTTTTATAACAATTTTAGGGCGTTCTGATGTTTTTTTATTTTATTTTGAAGATGTCTATTTAAAACTCTAAGAAGGTTTCCTAACTCCTTTACTTTACTAAAATACATAATTATTATTCTGTTCAAATCAACCAACAAAAACTGTCAAAAATACAGTTTTTAAGTAAAACTATTCTAAAAATTATTCTAATTTTCATGACTCTTGACCTTGTTCTCCCAGGGAAAGTTTGCTTTGGGAATTATATAGATAATGACTATGAAACAAATTTCTTATATCAATTTGGTATCACTGCGATATTGTGATACTGTGATATTTATGGTCGAGAATAAGGCAGTCAAATGTTACAGACCTCAGTCTTGTCTAGTAAAGTCGAAGCTGAAATGTCGAAATGTATAAAGAGTACTATAAAGAAATTTATAAAAATTAGGAAAAAAGTTTATAAATTAATTTTAATATTTTGTTCTAATTTTCACTTAACTTTTATATAGAAGACGTGGATTGATTTCGAAAAAATGTTTAAATTGATAGTTATTCAGGGTCACTGAGGGAAAATTTGTTAACGTTTTACTTCCCGGTCCTATTTTTTCATTTATTATGCAAAATTATTCAAAATAGATCTTGGGGATTTAATCACTATTGCAAGTCAAAATTTTGCGTAAACAAAACATTTTTGAATAATTCCTTGATTGCGGAAAATTTTTCAGTTTTGTATAAGTTACCAAATTATTTTTCAAATGATATCAAATATATTAATATCGATGAGATTAATTTTTAATTTTGTATATTGTTACCGACTTTTATAAATAATACAATGAATTAAAATATATATATGTTTTCTCATTTGCACTTTAACAAAATAATCATAACAGTAAACTATTATTTAAAAAAATTATATGCATTTCGTAGTACTTTTTTATATGCAATTATATGAATTTCGTAGCATTGCTTTTATGAGGTTAAGTATAACCTTCTTAAAGGGTGCACAATTTAGTTTCGGCCCCAGGTGCTAGAAACCCTAGCTATGCCACTGATTCACTCCAATCGCAGTCGTGTAAGCAAATAATTGCATGCATAATTTACCAACAATTATCTCTTTGAGTCGCTGCTCTTGCTCTCCTAGCGCGGAGCATCGCTCTTGCATTTTCTGTTAAACTTGTCAAACTTGTTTTACGTCGAGGCATTTATTTGTAGTTAAGGGAAATACGAACACTTCATTTTTCAAACTTTTAATTTATCTTTAATCTATACAAAATATGCTATCACACTTGTGAATGCCGCATTTTGAAATATTAAAAAATTGGAAAACTACAATAATAATATGTGTAAAGAAATTGCATGCGGCGTAACAAATATGCACACATTGGTTTGCAGCTCATCATTCTACAGCAATAACAGCACAGCAAGGTTTATTTAACTTGTATTCCCATTAAGTCAAAGAGCGCCAACCGCTTTTGGTTACTCTTCGAATGAGTGTGGAGAGCGAGATCAATAAACTTTAAAGAGAAGGGTTGATAGCAACATGTAGTTTAAACTCTCGTAACACAGACGCGTGAAAAGCAAGCGACCAAGCAATGCTTAGCATCGGTGGTAATTTCCTAAAAAACTTAACAACTTAATTAAATATATTTATTATTAAATTTTCTTAAATAAACCCCACCTATGGCATTCTGTAGCACAAATATGATATTTTAAAATTTTTTTCATAAAAATCGGTCCAGTAGTTTTGGAGTCATTGCTGCACTTAATATTTCCACTTCAATTTTATATAATAGTATAGATATATCGTTTTTAGAGAAAAAGACTTTTTATTTTTGAGAAAACATTTGTTTTTATTGAAGAAAATAGTGTATTGTTTATCAAAAAATTGGAAAAATTTTTCATTTTCAGTAAATTTTTCTCTATAAATGAGAATTTTTTTGTGCGAGTAAAATAAGTATCATTATAAGAGGCATTGAAATATTTCCATTTTTTAGAAGTGAAGAAATACTTCTTCGAAAATGTGAAAATTTATTCTAATCGAAGAAAATTTTATTTGAAAAAGAGAAAATTGCTATTATCGAAAATAGAGAAATTTTTCACCGGAGAAAGATACGTGTTTCTTTTTGAGTGTGGGTGACCATTTTGCTCAGAAACCAGACTTCAGATCGAGACGTTGAAGATGTAATTTCTTTTAATCATATCTGGCAGGTACAGTTTTACGGAAATTTGTCCAAACACTTTCGACGGAAGGAGGGGGCAAAACCCCAAAAAACGATTATATAAAAAATTTTAAAATTGAATTGATAATTTAAAAAATGTTTAAATGAGAGCAGTTTTGAAAATCGTCCTTTTTCTGAGCTAGAGGCACAACCCCGAGTAACACCGGGTTACATCCGCTAGTATATAATATTAAACGTTCTGTCTTGCAATAGCCAACGGAGTCCTGGTCAACGTGGTATTTCGACAAACTAGGTCATATACACCACACCAATTTCATTTCATACCAAGAAATGGTTGCGAACGCAGGCACTGAGACAACTAGGTGTCATTGGCCAGTTATATTATTATATATACAATATAAATCGTTCTTGCATGGTTGAAGAAAAAACATACAACCAGCACGATACGGCCGAAAGATGAGTTAAAATTCACCAAGCATGTTCGGTTATATAAAGTGAGGATGCCCAAACAGGTTCAGGTCCATTCAGATTATATGTAGTTTTGTATCCATCATCAAGCGAAAATTGTGTTAAGAGCCCGAACAGAACAGAACCAAAGCGGCTGACGACTGGCGGATTCGCCGTTCAGCAGAATACATGAAAACGTATGCAGTCGGCAAAACGAATTCGCTGGGCGAATCCGCGACGGAAAAATGCCAGAATAGAATTTTTTTTCTATTTGTTCTATGGCGGCAGGCGGTTCTCTCTCTGAGCAACATAAATGTTGCCATACTTTTGCAAAGAATTGGCACTGTTTAATATAATGTTCTTAGTTTTTGGTATATTCTGACGTTTTGTTTTTTTGTGTCTGTGTTATATTAATGTGAATTCGCAACAATATACGATAAAAGTTTCGATGAAGTTTTGATAAAAACTTAATTGAATAAGTCAAAATTTTTTCATTATATGTTAATCATGTTGTCAGTCTGTTGCACCCCTATCTTTCAATTGTACCACTACCGTGACAAAAAGCAACTCTGTTCCGACAACCGCCAGCCGCTCTTGTTGTAGACGTGTTTTCAACTCAATTCGCCGAGAGAGGACCGCCAGCCGTCAGCCGCTTTGGTTCTGTTCGGGCTCTAATTTGAAAGAACGCTATCAGACAGTTTAATTGAGAACATGGATTAATTTAATGTTATAACATCTGAAACGGAATTAAAGTCTCCGCAAGCGCTTCTTAGTGGTTCATTTTGTAAGTAATCAGTTCTACAAAAGTAGCACAAAAGATCTTCTAGGTCGAAGAGGAAAATTAAAGCAAATTTTACTCAGTAAATATGGACTGTCGACAGATCCATGTAAGAGTTTTAAAACCCAATTAACATTTAGCATAATTCTCCTATTTTTTAAAGAAGGTGGATTAATAAGCTGTTATCGATATTCATAAGAAGGTATATTAAAGTTTGAATTACAATATAGATCACGTAAGCAGAATAGAAGAAATTGCTTTTAAACAGATTCTTTATCGTCAATATAATACCCATAACGAGGGCACCAAGCAATTGACGCGTTTTCTAGAATGGGCCTTACTAGCGATGTGAATTAGAGCTGGCAAACTATCGATGGCACTATCGATGTATCGAATATTTTTTTTTAGGCTTCACTATCGATAGTTTTTTTCGACTATCGATAGTTAAAGGAATTAGTTTCACATCACTTTAATTGGCGGAATAAACGCAGGCAGCTGAAATTTGGGTAAGCAAAAATGCAAATAATTAAAACTTTAGGGGTATTCACGATGTGGTGTATTTTTGATAAATTCTTACAAAATTTACAATATTTACAACGCATTGTGAACAAACCTTCATTACAGTCTGGGTAGTTCATCATTTAGCAGTACGAGAAAATAAACGAATTGAAACGAATTACTGAAAAGGTCACGGGTTGGCAAATCAAAATTGTGAACCTTTTTTACGAAGTCTATTGATAGGAAGACAGCCAAGTGTAAAACAAAACAAAAAACAAAATAATTGGCCATTTCAGCCCTTGAAAGGACTTTGACCGAGCTTCTTATGATCAATTGTGTTGTGTGTGTTGTTAAATGTTTGCACACAATAGACCGAGAACTGGACCTACATGTTTTATACCGACTCCAAACGGCTAAAGTTCTCAAGAAGCTTGATATGGCATTATTTACTCTTTGAGGTTTGCCATTGTCTGCAGAGAGGTGGTGACCGATCAGAAAAATTTTTTTATTGAAAAAACTTTTCGCCGCGACTGGGGATCGAACTTGGGCTCCGAGCATGCTAAGTCACACACTTAATCTGCATGCCACGGTCACCACCAAGTGTAAAACATGTGAGAAAATTTATAAGAATATCGGGAATACTTCAAATTTGTAGCTCCACTTAAAGCGTGCGCATCCCATTTTAAAAGTAAATGATTTGAATCTTACATAAGCATATCATATGATTCGTCTTCAAAGCTTAAAAAAGAACTTGATATAGCACTTATGAAGTATATTGCCACAGATATGCGATCCTTTTCTGAGACATTAAGCAATGTGCTAATGACATATCTGGCAGAGATTAAAAAAGCAAAATTACAAGAAATTCTTAACAATATTGAGAATTGCGCTATTACTACAGATCTTTGGACGTCTCAAGCAAATGAAACGTTTATTACAGTAATATGCACATTTGTATCAAATGACTTTGATCTGCGCACTACTGTTTTGTAGACAGACAAATTGCTTACAGAAACAAAACATTCAGCACAAAATATTGCAGACTCGCTGCGAGCTGTGTTTTTTAAAGTGGAACATTTTTACAAAAATAGTAGCTATTGAAACAGATAATGCCAGCTTAATGATAAAAGTTTGCGAACTGTTGCAAATAAGGCATTTACCATGCTATGCCCATACAATCAATTTGGTTGTGCAGAATTGCCTAAAGCTAGATTGCATGGCGGTTTTACTGGCAAAATGTAAAGGCATCGTTACTTATTTTTTAAAGCAGCACAATTGCTTATAAGAAGTTAAAAGACTTTAAAAAAACAGAGAGGAAACACAGTCTCAAACAGGAAGTTTCCACAAGATGAAACAGTTGAAAAGTTCTCCTAAACACGTCAAAAGCACCACAGCATTTTACCGCTGACGAAATTAATTTATTGAAGGATTTTTCAAAGTTACTTTCTCCGTTTGATAATGCCACTACACAAGTATCGTCAAACACCTTAGTAATTATATCTCTAATTATACCGTTTACGTGTGGTCTTTTGCATAATTTGGAAAACTTAAAACCCGCTCTTCAAACTTATGATGGCCACCAAGAATGCACATTTTTAATGGACAATATTATTAAAAGATTATCGAAAGATGAGGATCGTTCAGTGCCACGAATTGCAACCTTGATAGACTCGAGATTCAAGAAGCAGGGATTCCGTTCTCCGTCTAATATCAGTCAAGCGGAAAAACTTTTGGAAAATGAAATTACTTTTTTGATGTCGCCACCAGAAGAATCCATTATTTCTTCTTCAGGTGAGCAGCCAGCACCAATTGAAAAGCCAATACCGTCTCGCCAACCACTTTTTCAATTCGTTAAGCAAAATATTGCTGAATTACCAACAACTAAAAGAGCTGACGCCATTGTAGAACTTGGGCGGTATTTTTCAATAAAACATTCTTCTGAGGATATAGATCCTCTTAAATATTGGCAGGTAATTAAATTAGTATCACATCTCAAGGCCAATAATAAATGACATTCTATAATTTCAGCACAATGAAGAAAAAATGAGAGTTGTGGCAAAAAAATTCTTATGTATTCCTGCAACATCCACGGAATCTGAACGAATGTTCAGTAAGACTGGTCTTATTATAAGTGATCGTCGGGCTTCCCTCAAAGCAAGGCATGTTGCCATGCTTTTATTCCTACAAAAAAAAAATCATGCATCTCTGAATAGTAATAACTGGTTATGTTTTGTTTTGTAAGTTTATTTTTATCACTTAACTGATATTAACTTGTGTTTTTTTTTACAAGTTTATTTTTTATCACATGAACTAATTTGATTAGATTCATGGATCTCTGAATTGTAATAACTTGTTATGTTTTGTTTTACAAATTTATTTTTTATCACATGAACTAATTTAATTAAATTCATGGATCTCTGAATAATATTAACCTGTTAATTTTTTTAAGTTTATTTTTTGGAAAAAAATAAATAAATGAATTCAATAGAAAAAAAACTGATAAAATCTCAAACATGTATTTTAAGATTTATAAAAGAAAAATTGAAAATTATTAAATATTTATTTATTGACAAATTAATAAAAACATAAAAATAAATATTATTAAATTCATAAAAGAAGTATTAAAAAAAAATTATTAAAAAAATATTTTAATAAATGCATTCAAAAATTATTAAAAAAATAATTTATGTATGAAAAAAAAACATTATGAAAAGTGAACAAGCTTGGGGATGATGTTCCTAATTGTTAACTGTCGCTGGCAAGATTTTTGCTGCAATTAGTGCTGCAAGGCAGTTGCGTTATATCAGGCCTAATTAGCGGGCAAATTTTATTCAATACGTGAATAAGAATTTGCTCGCAAATGCAGAAAACAAAAACAAATAACTCCGTATTAATAATGTATTAATAACAATTAGTTTTATTTACAACTTACGTAGTTTTCAAACAATTTGGGATGGCTCAGATGCTTTAAGTTCAGATTTTTCTAGGTTTTACTTAATTTTACTTGCTGATGTTTTCGGACAAAATTCAAGAAGAAGGCCGCCATTAAAGGAGCCGAAAACACCTCCGAGCGCTCGTTCGGCTATCGAGAATCGATACTCGAACGAGTCGGTAAGTATGTAGTTGATCTCTTAATTTTTCTGCTGAGCATCAATCTACTACTATTCGTTATAGTGTTTAGGGTTGCGGCCTAAACATGCCGGCCCTCTTGCAGTACTACTGTAAGATAAATTTAAATAACTCTAAAATACCTTAAGCTAGTAAAAAAGGGTTGATTTATTTATGTCTTAATAAAAAGGCGCAAGTGTGACTTATTTAAGTGGAGATAAATTCATTTTTATTGTGGAAAAACGTTATAAAGTCAGTTTACAACCTTTATATGTATATAAACCGAATTAAAATGAATAAAATTTATTAATGTAAAATTATGGTTTATTTTATGATTGATGTATGTTTTAAAGCGTTACTGGGCAACCGTGCCCGACACCAGCCAGCCAAAAACGGAGTTCTGCGTCAGAACCCCCCCAAACCACTCGGAAAAATGCCGGGTTGGATTATTTTTGGGTAGACGTCTACCCCTAGCACCATACCGACCGGAGACGAAACCAGAAAGTCTGGATCAGCAAGCATCAAATTCGAAAATTGTGCTCTAATAGATATGTCTAACGTTTCCCTGGGCGTGACTCGCGTAAAATGCCGTAACACCTTCGCTTGGGCTGTCACCGATTGGTTGGGCTCATAGTTTGCTCGGAGGGTTAGGGAGTAAACTTCTTGAGAGCCAACCATCCGTGATGGCAACCCAAGTTGGCGCACGAGACGCTGGGAGATGATGGACATCCCGGCAAATGGGTCTATTAGAGCACGAACCCGATGCATGTGACCCCGATCGATCACCTTGACAACCGCCGTGGGGAGGAGCGAAGTCACCTGCTGCAGAACTGGCAGCGGTGATGGCGAGGCGCTGAGCGCCACTATTTGAGCGGCGGTGGATGGGTCGGGTCCGTCCTTGACCTCGATTGCGATGCTCTTCTCGCGATGCACGAGACCGTCGACCGGAGCGCCGTGTTGTACGCGACGCTCTTGTGACATTGCCGTTCAACTTCGGTCGAAAGGCACGCAACTCTTCGGCGTTGCGAATGCATCGAGCCAATCGCGCTTCCTCTTCTTCTTCAGGCGCTGGGTCCCCCTCAACGCTCAATGCGACTTGTGGCAAACTAGGCCGGTCAGCAAAACTCCCCGCGGCGCCCGTACCGCGCTGACGAGAAGCCTCAGACAAACAAGGCCTGGCTATGTCCTGCGGCTTGGGCGGTGATGGCTTTTCGGCGTCTTTAGCCCGGCCGAGGTGCAACATGGTGTGATGCGTCCCATCACACTTGCCGCAACATCCATCACTGGCGCATTCGCTGGTCTTGTGGTTTGGAGAGAGGCACCGGGAGCAAAACTTAAATAACAGCACCAGCCGAAGCCGATCTGCAACGTTACCGGCGACAAACGCCTTACAGAACCGTAATGGGTGCCGCCCCAAGCACACTCGGCAATTAAAGTCGACTTCAGCGGGCGTTTTTCTGACACTCGACATTATGGCTAGAAAATAAAAAGAGAAATTAAATAGGTTAATTCCCGCGGAACCGCAAACACACACACACAAATAAGACGGACGAAGACATCTAGCTACGACGTTGTTGGACGAAGACATCAATTTACGGAGGTGGTGGCAAAATAATCAAATTTACCACAGGCCTAGTTATAATACGCGTTCAGTGCGCAGGTCGGCGACTCGGACACGATCGTCAGAGCCTATATAAACCTTAACCACTCTCCCTAATCGCCACTCAGTGGCCGAAAGGTTGTCCGCTTTTATGACCACCAAGTCGTCAATTTTCAAGTCTTCGCGGGGATGTTTCCACTTATAATGCTTGTGAAGTTCCTTTAAATAATAATTTTTCCACATTTGGCAGAACCTTTGGTTCAATGCCTTTAACTTTTGCCAACGATTGATTATTGATATTGGACTTTCAGCAATGTCCGGTTCAATTGGAGCAAGCAAAGGCCCCCCTACTAAGAAATGCGCTGGAGATCATTTGGATCGGACGACATTGGACTTAAAGGGCGTGAATTCAAACATGCTTCGATACGCGACAGCAATGTTGAGAGCTCCGCGAATGTGTATTTCATGTCCGACGCTACTTTTCGAAAGTGTAACTTAAAACTTTTGACACCAGCTTCCCACAGACCTCCCATATGGGGAGCACCTGCTGGAATAAAATGCCAAGTTAAGTGTTGATGTTGATGTTCTTTAAACGCACGAGAAGCACCAACAAAGTTGGTTCCGTTGTCCGAATACATTTTTACAGGACATCCTCTGCGTGAAGCGAATCTCGAAAACGCTGCCAGAAAAGTGACAGTGCTGAGATCACTGGTAGCTTCTAAATGAATAGCTTTCGTAGCGAAGCAGACAAACACACATATATAGCCTTTAGTTATGAGACACGCTCGTCCCGTATAATTTTTAATGTCGTATGGCCCTGTGAAATCCACTCCAGTAGACGCGAACGGGCGAGATAATTTTGTTCGCTCTGGAGGTAGTGATGCCATCATTTGTGTCTGTAACCGTTTGCGGTCGATAACACAGACTTTACAATTGTGAATTATCGATTTTATCATATTTTTTACTCTGGGAATCCAGTATTGCATCCGAATAAGTCGCAACACAAGCTGGTTCCCACCATGAATGGAAATTTCATGGGTGAACTTCACGAGCAACTTAGAGAATTGACAGTCGTACGGTAAAATTACCGGATGACGCTCATCATAAGAGATGTGTTCTGTCTCCGACAAACGTCCGCCAACTCTAAGCACCTTATGGCTGTCTAAAAAAGGATTTAAATTTACAATCGAGCTCTTCGAGTCGATCAAAGTTTTATTTGAAAGATGGGTATACTCAGATAGGTATCCCGTTTTTTGGCTCTCAATAACGAGTCTTCTAGTGGCTTCTTTAATCTCTTGCTGTGATATTTCAACAGCTCGATGACAGAAACTACTTTTATGAGCCCGGTGAGTTCTGTGGAAAAATCGTAATATGTACGAGAGAACTCGCAAGGCTCGAGGCAATGAAGAAAAACGCTCTAAGATATCATTATTTTGCGCACAAGCTATATGAGCTTTTATCGATTTTGCTTCCATCGTTGTTTCATACTCGTCGCCTCGATTTGGCCACGCGCTGGGCTCCTGTAGCAGCCATCCAGGTCCATGCCACCGCAGCGAACTTTCCTTTAAATGTTGCGGCTCCACTCCTCTGCTAGCCAGATCCGCTGGATTATCTTCCGAATCCACATGACTCCAGTTCTTGATTCCCACTTTATCGCTGATTTTTACGACTCGGTTGGCGACAAAAGTGGTCCAGGCGTATGGCTGTTTACGCAACCACGCCAGCACAATGGTCGAATCTGTCCATAAATACAATTGGTTATTGTATGTCTCTAAATTTTTCAGAACCGCTTCGACCATCTCTGCCAGCAGAAGAGCGCCACACAGCTCAAGCCTGGGCAACGACACTGTCTTTACAGGTGCCACTTTCGTCTTCGCGACTAAAAGATGGACGCTCACTTGGTCCAAAAATTTCACGCGAATGTAAACTGCGGCTCCATATGCCTTCTCAGAGGCATCACAAAATCCGTGGAACTGCACATCGCCTTTAGGCGAGAAATTAACCCAACGAGGAATTCGCACGCTGCTGATGTGGGAGTAATTTTGAAGAAACGACTGCCAACGTTGCAAGGTAGCAGGGATCAACTGATCATCCCATCCGATGCCATCTAGCCAAACTTGCTGCATTAGAATTTTGGCGATGACCACGACCGGAGCCAACCATCCCGCAGGATCAAAAAGTTTTGCTATCGCAGACAGCACTTCCTTTTAGAGAAGCTACCCTCTTGATCTAGCGGTCGCGCATGAAAATAAAAATGGTCGGACCGAGCGTTCCATCGAATGCCTAACGTCTTAACGTTGCTCGTATCTTCCAACTGCAGAAAATCATCGCGTAACCGATGAGCTTTGGGAATTCCTTGAAGTACATCATCAGAGTTGGACGTCCATTTGCGCAGGACAAAACCTGCGCAGCTTTTCAAGTTCAATTCGAGCTTGAACTGCTGACTTCACGTCATGACCTCCCGCCAGTGCGTCATCTACGTACATATGGTTACGAAAAATTTTTGACGCTAGCGGTAAACTAGGCTCGACATCATCAGCCAACTGTAAAAGGATCCGAAGTGCTAAAAACGGAGCACAGTTGACGCCAAAAGTTACAGTGTTGAGCTGAAAATCTGGAGTTCATTTTCTGATGACGCGCGGAAGATTATGCGGTGGAATTGTTGGTGCTCCTTCTTTACCAGTATTTGGCGATACATCTTTTCAATGTCGCCATTGAAAACATACCGGAAGAACCACCACTTCAGTATAAGCAAAGTCAAATCACTTTGTAAAACTGGCCCCGCATACAGAACATCATTAAGGCTAACGCCATTTGATGTAGGGCTTGAGGCATTGAAAACCACGCGAACCTTTGTAGTCGTGCTATCAGGCTTCATGACGGCGTGATGAGGAAGGTAGTAACTCTGAGACGGTCTCTGAGTAACACTTGCTGTCACTTCACTCATGTGGCCGAGCTCCAAATATTCTGCTAAGACTCCATCATATTCCTTCTTGGAGGCCAAATTTTTAGTAAGCCTCACCTCGTTGCGAAGAAACTGACGAACTGCAATGTAGCGTGAAGTCGGATTGTCTGGGGAAAGTTTTCCTTAAAAGGCAAACTCACCACATATCGCCCAACAGGATTACGCTCGGTCGTTTGATGGAGCAGTGGAGCAGTTGTAGCCACTTTTGCAATTTTTTGAAACGTGGCTGGTTGACAGACAGTTGAGACAACAATGCAAGCGTCTTGCCGCCGATGATCTGTCATTCACGTTCATTGCCAAAAACTTCGGACAGAACTTCAATGCATGCTGCTGGTTTTTACACAGCTTGCAATTATTGTTCGCCACGTTTGCCTGAAAGGTGTTAACTTTCTTCACATTTTGTGGAGGTGCGTTCGGTTTTTGCCCTTTTGGCACCGCGCCTCTAAAGTCTGACACCGTTTCTAGTGTCTGAAAACGACTTGTGAGAAATTTATCAAGGTCAGCCCATTTGGGGATTTCTGCCTTGTTCTCAATCGATTGCTCCCATAAGGAGAGCGTTGTCTCAGGCAATTTTGCTGAACATAAATATGTAAATATAGCATCCCAATTGCTAATATTTACTTGATGCATTGTTAATGCTGAAATTCAATTATTTATGTCCCTTTGTAACTTTTTAATTCCACTTCCAGACTCAGTTCCAACAGCTGGCAGGTTAAATAAAACCTTAAGTTGACTGTTCACCAAAATCCGCTTATTTTCATAGCGGTCAGTCAAGTTTTGCCAGGCTGTTGCAAACACTTCATGCGTGAGAGAAGATTTTTGCACAATCCCTTTTGCCTCTCCGCGGGTTTTCTGGTTGAGATGAAAAAGTTTCTCAACAGGCGTTAGCCGATTATTTTAAATGTAAATGGCTGAAAACATATCTCTGAAGAAAGGCCATGTCACATAATCACCGTGAAAAAGTTCAGTGTCACATGGTGGCAGGTTGATATTGTGACCTGACATTGGCATCTCAATTCGTGAAAAATCAACTTCACTTCGGGTTTTCGCCCTGGACAACTTATCGCTCAGTTCGTTCATCTTAGATAGACAGCGAACATATGTTTGATAACATGTGCGATACTTCACTTTGACTAAGGTGACGTTTTCATCATCGTCACCACTCGCTGCCACTAATTTCAGCAAACAAGCATCATATGAAGTCTTCAGATTAGTCCATTGAGACTTCAATTCATCCTCTTGAATGCTAAGAGCGTAAATTGTATGCTCTTCGTGAGGAATGTCATCGAAATCTCTATATCAAAAATGGTGTCAGCATTTCTCATGAACGACGTTAGTTTCGCCATTGCTGTTTTAAAAATTTTGGTTGGCGCTGAGAAGTGGAAAATAACCAGTAAAAATAGCAAAAAATGTTTTCTAATACGTAGAAATTTTTTACTAAAAGGTTAGCGTGAGCTAAAAATTTGCTTAAATGCCAATAAAATCGATAATAGTAAATATTTTTAATAGTTTTTAATTTTGTTTCTTATATGTAGAAACTGCACGAATTTTCAAAAATACTTCGTCACAAAATTTTTCTAATTTGTAGAAAACTATTGCAATCAGCAGAAAATTATTTTTTTGTAAAAAAAATCTTAAAAATTTTAAAGACAAAAAATTTTTTTTTTTTTTTTGATTTGTAAATATATATTTTTTTTATCTTTGTTTTGTTTTGGAACTTCACAGCAAATAAATAAGTGGACAAACAAAAAACAAAATTTTAATTTTTTCTTTTTGTTATGAGAAAAAGTCGCTTTTATTTTCAAAAAATAATATATAAAAAATTTTATTACAAAAGCTAATTTTAATTTTACTCTCAAATACGAATTTTATTTTAAGAGTTAACAATTTTCTCTTTAAAAATAACAAAAAAAAAAAAAATTTTTTTAAAAAATCCCACAGAAAGCGCGAAAAATCCTTGAAAATTGGTGCTGCTGGTGTTCACTCCTTGACTTGGGATTAAAAATGTCCGAATTTAACAATATTTTGTTAAATCTATCCAAAGAGTGCCAAAAACGACAATCGCAATACGTGCGATAAAAATAAATATATTTTTTTTGTCGAAGTGGCAACCCTTTTTCGAACTTGTCTGCGAATCTTGTTTCCAGCTGTCGTCTTCAAGTTCGCTGTTAACCTGTCGCGTTGTTTACGTTTAGGTTATTTCTTCTTGTTTTCTTCTCCTTTTTGTTTTTGTTGTTGTTTTTTTTTTTTTTTTTTTTAGTTTAGTTTCTTGTAAACACTTTTAATTAATTACAATAAATTTACTTTGCGCGAGGTATTAAATTATATATGAAGCAATCGGCTTGCCTCATAAAACGCGCGTGTGTGTGTATAAATTTTTTTGCTGCACAAATGAGAAAATAAAAAACTAGCAAAAAATGACCAGA
Source organism: Tetanocera ferruginea (assembly GCA_958299015.1). Lineage (NCBI taxonomy): Eukaryota > Metazoa > Arthropoda > Insecta > Diptera > Sciomyzidae > Tetanocera > Tetanocera ferruginea. Next base: position 76,616,474 of record OY282640.1, on the reverse strand, counting down.
TTTTTTTTTTAAGTGAAACTTCTTTGGCGGCGAGTGAAATTTCAAGGTCTTTTTTGGTGACGCTAGGCTAACGTTTTAAGTTCATATGAAAATTTAAAAAAAAATTATCGTCGCCGCCAGGATTAGAACCTGGACTTTCTACTATGCTTTTCATAAGAGTCAGAAACTCTACCACTACGCCACATAGGAACATGACAAATGAGCAAACAAAATGCAATTAATATTGAACGCGTTTTGGTCCGTGTGTTGTATACCACAGACACACACCATGTCTCAACAACGTGTTCTGATCCGTACTATTCAACGGGTTTTGGTCCGTGTGTTGTATACCACAGACACACACCATGTCTCAACAACGCGTTTTGATCCGTACTATTGAATGGGTTTTGGTCCGTGTGTTGTATACCACAGACACACACTATGTCTTAAGAACGCGTTTTGTTCCCTACCATTTGATTTTCATCGTTAGATTATGCACGGAAATTGTATTTCTTTACAAAATTTAACAACTGTGTGGAGAAAAAGCAACAGACTGACAGATAATATAATCTGTATAACAATTTAACATATAAAATCAATATAACAACTGTAATGAATGCTTTAATAACATTGATGAACTTATAATTTTATTACAACACTTACTGCAAATTTGTTTTTTGTTGAATATCAAATCCTAGCTTAAAGCTACAAATGTCTTCAGCCTCACTAATATTAAGTGCCTTTTAAATTTTCGACTGATTCTTTAAAAAAAAAAAGTTAACTGTTATTGTTCGAGGAAAAATAAAGGTAACTTTTGACTTTTATTTTATCGGTCAAAAGTACCAATTATTTTGTGACTTTTATTTTTTCGGTTAGGCAATAAAATATCAGTTAAAATATATGAAGTTCCGCTGCCCGATTATAACGAGGTCTTAACAGCTATAGCTCGGCTTAAAAACAACAAAGCCGCAGGAGCCGATGGCCTACCGGCTGAGCTGTTTAAGACCGGTGGCGAAGCTCTGTTTAAATGCATTCACAGACTTCTATGCAGAATATGGTCGGAAGAATGCATTCCAGATGATTGGAACCTCAGTGTGCTCTGCCCAATCCACAAGAAAGGCGATCCCACCATTTGCGCCAACTACCGTGGGATTAGCCTTCTTAATATCGCATATAAGGTCCTGTCGAGCGTATTGTGTGAAAGACTAAAGCCCATCGTCAACCAACTGATTGGACCTTATCAGTGTGGCTTTAGACCTGGATAGTCCACCATTGACCAGATCTTCACGATCCGACAAATCATGGAAAAGACCCTCGAAAAACAAATCGACACACACCATCTTTTTGTCGATTACAAAGCCGCCTTCGACAGTCCAATAAGGAGTCACCTATATGCCATCATGTCTGAATTTGGTATTCCTGCGAAGCTAATACGTCTTTGCAGGATGACACTGAACAACACCAGCAGTGCAGTGAAAATCGGGAAGGACCTCTCCCTTCCGTTCGATACCAAGCGAGGTTTCAGACAAGGTGATTCCTTATCGTGCGACTTCTTTAATATAGTCATGGAGAAGATCATCCAAGCTGCTGACCTGAGACGCAGCGGCACAATTTTCTATAAGAGTGTTATGCTGCTGGCGTATGCAGATGATATTGACATCATTGGCCAAAATACGCGCGAAGTCAGTGCAGCATTCTCAAGGCTAGAAAAAGAGTCGAGTCGAATGGGTCTTGCAGTGAACGCAGATAAAACGAAGTATCTTGTGTCAACAAACAAACAGTCCCAGCGTCTTGGAAACCACGTCACTGTTGACAACACCTCCTTTGAGGTAGTGAAGGACTTTGTTTACCTGGGATCCAGCATTAACTCCTCCAACGATATCAGTATTGAGATTAAACGAAGGATAACTCTTGCCAACAGGTGTTACTTTGGGCTCAGTAGGCAATTGAGAAGCAGAGCTCTTTCTCGACGAACAAAACTGACTCTCTATAAGTCAATAATCATGCCCGTCCTACTATACGCATCACAAACCTGGACAATGAGCAGCTCTGATGAAAGGACTTTGGGAGCGTTGGAGAGAAAAATCCTTCGCAAGATCTATGGTCCAATCTGCGTCAATGGCGAGTACCGAATACGATGGAACCACGAGCTGTATGAGCTATATGCCGACATCGATATAGTCAAGCGTATTAAAATAGAGCGGCTTCGCTGGCTAGGTCATGTCGAGAGAATGAACGACGAAGCTCCAACGAAAAAAATATTGGATTCGGTACCCAGCGGTGGCCAACGCATACGAGGAAGACCGCATCTCCGTTGGAAAGACCAGGCATTGGATAACCTGACAACGCTTGGAATTTCCAACTGGCGCCAGCAAGCACACGACAAAAGAGGCTGGCGAAAATTCTTAGACGAGGCCAAAACCGACCAACGGTTGTAAGAGCCATCTAAGTAAGTAAGTAATAAAATATCAGGCAATTTGTTGACACCATGTGTAAAATGTCCCACCGATGAGAATGAAAATAATGGTATCAAAAGTTTTTTAGTCGGTAAAATGACCTTTGAAAAAATACAAGTTGCCTGATATTTTTGACCGAAAAAATAAACGGCAGAAAAAACTGTTATTTTTGACCGATAAAATAAAAGTAAAAAGTAAGTGTTATTATTGAACGAAAAAATATTAGGCACAAAATAACTTTTATTTTTCTCGGAAAAAAGTTATTATAAAGTTAGATAACAGTTATTATGTGACTTTTTCGATAAAAACCATAACCGGTACGGTCCCTGGATGTAAATATCGAATAAACAGAATATTATTCCATTTTGTATTGATTGAATTTCTTTTCAGATACTTTCTCTCTCTATTTCACACTAAAATCTATCTTATTTTTTACTGTTTAAGAAGTTTCACTTCTGCCACATGTACGTTACTACACGTGAGTTTTTTTTTTTTTTTTTTTTTCAACAGCACTTACCGACGGACAATTGTTTTGGTTTGTATTCTATATTTTTTTTTTTTTTTTTTTTTAAACGCGATTAAAATAAAAACGCGATTAAAGCAAAAATATCAATAGGCAAGTTTTCTAATATGTAGAAAATTCTTGCTCTTATTGAAACACCGTGCTGACGGACAATTGTGTGGCATACGCGTGTGAAGCAATAAAAACTCAAAAAAGCCGACGGCAAAAATACAATGAATTTATTTTGATAATAATCAAAAATTAAAATCTCAATAATAACAAATTATTCAAAATACAGTGTGTTTGTATTTTAGTGCACAAAATTTAGTGCTAAAAATTAAGTTAATACAACACACTGTATATCAACTTTTTGATAAAAATAAATAAAAATATTCCACCAGTTTTCTAATAAGTAGAAAAAGCTGATGCTAAGGCGAGAAAAACCTTTGCAAAAAATGCAGAATGCGCGGACGGACACTTTATGTAAGATAAACTTTGCCAATTTAATTTTAGCAAGGGGTTGTTTTTGTTTGTGTGTAAGTGTGTATGAGTGCGCTTTTGTTAAAAAAATTGTGCGCTTTTGTTTTTTTTTTGTGTTATTAATGTTTTATATGTTTTAGTTTATGAAGAAAGATTCTTTATTATTAGTTTTTTTTTTTCTCTTTTATAATTTTCTAAAATAACACTTTATTTTAGTTTAAATTAAATTTTCTCACACTTGGTCACATGCAATATAATATTATTAAGACCATAAAAAATCAACTCACCTTTTTTATCTGGTGCTGCTTGTGGATTGATCTTTGCTGTATTTTTGTAGTTTGTTGTTCTCTGCAGGCTGACTCCTTGACGGATCGTTTGGACCATGAACAAGCTTGGGGATGATATTCCTAATTATTTGCTGTCGCTGGCAAGATAGTGCTACAAGGCAGTTGCGTTATATCAGGCCTAATTAGCGGGCAAATTTTATTCAATACGTGAATAAGAATTTGCTCGCAAATGCAGAAAACAAAAACAAATAACTCCGTATTAATAATGTATTAATAACAATTAGTTTTATTTACAACTTACGTAGTTTTCAAACAATTTGGGATGGCTCAGATGCTTTAAGTTCAGATTTTTCTAGGTTTTACTTAATTTTACTTGCTGATGTTTTCGGACAAAATTCAAGAAGAAGGCCGCCATTAAAGGAGCCGAAAACACCTCCGAGCGCTCGTTCGGCTATCGAGAATCGATACTCGAACGAGTCGGTAAGTATGTAGTTGATCTCTTACTTTTTCTGGTGAGCATCAATCTACTACTATTCGTTATAGTGTTTAGGGTTGCGGCCTAAACAATAAGAATTCATTAAAAACTCTTTAAAATATGAAAAAAAATATTTTAAGTGAGAATAAAAAATTTTTATCCAAAAAAGTTTCTCCGGGTGTTTGCTATCTTACAATTTTTCACTAAATTTTCCAATATATTTCTTTATTAATTTAACGTGGTTTTATTTTTTTCATGATTTTTGCATTTTTAGTGGTTTTTCAAAATTTGGTTTGGTGCTTTTTCAAAATAAATTGTTGGTAACACTGATCTCACACCCATATGAATAAAATAAAAAAAATAAAAAAATTAAATGTGTGATTTTAGCAATTTTCGATAGTACTATCGGTGATTATTAAACACCGATTAATATTAAGAAGTGATTATTAAACACTTAAAATTTTAAGATTTGCGTATAAAAAGTACACTTACACTGCAATAACATAAGGATTCGTTGTTATTTTGCTAAACTAGTTGACACATGCCCTTGTATTTCGACATTTGGGCAATATGCCTGACATGTTCGTAACTATTGCCCTTGTATTTCGACATTTGGGCAATATGCCTGACATGTTTCGTAACTATTTAATAATATAAAACAGCGCTTACGAAGGTGTCACTGTCAGAACTCTTTTGTCGGTTGAAGGCGGCCACTGCCCTTAATCTATAACCCACCACGGTCTGAACCTAATCGCAGAGTTGCCTGCAAGCGGAGTTTTCTGTAATATGGAGTAGGTTTCATTGTTACAGTACGAATTTAAAAAGTCTTGCAATAGTACTATTTTATGAAAGGTTTTTCATAGGTCGTGTCTATATTTGGGCCAAGTTAAAAATATGTAAACCGTCAGTATAAACAGTAGGGTGCTTTAAAATTAACTTTTTTTGGAGTTATTAAGGTCTCACAGCAAAAATTGATAGTATGTGATGCACAAATAATATACTTTTAACATTATTATGGGGCCCATACACAGGCGGACTTGTTTGCGAACTTGGATATATTACATGAAATGTTTGTTCGTTTGTGGCCTTTTTGGCAGACACATTTGAAGATTCATGAGTTGGTCTTAAGAAAATCAAAACTTTTTGATTTTGTTTGAGAGGAGCTTCAGGTTGTACAACAGGTTTCTCAGTTAATAGTGGTGTCCGTGTACTTAAAGTCAAAGCTTTGAATTTTGAAGAACAAATTGGCAATATTATTTGTTTTAATCGTCAATAATCACATAAAATGGCAAATATTATGGACAACGAAGCTTGGAGGGACTTTTTAAAGAATTTTTTTTTAAATTTTTTAGAGATCTTCCTTGATAAAAATAAGTACAAAACGACCAAAGCGTGTATATTTTTGTAAGAAACGTACAAACTTCTATATCAAATGAAAAAGTTACGAACTTGTGGAATAAAATTGGAAATATAAGGTTTTCTTACCCAAGGGAAGCAAAAAAGTAAACACAAATTAAACAAATCTAGCTCATCATGTATGAGTTTTTGAGGTACTACAACAAGGCTGCATACAACTTTTCGTAGTGTGAGGCAAACCGAAATCTGGGTACTTGTACATGTTGTGGTCTATGTTCATTCTTGTATGGGTCCCTTTATGAACTACAAAGTTTGAAATTTACAAAAAATTTTCAATAACACATTCAATGTTGTTTGTTTATTCGTTCCAATCTGGATAAACAACATTCTTCTCAATTTGTTGTTTTTTTCTCCGGAATTAATAAAGAAATGTAGTCATAAGGCGTTTTCGTTTTTATGTTGAGAGAAGAGCACATCAAAGAGCTAGAGTGCGTGGAGTACATTTCATTAATATCATGTTAGTATTATCTGATATATGTTCTACGTGCTCGAATGTTTGATACAGAGCATATAGAGTTGCATCGAGAGTACTCTTGTTGTGCTCTGAGTGAAAACAAAAACTCGACCAATCTACTCTTATCACACTGAATAAAATAAAAATCACGAACAAGTTTTTTGACATTATTTGCTCTGCTCTGAATAAATAAACGAAAACGCCTATTATACTAAGGCAACTATTTTTTATTAGTACGTTTTAATTTGTACGTAAACCTGTTTACAGCTGAACTTGGCAATTATGAGGTGAATTCACATTCACAATACGTGTGTGCATAAAAAATTGGTACAAAAGCAAACTAGACGAGCGAAAATTTTTTTAGTTTGATTAAACTCGAAGTCTCCCATATCTTTATCTCCGGTTAAACTCTTTGGATCATCGTTTAATAAATCCTAGAGTATTATTAGCTCTGCTGATTGATTTATTAATGTGAATGTGAAAGCGAAGTTTGGTGTCTATAGTAACTCCGAGATCATCGAAAACCTCTAAAAACTCAAGTGAATAGTCACCTATATTGTAATTAGTTCGAAAAGGTTGTCTTCGAAAAAAAGTCATTTGTTTACACTTCCCCAAGTTGAGCTTCATGCAATTAATTTCACACCAGTTACAATGGTGGTCAAGATCAGTTTTAAGGAATAAAGAGTCTTTATGACAGAAAAAGTTTAACATCATCAGCGTATCGTAAAATATTGCTATGCTTAACCACTGATGGTAAATCATTTACAAAAAGTAATAACAATAAAGGACCAAGGTGGCTTCCTTGAAGAACACCGGAAGTAACAGGAAACGTATCTGACTTTACGAGGTTAAATATAACGCTTTGTGTTCTATTTAATACATATGATTCAATCCATCTTACTAAATCTGTTGGAAAACCAAGAAGAGACAGTTTTAAAACTAAGAGCTTATGATTAACAACATCGAAAGCTTTGCTAAAGTCAGTATAAATAACATTTGTTAGTAGACCTTTTCCGAAATTCTCAATAGTTTTAGATGTAAATTCGAGAAGATTAAAGACAATGGATTTTCTAGATAAGAATCCATGTTGAAATGGAGATATTAAAGATTTAACACTATGTGATAATTGTGAGGTCACTCCTGTGAACGAACGACTTGACATAATCCGCTTCAAGGCAAAATTTTTTAAGATAAGCCTAATATGTGCGCACGCTCCGACAGAAGAAAAAGATGACGAGACCAAAGAAAGTGAAAACGCATACGAGCGCTGCCCCTGCAGTGACATAAAAATCGTGCTTGGTGACTTCAACGCCAAGGTGGGTAAGGAAAACATATTTGGTCGAATAGTTGGAAAGTTTAGCCTCCACGACAACACATCCGTTGACGGAATGCGGTTCATTGACTTCGCCGCAGCACAAAACATGGTCGTTAGTAGCACTTGCTTCAAGCATCTCAATATTCATAAGGCCACCTGGTTGTACCCTGATAAAAAAACATGCAACCAAATTGATCACGTTTCAATTGACGGAGGGTTGCACTCTTCCAGTGTACAAGACGTACGCACGATCCGTGGTGCTAATAGGGACTCGGATCATCATCTTGTCGCAGCCAAGATCCACACACGTCTGTGAGCAGCTAAGAATGCTCGCAATCCTACACAAAGAAAGCTAGACGTCGACAAGCTGCAGTCAAAACGGACGGCCGAAGCCTTCGCTACTCGACACTCACTCCTGCTTCAAGAAAGCACTCCTTTGATCGACGATATATGCGGACAGTGGGCGCACATATCCCACTCTATGCGTACGGCTGCCGAAGAGGTGATAGGCTACCACCACCCTCGCCGAAACCAGTGGCACAACCAGGAGTGTCGCGACGCCACTGCAGAGAAGGACGCCACCTACAAAGCCACCCTGAAGTCGATTGTAACGCGTGCTGTTATGGAGTGATATCGAGAGAAGAGGAGGGAAGAGAGACGCATTTTCAGGCGAAAAAAACGAGAGGCGGAAATGCGTGAGTGCGAGAAAATTGTGATGCATGGTGACAGGAATAAGACTCGAAAATTTTTCGAAAAAATAAGACGCCTGGCTGATGGTTTTAAGACCGGAGCCTCTTCCTGCAAGGATGAGAATGGGAATCTAGTGACAGATATCCAGAGTACACTGGTGTTATGGAGGAAACACTTCTCTAGTCTTCTAAATGGCGACGCTGACAACAATCCCGCCAGTGGAGATAATATCCCGGAAACCCCAATTATGGATGACAGCGTTGAAGTTCCGCTGCCTGACTATAACGAGGTCTTAACAGCTATAGCTCGGCTTAAAAACAACAAAGCCGCAGGAGCCGATGGCCTACCGGCTGAGCTGTTTAAGACCGGTGGCGAAGCTCTGTTTAGATGCATTTACAGACTTCTACGCAGAATATGGTCGGAAGAATGCATTCCAGATGATTGGAACCTCAGTGTGCTCTACCCAATCCACAAGAGAGGCGATCCCACCATTTGTGCCAACTTCCGTGGGATAAGCCACATATAATATCGCATATAAGATCCTGTTGAGCGTATTGTGTGAAAGACTGATCCCCATCGTTTACCAACTGATTGGACCTTATCAGTGTGGCTTCAGACCTGGAAATTCCACCATCGACCAGATCTTCACGCTCCGACAAATCTTGGAAAAGACCCTCGAAAAACAAATCAACACGCACCATCTCACAGTGGCACTTTTGGGCAATCTGGGAGGGAAAAATCCATAACTTCTAAACTAATTGAGATAATGTAATGATCAATCATTCTGCAGGTAAAAATTATGGTGATTCATGTATATATGAAAAATTTTTGAGATCGTACAATTACGACAGCCTTTTTTTACACGTTAAAAATTTTCTCTATAGAAATTGAAATAAATTTCCAAGAACAAAAACTACCTCTTTCAATTTAGGGAATTTATGTCAGGAAAAGTATTTATGTTAAAAAAATGTGTTGATTCATTAATGCTTAGTAATTTTTTAAACCACAACACAATATTTAAAAGAAGTAACTAATATCAAAAAAGGAAAAAGACATCGCGTGCATAAGGTCCTCCATTGTTTTTTCTCGACTTGATTTTCTAGTGTTGTACTCTAGAATTCTCCTAACATCTTTGTTGCGAGCTTCTAAAGCTTCCTCTGACAACATTCCGATAGGTTGTGCGAAAGATCCTATAACTGCATTACCATGAATAAGAATTCAATGAACGCTTGGTGGCATGGGGTACCAGCCATATAACCTAACATAAAGCTCAGCAGTATATTTACAATATTCTGCAAATTTGTCTTGTTTTATGTTAGCACCACAAGACATACAGTTTAGAATTACTCCAAATCTACGAATAAGATCTTCGCTTACTCCCGTAGCTGCAGCAGCTAAAGCATATTGTTCAAAAAAAAGACTTGCCGTGTTTCCGTCATTCGACGTTCCGGATCTCTGCTTTGGAATATCAACGATTAAATGCATGGTAGTTATAATGTTTTCTTGAAGTTCTTTTTTCTGCTCGTAAGAATGGATTTATTTTGAAGTCCAATGACTCTCCAACATTTTAAGCCCAAACGATAAGCGATGTGCAATATGCACTCAAAAAAACGTATATAGGCATGTAAGGATTCATAGGATGCATAGTCATATAAAGATTCATCACATTGTCGATCATAAATCAGTTGTAAATTGTTCATATTTTTGGGAGAAACCTTACAAATTGCGCAAATTTGCACTGAAGTATCACTTATGGCACTAAAACTTTTTCCATCTATCATAGTCAGTTTCATAGAATGATCTACATAAACGTGTTCGTCGCCTTTTTTAATCATTGATGGCGACAATTTTGAGATTTGCTCTTCAATATTCATGATTTCAGTTCTTATGACATCTTTAGTTTCCTTTTCAAAACAAAGCTTTATAGGGCGACAATACCTAGTAGATGATGGCGATTTGTTTTCCCATAATATAACATTGTGAGCTATTGCTTTAATTTGCAATGGAACCATGCAGATCACATAAATGCTACTATCATCCTTTTCGTGGTCATCACATTTGAATTTTTGGTTATAGCAAGCTTGACTTGAACTACCATCGCACCCCCATTTGGTTGTCAAAAGCATTCCTTGTCTTAATTGATCTATGTTTTTCTTAAAATTCTCGTCTTCGACCTGGGCTATGCGTGATATTGTGTGATCGAGAAGGTCTGGCACTTTTACCACAGTTGAAATTTCCGAAACTAAAATATTCTCAGGATAGCACTTTTTTTTTGCGATATAAGTACATTATAGGGTGGATAAATGTTAACTTTTCTTAGTGTAGCTACCTGTTGTATTATATTATACGAGTTTTTGGATAAACGTGCATAAACGAACATAGCCAGAGCTTCATCAGCAGTGTAAATTTCATAATTAACCTTCGATAAATGGACATTTCTTTTTTATTCCAGTTTCATTCTCCAACGAAGTATCGGTAACACATTTTACAACCTCTGCTGCACTACGCTTTCCTGCAACATTTAAACTTACACGAGCGGCATATGAGAGCTCTGCATACGTATAAGTATCTACCAAATGTGCTACTCGTTTTCGTTTCATTGAGTCACTTAGATCCTCAAAATTAAGCCTAGGCCTTCCAGATGAAGTTGATGGTAGCTCCTCCATACAAAAATCTAATTTGTAACTAAGCCCACCTGCGTAGTGCCTTAGAAAGTTGGCCTGAGTCTTTTTTGCTTTAAGCCATCTGGAGCGCAGATTTGTAAGGAATATTTTTACTAACTTCAAACAGTTTCCAAATGCATCGTCATTCCAATCTTCTATGCCCAGCTTATGAAGTACATAGTCTAAAACAACTAGATCTTTTTTCTTGATATCCCGTTCAGCAACCCAAATATCATAAAGCTCACTGCGTGTTACTTGAACCATTTTAGCTCGGGCGCACTAGGGCAGATCAATCCTATTGGAACATGTCAAGGAATAATCAAATATTGTTATAATCAAGAAATCAGCGTAATGCCGGGTGATGCGTAAGATTAGCAGTCCACTAAAGTCATAGTTTTTGTTTTTAAACTACATTACTAGTCGAACACAAAGTATGCTCTGAAATTTATTCTCAGGACGCACAATCACTCTTCAACTATATTTAAAAAAACAGTCACCTTAGCCTTTCACGAAAGTTATAAAATGTAGCCCTTTAATGTTTTTAACGTAATATTTTCCCACAAAACGCAAACACTGATCACTCGCTTGAATGAACAATTTTTTATATACAATTATTCTTACTTTTGAACCGTTGACACCGCGAAAAAATTAAAAGGTGGGCAAAAATCGAGATTTTCGTTACACACGTTGGTTATGTGACTATGAAAAAAAACGTTGAAATTCGTATAATTCTGACATGAAATATTTTGATTATTCGCTCCTAGATTGCTCAAAAGTGCCACTAAAGCATCTCTTTGTCGATTTCAAAGCCGCCTTCGACAGTCCAATAAGGAGTCACCTATCATGTCTGAATTTGGTATTCCTGCGAAGCTAATACGTCTTTGCAGGATGAACAACACCTGAACAACACCAGCAGTGCAGTGAAAATCGGGAATGACCTCTCCCTTCCTTTCGATACCAAGCGAGGTTTCAGACAAGGTGATTCCTTATCGTGCGACTTCTTTAATATAGTCATGGAGAAGATCATCCGAGCTGCTGACCTCAGACGCAGCGGCACAATTTTCTTTAAGAGTGTTATGCTGCTGGCGTATGCTGATGATATTGACATCATTGGGCAAAATACGCGCGAAGTCAGTGCAGCATTCTCAAGGCTAGAAAAAGAGTCGAGTCGAATGGGTCTTGCAGTGAACGCAGATAAAACGAAGTATCTTGTGTCAACAAACAAACAGTCCCAGCGTCTTGGAAACCACGTCACTGTTGACAACACCTCCTTTGAGGTAGTGAAGGACTTTGTTTACCTGGGATCCAGCATTAACTCCTCCAACGATATCAGTATTGAGATTAAACGAAGGATAACTCTTGCCAACAGGTGTTACTTTGGGCTCAGTAGGCAATTGAGAAGCAGAGCTCTCTCTCGACGAACAAAACTGACGCTCTATATGTCAATAATCATGCCCGTCCTACTATACGCATCACAAACCTGGACGATGAGCAGCTCTGATGAAAGGACTTTGGGAGCGTTCGAGAGAAAAATCCTTCGCAAGATCTATGGTCCAATCTGCGTCAATGGCGAGTACCGAATACGATGGAACCACGAGCTGTATGAGCTATATGCCGACATCGATATAGTCAAGCGTATTAAAATAGAGCGGCTTCGCTGGCTAGGTCATGTCGAGAGAATGAACGACGAAGCTCCAACGAAAAAGGTATATTGTCAGGTATATTGTCAGGTATATTGTCAGGACCGCTTTTATAAGATGTCTTAAGATTTTTCAAGAAGGTTGAAACCGTGTTAATATCAATTATTGGAGAACATATATCGCCAGGTTGCAGATTTAAAGAATAACTTAAACTATCGTAAGAAGCAGATGAATAAGTAGTCTAAAAAAAATATAAAAAGGTTACATATAGTGATTTCAACATCCGACTCAAATGTTTTATATTTGATTATGATTATGATTTTGTATCAGACTTGATGTTTAATTTGACTTTTGTTAAATATATCGTCGTCCGGGGATTCATGTGCTCTATGCGCTAAAAACAGATTTTGAGTAAATTGAAGTTAAATTCTGAAGCCATTTTTTCCAAAACTGCTCGATAGGATTTTTTTGAAACTCTCACCATATATTTGTGTAAAAATGGTTATCCCAAAAAGAGATTTCCTAATCCTTGATCTCACGTACAGAAGGGATATTTTTTTACATTAATAAAAATCCAGTAGGTAGATTCCAGGATTTGCTATCGCTAAATCTCGATCGCTAAAAAATGCTTACGTCAGTTTTAGCTTATTTTAGCGACAATCGCGATTCTTAATCACAAATCATCTCCTATTTTCGTCGCTTAAATAAAGCAATTTAAAAAGTTGCTAATTTGCGATTCGGGGTGTATTTCAATTGCTAAAAATTGCTAAAATTATCACATTTTTTTTAGTCCAATATTTAGAACGCGAATTTAATAATACTGTTATTGTAACTAATAATGTTTCTAATTTAATAAATTTTACCGACACTGAAGCGCACAAGAATTTATTATTTTGACTTTAACCTCAATGCTTACACACAAACAGAAAATTTGACAGCTTTCGTTGAAAAACTTGTGCGCCACTACGGTGGAGAAAAAAAACTAGTTTTTAGCTAAGCGATGTGAAGTTCAGAATCGCATTTTACCGAAATCGCTAAAATTTCGGATAATGCAAGATTTTTAGCATTTTAGCGATTTTTAGAGTTTTAGCAATAGCAAATCCTGGAATCTACCTACAGTTCACTCTTTACGCCATTTCATACATATTTTGGTGCGAACCTATACATATAGAGCAAAGTAGCATTAAGAAAAAATTCACACATTTCTAATTCATGTTCAATAGCAATTAATTCATTTACAAAAGACAGTATAATTTAAATTGCCCGCGCTTCAATTCAAAATTCTTAATTTTCGAAAAAATAGCGTAAGGTTATTTTTTCAAAAAAAATTATATATTAATAAAAAATTGACAAAAAATTTCAAAATATGAGTGGAAATGCAACATAGTACAAAAAAATTAAAATTTCTTTTGAGTTTTCTTTTTTAAATCTTTAAAAAAATTAAGATTTCGTACCACACTACTCAACAGTCTCATAAATTTGTCATTTAGTGATGTGCCGAAGAATTAGCAGATCGAAAAAATGTTTTTTTAAATCGAAAATTACACTCTTAATAAAGAACTTGATGATTACACCATACGCCAAAATCAGAAAAAAATGTATGTACAGAGCATCCGACTTCTTTTCTCGCATAGAATTGTAAACACGAAAATCGCAAAAAAAATTTTTATAGTTACGTTTTTTTTTAATTTTTTAAAGTTTTTCTCCCTTTTTCAAATAAAGTTTCATATATTTTAATATATCTTGTTAACTACTAACTTGATTTTTAAAATCAAGCCTATCAAATTAACCCCAATAAAATATTCTGCATGTTTGTTTGTGTTTTACATATTTGGTCAAACGAAAAAATTCACTTAGAGTAAAATTAAATCAAATATGTAAAAACCAGTACTATGTCGAATCGTAGAATCTATACTCAAATGCATCTCCTGACCATATTTTTGCATGAATTTCTTTCGGTGATAGCTTATCTTCTTTATTAAAAATTGTAAGACCAAAAGATAAAGTGAGACACTTTTTGAAGTATACAATTTTTTATGAATTTTTAAAGACGCCTTTGACTTGCATTTAAAGTGAAAAAATATTTTTTCAGAACATTTCCTTCAATAGCGCAACAATTGCTAATTCAAATGTAGAAATTGTTGTTCAAACATGTTGAACATTATATGGGGCTAATTTAATAAGCTTCATTGTAAAATCGAATAAGTAGTGTACAAGATATTAAAAGATATTCGACTATATTTGAAAAAGTTAGAAAAACTTAAAAAAAACCATAATCATACAAAATTTTTTTTTGCGATTTTCGTGTTTGCAGACCCCAAATCTGTAAAAAAATAGTGGAATGCCGTGTACGTTAACATTGGCGCATATTGTCACCTAAGTTCTACAGATACTTCGAAAAATGCGTTGAAAAAAACTATTTTCAAAATTCTTAGAAACCATGTTTTTCACCTTGATATGCCTTAATTACCAAAAATGTCCATAAAAGCTAACAAAATTATTTTCCCCTCTCTTGTGTATGTACTCATCGTTCTAGTGCATCATTAGATGCTTTAATGATAGATGCGCAGGTTTTTACACTTAAAATAAATAAATAATATTTTTCAGGCCCGTTATTGACCTAAACATACCAAAAAATCATTTTTTGGACCACCTTATTAAATACGCTTTGCGTACCACGACGATATGCTATAAGATTGCCTACATAATTGACAAACAGCAAACAGCCTTTAAATATATGGTTATATATTTCGTTGGTCGCACAAATCGCTTGCTTACATGCCATATATAAAAAAATAAATTTAACAATTTGAAGTAGATTTTTTCATTTCTTTTTCAGCTGCTATATTTTGAAATTGAATTTTTTTTAAAAAAAAAATTTTTTAATATTCTGACATTAATGTAGCTAAAAATTTTAACGCTTTCTCACATTGGCGCTGATATCAGATAAAATATATCAATATTAGGGCTGAAAGTCGAAAAAATGTAGGTTGAAAAACCATGAAAATGTGTTGTGTTTTGTATACCATGAATAAGACGCTATACTAGTTTCAGAAGCTGGTTTATAGCTGGTATACCGTGAGACACATGTGGTATACAAGAAGTGTTGTAGTATCGAAACCATATATATGTCTCCAGTATTACTGTAAAAACAAAATTTTAACCACCTATCCCCAGCTACAGGATGCTGGCACCTCATTGGTGGAATTTTAAAAAACTAATGATGCCATCTGAAAGCTATGAAAAAGGTCAAAAAAGGTATGTTGGTCCCATTAAAAGGTGAGTGATAGAAAATTTTTTATGAATTTTTTAAGATATTTCCAAGGTCATGCACAATTTGCTCTATTCTGCAACCCAGGAGTCGAATTTTTAAGATCTAAATATACCACCTGATAGATATTAAAAAGGTCAAAAAAGGTCAGTTATCTCCAATAGAACTGACTGTCAACGATAGAACATTTTTAATGTTAATGGAAGTTTTCAAAACAATATGCATGAATTCATCAGTTATCAATCAAAATAATATATTGTTAGTGAAATAAAAATATTTTTATGTTAAATTCATATTTTACCAAATTAAAAATTAAAATAAATTCTCAACTATAAAAACAATTATGATTTTTCGTTGCTAAAATTGGTTGCTAGAAGTGTTCGAACTTTTGAAGATTTTAATTATTTTCTTTGGAATTCCACTTGTGAAGTGGAGAAGATGTGGAAAAAATGATAATTGAAATAAAAAAATTAAATATTTTTAAAGAATTTTTATTGCTGGCCAATAAATGCCTGTTGACTTACCGTTTTTGACCTTTTTATATCCTACAGTCGACTCTGGACTACACATTGGGGCAAAATAATTAAAATATATAAATCTTAAAAAAATTTCTACAAAATTATCTTTCGTTGACCAATAAGTGGACATAACTGACGTTTTTTAATCTTTTTCATGTCTTTCCGGTGGTATATGTCCTTTTTTGAAATTCGACTTGTGGACTGCACAATGGGGCAAAATAGTTAAAATGTGAAAATAGTTCAAAAATTTCTAAAAAATATCTATCGTTGACCAATTAATGAACAAAACTGACCTTTTTTAATATTTTTTATACCTGATAAAAAAATACATGTAAAAACAAAACAAAAAACAAATTGGCCATTTCAGCCCTTGAAAGGACTTTGACCGAGCTTCTTATGATCAATTGTGTTGTGTGTGTTATTAAATGTTTGCACACAATTGACCAAGAACTGGACCTACATTTTTTATGCCGACTCCGAACGGCTTACTACTAACGGCTTCATAACGGACGTATGAAACCTATTGTCTCACATCCGTAGGCACTCCACTGCACTAGGGAAACACATTATAGTGACACATTTTTAGGAACACATTTTTAGGTGCACAATTAAAAAATGAGTCTTTCACATACACCACCACCCCACTCCAGACAACCCTCCACCCCCTTACATACTTCTAACTCTCTCTCACACCTCTCTCATTTCGGCGAAGGTGACCATCACCCTCCCAATCCATTTGATGCACCAATGCATCCAGAAATACAAGCGGCGTCAGTAAAATTGCCACAATTCTGGACCACTTGTCCCGACGCATGGTTCGCCCATGCAGAAGTGCAATTTCAGGCAAAAGGAATCACAGCTGACAAGGCAAAGTACGAGTACCTCGTAACCGCTCTAACCCAAGAGGTAATTATAACAGTGTTATACTTCATACAAAAACCTCCGTCCTCAAATTTGTATGAAGGCTTAAAAAGAACTTTGATTGACCGACACTCTTTAAGTGAAGCCAAAAGGTTCGACAAAATTTTGTCTGACACTGAAATGGGTGACCAAAAACCATCTCAATTTTATAGGTCACTTATAATGTTAGCCGGTACTACAGTCAGTAACGACTTGGTTTATAAAATTTGGCTTCGCAAACTCCCCAAAAGCCTTTATATTGCTTTGACCGGATCTGGTCATAGAGAGCTAGAAGAACAATTGAAACTAGCTGACAATTTGTGGGAAGTTATGTCAGAATCCGAAGTCGCTTCAGTTGTCAATAATGCCCAGCGCATGACAAAAATCACCCAAAACTCTGAGCTTGCGATGATAACGCAATCGTATGCTGAAACAACTTCCAAAATCCTAGAAAGTTTCAACAAACTAGCAATTGAGGTCCAAGAGTTAAAAAACGAACGATACCGTAATCATTCACGTTCGAACTCGAGAGAGAATAATTTCCGAAGATTTTCAAGACGAAGATCCCCTTCAAGAAGTGTGTCACGACAACGATCTACCAACTGGGTGTGCAGATATCATTTTAGGTTCGGTAGGGCAGCTAGGCAATGCGAGCAACCATGCTCATTCGATCAAAACGACACCCAACACAACACAACACAACATAACTCAACAAACTAAATGACTCCATCATTGCGACGGCTAATGATGGAAGTCAAACAATACTCACACGCCGCCTTTTTATATACGATAACGACAATCACATAAACTTTTTCATAGACAGTGGAGCAGAAGTTTCAGTACTTCCAATAAATAAATTCAAAGCCCACAAGAAAAATTCAGACTTAATACTAACAATAGCTAACGGTAGTACAATCGCAACTTTCGGCAAGAAATTACTTAACGTAAATTTGAAACTAAGACTTGATTTCCCTTTTACATTTAGACTAGCAGACATTACAAGACCCATCATAGGAGCAGATTTCCTTACGAAATATGGACTCTTGATAGACTTAAAACACAAGAAACTCATAGATCTTACACAACTATCAGTTAACGCAATCACAGCATTTACAGAAACATCACTACCCAAACTAATTACACTAGACAACAAATATACAAATATACTCAAAAATTACCCATCACTAACAGCTGAACCCGACTACTACAAACCAGTTAAACACAAAACAGTACACCATATCACAACAGAAGGACAGTTACCTTTTTCAAGACCAAGACGCCTGGACTCCAACAAATACAAAATCGCCAAACAAGAATTTGACTTCTTAACTAAAGCAGGCATCTGCCGTCCTTCAGACTCCATGTCATCGTCTCCACTACATCTAGTACCAAAAAAAGATGTGAACGACTGGAGACCTTGTGGTGACTATAGAAGACTAAACGCAATTACAGTCCCAGACCGCTACCCTCTATCACACAAACACGACCTATCTATTGACTTACACAACAAACATATATTTTCGAAATTAGACCTAGTTAGAGCATACCACCAAATCCCCATGGCCACTCAAGACATACATAAAATCACAATTACTACACCGTTCGGAATGTTTGAGTTTCTGAGAATGCCATTCGGTTTAAGAAATGCAGCTCAAACATTCCAGCGATTTATCAACGAAGTATTACGAGAACTAGACTTCGTATTTGTATACCTCGACGACATTCTGGTGGCCAGCGAGACAGAAGAAGAACATCTCAAACATCTTAATTTAGTTTTTGAACGACTAGACAATTACGGACTGAATATTAAACCAAACAAATGTATTTTCGGCGTAGACAGAATAAATTTTTTAAATTACGACATTTCAAACAAAGGCATACAACCATCTCCCGATAGAATTCAGTGTATTCTTAACTATCCAAAACCAGAAACAGTTAAACAAATGCAGAAATTCATTGGGATGATTAACTACTAGCACAGATGCATTCCTAAATTAGCACACACACTCACACACATTTATGATATGATAACTTCAGCAACAAAAACGAAGGACAAACTCTCAACATGGACAGAAAACACAACAGAAGCATTCGCAACAATAAAAGAAAGTTTTACTAAGGAAGTGCTACTTAATCATTTTAATAGCAAAGCAAAACTTTCTATCGCTGTAGATCAGAGGTGCACATAAGAGCTTCGGGGAGCCGCTCGTCTTTCACAGACAAGTCGTGTGTGCAAAGCTGCCGAACTTCTGCGACGCTAGCATTGAATCAGTTTGCGTTTGATCTTCACGCAGTAAGCATATTGTGCGCAAGTTGCTATGTTGAATGTTTTTCTTGTACACACATACTTAAGCAAAAATGTTGCGCTTGTGTTGGAAGCTCTGCCAATGCTGTGCATCACTGCTGTAGATGCATCAAACACTGCTATAGGTGCAGTTTTACAACAAGAACACAATCAGGAAACAGAACCACTAGCTTTCTTTTCAAAGAAATTATCACCATCAGAGACAAAATACAGTACGTTCGATCGCGAACTTTTAGCAATTTACCTTACAATTAAACACTTTAGACACTATTAAGAGGGACGAACATTTACAATATACACAGATCACAAACCACTTACTTCAGCATTACATTCAAAAACAGAGAGAAGCCCAAGGCAAAAACGACACCTAGAATTTATTGCACAGTTTTCCAACGACATCAGACACATTAAAGGTACCGATAACACCGTAGCAGACGCACTTTCAAGAGCTGAGATAGAGTCTTTCACAACCTCTGAGATAAACCTCAGAACTCTACAAAAAGAGCAGACTTCAGATTCAGAACTACAAGAGATACTAAATTAACACACTTACAAATTCGAACAAATACACATTCCAATACTTAACATAAAAATTTGGTGCGAACAAACAAGTTCAGGAACACGTCCATACATTCCACAAACATTACGCAAACAAGTTTTTGAACAATTACATAACATTTCACATCCAGGTACACGAGCTTCTCGACGTCTCATAACACAAAGATACTTTTGGCCCAAAATGAACACACAAATCAACAAATGGTCACAAGAATGCGTTAGTTGCCAACGAGCTAAAATACATAGACACACGAAGACAATTCCACACAAAATAGACATTCCACACGGTCGTTTTTAGCATGTTCATGTCGATTTATAGCGTTTTCTTTTCTCAACGAAAATTCTGCCCTCTGAAGATGCAGAATTTTTTCCATTTTGACCTGACTCCACAGAATTCTGACCTGTTTTTAGCTGAGAATAGATCACAAAAAATGCCAAATTTTTTTTTAAGTTTTCGAGTTGGCACCCTTTTTGAAAAATTTCAAAAGAATTAAAGATAACGAAATTTTAAAACTTAAATTTCAAAAATTTTTTCCCGCTAAAAAAAAATTTTTTTTTTTTTCATAGAAAAATTTTGTCCTTTCTTTCACAGTTCAATCTTTTCTGAACAGTCAATGGTAACGTTAACTATTTTTCACATATGTCATTTATTTTGTTTATTCAGTTGGTAGCAATTGAGGTCAGAATTTTTCGAACCGTCGAAGTAGAGAGGGTAGAAATTCTGCATTTTTTCTACTTTAAAGGTAAAAATTTTCGATAAATGAACACGATTCAATTTCAAAGGTCAGAATTTTATTTGAGAAAAGAACGAAAAAAATGCAAAAAAAATCAAACAGGGCAGAAAAAATTCAAAATTTTTTTGAGAAAAGAAAACGCTATTAGTTGGCCCTTTACCAATATCAAATGGTTACAGATATCTGCTTACCCTAGTTGACCGAAACACACGTTGGCCCGAAGTGTATCCAATTAAAGATACCAACGCCAGTACTATCGTAGATACACTTCAAAAGGAATACATCTCACGTTTTGGAGTTCCTCTGGAAATTACTTCCGATCGAGGACCTCAATTTACGTCCACAACATTTAGAAACTTCGTTAAGAATCTAGGAAGCAAACACATTACCACTTCTGCTTATCATCCACAAGCTAATGGGATTGTAGAACGATTTCACCGCCAACTAAAGACTTCTCTAATAGCGAGTAACAACCAGACAAATTGGTACACAGAGCTACCACTAGTTCTTCTAGGACTCAGGTCCACGGTCAAAGAAGATATTAAAGCTTCACCAGCTGAAATGGTTTTTGGTCAAACACTCAGACTACCACAACAAATAGTAACACACAGCAGTCAGAACTTTAATTCGTCGGACACCTTATCTAAACTTAAAGAGGCCGTAGAAGATCAAAAGTCGAACATTGCGCATCACAGTACCAACTTCCAACAATATTTACCTCGAGCCCTCAGTTCTTGTAACTTTGTCTTCGTCCGCAACGACACGATTCGTAAAATACTGCAAGAGCCGTACGATGGTCCCTTCGAAGTTATTGAGAGAACACCGAAATACTTCACAATTCGTAAAAATAACACTAACATAACAGTCAACGTTGACAGACTTAAACCCGCCACCTTAGACACTAAAACAGCATTGACACATTCAACTAAACATAAAAATAAAAAAAAAGTACACTTTAACCTATTAGCCAATACGACCAAAATTTTTTAGAAAGGAGGGGGAATAATGTGGTGACTCAATACCACCACATATAAACACCAGCATCACAACATACAAAACACACACTTTACAAATTATACATTTTCATATTTATCCAAAAAACTATTTTCTAAGAATTAAAATATTGTCAAATATTATAAATCAAAAATTTTCATTTGTAAAAATCATTATTCAATTTGTATTCGTTGGAAACAGTTCCTAAAATAAATATTAAATAAAAATTAAAATTTATAAAAAGAATCTTTTATTTGTGGATACATTACCCACATATGTGTATATATATACGAGTCACTATGTAATTTTGAAACATTTTGGAACACCAAACCAAGTAACTAATAAGTCAAGTGAATAAGAAAAATTTTAAAATTTTGATTTAAAACAAACAAGTTTAAGCATACATATCTAATTCGAAACGCAATATTATAAAGGAAAAACAACTGAAACGATCTCGAATATTGAATTACTTCAGCCAACATTTTAACAGAATATAACAATATTATTAACCGAGTTAAGGTTTGAAACAAAATTTTAAAATGTATAAAATATTTAAATGTAAAATCATTTTCCGTTTTAAGGCATCCACCGAATCACAAAAATTAATAAAGCTGTAGCTATTGTTGAAATCACTACACATACATCGTAAAGGGTCATGAAGGGCAAAATTTGAAGTGCACTGACTCAACTTAAAAAGCACAAAATGTCTAGATCCTCTTCTTGGGATGTTAAAGTTAAGAGATGAGAGAATATATTGGGAGTCAATATCACCACAAAGTAACTTATATAGGAAGGTGACATTAAGCTCCATTCTTCTGCTTCTCAAGGCAGAAACGCCTTAAGTAAAATTTGCTTAAGGCGGGTTTCATACGAAGGAAGAATTAAATCTGGGTTCCAACGATGATGACGTAAAGCAAAAAGTGAAAACTGTTTTTGAACCGATTCCATAGCATCAATGTGGACGTTATATTGAGGGTTCAACAAAACTATGTACAATTTCTAAGTGGATGTTATTTATAGTGTAATTTGTTTTATGAGCAGTTCTACGTGAGAAGGTCATTGATTTGCATTTTTTTAAGTTAAGGTTTAATAGGCTGAAGTTACACCAATCCACTAGTCTGTTTAAATCAGATTGTAAAAGGTGTTGTTCGCCGAGTGACTTGTAGGTAAGAAAAAGTTTCACGTCGTCAGCATACATTAAGACGTCACAGTGTTTAATTGCCGAGGGAAGGTCATTAATAAATAGTAAGAATAAAACCGGTCCAAGATGACTTCCTTGAGGAACACCAGATGTTACCATAATATTTTGTGATAGAGAATTTTTATATAAATCTTTTTGAAAACGTCGTGATAAATACGATTCTGTCCAATTTAGCAATTTGACAGGAGACCCAATTAGCTTTAGTTTTTCCAATAGAAGATTATGATTGACGCAGTCAAAAGCTTTGCTAAAGTCCGTATAAATAACGTCAGTCTGTTTTCCTAAAGTAAAACCTTTTATTACACGAGTTGTAAACTCGAAAAGGCTTGTTGAAGTTGATTTACCCTTTAAGAAACCATGTTGAGTGATAGAAATCGAGGAAGATACGAAGTGGTTAGTTGTTCAGTTATGATTTTCTCAAATAATTTAGGGATTGCGCTTAATTTGGCGATGCCTCGGTAGTTAGTGACACTAATTTTGGAGCCAGATTTATGAAGGGGTATAATATATGAATTTTTCCATATAATGGGAAAATGTCCACTTTGCAAGGATATATTAAACATGTTTGATATAGGAGCACACAGGTTGCTAGCAGATTCCATGGATTCTTAACTACGATTTCACATTCATATAAATATGAAATAAATAGAGCAAATAGTTCCCTAGGATTTATTAAACGTTGGGCAAAAGAGTTTAATGATCCTTTTATTACGAAAACTTTATTCACTTTTCTAGTTCGGTCTATCTTAGAATATGCTTCAATTGTTTGGTCTCCACGATACGGTTGTTACATCAATGACATTGAATCTGTTCAGAAAAAATTTCTTTTGTTCTGCCTGAACTATCTTTATTGCAACATTAACTTTAATCTACCACCTTATGAATATCACCTACAGCTATAAAATCTTCCTACTTTGCAAAATAAGAGAGTTCTTGGATTGTTAAGCTTTTACATGGACATGTAGACAGTCCATATTTATTGAGTAAAATTTACTTTAATATTCCACTTCGTCCTAGAAGATCTTTTGAGTTACTTTTTATGAACTTTTGTAGAACAAATAACTTGCAAAAGAACCATTAAGAAGCGCTTGCGGAGACTTTAATTCTGTTTCAAATGTTATATCTTTAAATGAATCCATTTACTCAATTAAAAACAAAATAATAGATTAGTTGCAGCACCGACAGTGATTCTGATCATGCTATTCCAATGACACATCATTTTCGCCTGGTTATGGATATACATAAAACAACACATACATCTTAATGGACTTATCTCAACATGTTTTGGACCTCCTAATGTAAACGCATTTTTTCGGTTGTGCTGTGCTGGTTGTATCTTTTGGACTTTGTCCTACAACCAGCGAGAACGATTTGTCTAACATATAATAATACGACAGGCCAATGAGACCTAGTATTCTCAGTGCCAGCGTTCGCAACCATTTGTTTGTTTCTATGGAAGTTGGTGTGGTAAATATGACCTTGTTTGTCGAAATACCACCTTGCTGTGAAAGATATGTATTATGTATATGGTTACACTTATCAGTGTGGCGTACAGACCTTGTTTGTCTTGATACCTCCCACCGTTCTAAGCCAACACCATGGTGCCTTACATCACAACCATGTTTGCCTTGGTTCCACAATGTAAATATGTATTATTTTGAAAGATCGAATTTTAAATTACGTCAATATCAAAATATCATTATATTTCAGTTATTATGCCATATTCTAAATTGTTATATATAATTATAATAAATTGTTTTGTAAATGACTAAATTTTAAAAGCTATAAAGCCTCAAAGGCTTAGCTTATAATAAATAAATAAATAAATTAGCCAAGTCTCACTCAAGTGACTCATAATAAATAAATTAACCAATTTAGTTTTAATACCACGAACGTTTTGATATAAGATGCGGAACTGAAGGCAGCAATCTAGTTTTTTTGGTTCAGGTCGCGAACAGGTAAAGAAGCAAGTGTAGTTCTTGGCTGCGACTTGACCCAAAAACTTCGATTGATAACTTTATTGTAGGCTTCAGAAGGCAAAGATATTTTAAAAGATGAAGTGACACGTTCATGAGAGAACTTGTATTTATAAACAGAAATATTTTTATTCAAAATATTCAGGTTTGTTCTTAAAAAGGAAAGAATGTCATTCTTAGACGTATCAGCTGCAAATTGCGAAACAAATATAGGTCTTGCAGGCGGAATCACTACAAGATTTTGTACACTGGCTGATTTGAGCTACTTATCGATATTAGTTAAGGTACTGCGCCTGTTGTAACGAACCTCCCTGGGTTCTTTTGTAACGCTTAGGTACGCTCAGCGGGATTCCAGGGTCCGCGACAAGAATTTATAACACTTTGGTTTTTTTATGGTTATCTATGTTTAACATTGTTTTATTGTTTCCTTGTTTACTTGATATAATAGCTGTGTTTTTTACCAAGCGAGTTGTAAGAAAACGACCGCTTATCATATGTATACTCGCTTAAATAACACAGGAAACTTTTAGTCGCTTAAAATATTAACGAGCAAACGAAAAAAATGCTTCCAAGTTATGTTCCAATAATTGTGTAAATTTCCTATAAAGGTGACAACTATGACTGATTGATTTTCAATAGTGATGCATGAAATTAAAATTTTTTGTACCCAATACTTTTTATGAAATATTCAAAATTAATTTTTGATGAATATTTCTTTAAAAATACACTTTTAATAAGCAGTATAAGCAAAATTCATCAAATATTCTTATTATTTGAAACAATTATTGGCTGTTTAAATGTTTTGTAATGAAAGCCTTTGTTGTATCGGGTACATTTTCAGAACCGAATTTCAAGTACTTACAATCTGAAAATTGATTCAGCACTAATTGTCAAAACTTTGGAATATCAAATAGATTGTCAAAAAATTATTGAAAAAATTTGAAAAGAAATGGAAAATTTCTCAAGAAACGTAGAAGTGAGCGACCTGATAGGCTATATCCAGTTAGCCATAGTTCATTCATCACGATGAAGACAATTATAAGTACAATTTATTAGTAAGTATACACAGAAATTTTATACAGAGTTAAATTGTAATTGTCCTTAGTCGACGGGGTGCCGCAAAGACATCATCGTTAAGACATGCTGTAGTTTTTTGAATCGACTGATGCCCACTAAAGGTGACCAAGCAAATTCAAAACAGTAAATTGAAGAAGTTTGCGATAAAGCCTTTTCTCAAAGTCAAAAGTCAAGTCAAACAACCATCTGATACAAACTGCCTTTATTGCCCCCGAAATCAGTTTCAGCTATAGATTTCATTGATCCCGCCTAGAGGAAAACACATCGTTTACAGACACATGTATAATTCGATACCATATACAAAGAGTGGATAAAACACGTGGTTCTAACAGAGGTTGTGCTTCTTTTGAACATTTTAAGGATATGTGCGCTCGGGTGTGATTTTTATTTAGGCTGAGTTCCAAAATGCATTTTAACAAGGCATCAGTCTATTTTTCTTTGGATTGGTTCTTCGTAGATTCACCAAAACTGCGTAACTAGGTTGCTATTATTAAGGACGCTTTAGATGCGCTTTAGATTTGGTGAGTCTACTATACAGCAATCCAAAGAAAAACACACTGATGCTTTTTAAAAATGGATTTTGGAACTCAGCCTTTCTTTTCAGTTGAGTTACACAAAAATTGTTGGATGTTCATTTTGTGGAAGTGTGGATAGTTACAAGAAAAGAATAAAACCTAAAATTACAAGAAAATATCAAAGTGGATAAATGTTTATTTGTTCTGCTCCATTCATTGCTATTTTAACTTCTTTCTGAGCGTCAGGAATTCGGTGCATGATAATATTTGGAGATTGTTTTTTTTTAATTTTATTTGTTTTTATTTTTATTTTTTGACATTTCAGAAAATGCTTCCAAGTTACAGAAAACATTTTTAAGCGACTAAGTTGTCGTTTTTTGCCTACTCGCTTAGTAAAAAACACAGCTCATATATTATATAACATATAATTATTAAATATTTCAATTGCTTGTATTTTTCCACCGCTTCTCCTGCTGCTCCACCGAACTGTTCCGCCGTCATCTAGCAGTTGGGCCTACAAGCCACCGACACTGCTAGCTGGAAAAATAAATAAACAAGCGGGCTTACAAGCCACGGACTAGTGTTTAGTTTGAGCAGGCAGGCTTACAAGCCACGGGCACTGCTAACAAGAAGGTTTTAAAACAGGTGGGCCTACAAGCCACCGACTCTGTTTTCTGCTACTCTGCAGGTGGGCTTACAAGCCGCTAACTCTACTCGCCGTTATGCGCAGGTGGGCCTTCAAGCCACCAACTCTGCTTGATGCTGTTTGCAGATGGGCTAACAAGCCACCGACTCTGCACTCGCGTCTTAGTTTGCCTTGTTTCCCTGTGGTGTTACGTGCTGCAGCTCCTCGATGCAGACTCTGCTCGTTGTTATTTTGGGACTCTGCTCGATGCTATTTTGGACTCTGCTTTGCTCGCAGAGTCCAAAATATCAGGGCCATCAAATTTAGGAGCCAATTTGGCTGCAAAGTTATCAATTGCCTTCGATAGGTGATGTTGTTTGATCAAGACGACTGCACCAATCTTTGGGCTCCAGTTCCGTCTTCGCAGGTTGTAATGTCGGGCTTGGTCTTGCGCAGCCCGCTCTTGGTTGCGGCGTACAATCTCGAATGTGTCTTTTAGCTTGGTTTGTCTCTCAAGTGCTGTTTGGGGCTCTTGTCCGGTGCCAAATGTTTGCTCATCATATATAGTTTTTGGTAAGCGGAGTTCACGTCCTTGGGTAAGAGAGGCTGGGCTATATCCTGTGGTTTCAGAGACACTCGTGTTCATGGCTAGTGAAATTTCTGATAGCAGTTCGTCCCAGACGCGTTGTTGTTCACCAGTAAACTGTGCTTTCATCGTCTTGATAGTTCTGTTGGCCCGTTCCGTTGGATTTTCGTGGGGTGTATACGGAGCAGTGATTTGGTGTTTCACTCCTAGCTCAGCTACAAATCTTTTGAATGTTCGACTCGTAAAGTGGGCGCCATTGTCCGTAACAAGGACCTTTGGGACGCCAAATCGCGCTAAGATACGCTCTCGAAACGCGCGTTGGAGGTGATCGCTGGTTACGGAGTGAGATCACTTCAGTCCATTTCGAGAACTAATCGAAAAACACCAGGAGCATGGTGTTACCATATTTAGATCAGGGCAGTGGTCCCACGAAATTGGCACACAAGATTGACCAAGGCTCGTCCGCGATTTGGGTAGGCATCCTACCAGCAGGACTTTGTTGGCTTGGTTTATATCTTTGGCATGATTCGCAGCGACGCACGTAACGGCTGATATCACGAAACATACCTGGCCAATAATATATATTGGCTACTCTCGCAACTGTTTTTCGTATGCTTAGGTGACCGGCACACGGACTATCATGGTTTTCTTTCAGAACTCTTTCTCTCGCATAGGTGCTTGGCTCGCTATGTGTCGATACATCTGTCCGTCTTCTATGATGTAGTCTGGGAACTTGGCTGGGTTTTCTAAGATTTCATTAGTCTTCTTCTGTAACCAATTACAGGTACCGTCTGTGGCATCTTCGGTTGTTGTTTTACGCACCGTCTCGAGAGGTTGTCGAGATAAGGCGTCAACGTTCACGTTCAATTTTCCACTGCGATATTGTATATCGAACGTGTGCTGTTGAAGTTCTGGTCCCCACCTGGCTACGCGTCCAGGTGAACTTTCTATTGAATTGAGCCATTTCAGCGACAAGTGATCCGTGATCACTGTGAACTTGTAGCCTTCAAGATAAGGTCACATTTTACAGATTGCCCATACTATTGCGAGACATTTTTGTTTTGTTGGTGAGAAGTTCCGCTCTGCTTTGTTAAGGTGTCGGCTGGCATACGCTGGCATTCCTTGACCTTGCGTCAGGGTTTCAAATGCTTCCTGCTGGCTGTCACCCCACTTCCAATGTTTTCCTTTTCCCAACAGTGTCGTAAGTGGGTGCACAATGGTTGAAAATTCCGGGACAAAGCGTCTATACCACGAGGCTATTCCCAGGACTCGCCGTTACTCTTTCGTGTTCGTAGGGCCTCTTACTGCTTGATCGCTGATATTTTCTCGGGGTCGGTGTGTTTTCCTTGCCTACGTACGACATGACCTAAATATGTCGTCTCTGGTTGGAAGAATTCGCATTTCTCAACGTTTATCTTCAAATTTGCTGCCCGGAGTCTTCGAAAAACTTCTTTTAAATTCATCATATGTTGGTGAAATGAGTTTCCGGTGACGATTATGTCATCCAAGTATGCACATGCGTGTGGTTCTATTTCAGGACCAATAACTTGGTCTAACGCACGCTGAAAGGTCACTGGGGCTGAATGTAGCCCGAAAGGCATCATCTTCCATTGGAACAGACCACGACCTGGTATCGTTAACGCCGTGAATTGCTTACTACCCTCGTCCATAGGAATCTGCCAATAGCCATTTTTCAGATCTGGACTGCTGATGTATTTTGCATCACGGAGGCGGTCTAGAATATGATGTATTCGTGGTATTGGATAGGCGTCTGGTATGGACTTTTCATTTAACTGCCTTTAATCTACGCAGAGTCGCCATTTTCCCGTCTTCTTCTTCATCACCACGATTGGAGCGCTGTGAGGGCTATAGGAGGGCTCAATACAACCCTTTTCTAGTAACTCGTCGATCATTTTATTGATGATCTCTTGCATTGCAGGATTTTTCGGAAAATATCTCTGTTTTATTGGTCTTTCGTCTTGCACCACTGTGCATAATGGAGAAATGCCAGTTGTTATCGCCTCGTGACATTTTAATGTTATTGTCTGGCCGCCGCACGTGAATGTTGCCTGCATTCTGAGAAGAAAATTAATTCCAAGAATGATATCGTCAACTATGTCAGGTAGGACGAGTAACGAGATCCTTCAGCTATCTTTTCCTAGCCTTACGTCCAGGATCAGAGCTTCACGAACGGTTCGCACTGAGTTGCCTGCCATACGCACGACGATGTTCTCCTGTCTCTTCTCACCTGTGTGAGCCAGTTTTTCTGCTAACTGTTGGCTCATAAAACTCCTGGTTGCTCCTGTGTCAATCGTAGCCTTCTGAACTTCATCTCCGAGGGTTACAAATGCAAAAATGTGGGCTTCGTCGTGCTGCAGGCTTTCTACGGGATGTGAGGGACCGTATGTGCTCTCCCCAATAGGCCTCGCCTCTATCGGGTGGTCTGTCCGTTTCCCGACTGCCGACGACAGCAGTCAATCGTTCGTAGCCCACGCTTTCCACACTCCCAACAGAAGATTACCCACGGATTTCGACATTCGGGCCGCATGTGACCGTCTCTGCCACATCGTCTGCACGCTGTTCGTGGATTTATGGATGTCTCCCTCACCTGAGTGATCATTCGAAGACGCTCTTCTCTCGGTCGCTGGGCTGGTGCTCGTGTGGGTGCCGTATCTGCATGTATGCACTCAAAATCTTCGGCTAACGCCATGAGCTCTTCCAGGCTTGCAAAGTCTTTTCTCTTGATATATAGTTGGTACTCTTGTCGACTATTCCGGAAGGTTCTCTCCGATTTTTGTTCCTCGGTGTAGTTTGAATGTCGCACAAGGCTCTGTAAGGTGAGTACGTAATCCTTAAAAGATTCACCAGTGCGCTGATGCCTCTATCTTATGTCATCATCCAATCTTTCGAAACCTCGTGGGCAAAAAGAGATGCAAGAAGTCTTCTTTGAAGCTTCTCCACTCACGCCACATACGATTATTGTTTTGATACCATGTTAGCGCTCGGTCTCGCAGTAATGCGGGCATCGTTCGCGAAAGATGGTCTTTTACCAAACCATACACTTCCACCAGTTCTTCACGCTCGATAAATGCCAGTGGGTCTCGGCCTCCGTGTTAGTTGAAATCTGGTCATGTCTTAGTTGTCCGTAGTTGCTGAGGCACGGTGAGTCAGCTAGGAGAAGGACTCGTTGCATGTTTTTTTCTAGCTCGATGAACCTTTGTTCCACCTCCGGCTTGTGGTCTACTCTCAGTGCAAAGGTAGCAAACCTTTTCCTTAGTTCCTCAACCGTACCTTTGCCGCTTAAGTTAAACTCTTTGGCGTAGGCCAACAAGTCGTCTCGACGAAGCGCGTGAATCCATGCTGTTTGCACCATGTTGCTTTCAACTTACTTTTTCAGTCTCTGGACCTTTCGTGATTTGTTTTCTCTCACGTTTTCCTGCGTTATTCACTCTAGTGTTACTGCGTTGTTTTCTCGTTGTTTCTCTTAGAAAGGGTCCCTGGGCGCCACTTGTAACGAACCTCCCTGGGTTCTATTATAACGCTAAGGTGCGCTCAGCGGGATTCCAGGGTCCGCGACAAGAATTAATAACACTTTGGTTTTTTATGGTTATCTATGTTTAACAATGTTTTATTGTTTCCTTGTTTACTTGATATAATATATGTTATATATATTAAATATTTCAATTGCTTGTATTTTTCCACCGCTTCTCCTGCTGCTCCGCCGAACTGTTCCGCTGTCGTCTAGCAGTTGGGCCTACAAGCCACCGACACTGCTAGCTGGAAAAATAAATAAACACGTGGGCTTACAAGCCACGAACTAGTGTTTAGTGTGAGCAGGCGGGCTTAGAAGCCACGGGCACTGCTAACAAAAAGGTTTTAAGACAGGTGGGCCAACAAGCCACCGACTCTGATTTCTGCTACTCTTACAAGCTGCTAACTCTACTCGCCGTTATGCGCAGGTGGGCCTACAAGCCACCGACTCTGCTTGATGCTGTTTGCAGATGGGCCTACAAGCCACCGACTCTGCACTCGCTTCTTAGTTTACCTTGTGTAGTTTACCTGTAGTGTTAATTGCTGCAGCTCCTCCATGTAGACTCTGCTCGTTGTTATTTTCGGACTCTGCGATATGCTATTTTGGACTCTGCTTGCTGCTATTCTGGACTCTGCTTCGCACTGAATGCTAATAATCACGCACTGAATTTTTCTCGCACTCTGAATATAATAAAAAGACTGATCTTCACAAATTATGATCCAAGACTCTTCTCAGTCCGTTGTTGCGCTGCCTTTTATAGTTGCCTTGATGTGCCTTTGTTGTCAACCAAATCCCGCAATAGAAACTTCTCGGTTGTTTGGCGTAAACAACATACCGTACGCATATGCTTTTGTTGTTGCAACCTGTTGCTAAAATTGGCCCAGCACTTTGCCTTTGCCTTTCTGCGCTCAGCTTGTTCCGCTACTCGACTGCACGAAAAAATATCACGCCAGCATTGTACGTGTGCGTGTGTTGTACCTCTCTTTCTTGTCTATGTGTTCTTTGTTTATTTGAGCTGAGTTGCCTAAGTATAAGAAAAACGTGATAAAGCATTTGTTTCAATGTGGGTGGTGGTGTTCACCAAATGTCGCGCTTTATTGTTGGCGTCAAAATCGGCGACGTCGATTTTTGGCGTCACACTGTATTATTAGGAACAGGTACCGAATTACCATCACTTGATAAAACGCAAGTTTTAGCATAAGATAAAGCGCCAGAAGTACAAGGAGTGTTTGTGCTTAAGTTAATTGAAGGAATAACAGCAGAAGCCTCAGCCAAAAGTAAATTGGGGTCGACAAATCTTTCGCTACAACCTCAATTTCAGTTGCTAATGCTTCACCTGAAGTATTCCAGTTGGGTGAAGGCTCAATATTACACCCAGTAGTGCCTTGTGGAGTTACATTGGTAGACGGAGAGGCTGCTTTAGCAGTACCATTGGTCAGGCTCCGGAGTTTTATTTTGCTACGTTTGCACTTAGGAGAGACAAAAGCCTCATCCATGCACTTAAACGATTTAAACAAATTTTCATACTCCGACAATCTATTCTGAGCCGCCTCTAGGTCCTTTGAGACGTCCAAGAAGCCCTATCTTGATTGCCTTATAAGCTTTAAAATATCAACATCCGCTGCTCTGCATTCTTCGCATGTCCAACGTAAACCTTTGTTTTCGTTAAGAGCATCGAAAACACGAGCATTTAGTGCTGCACACTTAAACTGAAAAAAGGATTCACACAACCAGCAATTCACAACACGGTCGGATTCTCCTTTAACAGCACAGTTCCGGAATTTGCAGTACATTATAACTTGTATCAAATTTTAATTTAAGTTTAGTTTTAAGGTTATATTAAATTAAATTTTTAGAATCAAAAGTAGCTTTGGCAACCCTGTTTGAAGAAGTTCGATAAGCACAGAAAAGTACAGGTTTGTGTACTAGCTTAGAAGCAGTAAGAACTTAAATGTACACAAATGTCAGAACAGCTGATAAGAATAAACAAACAAACTTAAAGCAGGAAACAAGATAAAAGAAATAGCAAATATATATATGTGAACCAATTTGATTTTATATAAAAAAGATAACTTCAGCGCATTCACTGAGTGTAACTGCAGAAATCTAACGACGATCGTCAGCAAAATAGTTTAAGTTAAATTAGAATAAATTTAAAATGTTAAAACCAGTTCAAATAAAGAATTTAAAATAAAACTTATAGAGGTGAAGTAAAATACGACTTGTGGCAAGAAGCAAGAGTTGCCAGAGGAGCGATTGAAATATTGAGCGATTAGCAATGGCATGTGAACGTCGATTTTTTTCTGTTCCTTGTTGCAGCGCCTGGCCTTAGCCAATGGCTCAATGCATTGGTGACTACTTGCAATGGTCACTTCCTTGTTATCGCTCCAACGCACAATGAGAATGTCATTCGTTTTGTCGAAAGTATAATCGATAGCGCCACAAGGCAATTTTTTCGCACCGGTCTTTACACAGTCATCGGCCAACCGATTGACGCGATCTGTTACAGTAGCGAAGAAACTGTAACAGATCGCGTTACAGTTACAGAAAAGAATCCTCTCCGACAACAGGCACATCAAGTTATAAGAAGTAAAAAAGATATCGAAGTACACATCATGGCGAATTGGATAATCGAAAATGGACAAAAGACGCAAGGCTGTATAAGCTAATAGTCCAATATCTTTGGGGAATCTTCCAGCACCCTCATATGGAATAAACTGGCACTCGTATCCCTCCAACGAACAGAGGTACCACAATTTAAAAACAAACCGGATCGGCTTGCCGCGTATGTACATTTTTGATGAATACTTTCCTTAATATGGCACCATTTGCTCATCTATCGACAAATGTGCACTGAACACTCCAAATTGCATGATATTTTTGTTGAACAACTTGAAATATGGCGCAAGCTTTCCGAATTTATCGGTGGTGTCAAACGTATAGTTGTCCACAAGATGCAAATATTATTTAATTTTTTGGACTTTCTTCCGACTCATTGCATTTCGTACGATCTGCCTTCCTAAAATGGGTTCACTGGGTTCGCAATGGCTTCAATAGTCGGAAATATGTGGCACCATACTTTACCCCGACATCAACTAAATTCTGATGAAGCGTTTCATTTCAGGTATTGTGCAAAACTCTTCAGATCGAATATGCCGATTATATTACCTGCAATCATGACATACCTGATAATAGCTATTGATAATTTAAATTTATTTTAAAAATAATGTTTACAAATAAGACAGTTAGGGTATTCACTTCAACGCTGAAATTTCCGAAATCGCAAATTTCCGACGAGTTGAAGTGAGCGACCGTTTTTAAGTTTTTTTATGCTTCTGTCAGCATGAAAGTCGCCATAGCTGGCTTTTATCGAACGCCAACAAAACAATTGATCGTGTCTACCGTTTCTTAAAAAAAATATTGTTTGCCGTCTTAATTATTCTTAATTAATAATTTAGTAATTGCATTATAAGCTAAATATGATGCTTAATTTGACGAATTTATATAAAAACAGACAAAATGTTCTTCTTCTTATCATATTTTGCATGTTCACAATGACTCACATCAACCGAACAGGTCTACTAACGACTACTGAACATATCTTTTCTTCGCAAATTTACGACGATTAATTTTCATCAACTCAATAGATGATTAAATTTAAGCAAACTTCGGAAAACCAAAACAACAACAATTGCATTGAAATTTTCGTAAATTTCAGATTTCGGAAATTTCAGCGCTGAAGTGAATACCCTAAGTGTCTTTTACATGTAACAAGAATTACAGAAATAACAACAAGTTATAAACAACAAATGAATAAAAATAACAAGAATAACTAATACAACTTAAAAAAAGCATTAAAACAGAGAATTTAAGTTGTAAATTAAGAGAAAAAAAAAATATAAATATTAATGATCTGAATAAATATTAATATCAGCAACAGCTAGTAAATATACATAATAAACAAATAACTCGAATTTATTTAATTCGTGTTTAAATATATTTATAATTATTATTTAAAAGGAACATTATTTTTTATTTCATTAATCTTATTTTATGGGATAAAAGTATAGAAAACAGAAAGTACAAAAAAAAAAACAAAATAAAAAGATAGTATTAAGAAAAGTGTTTGAAAATTTCATACTTAAAGTTGCTCTTATTCTGAATACTTTTAATCCTTACAGTTAATGAATTCCAAATTCTGATGGCGTTTGCAAAGAAAAGTCTGCTAGAGTTCAACAAATTATCTACAGGGATTATAAGGTTAAAATTCCTGTTCGATCTACAAGATTGTAGCTTTTCAAACAGTATTTCGGAGTTTTTGTATAAATCAAATTATGTAAAAAAATGCAGTTCCTGGCATCCAAATAGTTAAAAATATTGCAACCAAGAATCTGATTGCTCACGTGGCTGATGCAGTCGAATTTTCTAAGGCCATAAACATATCTAGCAGCATTATTAAAGGCATGTTGAAACTTAAGTTTGGACCTGGAATCTAGTTTACTGTACACAACTTCTGAGTACGTAATGATGGGCATTATAAGCTGTAGTATTAACTTTGTTCTTGTCTCGAAAGGTACAAATGACGCAGACCACCTCAGGTTCCGCAGGACGTAGTTAACTTTACACACAACAGAATTAACATGATCTTCGCAAGAAAGTGAAGAGTTGATGTGGTAACCAAGATTTTTTACTTTGTGAACAAAGTTTAGCTCTACTCCATTTAGATAAATTATTGCGGCAGCAATATTTTGAACGCATTCAGAAAATAATTTAAACACATCCAGGCAGAATTATCAGTATTTGATTTGACGATGGTTTAATTATCTAAATTAAATTGAAGGTTATAAAAGATGAAATATAAATGCAAAATTGTTACTTATTCTTATTGCGTCCGTTTCAAACAAATTTTTAGCTTAAATAAACTTGCGTGGCTATACATACAAAATTCAGGGTTGTAAGAAATTTAAGGATGTAAAATAAGGTATTTAGTAACAAATAAAAGGCATATAAACAATGTTGTTAACTCAAATATAAATTAATGTTCTTAATGTTATAAGTTTAATAGATTCGGAACATCCCACCGGCCGTGAATCGAAGTATTCAAGTCGAAGATTCACCAAATATATTGTGCCCTTCAAGTCGATGATTCACCAGCAACGTCGAGCACAGCTAATTTTGAAGCAGGTCTTTGTAGCGTACCATTTGAAGTTTTGACAACAGCCGAGTGCACTTGCCCATCCGCTGCAGCAAATACTTTAATTATTCTGCCACGCTTCCACTCGCCCCTACTCTCGTTGTCGTCACAAATAATGACAACGTCGCCAACTTTAATCGGTTCGACTTTCCGATGCCATTTAACACGCCGCGTGAGTGTTGGAAGATATTCCAAAATGTTTGTTTCATTTGCTGTAAAATGTGCCATTGTTTGCGAAGACAACCCGTTTCCTTTACAGCTGTTGTTTGTACATAATTAGGACACCCCAAGAGGAAGTGGTTCCATTCCAAATATCCATTCCAAATATCCATTCTATGCCCCGCCGCGCACATTCCATTTCCAGCCCATTCTCGACGACAAGCCAATCTTCTTTCGCTGCTCCAACGAAATTTGTGCCCCGATCGCTTCTCAAGCGTACTGGAACACCTCGGCGATTTACAAAATTTCGTAGGCATAAGATCGCAGCATCAGATGAAAGGTCCCTAGCCAGCTCCACATGTTTCGCTCGAACCGTTAAACAAGTAAAAATCGCTGCCCATCTTTTTTCTTTACGACGTCCAATGGCAACATACATAGGCCCAAAGTAATCAACACCCGTGTACGAAAATGGTCTAACATACGGCGATAATCGGTCGACCGGTAGTTGCCCCATCAACGGTGGATTTGGCGTAGCACACGCATTTTTGCAAAGTTGGCATTTTTCTTTTGCTGTTCTGACTAATCGTCGAACATCTGGAATCCAAAATTTGGTACGAATCCCACAAACGATTGCTTCT
This sequence comes from Tetanocera ferruginea, assembly GCA_958299015.1. NCBI lineage: Eukaryota > Metazoa > Arthropoda > Insecta > Diptera > Sciomyzidae > Tetanocera > Tetanocera ferruginea. Next base: position 76,579,335 of record OY282640.1, on the reverse strand, counting down.
TGATTCTGATGGTGAAATAACTCGTGATAATGTTGTATGACAAGCCTGGTAAGCGCATGCTGTTTTGGTAATATAATAGGCCTTTTCATGTTTAAAGATGCACATGTTGCATTATCAATTCTTCCACCCAGTCGTATTACCTTGTCATCATCGAGCACTGGTGTCAATTTAAATATCGAACTGCTTTTTTCTACAGGCAAACCCGATAACAGTTGTTGCATTTCTTTGAAAAATATGGCCTTTTGAACGAAACGGCAAATAAATATTTCGGCTGACTTGATATCTTGCGACGGGTGTGGTATATATTCACGTACACAAGCTGTTGATTTAAAAAATTTTGACTTTGGTTTGTTAATTGCAAGACATTTAAATTTATCGGCTGCCTTTTGAACGCAGCATACTATTTTAAGTAATTTATAATAATTCGAATACCTCTCTATTTGAAAAAGTGGTCTACCAAAATTTGCATCAATTTTAAAAATATATTTGGATCGCTTTTCTTCAGCAATGTCATCATCATTTAAATCCTTAGGAAACTTTGGCCAATCTTCTGGTGAAAGTTTTAAAAACTTTGGGCCAGATATCCATCTGCATGTTGAAATATTTTCGATAACGACGAACGGCCGTGTGGCATCATCGGCAGGGTTCAGAGATCCTGGAACCCATTTCCATTGACTCAGTTCAGAGGAATCGAGGATCTCAGCGATGCGGTATGCTAAGAATTGTTTGTACCGGCGGCTGTCCGATTTGACCCAATGGAGGACCGTTTTTGAGTCCGACGAAAACAACACTTCCGAAGGTTTTATACTATGGCTTTCAACAACCGCGTCTTTTAGCCGCACTCCTAAAACGGCAGCCTGTAACTCAAGGCGTGGAACAGAGAGCATTTTTATCGGACTGCACCTCGACTTTCCAGCGACGAAAACAATATCAACTTTGTTTCGGCTGCTGATCTTCCAATAACAAACAGCGGAAAATGCAACCTCACTTGCGTCAACAAATATGTGCAGCTGAATATTGGCGCACGGACTCGTAAAATTTAAATTATAACACCTTGGGATTCTCAAGCCTTTTAATTTATGCAATTCTTTATACCAACAATACCATATGCAGTACAAATCTTCCGGAATCGGATCATTCCAACCAACATTGGTTCTCCATAATTGTTGTAACAAAAGTTTGGACTTAATGATGACATTGGCGACAAATCCAAAAGGGTCAAAAATAGACATTGAGAGACTTAAAACCTCACTTTTCGTTGGCCTTTTATTTCCTTCCAAAACTGCTTCTGACACTCTTGTGAATTTTAAGTCAAAGAAAAACTCGTCATTTTCGGAATCCCAATGCATTCCCAATATTTTTTCTGAATTTGATTCGCCGTGGCACAAATTTGTTATTGTTGATTCTTTTGATGGTAAAGGAATGGCATCCAGTAAAGCTGAAGAATTAGATATAAAACCACGCAGTTCGAATCCGGCTTCCTGATGAATTGAAATAACAGCTTTCATTACAGTGATCGCTTCTTCCGGCGTATCAAAACAATCAACATAGTCATCTACGTAGTGATAATCAGTTATGGCCTTTACCGCACGAGGATACGCGGCGATATATTTATTGGCATTCAAATTTTTTATATATTGGGCAGAGCACGGTGAGCTGGCAGATCCAAAAATCATTGCTCTCATCACATACGTATCTGGCGGCTATATTTATGCGGTGAAACATTTCGCGGATATCAGCACACACGCGTACCCGTCCTTGACGAAAATGACATAAAATCATAAATAATGGCTTTGGTTGATAGGCATCTGGGCCTTTAGAAAGCACAGAGTTTAACGACATTCCTTTCGACTGCGCTGCAGCGTCAAAAACCAGTCTCAATTTACCGCCCTTATTTAAATTGCACACGGCAAAATGTGGCAAATACCAAGTATGATTATCAGTTTTACTGGCTTCCGTTGTGGACAATTTTTGAGCATACGATTTAGATACGTATTCCATGATTTTATTTTTATACCAATTTGCAAAGTCAACATTTTTGCTCATTTTGCTTTCTATTATTTCAAGCCGTTTCAGGGCCATAGTATAGCTCTCTTGAAATTGAAAATCAAAATTTCTCCACAAAAGTCCAGTTTCATACTGACCTTGAACTTTTCTTGTTGTTTCTTTCAAAATTGTTTCAGAATTTTTGTCTTCTAAGGATACGACAGGACTAACAACTTTTGTTCCAAAACTTTCTGTTGTGTAAAAATCTACAACTTGTTTTTGTAGTTCGAGAAAATTATTACTTGTAAAATCAATATGATGAACAGTGGCGTCTGAAACTTTTACTTCATTGGAACCAAACAAGGTCCACCCTAATTTTGTTTTGTGGGCGGCAAAACCTTCATCAAAATTTTTAATTTCAATCGGGCGCACTAGGTTTGTGTGTGGAACACCTATCAAGAGCTGTGGCACAGCATTGGTATAATCATCAATAGAGATTTTATTTAGTTCGGTGTTGTTTGATTTAAATTCATTTAAGTCCAACGTTTGTGGTGGCAAAAATAATTGTTTTATGGTTCGAACATTTTTCATGTGCAATGTTGGCGCGTCGTGAGAAAGCCCAGATATTTCAAAGTCAACGTGTTGAGATATTTCTCTTGTAGTTTTGTTCCCTATCCATCTGAGTGACAATAAGTCTGAGGCACCCTTGATACCGATTGATTTAGCTACACTGTCTTCTAATAAAGAAATTTTTGCGCCATCATCAATAAACGCAACTACACGGCAAGATCCCTTTGGTCCTCTCAGCATTACAGGCATGTATTTAAATAATGTTTTTTTATTTAGGTATTCATCTAAAATTGTGCTGATTATTACATTTTCTGAACCAGCAGTCTTTTTTACAGATGCAGTAGAACTAGCTTGAGTATTATTTTGGCTATGCTCATGTAAAAGTCGGTTGTGGGATTTCTGGCAAGATGAAATTCCACAATCCCGTCGATAGGGACACTTGACTACATTATGTCCAGATCGCAGACAACAAAAACAAAAACGATTATTTTTAACTATACTCCAACGTTCGGCAACGGTGGCTTCCTTAAACTTTGAGCATTTATAAAGAGCATGCTCACCTTTGCAAACAACACATTTATATTTTGACATATTTTCCGTAGAAACAGTAAATACTGTATTAAACTTCTCCCTCTTATTGCCAGCAGAAACTTGCAGAGTTGGCGGCATGGACTCAGTGGCCATGGAAATGTAAATAGCGATTTGTTGTAACCAATCGCTAAATACGCGTACGGTGGGGTACTGTGAAAAAATACTAAATGTATGCTTGATCCATTCCTCTTTTTTGTTAAAGGGTAATTTATTGACTAACTCGCAAGCAGCGTTGGATTGGATAAATGTGGGGCTGCGCCGGCATTTTCCAAGAAAGCAGTGAGATTAGACACCATTATACTATAATTGACCAATTCATTTATTTTTGTAAATGAAACGGCCGGAAAGGCACGTACCTTAGAAATTTGACTTCTAATCAGAATGTCTGGGCGACCAAAACGAAATTCAAGCGTACGCATTATAGCACCCACACTGCTAGGATGAATCAATAAGGCTTCGACTTGTTGTCTCGCAACTCCTCGTAACGCCTTCTGAAGACTTGACAGATTCTCAGACAGGCGTAACTTTTGAAACTCCTGGCGCATTTCCAACATTTCAGAACCATCAGCTCGAATAATTGTGCGGTCGTGCTCATGGTCGCTGTCATCATCTTCCATATTCGAAGGCAAGCTCTCCGATGACATGGCGCACGAATAATCGTCCAATGACTTTGGTGGTACTCCTTTGTTGTTACGCTCGCTTCTACGTGGCATCAAATAGCACGTTCGCTATTAGAATATGGGAGCAGTCAATTCGGCAAGAATAAATAATTAAAGATATTGCGGCAGCAATATTTTGAACGCATTCAGAAAATAATTTAAACACATCCAGGCAGAATTATCAGTATTTTATTTGACGATGATTTAATTATCTAAATTAAATTGAAGGTTATAAAAGATGAAATATAAATGCAAAATTGTTACTTATTCTTATTGCGTCCGTTTCAAACAAATTTTTAGCTTAAATAAACTTGCGTGGCTACACATACAAAATTCAGGGTTGTAAGAAATTTAAGGATGTAAAGTAAGGTATTTTGTAACAAATAAAAGGCATATAAACAATGTTGTTAACTCAAATATAAATTAATGTTCTTAATGTTATAAGTTTAATAGATTCGGAACATAAATCGTTGGTATATAAGACATAGAACGACTGGTTTTGACAATCGGCAAAACGTATTACTTAATTGGATTAAGTGTAAGCTTGTTAGCTATAGCCCATTTAGAAATTTCGCTCAAATCCTCATTCAATCTAAAACATAAATTATCAACAAAACCAAGAAGACTGGACAAATACAATTGAAGATCGTCAGCATATGCATGCATAGTGACGTAACGGCATTTGCTAAAAATATCATTAATGAACATTGAAAATAAAAGCGGACCAAGTACTGAGCCATGAGACACCCCACAGGATAAGCAACGGAAAGCGGAAAGACTATTTCCCGCCCTAATTCTCTGTGACCTACCAACTATGTAACTATTTAACATACGGACCGATGTGCTATAAACACCAAAGTAAACATTTAATTTTCGACATAGTATTGAATGATCAACGGATTCGAATGCCTTTGAAAAGTCTAAGAGACAAAGAAGGCTTATGCATCACACATCAAATGATACTCTGATGTCATATAAAATCTTAGTAATAGCCGTAGAGCAGCTGTGACCTGACCGAAAGCCTGATTGAAATGGAGACAAAAGATCAAGAGATCAAAAGATCAGCGCGGCCATAAGGGATTCAGGATTTGATTTCTTCACTATGGGAATGATTGTCGCAGCCTTCCAAGCATCAGGGAAACACGAGCTTGTGAAGCAATGATTAAATATGTGTGTGAGCGGCATGAGGATGTGCCGCAAAATGAGCTTAATGAATTAAATGGGTATTCCATCTTCACCCACTGCATTAGATTTGAACTTATTAACACATCGGGCAACCTTACACTCGTCGACAGCAACAAACTCAAAATTAAAATTTAAAGGAGATTCAGAAAAAGCAGGACTCGTGTTACAAACAAACACATCACCAGAAGAAGTAGAGTTTGAGATAAAGTATTCGTTTAAAATATTAGGTTCAACCTGGCATTCGACGGATTTAAAATTGCATACGCCTGCTTGTTTCAAATAGCTCTTTGGATGATTGTGCTGAACTTAACCTAGACATAATATATATGGGCATCTCCCAGTGGCACGGACGCAACATTTGCACGGTTTTTATTGCTCGAAAAACAAGAAAGAAACAGAATGAGCCGATATGTATTTAAGTGTTTTAATGCGACGAAGAGTGCTACATTTTATAAAAATATTAGCGAGATTTAGTACAAATTAGTACAAAGTAATAAGCAATCATTCAATGGAACGGACGCGACAAAAAACAGAAGTTTTTAAGCTCGTATAGAAATATGCAAAATTTAGCGAATTTTGAGAACTTTTTTTTATAAATAACTAGCGGATGTAACCCGGTGTTACTCGGGGTTATGCCTCGAGCAGAGAAAAAGGACGATTTTCAAAACTGCTCTTATTTCAACATTTTTTAAATTATCAATAATATTTAAAAATTTTTCAAATTATCGTTTTTTGCGGTTTTGCCCCCTCCGTCGAAAGAGTTTAGTCAAATTTCCGCAAAACTGTACCTGCAAGACATGATTAAAAAAAAAATTATATCTTCAACGTCTCGATCTGGCGTCTGGTTTCTGAGGAAAATGGTCACTCACACTCAGAAATAAACACATACCTTTCTCCGGTGAAAAATTTCTCTATTTTCGATAATAGAAATTTTCTCTTTTTCAAATAAAATTTTCTTCAATTAGAATAAATTCTCACATTTTCGAAGAAATATTTGTTCACTTCTACGAAATGAAAATATTTCAATGTCTTTTATAATGATAAATATTTTACTCGCACAAAAAAATTCTCATTTATAGAGAAAAATTAATTGAAAATGAAAAATTGATCCTATATTTTGATAAAAAATGCACTTTGAGAAGTATTTTCTTCAATTAAAACACATGTTATCTCAAAAATAAAAAGTCTTTTTTTCTAAAAATGATATATTTTTATGTATTTCTCTTTTTCATAGAAGCTTTTTATCATTTTTAAGATCGCATTTAGAGGAAGACATTCTCTGGAGCAAAGTCTATAGACTTTTACACCATAGACCATTTTTCTCTTAATTTGATGCCTTTTATATCATATTCCGAGAAACTTTTTTCTGAGTGCAGTTTGAAAAGTCATTTCAAGAAAAATGCGTTTAAAGTTTTTCTTAGCATGCATTTAATATGCAATTTTATCTCAAAAAATTCCAATTTTAAAAAATCCTATAAGCATCGATTCGATTTGTGGATTGTTTTCGTTCAACTTCGGTTTTGGTTGATACTGTTCGGTTAATTTTTTTATCTCTATATAGCTTTTGCTCGTATTCCTTAAACTTTTTTTTTTCATTAGTCTTTGGTTCTTAACTTCGTTTGCTTTCGGCTCATTTCTTGATTTTTGTCGAAAGAACTTTTAAAAGCATAATATCTATTTCAGTAACAGATATAAATGCCTACCAAGTTTCATCAAAATCGGTTCATCCGTTTTGACGTGAATGGGCCAAATATAGTTGATTGAATAAAGCGCCCTCTCACGGAAGTTTTCTGAAATTTAAATAGCCTCAATTGTGTTACAAGGTCAAGTTATTTCACGTACCAAATTTTTTCAATTTACTACTTAAAGTGCCCTCTTGCGGAAGTCTTTAAAATTTTTTATAGCCTATGTTTTATCTTGGTTGTAGTTGAACGTTCCAAATTTTATTGAAATCGGTTCAGGCGTTTAGGAGTTTTTTAGTTTTTTAAAACGCACACTTAAAGCGACCTCTTACGGAAGTCTTTGGAATTTTTTATAGGCTATGTTTTATCTTGGGCACAGTTGAACCTTCATACCAAATTTCATTGAAATTGGTCCAGGTGTTTAGGAGTAATTATAGAGTGCCAAGCCCGCATAATTCCGCCCACTTTTTAACTATACTTTATCTTGGGTGCAGTTGAACGTTCATACCAAATTTCATTGAAATCGGTCCAGGATTTAAGGAGTTATTAAGTCTTAAAAACGCTCTACTTAAAGCGCCCTCTTGCGGAAGTCTTTGGAATTTTTTATAGGCTAGGTTTTATCTTGGGCGCAGTTGAACCTTCATACCAAGTTTCATTGAAATTGGTCCAGGCGCTTAGAAGTTATTATGGAGTGCCACGCCCACAGACTTGCGCCCACTTTTTTACAACCCCTATGTTCTTTCTCTTTATCAAACGTACTCGGTATTCAAATTTCAGCTCAATCGGATAAACGGTTCGCCAGCCTATACGGAACAGACAGACAGACAGACAGACAGACAAACATTTGATTTTATATATGATATAAAAGGCATCATATTTAGAGAAAAATGGTCTTTAGTGTAAAAGTCTATAGACTTTGCTCCAGAGAATGTCTTCCTCTAAATGCGATCCTAAAAATGAAAAAAAGTTTCTATGAAAAAGAGAAATATATAAAAATATATCGTTTTTAAAGAAAAAGACTTTTTATTTTTGAGAAAACATTTGTTTTAATTGGAGAAAATACTTCTCATGGGGTTTTTTTTTGTCAAAATATAGGAACAATTTTTCATTTTCAATTAATTTTTCTCTATAAATGAGAATTTTTTTGTGCGAGAAAAATATTTATCATTATAAAAGACATTGAAATATTTCCATTTCGTAGAAGTGAAGAAATATTTCTTCGAAAATGTGAGAATTTATTCTAATTGAAGAAAATGTTATTTGAAAAAGAAAAAATTGCTATTATCGAAAATAGAGAAATTTTTCACCGGAGAAAGATATGTGTTTATTTCTGAGTGTGGGTGACCATTTTCCTCAGAAACCAGACGCCAGATCGAGACGTTGAAGATATAATTTTTTTTTTAATCATGTCTGGCAGGTACAAATTTGCGGAAATTTAACTAAACACTTTCGACGGAGGGGGCAAAACCGCATAAAACGATACTTCGAAAAATTTTAAAATTTAATTGATAATTTAAAAAATGTTGAAATGAGAGCAGTTTTGAAAATCGTCCTTTTTCTGTGCTCGAGGCATAACCCCGAGTAACACCGGGTTATATCCGCTAGAAATGAGCTGAAAGCAAACGAAGTTAAGAACCAAAGACTAATGAAAAAAAAAGTTTAAGGAATACGAGGAAAAGCTATATAGAGATAAAAAAATTAACCGAACAGTATCGACCAAAACCGAAGTTGAACGAAAACAATCCACAAATCGAATCGATGCTTATAGGATTTTTTAAAATTGGAATTTTTTTGAGATAAAATTGCATATTAAATGCATGATAAGAAAAACTTTAAACGCATTTTTCTCCAAATGACTTTTCAAACTGCCCTCAGAAAAAGTTTCTCGCAATATGATATAAAAGGCATCATATTTAGAGAAAAATGGTCTATAGTGCAAAAGTCTATAGACTTTGCTCCAGAGAATGTCTTCCTCTAAATGCGATCCTAAAAATGATAAAAAGCTTCTATGAAAAAAAAGAAATATATAAAAACTAGCAGGCCACAGTCGTCCGAGGCTTCGCCACGGACATTTTTTCTTTATCAATAATACCTTTGTATATTTGAAAAATTTCAATAATAAAAAATGTTAAAATATTTGCATATTATTTGTATTTGGAAGCAAATTATATTGAATAGAATAATGGTAATAAAGTGAAGATATTTTCATTTTAGTTATTTAATGCTTCAGTATAAACAACGTTTTTTGATTCATTGGCATTGCCAGGAATAAGAAAACTCTTATTTTCTGCTGTACCGACTCTTAACCATAATTAACTTCTACGATTTTCAACGTTTTTTATTGAATATTTATTATACTCCACCCGCAAAGCGTGGTAAAAATAAATAATTTTGTCACGAAATTTTTTTCACGACCATGAGTCGATTAAGCCATGTCCGTCTGTCTGTCTGTTCATTCGTTTATCCACACGATGACAGCCGTGTCTTTATTGCAAATCTCTTTAAAGTCCAGAGTCGTTCGGTAAATCGAAAAGTTAATTAAGTCGGTAATACTATTTTCGAGTTTTTTATCATATAACAAAGCTAATAAATTTGTCAACTTGAAACAAATATCCTTACATTTTTTGTCTGAATTATGCACTCCAATAAAGTTGAATTTTTGAACTTGTTTTAGGTATTATTAATTATTATTATTAAATGTTTAGAAAGCTGCTGGTTAAAATCTGTTCACACTCTAAATGAAAAATCCAAGATTATGTCAATACATTCCTATAATGTTTTTTAAAAAGGAAACCCTACAATATGTACATTAACCCGAGGGGACTATTTGAGAATTAGATAAGTTAATACATATTAATGTTATTACAAATTCAAAAACAAACGAAGCACGCTCAGAAAGCAAATGTTTGTTCAATAGAATACCTACAATTTCAAATGTTCGCAATATAGAGTCAACAACGAACATTAAATAAGGGTTCGTTATATTGGAAGTTCGTTAAATCGGTGTTCGCTAAATTGGAGCACCACTGTAATGCTTAAATTTGAAACATATTCCCTGAAGTTGAAATTCAACAAAATTTTGTGAATACTTCCATAGAAAGTGACGTCACCAAAATATCAAAACCTTCATAATTTACACAAAAATTAATGTGTTGAATTGAAAGTTCATACATTAGTCTTGTTTTCTTGATAAATAAAAAGTTCTCTGAGTTTGAAATATGAAAATTCGAATAAACTTCAACCTGAGTAATTTGACTTCGGGCCAGTCGAAGATCATTTTTTAATGGTTTTATTTTTCATTTGTCTTTTATTCATCATTAAAGTGATGAATTAAAGTATATTCCTATATATATATATTCCTCACTTTATATTCCATAAAGTTTTTTAAAAAAGCTTTTGTACTTCAAGTATTCATCTTAAGAAGTGCTCAAACATGCTAGTATAGTAGACATTTCATCCAATATCCCAGAAAAATTTTTCGTTAGGTCTTGTTTTTTAATCGATTCTAAAATGCATTACATAAATGCTAATGCAAGAACTTAAATTTAATCCGTAATATATTCACGGCAAAGCATTCACATCAACTTGAAAGTTGTTATTCAAGTATTAATTTCGTGAAATCAGTTATAAACCAACCATTTTAAGCGCTTAATCTTTTCAAGTGACAGCGCTTTCGATTACCTCTGGCTATATAACAATGGCTTTATAAAAATAATGGGTTCTGTAAGCGAGAGGGTAAGCGATGAATGAAATTTTCTGGATTACTTTTTCGATTATATGTTAGCGAAGATTTTGCTGGGATGTTCTCCAGCAATACATTTCTCCAGAGCTTTTTAGAAAAACGTGCTCATGTCATAAATGTCAGGAATAAAAATATACTTTATAATTTTGTGATTACTAAGTTCTGAGACTATACATTGACAAACAAACCTTATTTGCAGCTCTTAACCTGCTAGAACATAATTTTAAGGAGTAATATAATTTTGGGTATCCTGTAACATAAAACAATTTAAAAGCTAAATTTATTAATTGCTTTAAAATTTCTAAAAAAAAAATAAATTGATTAAAATTCATTAAATTTTGTATTTAAATTAAATAAATGATGTTTTATAACAATTTTAGGGCGTTCTGATGTTTTTTTATTTTATTTTGAAGATGTCTATTTAAAACTCTAAGAAGGTTTCCTAACTCCTTTACTTTACTAAAATACATAATTATTATTCTGTTCAAATCAACCAACAAAAACTGTCAAAAATACAGTTTTTAAGTAAAACTATTCTAAAAATTATTCTAATTTTCATGACTCTTGACCTTGTTCTCCCAGGGAAAGTTTGCTTTGGGAATTATGTAGATAATGACTATGAAACAAATTTCTTATATCAATTTGGTATCACTGCGATATTGTGATACTGTGATATTTATGGTCGAGAATAAGGCAGTCAAATGTTACAGACCTCAGTCTTGTCTAGTAAAGTCGAAGCTGAAATGTCGAAATGTATAAAGAGTACTATAAAGAAATTTATAAAAATTAGGAAAAAAGTTTATAAATTAATTTTAATATTTTGTTCTAATTTTCACTTAACTTTTATATAGAAGACGTGGATTGATTTCGAAAAAATGTTTAAATTGATAGTTATTCAGGGTCACTGAGGGAAAATTTGTTAACGTTTTACTTCCCGGTCCTATTTTTTCATTTATTATGCAAAATTATTCAAAATAGATCTTGGGGATTTAATCACTATTGCAAGTCAAAATTTTGCGTAAACAAAACATTTTTGAATAATTCCTTGATTGCGGAAAATTTTTCAGTTTTGTATAAGTTACCAAATTATTTTTCAAATGATATCAAATATATTAATATCGATGAGATTAATTTTTAATTTTGTATATTGTTACCGACTTTTATAAATAATACAATGAATTAAAATATATATATGTTTTCTCATTTGCACTTTAACAAAATAATCATAACAGTAAACTATTATTTAAAAAAATTATATGCATTTCGTAGTACTTTTTTATATGCAATTATATGAATTTCGTAGCATTGCTTTTATGAGGTTAAGTATAACCTTCTTAAAGGGTGCACAATTTAGTTTCGGCCCCAGGTGCTAGAAACCCTAGCTATGCCACTGATTCACTCCAATCGCAGTCGTGTAAGCAAATAATTGCATGCATAATTTACCAACAATTATCTCTTTGAGTCGCTGCTCTTGCTCTCCTAGCGCGGAGCATCGCTCTTGCATTTTCTGTTAAACTTGTCAAACTTGTTTTACGTCGAGGCATTTATTTGTAGTTAAGGGAAATACGAACACTTCATTTTTCAAACTTTTAATTTATCTTTAATCTATACAAAATATGCTATCACACTTGTGAATGCCGCATTTTGAAATATTAAAAAATTGGAAAACTACAATAATAATATGTGTAAAGAAATTGCATGCGGCGTAACAAATATGCACACATTGGTTTGCAGCTCATCATTCTACAGCAATAACAGCACAGCAAGGTTTATTTAACTTGTATTCCCATTAAGTCAAAGAGCGCCAACCGCTTTTGGTTACTCTTCGAATGAGTGTGGAGAGCGAGATCAATAAACTTTAAAGAGAAGGGTTGATAGCAACATGTAGTTTAAACTCTCGTAACACAGACGCGTGAAAAGCAAGCGACCAAGCAATGCTTAGCATCGGTGGTAATTTCCTAAAAAACTTAACAACTTAATTAAATATATTTATTATTAAATTTTCTTAAATAAACCCCACCTATGGCATTCTGTAGCACAAATATGATATTTTAAAATTTTTTTCATAAAAATCGGTCCAGTAGTTTTGGAGTCATTGCTGCACTTAATATTTCCACTTCAATTTTATATAATAGTATAGATAGTGTGAAATTAAATAAAAAATGTATATTTTTAAATGTCAAACAAAAGGTCTAACTGTAAGCTTTTCAAAAAAAATATATTTTTAGTAACTTAATAACGTAAATTTTTATAAAATAACGGTTCTTTTTATTAAAACATTCAACTTTGGAATAAATTCGCTTATAAAATTAAAAATATTATAGCAATGATATTTATAACAAAAATATTTGAAAGGTCATTTAATGACCTTTAAAATGACACATCAATCTTAAAGATCCATTGAGTAACGGCAAAGATATAGATGTTTTTTTGAACAGATTTTTTAACAAAAATTTTTTAAAAAAATCGATAACTCGATAACTAATAGAGTTATCGATTTTTTGTTCAGCGAATCATGTTTTTTTGTTGTTCTGTACCAGAAAACGTCTTCAAATCGCGGCGCCCCGGAAATCGTTATCGTGCCATGTAAATACACTATTGTGATCAAATTTAATGCTTTTAATACCAGTTCAGAACATTTAGTTCAAATGCTGACAAAGTTGTTCACATTTAGAAAATAATTTTGATTAATATGCAACGGTATAGAGTGCCCACCAAAAAACATACATTTGTATATTTTGGCATTCAACGCTCATGCATTGGTGCATGTGAAGGCATGTGTATGCCTTGTGGAGACGGCCTGTAATGAAAACATGCGTTTGCTTTACAGGAATCCAACCTCAAACATCAGCTGTTTAACAGGACGTAACGTAATGTAACGTAGAAATGCAAAATCTACGGAATCTTACGTTCCGTTCACATTACGTTACGTCTTTTATAATCACTTGGATAAGAAATGTATATGTTGAAACATTTATACTATGGACACACATATGGTATCGATACCATGCCCAGCTAGACACCTAACTGCTAGATATGCCATATATGTGGCATAGACATAACGTATAAGACGTTAGGTTTGTATAAAATTCTCCATACAAAATACGTCAGGTTTATTCTAGCGTCGTGAAAATTCTGTGGTCAAATTCCTATCTGTGTGATATGGCATCTCTCTCTGCCACTAAGGTTTTGTGCATTAAAAAAGCTGAAGCTGCTCTGCTCACACACATAACAAATTCCGTAAAGAATTCAATAACAAACAGCTGTTTGTATAAAACAGCAGCTAGCGCATGCGCACCGCTGCTCCACCATAGCCTAGTGGTTAAAGCTCTGACCTATAAAGCAAACTTACGTGGGTACAAATCCCACTCAATAAAAACACATTTTTTTTGTTTAAACATTTTTTAATATTTTTATTAATTTATTTCCATTGATATGGACTTGGATTATATATAACACGGATAATTTTGATAAAAAGTTTAATTTTGAAATATGTAAAACAAGATTTAATTTAAATTAATTAATAAATACTTAAGTAAGTTAAATATTTAACTTACTTACTTAATAAAGTTAAGTATGGTTAAAATAAGTGACAAAATATGAACAAAGAATGATAAGATTTAAGTTTATAAATTTATAAAATTCAACTCCTACGTCCACTTGCATGTTAGGTGCAACTTCATCCACCTTCATGTTAGATGCACCTTGTCCGCGTTCTGCCCATCCACTCACAGCACCATATTCTTCCACTTTTCATTTTTATTCACTTTTCACTTTATTTGTTTTTATTTGCAATTATGTTATTTATTATTTCAATTAGATTTAATTTTTTTATTTGAAAGTTCCTTTCAGCTGCACAGCTTACTGTTTTGTTTGTTTTTTTTTTTCTTTACCCGTTTAGCTTTTTTTGATGCGTAAAAGAGCACGCTATGTAAACACATACAACTTCCCTTGTTTGACTGAAAACCATAAAGTAAGAGTGTGTTAGTGAACACCACATTTTGTTTCTTTGTGTTTGTAATTACGTTAGAGGTGTCTAGCTGGGTGGTATTGAAACCATGAGCAATTGTATACTATATGGTATAGAAGTAGTGACACACATATTGAAATAGTTTTAATTGACTATAGTGTCAAATAATAATTTAAAAATAAATCACAAATTTTTCAGCTGCTTCAATTAAGCTTATCCCGAAGAAAGTTAGATCCTGCAATAAAAAGCCAAGCAAACAGCCTTTAAATCAGACATGAGCTTCCAGTAGCTCAATAAGCTTAGTTGGCTCAGCTACAAATTTGTTTTGTTTTTTCAACTTTGTGTTTGCACATTTGTAAATGCAACAACGCGTGCAAAAAATAACAACAACACGTACAAAGAATAGCAACAAAACCGACGTTCACCAAATTTCTAACTTGCTAACAACAACAAATGCATGCAAAGCCAAGCAAGCCTTACTCGACTGCGCTGCGCTTAAAATGTTTGTACATGTGTAGCAGAAAACGCACATGATTTGTTTTTGTTTTGCTGGTTAATTTTTTTTTTGCAACGATGAGCAAAAGCAAATATGAGGATAATTTTGTGTTTGTTTTAAAAAAAAAAAACCTTGGCTCACTAAATTTATTTTCCTGCTCATAACTGCTTTGAATATATCGCACACGATCTTCAAAAGTGACACAACTCAAAATTTTAAAATTTTCAGGAGAGGCAAAAACTATTTCGTTTTCAAAGCAACTTCATACAAAAGAAGGACACAAAAAATTTTTCATACAAAGAAGGACAGATTAAAACAAAATTTTAACAGTCGATGGAGATGTGCATTACAAATTGGTTTATATTAAAAATTCAAAATTGAAAAATTTTGAGTTGTGTCTCTTTTGAAGAGGGTGTGCGATATGTTCGATGGTCGCACAAATCGCTTTTGTACGTGCCATGTATAAAATAATAAATTTAATAATTTGAAAGAGCTTGCTTCATTGTTTTTCAACTGCAATTTTTTTAAATTTAAATGTTTTTCAAAATAATATTTTTCAATATTCTGACATTAATGTAGTTAAAAATGTTAACGCCCTCTCACATTGGCGCTAATATCAGATAAAATATAGCAATATCAGGGCTGAAAGTTGAAAAAATGTATGCTAGCATGTAGAAACCATGAAAATTTGGTGTTTTTTGTATACAATGAATGAGACGCTATACTAGTTTCAGAAGCTGGTTTATAGCTGGTATACCGTGACACACATGTGGTATAGAAAGAAGTGTTCTTACTTTGTAGTATCGAAACCATATGTGTGTCTCCAGTATTAGGGTATTCAGAGTTTGCTTCTAAAGTTAACATCTGGCAACTTTAGAAAGATATTTCAATCGAACTGTGAGCACCTTTTTTTAGTGTTTTGAAGCTAAATTGTAAAAATAGTTTTCAAAAATTTGAAATTTTCAAAAACATGCTTCGACTGAACGGAAACGAAGAATTATGGAAAAATGTACTTACTTCTTCGACGATCCATTCTTCTTCCATTTTTAGCAACAAAATTTAATCAGCGGATTAGTGATGCCATATTAACACAAAAGAAAGAAATGAGTAGAAGTGAGAAAACTTTACCAACAAGTGGTATATCAAGATTGTACGTAAAACAAAAATAATCAAAGTTAACACGTGCTAAAATATTCTAAAGTTAATAGACGGCAAAGTTAACAGAGCAGTAGATAGATTCCAGGATTTGCTATCGCTAAATCTCGAGCGCTAAAAAATGCTTACGTCAGTTTTTGCAAATTTTAGCGACAATCGTGATTCTGATTCACAAACCATCTCCTATTTTCGTAGCTTAAATTAAGCATTGAAAAAAATGAACCGGATAAAAAACAGCTCATTTTGACATTTATTTATTGCTAAAAAGTTGCTAATTTGCGATTCTGAGTGTATTTCCATTGTTAAAAATTGCTAAAATTATCAAATTTTTAGCAACAAGAAATTTTAGCCGCTAAAATTTTTAAAAACCTTATAATACTTAAAATAGGAATGAAAACAAGTTAAATTTAAATTATCAACAACGTAACGCTGTCTTTTTCTAATATTATTACATTAAAAAATTTTTTAAGATATGTACGCCAATAGAAAACGTATAACGAAAGAGCAAACATTTTTTTTAGTCCAATATTTAGAACGCGAATTTAATAAGACACAGTTGATGAGACACTCATACTGTTATTATAATTAATAATGTTTCTTATTTAATAAATTTTACTGACACTCCATTTTGAGGCCAAAAGTCAATTTTTCAACGTGTTTAAATCTTTCTATTTTTGGTTTTATCTAGCTGGGAATACTCCAAAGCACACAAATGTAAGCTTTGTTTTTAGATAATATGTTTTGCCACTGCTATGGTACATCCCAAACATATTGTTTCGAAATGAGTTAAAAATTTATTTTTTTTTATGTAGTTTTTTATATCGTGTTCAGATGGATGTATCTCAAAATCTAACAGCAACTAAAGATAACTAAAAAATGAAAAAAACTAGTGGTGGTTTGTTTAATAATATATCAATTAATAATTCATATTAAATTGAATGTTTCTGATAGAGAGTGAATTTATTATGAGTGACCTTTACGAGAAATTGTTTAATTTTAAAAGAAAACTTTAGTTAAAGTTTAAAAAAAAAGTTCAATAGAGTTCAAGAAAAACTCATCATACATCGATAGAGCAATCATTCATGTGCTATTGCCACATCATCTCATATTGCGATTTTGTGCGATATTAAAAAAATAATAATTTTTCTAACCTTAAAATTACAACATTTATTGAACTTTTTACCACCTACCTGTAGAAATAGTGGGCGTGGCAAGTCAATTTTTGTATTGGAATCTTAATAATTCGAGCACAAGTGCAGGATTAAAATTCAAGCTGATAATTCATCTCTATACCTCCCACCTATAAAAAAGTGGGCGTGGCAAGTATATTTTTGTTAGGCAAGCTTAATACTTCTAACTTAAGTGATGGATCAAGTTTTAAGATGATACTTCAACTTTTCTTATTTTGGCCACAAAATAAGGTAAAATTTCCCATAGTGCACTTAAGCGCACAAGAATTTATTATTTTGACTTTAACCCAGCGATGGGCACACACAGTATTTGATTGTGTGTCAAGCAAAGAAAAACAAAGATCAATTTTACGTATTTTCTCGCTATATTTAAAAAATTTGCGAAAAGAGATGTTATTTCAACAAATGCTGAAAAGCAACTGAATTGATTTGCTGCCAAAATTAAAACAAAGCAACAGCCGAATGCACACGATTGTAAGCCACACGAAGTAGCTTACACTGTTCATGTGTCGACTTCGCGGAAGCAGCATTTTGCTTCCAACCCCATGGGATAGGAAATTTAATTTGTGCCATTCTCTGCTTTAACCTCAATGCTTACACACACACAAACAGAAAATTTGACAGCTCTCGTTGAAAAACTTGTGCGCCACTACTGTGGATAAAACAACTAGTTTTTAGCTAAGCGATGTGAAGTTCAGAATCGCATTTTAGCGAAATCGTTAAAATTTTGGATAATACAAGATTTTTAGCATTTTAGCGATTTTTAGAGTTTTAGCGATAGCAAAGCCTGGAATTTACCTACAGATCATACAGAACTGTGAGCACCCTAATAACGGCACAGTTTCACCAACTATACTTAGGTTGTACTTAAGTTTAGCCTCAGCTAAGTTCAACTTTTTCACAATTTCAACATTGTTTTGCAAAATTTAATCAGCTATTTGCTGTCGACGACTTAAGTTTAACTTAAGTCATGCATTTTCCATACTTCCATTTTTCTCTAACTATGATGCCTTTTATATCATATTCCGAGAAACTTTTTTCTGAGTGCAGTTTGAAAAGTCATTTCGAGAAAAATGCGTTTAAAGTTTTTCTTGGCATGCATTTAATATGCAATTTTATCTCAAAAGAATTCCAATTTTAAAAAATTCTAAAAGCATCGATTCTATTTGTGGATTGTTTTCGTTCAACTTCGGTTTTGGTCGATACTGTTCGGTTAATTTTTTTATCTTTATATAGCTTTTGCTCGTATTCGTTAAACTTCTTTTTTTTTCATTAGTCTTTGGTTCTTAACTTCGTTTGCTTTCAGCTCATTCCTTGATTTTTGTCGAAAGAACTTTTAAAAGCATAGGATCTATTTCAGTAACAAATAAAAATGCCGACCAAGTATCATCAAAATCGGTTCATCCGTTTTGACGTGAATGAGCCAAATATAGTTGATTGAATAAAGTGCCCTCTCACGGAAGTTTTCTGAAATTTAAAAAGCGTCAATTGTGTTACAAGGTCAAGTTATTTCACGTACCAAATTTTTTCAATTTACTACTTAAAGTGCCCTCTTGCGGAAGTCTTTAAAATTTTTTATAGCCTATGTTTTATCTTGGTTGTAGTTGAACGTTCATACCAAATTTTATTGAAATCGGTTCAGGCGTTTAGGAGTTCTTTTAGTTTTTTAAAACGCACACTTAAAGCGCCCTCTTACGGAAGTCTTTGGAATTTTTATAGCCTATGTTATCTTGATCGCAGTCGAACCTTCATACCAAATTTAATTGAAATTGGTCCAGGTGTTTAGGAGTTATTATAGAGTGCCACGCCCACATAATTCCACCCACTTTTTAACTATACTGTATCTTGGGTGCAGTTGAACGTTCATACCAAATTTCATTGAAATCGGTGCAGAATTTTAGGAGTTATTGAGTCTTAAAAACGCTCTACTTAAAGCGCCCTCTTGCGGAAGTCTTTGGAATTTTTTATAGACTATGTTTTATCTTGGGCGCAGTTGAACCTTCATAACAACTTTTTTCATTGAAATTGGTCCAGGCGTTTAGAAGTTATTATGAAGTGCCACGCCCACATACTTGTGCCCACTTTTTACAACCCCTATGTTCTTTCTCTTTATCAAACGTACTCGGTGTCCAAATTTCAGCACAATCGGATAAACGGTTCGCCAGCCTATACGGAACAGACAGACAATCATTTGATTTTATATATTAGATATACATGTAAATGGATATCAAAGGATAACTATTCTTCGTAGACTTATGAAATATAAGAATTATCTCTTATCTTGTTTTAACTATATATAGCACGAATACGGACGCGACATCATGGACGCGACAAATTTTTCCATAGTAGTAAAATACAGTAAAGATGGGTAAAAGTGTTTTGTTTTTTCCTTTATTGACTACAAAAATTGTTAAAATTGAAATAAAACGCGAAATAATTTAATATTTTTTCTAACAATTTTATTTTTCAATTTAAAAAACGTATGCATTTCTAGCAGACATGCTGCTCATCATCAGCGCTAACACGAAGACTAAATTTAAAATTAAATAATTAAACAAACATGTTAACATCTACAATACAATGTGAACAAAACAGAAAACAGATAACTAACGAACTTAGACGAGTACGAACAGAAGAGACGAAATGTTAAAAAGACTAAAATTTAAAATTGAATAATTGAACAAACATATTAACAACTACAATACAATGTGAACAACATAAAACAAATAACTAACGAACTTAAACGAGTTCGAACAGAGGAGACGAAATGTTGCCGCTATCAGTATTCATAACAACTTTCGTATTATAAATTATAAGCGATTCATATGCGTTCAATTGTCTCTCGTTCTGTATGTTTTTTAGTAATCGTACATTCTCTTCAAAACTGCTAATTCTGTGTGGTGGATTATTTTCGCCGCCTGCTGTAAAGACGTGAGTTGCTACTGAAGAGCGGTTTATTTGTTTTTGTCTCACGCAGTTCATGTGTTCTTTAAAACGTGTCTCAATACTTCGTTTCGTTTGTCCGATGTATTTGGCTTCACAGTCGCAACAGCTAATTTGATATATTCCACTTTTTGCGCTTATTGGAGTTACATCTTTGGTAGACCCGAGAATGTTCATAAGTTTGTTGTTGTTGTTATAAACAATGTGAATGTTTTCTTTTTCTAGCATTTTGCGTAGCATGTTGGTAATTGTTGGAATATATGCAAAAGAGATGCGATGTTTATTCTCGGTTTTAGTTTCTTCGTTTTGTCTAAACAGCGTCGACACTTCATCTCTTCGAATCCTTTTTGATTGTTTATATACAACTTTGTCAACCAAAGATCTATCAAATCCATTAACACAAGCTAAATGAACCATAAAATCAAATTCTTTTTTAAAACTCGCAATAGACAATGGAAGCTTGCATAACCGATACGCCATGGAATGAAATGCTGCTGTTTTATGTTGGTATGAACAGAAAGAATCTTTCGTAATATAACGGTCCGTTGCAGTATTCTTTCTGTATACTTCGAATTCGATTTTGTTATTAACTTTTTTACATAGTACGTCCAAGAATGGTATAGAATGTTGTTCATCTTCTCCTTCATAAGTGAATTTTATACTTTCATATTGGTTGTTTAATGTGTTGATGATATTGTCAGCTGTGTTTTTTGTTATTACACTAAAAACGTCGTCTACGTACCGTAAACACGTACGTGGAAGTAAATTTTCTTTACTTCTTTACTAAACTACAACAGAACGACAATATTATCAAAAATTAAAGGAAAATAATGTTTATTACATAAAAGCAGATAAAGGCAACCGTGGCAAGCAGGTTAAGTGTGTGGCTTAGCATGCTCGGAGCCCGGGTTCGATCCCCAGCCGCGGCGAAAAGTTTTTTCAATAAAAAATTTTTCTGATCGGTCACCACCTCTCTGCGGCAATGGCAAACCTCAGAGAGTAAATAATGTCATGTAAAGCTTCTTGAGAACATGAACTTTAGCCGTTCGGAGTCGGCATAAAACATGTAGGTCCAGTTCTCGGTCAATTGTGTGCAAACATTTAATAACACACACAACACAAATGATCATAAGAAGCTCGGTCAAAGTCCTTTCAAGGGCTGAAATGGCCAATTTGTTTTTTTTTTTTGTAAGCGCTGATGATGAGCAGCATGTCTGCTAGAAATGCATACGTTTTTTAAATTGAAAAATAAAATTGTTAGAAAAAATATTAAATTATTTCGCGTTTTATTTCAATTTTAACAATTTTTGTAGTCAATAAAGGAAAAAACAAAACACTTTTACTCAGTTTTTCGACTACAAACACGGTTCAACATACTTTTGTATAATAAATATAAAAGTAAATCTATACAGTAAAGATGTTCATTATAAATTTTAATAAAAATACATCATAATAAGTTGAATTCAAGTTACATAGCGGTAATACTAACCAAAATAAAAATTAAATAAAGTTAAAAGCTGTTAGAGTACTTTATTTTAATGTTTTTCTTCACTTTTGGTTGACCTTTTTTGGGAGATGCCCATATGCGTTTTGCTGATTTGACTATGAAATTTACTAAGTTTCTTGATCTTTTGTGCTCCCAGTTTGATGTTGTTGGGTATCTTTTCCACAGATTATAATCCTTATTACGTTTTTTAAGGGCTAATTTAACATTGTTTGTAAACCAGGGGGAAGTATTATTTGTTACTGTACGAGTGATTAGGGGAAAATGTAATTAAAAAAGTTCACATACTTTATCCATAAAAAACCTAAGTTTTTCATTAACAGAGCTTAACAACCAGCATTCCGACCAATTTATTGTAGACAAGTCACTAAACAAAGAGTTATAATCAACAGACTTATAATCTCTATAAGTAATTGTTTTTTCAACGACAACTGGAGACATATTTACATTTAAAGTACAAAAAATAAGGTCAGAAATAAACGACAATTGATCAAAAATCAAAACAGAAGAAATACCTGAGACAACAAATATATCTAACAAGCTAGGAGAAACGTTATTTGCATAGCGCGTAGGAATAGTAGTGTTGACTGTAAAAAGTCCAACTTCAGTTTCAATCAATGAAGTGTCCAAGCAGATTATCTTTACATAAAATATTAATAATGAAATCACCACACACTACATAATGATCACACCCTATTGAATAATTTAACAAAGTGGAAAACAATTGATCCAAACAACAGGTACAATAGGGATTATAGACACACGACACAAAAACCTTAGCACAATTAACGCGTACTTCAACATTAAGATATTCTACCTCAGAACCACTGAACATACCCAACAGACAAACATTTAAATAATTTTTATAGTAAATTGCAACACCCCCGCCTTTTTTATCAATTATATCATTGTGATAAAGCTTATAGTTTTTAAAATTTAAGCGAGAATCACTAACATCTTTGTGAAAAAGAGTTTCAGAGTTGTTTGTTTGTTAAGTATGGAAATAAGTGTACAAATATATAGGAACAAAGAGGAAGAAAATGAAAAAATTATAGATAAGAAAGGAATAGATAGCTGATTAATATTTAAATAGGAAATAAAAGATAAAATATTAAAGATAACATAAAATAATATAATAGCATCTGCAGCCCTAAGTTTCATCGTCATGTACAGCATTGTCAACGCGGATAGCATTTTGCAACTCTTCGATGCTGTCAACACGTATTCCCTCTCCGCTTTTTGCAATCTGATATGTACAGAGCCTCGCAGAGTAAATACATTACACATGCCTTTTTCCGTTTGCAGATGATCGCAACCTGAAGAACCTTAAGCGTATCAGCTGATATGCTCTCATGCAAATAAACATTGCAATCAGATTCAATGCCAGTGTCCTTTAAGTTGACTGCTTTTTTCGCTAGCCGACGGTAATCTCCAAATGCTTTCAACACCTGATTTCGTTCGAATGGCGTATAAAATTTGACAATTACAACACCGCTTGTGTTGGTATATTTCGATTTGAGACAAAATATATCTCTTACAGACGGTGAGAGGAAATTGATGAAGCGGGAGATTAAATTGAACGTGCTCTTCAAATTTTCTACTTCAAGTAGAGGCAGTCCAAAGAGAACAGCATCACAGGAGTGGTCAACTTTGTTGTTATTATTGTTGTTGTTGTTAGCGCTGTTACTTTCAGTAAGTTGTTGCTTGAGCTGATCGCAGCGAACGGTTAGAGCACTTACTTGCTGGTACAGTGAGTGTATTTTTAAGTTGCACTCGCTGAATTTTCTTTCCAGTGAGCCCACCTCAGTCTCCAGTCTGCTGACAACGCGACCTAGCTCTGAAGAGAGCCTATTGAATAGACTATCAGTGTGTATCCGAAGACGCTTTTCTGATTCCTGTATTTGTTGCTTTGCATGCGCTTTCAGTCGTTCTTTCACTGCGAGTAGTTGAGCGTCAAAATTGTTATTATTAGCTCCACTGTTTATTTATTTTGGCGTACCGTCGCTTTTGTTATTGCTGCGCTGCTACGCTGGCGACTTTGTATAGGAGTTGGAGTCATAAGTTTAGTTGACTTTATACAGCAACACGAAGAGAGCCCAGAATGTAGAAGATGACGATGCCAATGACAGCCAGATCAGGAAAACCCAATGCAGCGACAGTAATCAAAAGGCAATGAAGAAACACGCACGACAATGCGACAAACTCATGGCGGAAAGTAGATAAGAGCACAACTTGACCGAGTTCTATAGATCAATTTCGATCTTAATAGTGCAAATATTCGGCGGTTTAAGTTAATATTTAATCAATTATAGTGCACAAATGGTAGCAATAGATATATTTACGTACCAGTAAGTTATTGCAGCTAATAAAAGCTCGTTTTATTCATTTATTTAAAATTTATTAAGACCTTGCTGAAAACACGTCCGATCGTTGCAAGCAAAAACAGTTCTCAGTTCATTATGTTTATCGATTTTGTTTGTTAACCTGTTAGTTTCAGTAATCAGTATGTAAATTAAATACGGATTCATCATAAAATAGCTCGAACAATTGCAACGGTGTGTAAGCGTCCAATTTTGTTACAATTTCCATAACTTCACATTCAATTGGTGCATGATTCGGCTGTTTGACATATTTTACTAATTCGGTTGATGACCATTTACCTTTCATCCATTTGGGAACACCGAAATCAGCCAACGGTTTCTGGTCGGGAGAACCGGCTCTATTTTGGATTCGCTGCGGTGTCTGTCTGTCTGTGTTTTTTGGTTTGGAGCATTCAGTGGAAGTAATGGGCTGAGGCTCAACATTTGATTCAGGCGTGACCAGCAATAATTGCAATCGTGGAGTCCGAAGCGTACTTCGCAATGGTATCAGTAAAGCGGTTAGGCTTAGTTAGCGGCCCTGAAAAGTCCTCGGTCGTCTCTATTTCAATTTCTCTCGCTTCTTCCACAAAATTGCTATCATCTATGTTTGGCATTAACTCGTCATCGATGTCTTCCGATCGATGTCTTCCGACCATCCATCGATGATTTCTTGTAGCTCATAAGCATTCAAATAGCGATGCCGACTCAGTTTTCCCAAATATTCCACAACATTCGCGTGTTTTGTATAAAACAAATTAAAACATTACCTTTTTGACGTAAAATCTATACTAAACCAAATATTTTTATTCAATCTGCAATAAATCGCAAGTTTCACAATGCAAAAATAAAATTGATTGACAACTATGAAGTGGCGTCAACGCTTTGGTGTATTTACCAAGGTATTAGCAAACTTTTAACCACAGCATATATTATATTCGATCTGTCAAAAAATAAGTGATAAGATATAGATGTGATAATTGTGATTGAAATAAATAGTCGAAAACATAGAATGTATGTCGGCGACCACTGTATGATTTTTCGTACTACATTTTTGAGCACACCTGGTGGTGTGAATTTATCTTACGTTTAGTATTAACGAAGTTCCAAAAGGATTTTGCATCAGACTTGATGTTTAATTTGACTTTTGTTTAATATATGCTATAAGATTGCCTACATAATTGACGGTACTTATATTTAGTTGAGGTATAAGAAGCAAAATCACAAATATTATGAGATTTTAAGTATTTTTTATAATATTTTGATTTTAAGTTTCTCAGATTTTTCAGTTCTTTGGTGTACCAAGTGGGACCAGATATTAGAGAGGCTTTTCTCTGAGGAACTGAAGTTGAAAAGCAATTATTAAGAGTATTGTTAAAAGCAAACACGGCAGAATCAAGGGTTTGTGGCAATATTCTTGTAGTATTGATATTAAGTAGTGATGACCAGTTGATAATTGACAAATTATTTCTTAAAATTACATAATTTGTTCTTTTAAAGTTGAACTCTGAGGGAGGATTCAAACGATTTGATATAGATTGTTTGGGAAAATTCAGAGTGATTTCAACAGTCGGATGGTGTAAGTCCTCCGGAAACACAAGTGGATCAGACCTATTTACTGAAACAATATTACTATCATCAAAAAATATAAGGTCTAACAAACGGTTATTTCTATTATAGTGATAGTTGATTTGAAAAAGTCCTTGACTCAAAAGCTCATTTAAAAATGAGTTAACAGATTATTGTTCTGAAGACGGCAGGCACACTGCAGAATTTTCAGCACAACGGTTCCAAGAAACATTAGGAAGGTTGAAGTCACCAGTTATTAAAATGTGGTCGTGAGGCTGAAGTTGTGAGCAAATTTTACCAATCGACAATAGATGTTTCCCATACACCTCGACATTGGAAGCAGGAGGAATATACGAACATGTAATATATATTCTCAAAGAACCAAACTTCACGAGAACACAGCAAAATTCAATATCTAAAGACTCAGATATTATTATTTCTTGTGAGAAGTGTGAAGACTTAACGGCAATAAAAACGCCACCCCCATTGCAAAAATTACCAGCAATAGCGTTTCTATCTTTACGGTATATATTAAAATTGTTAGACAGAATTTCAGTATTTAAAATATTAGGTTTAAGCCAAGTTTCACTGAAAGCAATAATGTCAAAGTGAAGATTATGGCTTAAAATGAACAAATCTGTCAACTTGGTATTTAAACCTCGGACATTCTGGTATGCGACTAAGAACTGATGGCAACAATCTAGTTTTTTGAGTTAGTGGTTTGGGAAGGTAAAGTAGCTAAAGACATTTTAGGAGGTGATCTAGGAATAAATTCATGAACCACGGTATTTTCAGGCCAAAAACGTTGATCCATGACTTTACCAAAGAGATCACCTGGTAAATTAATTCTAAAAGAAGAAGAGAACCGCTCATATGAAAACTTGAATTTGTGAACCGAAATGTTCTTATTAACAAGTTTCAACTTTGAGTTTATGTGATGTAAAACATCTTCTTCAGATGTATCAGGAGCAAAGCGTGAGGCAAATATAGACCTAACAGGCTGGACAATAACAAGTTCCTTATATATAGGCTGGTCACTGTTTTTTATTAATATCTGTTTAGGTATAGCACCAGTAGAGCTAGAAG
Organism: Tetanocera ferruginea; assembly: GCA_958299015.1. NCBI lineage: Eukaryota > Metazoa > Arthropoda > Insecta > Diptera > Sciomyzidae > Tetanocera > Tetanocera ferruginea. Next base: position 76,552,650 of record OY282640.1, on the reverse strand, counting down.
CGATACTAGAAGACGAAGGAGCCGAAATTGGAGCAGCACAGGCTTCGGCGTAAGTTTTTTTCCTACCAGAAGGACTTGGAGAATCACTTACGACGATAGTTGGTGCCACTGCAGGAGCTTCAGCTGTTTGTAAAATAATATCAGCTGCTGCAGGCACATTTGAAGAGACAGTCTTATTAGTATTTTTGTCATCACTGACAGACTCGGTTGACTGTGCTTCATGTTCTATGCTCAAATTTGGTGAAAGCAAAATTAAGTCGTTGTTAGTAGACGGAGGTATGGCTATAGCAGAAGGTTTTGCGGTATTTCGAAGATTCTTATATGGCCGCTTTCGTTTTGGAAATACTGAAGCTTCCTCCATAATTTTAAACTTCTTAAATAAATCTTCAAAATCAGCCAATCTGGCATTGAGCAGCCGCTAAATCCTTCGAAACCTCTAAAAAGCCTTTACGAGATTGTCGTATAAGCTTTAAAATATCCACATCGGTAGATCTGCAATTTTCGAACGCCCAACGAAATCCTTTACCTTCATTAAGTGCATCAAAAATTCTCGCAGTCAACATTGCACACTTTATATGAAAGAATGCGTCACATAACCAGCATTTTACTCGACATTGTGTACGGAAACACACCTACTATTAAGGAAATTGGAAAAAAGTGGTTTCAGAGGCAATATTTATAATTGGCTTTCCTCATATCTTTCAAACAGAATGCAAAGAGTTAAAGTAAAAAATAAGTACAGTTATTTCATAACTATTAACATAGGTGTCCCACAGGGATCGGTACTTGGTCCGATTTTGTTTTTAATATATATAAATTCATTGTTTTCACAGAATCTCAGTAGTAGTTCTATTGCTTTCGCAGACGATATGGCTTGCACCTATTCATGTAATTCCCTTCTTGATTTAACTATAGCTATAAATCATGATCTGGAAGTGCATAAACACTGTTTTATAACGCATAAGTTGGTCTTAAGTGAGAACACAAAAATCATACTTTATAATATAGCTGGTAAAGACGTAAACATAGATAATTTTAGTTATCATAGTGCAAATTGTAGTAAATACTTAATAGGAAGCAAAATTTGTGCTTCGTCGAACTATCATCATACCTATGTAGGCTCTTATACTTGTTCCTCTGACTGTTTTTCCATTTCATGTGTTAATTCTTTTAAATATTTAGGACTCTTACTTGACTCCAAAATGAGCTGGCTAGATCACACTACTGCACTTAAAAAATACTTGATGGTTGTTATAAGGCAGTTTTATCATTTGAAGCAATTTTGCTCGCTTAAGCTGTTAACCAGCATCTACTTTGGCCTTTTCCATTCTAAACTGGAGTATGGATTGACATGTTGGGGTGGTACTAATTAAAACAAAATCCTGCCGTTACTTACAGCCCAAAAACACGCTATTAGAATTATTTGTAACCGTTCTCGCTCTGTAAGCAGCTTTCCTCTATTCAAAGAACTAAAAATATTGCCTCTTCAACATTTATATTGCTTTCGTGTATAAAAAATGTTCTTCAATAGATTTGGGCAACTTATTGATAGAAGTGATTTAAATTATGAGTTGAGGTCTTCTAATCGCAATCTCTCGTCAATCCCACCACATAGCCTGCAACACTTTCTGCGGTTCTATTCCTCGACTGCCCCTAGGTTGTTTAACAATCTACCTTTTGACGTCAGGTGTAGACGCATAAAATCTCGTTTCCTTATAGATGTAAAATCTTGGCTGTTTAACTTAAGCTACTGCGATATAAATATTATGCTTTATGCCAAGCAAGTGTAACAATTTTAAACTTCCACTTTAACCATCCATTACCAATCACTATACATATTAATTTTTCCTTTTTTTATTATTTTTTGTGTTGTTGTACCTCTATACTCATATTTCATCCTCAATATTTTAGTATTATAAAAAAAAACATTGTCTCCATTTATATTAATGTATGTACACTTATTATTCTGAACTATTAATTTGAATCAATTATTTATTAACCTTTATCAGAACTCACTTTTATAACTTTTATAACTCTTGTTAAAATTTATAAATCTTATGAATTTAATTTTTGTTACTTTTAAAATTTACCTTGTTATTTATTTTTTTATGTAGGATATATGCTCGATACTAGTTCTTTTAGAACTACAGAGCGTATTAATATTAATCATCCTTAATTTATTTATGTTAACGTTAAATCGTTTTTAAGGCATATTTTAATTATATTTATTTATGCTTATTAGACTTAAACCAAGGAATTATAAATGATTAATAAATAATGAATGAATGAATGAATGTATTTCAGGCTTCACTCGTGTGACACTTTGAGTAAAAACTTCACACTAAAAAAAACGCGCAAAAATTACTCAGAGAACAGAAAATCACTCAAAATATCACACAATCATTAAAAAAATCACACAACTAAAAATTGTTTTTGGAAAAACTCAACATATAATGACATCTTTCCAATTCTTTGGTCATTTCAGTGAAAGTTTCTTGTTAAAAATTTAAATCTAATAAAAAAAGCATCAAATAACCGTAAAAAAATAGTAAAGCAAAAGCTGCGTTTTTTCCAACATCCTTATCTGGATTTTGATTTGGTTTGCAACTCTGTAAACTAATCACAGCTGGATGGCGTTGCAAAACAACGTAAGGCATGTCAACACATCAACACATTGTCATAAATTATTTACAATACAATTTTATTTTAGCTGTACGTTATTTTCAATAAAATTAATGAAAATTTATTAAGACAATTGAACTTAATAGTGGTCAGCTCATGCTCAGCATCATGTATAATTCAATCGAGCAGCGCTAGAACTAACCAGAGAAAAAACGCTGACTCGGGAAGATACCAAAGAAATCGAAGCTGCCAAATATGAACTGAATTACATTGTCTTAGATGGAACAATTGGATGCATGGTCAATGGTGCTGGCTTAGCACCATTATTGACCTAAGGGATTGTTGTAGAATTGCAAAGGCACTTGAACATTGTACAATTGTTGCTGCAGATGAAGAGAAATAAAAGTTGAGTTATTACTACTGGTCTTTATTGTTTAGTATAAGAGGTTATATACATTTTTACTAATAATATGTTTACAACAGTAACAAGAATAAAACGAAATATTAACTTAGTTGTTGTTGTTGTTGTTGTTATTCAGCGCCAGCACAAATATGTTTTAGTTGTAACCGATATTGAAATCAATTAGTTGTTGTCAGTGTAATTTTGCATCAGCAAAATATAAATATGGTTCAGGTGCTAATATTTATTCCGCCCCAGGTGCACGCCAAAATGGGGTGCAAAATTTGGCAAAAGAACTTTTTCCCACATAATTTTTGATTATTTAATAAGAAGAACACACCTCAATGACTTCGGTTTTATTTTCGAATATCAAAAGGGTGCAAAAGTGAATGAAAATATTTTTTACCATCACCAGAACTTCGTTTTTATTGAAACAAACTTGAACTTTATATTCAATTTTGTTCAATATTAACGCTCACATTAAAACCCATGTCAATTTTATATGTAATTTTTCATTGGTAAGGGGTGCAATTTCAAAACAAATTATATTAAAATTTTCATGATATTAAGATGGAGTACAAAAGGAAAAATGTAAAAACATTTTTTTTATATTCTATTAAGTTTTATAAAAAAGCACTTTTTTACTTCTTATTTTCAGGTTAAGAAGTGTTCAAACTTTCTAGCATAGTAGAAATTTCTAAAACCGTTAAGTATCGAAAACCTGCATGATTTTCAGAGTATGATGAATGGAGGCGTCAGTTGTTTTGTAAACAATACATTTCTCCAGAACTTTTCAGAAAAACTAGTTCATGTCATAAATGTCAAAAATAAAAACATACTTTATGATTTTGTGATTACTAAATTCTGAGACTATATATCATGAAACAAACCTCATTTACAGCTTTTAACCTGCTAGAACATAATTTTGAATAGCAATATGGTTTGGGTACACTGTTACATAAAACTACTAGTTTTAAAATCATTAATAAACTTTTTACTTGCTTAAAAAATTTTTAAAGAATTAAATTGATTTAAATTCATTACATTTTTTATTTAAATTCAAGGAATGGCGTTCTATGACAATTTATGGAGTTCTGACTTTTTTTTATTTTATTTTGAAGATGCCTATTCAAAACTCTAAGATAGTTTTCTGACTCCTTTATTTTACTAAAATAACTATTATTATGTTCAAATCAACCAACAAAAACTATAAAAAATACAGTTTTAAAGAGATGATAAGATGCACAGTTCCTTAAAAATTATTCTTATTATTAAAATTAAATTTTGTTCTCAATCACCGAATGTGAAGAATCATCAGATTTATTGGAATTGCCAGTTCTTTTTGAGCCATTCATGACTCTTGGCCTTGTCCAACCTGGGCAAGTTTGCTTTGGGAATTATGTAGATAATGAGAATGAAACAAATTCTGATATCAATTTGGTATCACTGTAATATTGTGATACTGAAATATTTATGGTGGTATTTATGGTGATATTTATAAATCAGTCAAAAATTACAGACCTCAATCTTGTCTATAAAAGTCCAAGCGGAGATTAATATAGATACTATAAAGAAATTGATAAAAATTATGAAAAATGTTTATAAATGAATTTTAATATTCCAGGTCCTATTTTTCTTTAATTCTGCAAAATTTTTCGTAAATTTTTCAAAGTTTTCTATATTAAACTAACTTAAGTTTTTATAACTTCATAATGTCAATTCTTCAGTTATTTAAAACATATATTGTGTGGTTTACTGATAGTAAATTTTTCTCTCACAACTTGTAAGCCCGGTAGACAAAAATATTGGAGCAATTCAGAGAAAATTCTTTAAGTTTTTGAAAATTTTAGATTCTTACTTCTTTTATCAAATATTCATGGATAGCATAGTTTTGTTTATTTTTTGAATCTCTTCTAAAATATGTCATTTTTGTAGAGGTTGAGTCGAAATTGTGTAGTAAGATTCATCGACTTATTTTATAAAAAAATCTTCTAAAGGGGTGCACAATTTAGATTCCGCCCCGGGTGCCACTTACCCTAGCTACGCCACTGGATGGCGCTACTGCCCAGGCTGTCTAATGTTACTTACTGCTGTTTTTGTTGGTTTTGAAGCTTGAGTTTTATTTTAATTTATCAGGAAGCTTTCAAGATTATCACTGCTGGCCCTAAGATGCAGACAATTATAATAACTATTTTCGGTGGTATGCGTTGTGATGCTGAAGCTGAGGGCATCATTTCCGTTGCTAAGGATTGGAAACTGAAAAAGCCAATTATTTGTATTTTGCAGGTAAACGCTGTTTATGTCTATCTTTTCACTTTTCTGCAAACTTGAATTTTTTTTAATCACTTGCAGGGTACTAACGCCAATGAGGCGCGTGAAGTGATTAAAAAGTCTGAACTTAGGATTTATCCTCGCCACGACTTGGATGCAGCTGCCAAAATGACCGTGCATCTTGCCAAGATTGTTGGTTTGGCATGTAAAATGAACATAGATTGTTTTTATTTCTTTAGTTTCTATAATTATTGTAGCATAATTTGAGTCACAGTTGTTTGAGTGACTCCGAAAATTGTTTCTTGCCTAGGTCCGTCGGCTGGCCGACGAGAGTAAAAAATTAATGTAAAACAACACTAGAGTCTGGTAAGATCATCTTTATACATAAAGTGAATTAAATAAAAACCACAATTTTTTTCTAATTTTAAATTTATGTTTTAATTGCTGGAATTTTCGGGATTGCTCGCATTAACTTAAAAATCCTCATCAACATCGAAAAAAAACACAAGAAAGTGAAGACGACAGGCTCAGCAAGCACAGCAACCCACAAGATAAACATCAACTTGAACATCATCAAACAGGTGCGTTCAGTGTTTGTTCAGTGCCAAATTAAATTACCAAATAATTAATTATTAATCAACTAATAAATTTGTTATTCGTTTGGGGCATCTCATCTCTGCCATTTTAAATTTTTTCGTGCGTGAAAAAAAAAGAACCAACGACAAGAAATCGTTTTTTTTTGAGAAAAATATAAATTAACTCAAATTGTTGCACTTTAAAAGAAGCAAAGCTTGTGCACTTTTGATTTTTTTCGTGTGTGTGTGTGAAAAAAAGGAGCGACTCAGTGAACAGTGGAAGAAAGTGGTGGAAAATTGATTAATATTAAAATTTGTTTATTTCGGCGCAATGAGATCTAAGAATTTTAAGTAAATATTAAAGAAAAGAAATCGGAGAAAAAAAAAGTTGTGAAACTGAGCCCAATTATTTTTTTTGAAAAATCATTTTGTATAACAAAAAAATTGTATTAAGTCTCCACCATTGTATTAATTACAAATAACTCGCCACTGCACAGTGGTCGGGCTTGTATAGAGCCGCGGCCATAAATATTTCTCGTTGAGATATCGTTATAAAATTTTCTTCAAAAATCTAAAAAAATATTTTGAACATATAGTAAAAAAATTGGCTTCATCGGACGACTATATCTTATAGCTCCCATAGCACCGTATCAAGGCGTAGAAGGCGATGGTGCGCAAAAATACTTCCAGTAGAGTTGCAGTGCTAAAATTTCATTATTGGCATGCAATCAAAAATAAGAATTAATGTATTTGAATTATTAAAAGTAAAATTTAAATGAATTTTATTTTTTTTAATGTAAATAAGGTTAACAAATATCTTCTAATAAATCAAATGTAGATGACAAAAATTTAGATTTGTCCCTCTTTGGTAGTTTTCTCTGACCTGTTATAAAAGAGTCTGAACGCAAAATAAGTGTATTGATTAAATCCGTATTTGTCAATATGCGAGACATCTTCCGAGTATGTTGCAACCGGCACTTCTTTATTTCTTTGTTGTTGCACTCCGCAGCTTCCTCTGAGAGCTCTCCAATCGAGAACAAAGCGTGCTCTATCACCTTCGCACCGTGAATTAAAATTTTATGCACTGTTGCTGGAAGATAGTACCATGGATATATTTTTATCAACTGCTTAGCAGTATCCAATGTATAGCTTTCGAATTTTTTAGCATTAATAGAATATCCTGAGGCTAAAGCTTGTAATATCGTTGCGCATCGGGTTATAACTGATTCACCAATGCCTGTAATAGCAGATGCTAAACTCGGGTTACCAAAAAATTTCCTGGCTGTATTTCCATCGTTGGAAGTTCCTCTGCCTCCGTCTCTTGGCTTATCAACAATTATTCCCATTTTATCGCGAAATTCCTCTTGGACTTGTTCTTTCCTTTGCAGTACTTGTAGCTTTTGTTCTGGTGATCTGCCACATTTTTATTTCCAATTTGTATGAAATGTGCACAAAGTACTCAAAAAAGCGTATAAAAGAATGAAGTGGTGATAAGCCGAATTCAAAAAACTTTTTCTCAACTTTTTTTGTAAGACATTTTTCTAAATCATTCATTTCGGTGGGTTTGGCACCGCATATAAAGCATTTCATAGACGACGTATTGCTTAACGCGTTGCACACTTTACCATCTACCATAGTAAGTTGCAGGCTATGAGTTATGAATAATTTTTTATTTTTTGAAAAAATAATATGCAACATTGCATACAAACACAAATACAAATACAAAGAAACATCACAAAAATAAAGGAAGAGCAGCAGATTGCGTCGCAAATTTGAGCTACGAAACAGTAAGACAGCTTAAGTTTATTCAGGAATATACACATATTGGCAAATATCGGCAGCTACACCTAACATTTTTATTACCTTAAAACATTGACAAATACACTGATAACACTCATAAAGGGGGGATCGTGGGGTAACATAACTAAATGTCTATTTAAACATGAAAATTACGTTAAAAAAATACACAATAAAAGTATAGTCAATCAAAAATACACAACAAATAATAAATCAATCAAATTAATTTCACAAGATGAATTTATTAAAGTTAATACCTGCAACAATAAAATTCATTTTAAATAATCAAATTCGGACCTCTCTAGCAAACGTTTGACCACTTTGAAATTCAATTTTGTTTTTACGAAAAGCTAACTTAGCGCAGCTTCGCTGCAAAATTTAACAGTTGATCACTTTTCTCACATTTTTGTTGTTATGAATTTTTTGAATTTTGGCCTATGGGCTCAACCACTGTGCACTGTGTTCACAAGCTCTTCTTAATTTCAATAAATTATTTGTTGCAATAACCAAAGTTAACTTATAATTAAAGTGCGACGTTCAAGTAAAGAGAAAAAAGAAAAAAAAAAACCCCAAACAAAATCCATACATATACATAAAAATATATACATATATAAGTTAAATTCGCGTTTACCGAATTTTAGTAAAAAAAATATTTTTCCTCGGGTCTATGACCATTCCTTTATTATGAGTTTTATCAACTGAACTTACAATTTCAATAATCTTACTTATTAAGCGAGTAAAGCTAACTTAAATAACTCAAGCTGCAGTGCAGCGGATGTCGAGTCAGCAGCTTTGGGTGTTGACGTTGCACAGTGTGAAATTTTCGCATTCTAGCGGAACTTAATTCCAAATCTTACTGATCTGCATCCACTGTAACCCAATTTGACAGGAAATATAATTTTTTTGTTATAGCAACGCAAATTTTGAGTGTTTTGATTTCCTTATAAAATGAGGATATAAGAGAATAAAGATATACAAAAAATGTCCTTTCTTCCTCAACAATTTTAGCGTTTTAAATATTTTTTAATAATTTAAGTATTCTTTGCTTACAGCACACATTGTATTTTTCATGTTTTTCACTTGCATTGCTTAATATTAAAATTATTAATGTATATTAAATAAACTTTAATCGTTATCTGATAAAATTTTTCTCAGATACAGAAATTAAAAAAAATATATCCGGAGGGGCAAAAAGAAGCACGAGAGTACCTTTGTTTCTGGTTTTTATATAATCAAAAAAACAGGAAATGAAAAAAGAGCTTGTCTACACGTGTCTACAATTTTAAAACTCTGTCCAAAGTGCGACAGTTTCCTGAGAAGGAAACAAGCAAAAAAGTATAAAAAAATGAAAAAAAATAAAATCTACTTATAAACGCGTAAAGTGTAAATATTTTAGATTCCAAATACTTGTAAACTTTTTTCAGAATTGCAATAGATTAGAAACAAGAATATTCAATAATTGTTACAAGAAATAAAAAAAAAATCCGTATTTGATTTTTTTGATTGTAAACTTTGACTTTGATCACTTGTGGTAAAATATATATTGCAAATACATAGCAATATTATGCAAAAACAAACGGTTTGGATTATTAAGAGCTGAAAAAACAATTTTGTCCAGGGAACACCAACATAATTTTTATAATTAAGTTCCGCTAGAATCCGTATATTTCACACTGTGCGTTGTTTCGTTCTCACGAAGGCGCAGTAGACGCTACGTCAGCATTGCTTATTTCGTCAGTATTCCAGAGAAATATGTTGAAATTAATGCAGGTGTCCTATTTCTTTGCTTTAAGTTGAATATTGAATATTTTACGCGTTAACTCCTCCGTCGTTAAGTTCAAACGTCCTCGTTTGACCTAAGATGCGTAGTTAGCTTCGAATGTTTGTTTGGTACTGAATCATGTCTATAGATTCGTCCTTCATTGTATCCGTTATTTTAATTTTAGCTGTTTTGTTTTTTTGGTGTTTCCTTATTGTTAAAAACAGTAAAGCTGCGATGATGACCGCCAAAAGGCTAAAATTCGTTGCGTTATTAAGTCTATTTTTTAGTTCGAGCTGATTAATATGCTGGGTGTTATCGTAATTCATTGATAAACTTTAATGAAAGGACTTCTTCAATTTTGTTTTGCTGGTTTTGAAGTTGTAGAATGGCTGGTAAAGGTTTTCCATAGGATACTTCGTGATGTAAATAAGTTTTTCCATTGATATTGATTGTGCTATTGTGATAACGTATGATAAATGTGCCGTTCAAATTCGTGATTTATCCATCAATATTGATTTGTCCATTAAATTGATTAAGAAATATCAATCCAGGCATAAGTTCTTCTACTGATGCGACGTGCTGGTTGTTGATCACCGTGCAATTGGGTTTACGACTCTCTAATAAGTTACTAATACAAGTTGACTTATTCAAATTAACTATGTTCTTACTATGACAAATAGTGAGTTCATTATATTTCTTACAAATTTTCTCAATTCCAAAGATATTTCTGTTACAATCTAAAATGTTTTCGTATTTTATTTCATTAATTAAATTTAGTTTCTTAACTGCTTTTATTAGAAGAGATTTACATGAGTCTCTACTTACTGTTGGTAGAGTTACAATATAAAGAATTGTTTCATTATTTGTTGCTATTTTAATATCGGAAAATTCTAGAGCTTCATCTAGATTAACATAGGGAATATCATTCCTTTCAAGTAATTTTTCTACAATTTTTATTTCTTCTTTTGCTAAGACATATGTATTGATTATATTGGCTCTTGCCCAACTTATCGAGAATTCTATATTTTTTAATCCTTCTTTTAATATTTCCAATTTATATTTGTAGCTTAGAATTAAATCATGTTTTATTTCTTCCTTAGATCTAATAGTTTTAATAATCATATTCGTAACATTTTTAAGTTCATTAATTTTTTCCATAGTTAGTCTATTTATAATAATTTGTTTTTCATTATTTTCTAATACATTATTTATTTTGTTTTCAATTACATTAAAATCTTCGTGGTCAGGATTACCTGCAATCCACTTCCACATAGTGCTTATGGCATCTATTGATCTTTTTGATTTTTTATTTTTTATATTCAATCTATAAAGGTAATTACGGATTTCGGATATTTCATGATAGAGGAATGTATAGTTAGGATTATCTTTACTATCGAATTCGTCTATATGGGATTGTAAATTATTAGTTAAAGATTCATATTGTCCGATTTCTATGGTGTGTATTAAACGGAAGGTTCCATCTTGTAATTTTGCTGTCCCAGTAATAATTGTTACTAATTGAGAATGCGAGTAGTCAAGTATTTGAATTTCTCCTTCTGCCATAAGTATCCCAATGAGTAATCTGTAAATGTGAAAAATAATAGTCAGTTTTTAATGCGATCTTTGTGTACCGTTCGTCCTGAAACAGTCACTACTGTCTTTTGTCTATTTTGAGCTACAATTTCCTTTTTGTATCTTGGAGTCAGTTTGGATCCTAATCTTGAGTTTATTCTAACATATATGGTGTCTCCTTCAGATAAATCTATAGGTGTTTTTATTTTTTTATTATGATTTAGCATGTCCTTTTCTTGTTTGTCCTTCAATTTTTGGATATTTTCTAATCTTTTCTTTTCTTGTTCTTCGTCTGTGTCACCTAGCGTTCGGCCCATGAAAAGTTCTATAGGTTTTCTATTGGTTGTCGAGTGAATAGAATTGTTATATTCAAATATTGCTGAGAAAAGTAATGCTGGGAAAGAAGAATAGCGGTCTTCGGCTTTTAAGCATCTTAGAATTTCGGAGAGTGTGCTATGGAAGCGTTCTACTTGCCCATTAATTGTACTGGAATAAGGTGGTGTTGTGAAAATTTGGGTTCCAAGTTCTTCATTCAACATGTGGGTAATGGTGGCAGAATTAAACGATTTTTCGTTGTCAATTACAACGTTTTTTGGTTTTCCAAATGATAATAATATTTCTCCTAAGGGTTCTTTTACATGTTCGATTGCGTTGGATTTTACTAGTCGTGCTTGGGCGTATTTGGAAAATTTGTCCAGTGCTGTTAATACTATTTTGCCTTCAGTGTTATATAAGTCAATATGTAACATCTGTCCTGGATGTTCTGGTATCGGTGTTTCTAGTATTTTCTGTACTGTGGGATGTCTGTCATACTTATTTTCTTTGCATATTGTGCATTGCTTTAAGAGTTTCTTAATTTTCTCTGTCATTTTAGGAAAGTAAATTTTGTCAAGTAGCTTAGTTTTGTTTTCTTTATAACTTCTGTGAGCTCTTCTATGTTCCTGTAATATCTTCTCTTCTTGTTCTGATTCGTTAACGATATCTTCGACCTGCTTCTGTGTATAACAAATTCTATAAGAACTGAAATGCAAAGGGCAAATTTCCTGAATTCTTCCCATTATTTCTTCGCTGGTTAGCAGTCCGTTAATAACGCTGGGATTCAAATAGTTTTTAAATGTTCGTATCAAATCTTCTTGAGTATATTGAGGCTTTACTACAACGTGTCTGTGGTATGTTGGAAAAGGTATCGTGAAATTATAACTGTCAGTTTCACCAGTCAGTATAAAAAGTTGGTTCTTGAAAACGTTGATTGGGGCTTCTATAGCTGGAATAAGATTTCCTGCTAAGCTTTCATGACTATGAACAGTGGCGGTTAAAGAATTTATTGGGGCTGTCTGTGGGGGCCTGGAAAGGGCATCGGCTACCACGTTTGCTTTTCCGGGTTTGTACTTTATTTCGTAATTGTACTCTTCCAGAATAGACTTCCAACGTTTCATTTTTCCGTTATTATTTCTATTGCTCAAGGCATACGTTAACGGCTGATGGTCCGTATAAATTTCAACCTTTGCAGAACCATACAAATAGTTTCTTAATGCATTTAGTGACCAAATTATGGCTAATAGTTCTCTCTCGTTAGCGGCGTAATGTTCTTCGGTTTTCCACAGTGTGCGGGATATGAAAGTAATGGGTCTGTTTTCTTGGGATAAAACAGCTCCGAGAGCAAAATTTGAAGCGTCGGTAGTAAGTTGAAATGGTTTTTTAAAGTCTGGATATGATAGTAGAAAATCATTGGAAGTGAGGATGTTTTTAATTTTTTCTATTGCATCAAGCGCGTCTTCGTTTAGTGTGATTAAAGTTTTTTTCGAGTCTTTCTTGGACACACGTCCATCCTCCCCTCTTAAAAGGATTGTCAGGGGTTTTGCAATCTTTGCATAGTCTTGAATGAAACGTCGATAATGTCCTGACATGCATATTGGTATATTGAAAAGATTTACTCGAGTGAAGTGTGTTATTTTAATATTACCCGCTATGGAAGATGCAAAGAAAGGTTCCCCATTAGCAAACGCTTTAGGTACGACGGAAGGTTTGATATAGTTCTTATTTGAACCTGTGTCAATTAGTATTTTAAGTATTCTACCTCCTACTGTCTTGACTTGAAAATAAGGCAGTGAGGAGTCACTCATTCTAAAAAATGTATGTCGGTTAAGTTGGAAAAAGTACCTGTGGTTTCTGCCTGGGTTTCATGTGTCCCAAATTGCTCTTGTTGATTCTCGTAATATTGCATGTACTCGTTAAATGTTTGTTCCACGTCTTGTGGAGCTGCTGTAGCTTGGTATTTTTGAGCTGTCTCTGTGTTATTTATTTGTTGAGTCGGATTGTATCGTCTTGCGTCGTCTAGTTGAAAGTTATTCATGTCGTTGCATAATTGGTATACTGATACTGATTAGGGTACATTTGTTCTATATTAAAATTTCTCTGAAGCTTTCTCGGTCCAGTTTGGGGGGTATTGTCGTTTGGTCGTTTACCATAAAAATCATTTGGCTTAGGGCGATTAACATAATTTACTGCTCTACTCTGAATACTTTGATCTATATCCATGGCTTCTGGCCGTGGCTGCGGTTTAGGAGCGAATGGTCTTGGTGGAGGGTTTATTGGTCTGAAAAAATTAGGTTGCCCTAGGGGGGTATAGAATTGTTGGCGCTGTGGTTGCCATACATTATTTTGGTAGGGTTGAGGAGTATGTTGAATTGCATTACTTGGAAAATGTGCTAGCTGTGGATAGAAATTTCTTGTTGGAGGGGACATTGGCTTTCTCTGAGGTATAGGTGGTGGAACTAAAGTTTTCCTGTTTCCAAAAGCATAATTGGGTCTGTAGTTCTAATTTTCTAACTTCTGGCAAAGATAGAGGGCTTGCGGTAGATCCGATTATGGCTAATAATCTCGGAAGTTCGCCATTCAAACCCCTTATGAACGTATCTAGTGCCTTGTTTCTGTAGGCGTCCGTTAAAGTTTTTTCTGCGTCCTTGCTTATGTTCATACAAGAAATTTTATTTAGAATTAATGAGAAGTGTTCATAGACTGATTGGTAAAATTCTTGTAAAGATTTAGTGCCTTGCACAAGAGTTGCCATTTGGTACTCTAGTATACCAATGTCTCTCTTAACCGCGTAATGTGTGGTTAGGCATATTTTAATTGCCTCCCAGTTCAATGGTGTGTTATAAGATTCTAATACTACATTAGCCTGTCCAATTATTTTGTTTCTTATGACACTTAGTATGCCGAAATATCTGCATGAACCTCTTTTGCTTTCGTATAGAGAAATTATTCTTTCTACCGATTTCCTCCATGACGCAAATTCTGAAACGTCTCCTGAAAATTCCCTTAAGCAGCCTACGATGTCCGGTATTTTGTCACAGTCGTCAATGTTACCTGTTGTGATTCGTTCGTCAGTCAGTTGAGGTGAGATGGGGTTTATGAAAGAGCTGATTGAGGCTGCACATTGCTGTTCAACAGCCTGTCGGATTAATGCTTGAATTTCTTGAGTAATTTGGCCTGATGCTATAGGAGCACCTTGATTATTTAAGACCGGTAACCTTATTAAATTATTTGGGTTTGCCATTATGGTAAAAGTATTTGGATACTTCCTTAAAGTATCAGACTGCTAAAAATTTTTTATAGAAATTATTTTTAAATCCTCTAAAATTGAATTTAATTTTTCTTACAATTTTTTTAATCTTTTTATTTTCTCTTAAATTCGCTGCCTAATATGGCGAAGAATAATTTTTAGGGCTTTCTTTGTTTATGTTTTCAAAACTGTTTTTAAATTTATAATTTTCCTTAAATTTAACTTATTATTTTATTACAATATAAAAAATACACAATAATATTCTTACAAATATATTGTTGTCCTCATTGCGTTGACGTTGAGTAAGGTTTTTTATCCTCCGCTGGTTGACCGGATTTTGTCCTTTTTGTTCTCCACTACTCGGGATCCTATGTCGCACACGCTTGCGAAGTTAGCTGAAACTATCGTTTGAGTTTATTTTTACGCGTTTATGTTTTTATGAAAACTTAACGCTTTCTTGTTTTTCGATGTTGCTACTTTATGTTATTAAAACAAACTGCACTGTTTTTTGCGTTTATGTTTTTAATTCAAAACTTAACACTTTCAGTTTTTCAATGTTGCTAGTTTAAGTTCGGGTAGCACTTTATGTTTTTAAAGCAAACTTTGCACTGCTTTTCGCGTTTATGTTTTTTAATACAAAACTTAACACTTTTATTTTCCCCGATATTACTAATTTATGTTCGAGCTTAATTTTGTGTTTATATTTTTAAGCAAAACTTAACATTTTTAGAACACGTTGGGCGCCAGTTAAATTCGCGTTTACCGAATTTTAGTAAAAAAAATATTTTTTCCTCGGGTCTATGACCATTCCTTTATTATGAGTTTTATCAACTGAACTTACAATTTCAATAATCAATAGTCGAGTCAGCAGCTTTGGGTGTTGACGTTGTTTCGTTCTCACGAAGGCGCAGTAGACGCTACGTCAGCATTGCTTATTTCGTCAGCATTCCAGAGAAATATGTTGAAATTAATGCAGGTGTCCTATTTCTTTGCTTTAAGTTGAATATTGAATCAAAGATCATATAATACAAAGATGCGCTACCGCCATACAACCGAATGGCACAGTAAAAATTTAATGTGGATTTATCATAAATCCACGTTAAAGCTTTATGAGAGCCAGCGAGCGAACGATATAAAGCTTTTGAGAGTGAGAGACGAGTAAGCCAAGATGTGAGCATAATATTGGAGAGCAATAGAGAGCATATGTTAAGTTTTGATGCACGAAACATCTGATAAAACGATTTAGCCGCAACGAAAAAGTAGCTGAATTTCCTTGCGTTTTACCAAAAAAATGTAGGCATGTTTTGTTCAAATCTACCCTACGCACATTGTAGGCATATGTTTTTCAAAATTTTATAAACTTTAATTATTATAATTTGATCTTTGATTGAAATGTAGTCGCAAATAACGTTATAAGACCAAATTTCTTAAATGGGTTTTTGCAGTACTATTTTGTTTGATTTATTTATTTTTTAATTAGTTATTATTTATTTACTAATATATGGGCATTTCCGCAGAATGGTCTACTGGGACCGCAAATAAAAATGTCAATAAACCAATAATTGTAGGTTTTATTATATAAAAAAAATGCTTAAATTTTTAGATGACTTTACAACTTATTTCAGTTGTTATTCTAAGAAAATTAACCTGATAACTGAAAATATGTTTTTGTTGCCTTTAGCTGCCTTTAAGGGCTTTTTCTTTTTACTATTTTTCGTTTTCATATTAATGTTATGTTCGCACTTTTCTTATAAAATCCTTTTATCAATTACAAATAAATAATAAAAAATTAAAAAGATACCAAATAAAGCTCGATTAACGGTTTACTTTTATATTGCTTTAATTACTGTTCGCATGTCGCGTTCTTGTACCTAAGTCATCATTTGTTATCAAAACTTCACGACCGTTCTAAGCAAGTGTCTGAAAATTGTAACTTAAATCAAATTTGGTTAAAGTTACTGCATGTAAAAATCATACTAAACATTTTAGGTACTATTACAGTGTGGAAGCTATTAAAAACAACACCTTTTTTATTAATTTATTTTACATTGTATTATAAAATTATTTAATTCAAATTTATTAACATTATGTACAGTTAAAATTAAAGATATAAAAAATACATGTTTTTTTGTTTTTGTATTTGTTGTTTATTTTCTAGAGGTCGCTGAAGTTGGCGTGTTTAAAAAAAGGTTGTAAGTTGGTTGCTCGTCTCCAGCATTTCCAAGGCGTCCGAAAGTAAAAAAACAAAGTGCATTTTTCAGTAAAGGGTTGTAGTTGAGCACTCTACCTACGCAAATAAAAAATAACAAAAACAAAAAATGGCATTCGCTGAAAAACAAATTTTCAAAAACTCCTCGTTTTGGCAGAAATTCTCAGCCGTAAAAAACAAAATTTAAAAGTTTCTCGGCTTTTTATGAATAGTAAAAATAAATAAATAAATAAATAAATTATTATTTATAATTAAATAAATAAATAAATAAATAAATAGTATAGAATTAATGAATCAAGATTTGTCGAAATCTATCAATTAGAACTCGAGAACCAATTCGAAAAAACTTGTTTCGAGAAAAACGCGATTAGATTTTTTTCTTTGAACGATAATATATGAATAAATGCGCGACATACGAATATAATGTATGTCATATCTTTTTTTGATTTGATATTTTTTTCTAAAATTTCGTAAACGCATTCTTAAGACCTTAAGGAGCCAGATTCTAAAAAAAACAAAAAAATTATTTTTCATTTTTTGCACTGTAATAGTACCTTAATTTTGATTTGAAAGTGTGTCGCGTTCGCACATTAAATTTAATATAATGTAAGGAGGGACATGACAATCGCGGCAGAGAAAACAGACCTTTTTTTAAAAATTCATTACTCAGTCAAATAGAAACATTTCTCCAAAATTTTATTACTGTAGAGAATTCAAAAGAAGAATTACAAGAAGAAAAATTCAAAAAAATATATTTTTACTCCAACATGGTTTTATAGAGCTCCAAACTGACGGCAGAGAAAAAAAAGGGGCCTCGCGGTTGCAGCGCTGGGAGTCGCAAAAATTGTCCGATCTGGAAAAAAAATGACTTTTTTAAATCTTAACAGAATTGATTATCGTCTAACTGAAGATTTTTTTTGTAAATTTTTTTTTCAATTTTTGGTGATGTTCCAAATTTGAACGTGTGTTATTCGAAAAAAATATTGACTTTAAAAAAAAGCTCAAGTCATACGATAGCGAATCAAGTTTAAAAAAATACAAAAATTTTTCCATGAATTTATTTTTCTTAGAATTTTAAGAATATTTACTAATATACAAAATTATAAAAAAAGTCAATTTAAAAAAACGGCCAATGTCATATCCCCGTTAATTGAATTTAATCTTATTAAATTTGATTTAATGTTGGCTAATTCAATTTAATATAAATTAATTAAATTTTTTTATATATAATTTAATTTAATTTAATTTTATTTAATTTACTTTAATTTAATTTAATTTAATTTAATTTAATTTAATTTAATTTAATTTAATTTAATTTAATTTAATTTAATTTAATTTAATTTAATTTAATTTAATTTCATTTCATTAAATTTAATTTAATTTAACTTACTTTAATTTAATTTAATTTAATTTAATTTAATTTAATTTAATTTAATTTTATTTAATTTAATTTAATTTAATTTCATTTCATTTTATTTAATTTTATTTAATTTAATTTAATTTAATTTAATTTAATTTAATTTAATTTAATTTAATTTAATTTAATTTAATTTAATTTAATTTATTTTATTTTAATTTAATTTAATTTAATTTAATTTTATTTATTTTGATTTAATTTTATTTATTTTAATTTAATGATTTAATTGATAATGATTGTATTAATGATTTAATTTTATTTATTTAAATTTAATTGAAATATATTTTTAAAATTAGAATTAAAAAATTCATAATCACAAAAACGAAAAAATACTGAAATCGCAAAATTCAAAAACTAGCTTCATTCATCATCCATTGATTTTCGTGTAACAAAACTAATAACCGGTTTCATGCAACAACAACTCTACTATAACAAAATATATGGTGGCTATCGTGGTGGTTGAGGCAAGGGAAAGGGACATAGGCAAAACAAAAATAAACGATGCTAGCAACAACATCGCATGCGTCGTAGCACTGATAGCCACAACAACACACAAACTGACGATCATTTGCATACAATTTCGATAGAAACACATTTTTATGCGATTTGAGTCCTCTATCTATTATATGCTCAGTGCTTTGGTCAAGGGAAGCACACAGCACGAGAAGAGTGAAAGAGCAATGCAGAGAGCAAGTTCATTCAAAGGTCGAAAACTTTTCTCTCAAGCAAGAATTTAAAGCTTTTTCGTTTGGCACTCACAAAAGCTTACGTTTTGATCTGAAAAATAGTTGTTACTTTTTAATGTTCTACGTAGCTCATCTTTATATTATATGATCTTTGATTGAATATTTTACGCGTTAACTTATATAGTGTTGAGTCACACATACACACACATACCAAAGACAGCACCCCAGTAGGAACAAAGGGAAGGCTACGACCCAGTTGGTAAAAGGCATTACCTATTGATGCAAAAGTAATACCTACGGCTTTGGTTGGTTTTATGTGAGAAAATTTGTCTTACCTAGTAATGCAAAATTAACCGCTTCTGTTTTAGAAGGTTTCGGAAAAAAATTGTTTATTTCTAATTTAATATATTAAAAATATTAAAAAAAAAATTTTCTGACATGAATTAAAAATATACAAGCACAAAAAGTAAACAAATATTGGGAAACAATTATTTCATTTGACTATTTACCGAAAAACAAAGGAGTAAATAAATAATTTGCCCTACTCACCTTAATTATTTTCATATATCTTATATTTTGTATATTTTAATTTTTGCAGATATTTTGTAAGATTTTTACAGCTTTCAATCGTATTACTTTGTTCGTGTCTCTTAGAAAGGGAGACATTAGTAATTTTGCAATCACCTGAGCGGTTTATTACGGGTTATAACTGGTCATCATTTAATATAAAAAAAAAAAAAAGAAAAAGTTTTTTCGATATTGTCAAATTTTTAAATTTTTCGCCTTGTTTGAAAATAACAATTTGCGTATCGAATTGTTTTATTCAACAAGTTTTTCAATCTTACCAGCAGTTTTTTTCAATTTCTTCCGTCCGAGTTGAAACTTAGATCCGATAAAATGTCCGAGCTAAGCACGTATATCCGTTTGGCGGACCAACTTATTGAATTCGAAGTGCAATTTAAAGAAACTCCTTCAGAAGATCATTCCGTATTTACTCTTGAGGTGCAAAAAGAAGAAATTAAATCGATTTGGGCAGAGACCAAAATGGCTTACGAGGCTTGTGTGCAGTCGCTTTCTTACACTAACAAAAGCGAAACGGATGTAGCTACAGTCAAAGTCAAGTACCGAACTTGCTTTGATACGTATGTTAGGTGCGTCGCAAAAATGGGTGAAATGAATCACCAATTCAGTAAATCGGTCTCAACAGAACAGGAAAGTTTTGTTAATTTACCGTCCTCAAGCCACAATATAAGCTTACTTCCCTGCGATACAGAGCTCTTCTACGGATATGTTTACGGCTATTTATATTACAAATGCTCGCTTAACACCGGTGGAAAAACTTTACCATCTCAACCAAAAGAATTGAGGCGAAGCGAAAGAAATAGTGAACAAATCCCCACTTACTCACGATGGCTTTGCCCTCGTGTGGCAAAATCTAAAGGACCGCTATGAAAATAAGCGGATTTTAGTAAATAGCCAATTGAAGATTTTATTCAATCTTCCTGTAGTTTCATCTGAATCAGGAAGCGCTATAAAAAAATTGCAACGCGAAATCAATAATTGCATTTCATCACTACTGAACCATGATATTGATATCAGCAACTGTGATGCAATTTTCACGTACTTGTGTTTAACGCGCTTACCAGAAAATACGCTCTTCTTATGGGAGCAAAGTATCGTCTTAAAATCCGAAATTCACAAATGGAAAGACTTGGATAATTTTTGACTTTCAAACTCTTGAAACCGTCTCAGACATCAAGAGCTCTAATAGTAGCAAGGGTGCTGTGCCTTCTACAAGTAATCGAAAAAGCAGCGGTTCTTCAAAGAGGGTCAATTCACACCATGTGAATTTGACCGGATCAAACTGCAAGCTTTGTCCCTCACAACAGCACGGACTCAAGAATTATCCAAAATTTTTAAATATGAGTGTGAGTGATAGATCGCCCATGGTGAGAAAAAACCATATGTGTCTCAATTTCCTGGGAAGCTCCCATGAAGTAAGAGATTGTAAAAGTAATTATAACTGTGCAACGTGTAAAAAGCGTCATCACACGCTTTTACATCGAATTTTCCAGAATAACCCAAGCGTCATAACACATCGAATTTTCCAGAATAACCCAAGTATCAATGCAGACGTGGCGTCAAACTCTGGAAATTTCAATGCTTCACAAACTCCAAATCCTTACACTCACTCTCATGCTACAATGATACAGTCCACTACTGAAACTCCTACTGATAATGTTCAAGCATGTTTTACTTTAAGCAAGAAAAGTGTTCTGCTCGGTACTGCCATGGTGACCATATGTCACGGAGGCACAGTATATACAGCCAGATCGCTTATCGATTCTGGGTCCGAAGGAACATTCATCTCGGAACGCTTGCAGAAAATTCTGAAACTCCCCACTAACAACGTCAATGCGCAAGTTTCAGGACTAAATAAGAGTGTTTCAGCTAGGGTTCAAAAGAGCTGCACATTGGTGATCAGCTCCCCCTTATTCTTCCCCAACTTACTGAAAATCTTCCAACCTACTCTATTGATAGCTCCGTTATCAAAAATCTGCCAGATATACCTTTGGCAGATGTCAACTTTTACAAAAGTAACCAGGTTGATGTTTTAATCGGTGGCGACATTTATCCCAAGATAATTTTAGATGGCATTCGTAGGAATGCTCTTGGATCACTGATTGCTCAAGAGACGATTTTCGGGTAGATTTTTACTGGCCCAATGCCACGAGAAAATCCACCGACTTCGTCAAAATTAGCATCATATTTTACTGAAATATCGCTCGATCAGCAGATCTCACGCTTTTGGGAGTTGGAAGAAACCCAGAAAATCGTCTATAAGACACAAGAAAGAAAGATATTGTGAAGAAAACTACGTCAAAACAACACGACGTAATAAGGATGGTCGATATGTAGTATCGCTTCCATTTAAAAGTGACTTTCCAAACAAAATCATCATAGGACAGTCTCGTCAGTGTGCAAACAAGCAATTTGCGAGAAGTGAAGCTTCGCTTTTACAAAATCCTGAGCTTAAAACGGTATATGATAATGTCATTAATGAATATTTAAGCTTGAATCATATGGAAAAGTGTCAGTTCCAAGTTTTGAACAGTTTCCAAGTAACTATTACTTGCCCTATCATGCGGTAATAAAACCTGACAGCGTGTCAACGAAGGTCAGAGTAGTTTTTAATGCCTCATGTCCGACATCCAATGGTAGAAGTTTGAATGATATTCTCTATCCAGGTCTAGTGCTTCAAGCTGATTTAACCCGTTTACTCATAAAGTGGCGGTTTTTTAAATATGTTTTCAATGGTGACATTGAAAAAATGTATCGCCAAATTCTGGTGGATTCAAAATACACTCCGTTTCAACGGATTCTATTTAGGAATTCTAACAATGAGCAAATCCAAGATTTTGAGCTCAAAACAGTAACGTTTGGCCTCAATTGTGCACCGTTTTTGGCAATAAGAACACTCCTTCAGCTTGCGAAGGATGTCGAAAAGGATTTCCCTTTAGCTTCAATGGTTTTACGAAACCATATGTACGTCGATGATGCTCTTGCAGGAGCCCACGACATTCAGACAGCGATCCAAACTCGAAACGAGTTGACCTCAGCTTTAAGTTCGGCTGTGTTCATTCTACGCAAATGGACGGCGAACTGCAAAGATGTCATTGCCGATCTTCCAAAAGAGCACTTATTAAATAAGGAATTTTTAGAATTGGAAGATTCCAGCACTGCAAAAACTTTAGGCATTCGATGGAATGCAAGTCAAGACTGGTTTTTTTTTATTTTGTGGCAAAGCCATTGGAAATAAAACACACTTTTACCAAAAGAGAAGTTTTAACTATCAACAATTGCCAAACTATTTGATCCAGCTGGTTGGTTAAGTCCTACGATTGTTACTGCGAAAATTCTAATGCAGCATATCTGGTTAGAAAAAATCGATTGGGATGACGAATTGACAAGCCAAACTCTTCTAAAATGGAAAAAGTTTGTTCAAAATTATGATCACATTAATGAGGTCAAAATTCCACGATGGATAAATTTTTCTCCATGGAGTAAAGTAGAGTTTCATGCTTTCTGTGATGCTTCGGAAAAAGCATATGCGGCAGCGATATATATACAAATTGAAAATCCGCATGGTGTAGTATCCTCCCACTTGCTCACTTCCAAAACAAAAGTGGCTCCAGTAAAAACAGTTTCGCTTCCGAAACTTGAATTATGTGGAGCTGCTTTGCTTGCAGATGTAGTTGATATCTGAATTCCAGAATTAAAAATAGAACAATATAAATTGTATTGCTGGACAGATTCAACTATTGTTCTTGCATGGCTTCGGAAACCACCATGTGCATGGACAACATTCGTGGCAAATCGTGTCACAAAGATTTTGGAAAAAGTTGGCAATGAAAATTGGTTTCACGTTGATTCTCATGAGAATCCAGCCGATCTAGGAAGCCGCGGAGTAATGCCTCAGGATCTTATTGCAAATCCTCTGTGGTGGTGTGGTCCCCCATGGCTTATAAAAGGAAGATCTGATTGGCCACAACTCTATGAGAAAACTCACTTTGAAACCGAAATTGAAAGAAAACCGATTCAGTCACATTTCGTCTTCTTTGCAAACTATGAAGACATTATGAATAGATTTCATAATTTTCACGAGCACTACGAGTCCTCGCATATGTTTTTCGTTTCATACATAAGGCTCAGAATAGACAATTATGGTTTTTTGTCTAATCAACTCACGAGTAAGGAAATTGACTTCGTGAAGATTCGATTGATAGTTCTTAACCAGAAAGTTAATTTAGCCGCTGAGTATCACAATCTTCAAGAAAAAACTGCAATTAGCACTTAGAGTACTATTCTTACGCTAAATCCATTTCTAGATAAAAATGGAGTTTTTAGAGTAGGTGGTCGTTTAGCTTTTTCACTAATGCTGTCATACAATGAAAGGTTTCCAATCATATTACCCTATAATTGCCAGTTTTCGAGACTTTTGGTCCAATTTACCCATATGATCTCATTACATGGTGGTAATCTGTTGGTTTTACGACTTTTAAGGATGCAATTCTGGATACTGAAAGCAAAGAACCTTATTAAAACTGTTATTCATAACTGCAAGGTGTGCGTTATCAACAGAAAAAAGGAAATGACCCAAATTATGGCTGCCTTACCACCTGAAAGAACAACACTTACGAGACCATTTGCATCAACAGGTGTAGATTTCGCGGGTCCATTTGAGATTTAAAACTACACTGGTCGTGCATATTTGATTACGAAAGGTTACGTATGCTTGTTTGTGTGTTTTGCTACAAAAGCGATCCACCTTGAAGCGACAAGTGACTTATCCACTGCGGCTTTTATGGCAGCATTTTCTCGTTTTTCATCAAGACGAGGTTGTCCAGCAAAGATCTATTCCGATAACGGAACTAATTTTGTTGGGGCCTCAAAAATTTATAAACGTGAATTTCGGGTTTTTATAAGTTCGACTCGTGACAAAGTTGTTGATGATTATTCCCACCAGAATCTTGTTTGGAATTTTATTCCTGCAGGTGCTCCCCATATGGGAGGCTTATGGGAAGCAGGAGTTAAAAGCTTCAAGACACATTTTAAAAAGATAGCTGGAGTAATGAAATACACATTTGAACAGTTTTCCACCTTGCTTTCACGTATTGAGGCATGCCTTAACTCGAGGCCTATCAGTCCGATGACAGATAATCCGGATGACTTAGCCCCCCTTACTGCAGGTCATTTTTTAATAGGCACACCCATATTCACTCCGATAGAACCTGAAATAAATGAAAGTCTCCTCTCGACAGTAAATAGATGGCAAAAAGTAAAAGCTTTGCATCAAACATTTTGTCAGAAATGGAAATCTGAATATTTAAAAAAACTCCACAAGCGTTTTAAGTGGAAATATCCTCAAAAAGATGTGGAAGTTAATGATATGGTTGTTGTAAGAGATGAGAATTTGCCCCAAAACGAATGGTGACTAGATCGAATAATAAAAACTTATTTAGGCAAAGATGCTCGGGTGCGTGTAGCTGATGTTCGTACCGAGCACGGTTTGATTACATGGCCTGTAGTAAAGCTGGTCGTGCTGCCAGCATGTTATAAACGTTATCCTGATAAATACCCCCCTCATGATCTTTTCAGTGCGATATGGTTGGCGTCTGTCATAATAACCTGCGGAAAAAAAGGAAGTCGCGGATGGCGCATGCCGGCTGTACAACGGTCACCACCCCCTGCGTTTCTGTCAGGAATTTCGAGCTCAAACACATGCCGAAAAGTTACGAACAGTTTAAGTTCATAACTATTGCTCAAACTGCTTCTCTCCGAGCCATAGACTGAACAATTGTGTCAGCGAAATGTTATGCCGCTACTGTAAGGAAAAGCACCACAGTTTGCTACACGGGCCGACTCAGGAGAAGCTAGAAGAAAGCAAGCCCCTCGGAAAGCGTCGCTGTCGTGGATCTAGGCCTCGTCCGTCTGGGCTGCCATTTATTTATGAGGAGTCTGAGAACTCCTCGTCCTAAGAAGATGGACCGAGACCTAGTCCGTCTCGGCTGTCTCCGGCGGAAGATACTCCAACCGAGGTGGCCATCGAAGAAAAGTGAGTTGGACCGAGGCCACGTCCGTCTCGGCCAACGCCTGCTGAAAACCATCGGCTTCATCCATATCGTCCACCACTACGTTCTGGACCGAGGCCTCGTCCTTCTCGGCTGGAAAACAGAAACCATCGGCATAGAAGACATCGGCACCAATCTCCTCAGCAGAATTTCCAAATTGCACTCTACGAGCCACAAAGGCGCTTCCAAGGGAACGCGCGCGAGTTATGTAAATAAAGAATACAGGTCGTGGGTTTTTTACGTTTTATTTGTTCAAACGGAATCTTAAGACTAAATAAGTAACAAAATTGTAAACTAGAGAAGAGCTTAATAAACTAGGTCGCTTATAACTTAATGAGAGCTTAATACAGTAGAGAGAAATAATAATGTAGCATAATGTAACTTCCCCCTCGTTAAAATAAAGGCTATTCATATTAAAATACAAAAATTAAATAAAAAGTCATTATATCTAACAATTCAGTCGTAAATAAGGATATATATTTATATGTATATTGAATCTCATTTTTTTTTGTTTATTTTCATTAAATACTTACAAGTAGATACATTAAGTTAATAAGTAGTATATAGATTGATAAGATAGATAGATTAGTAGATGTATATGTATTTTTCTTTAGATATTGACAAGTAGATATGATAAGTAAGTAGATAGTAGGTGAATATATAAAATAGATAGATAAATAGATATATGTATATTAATTCTTTCTTGTATTGAATATGTAAATACAATGTTCTTTTTTATCTGATGTATTTACATTGAATTAATACCTTTAACTTCAAATTTGTTAGCATATTTATATTGTCTTTTAATATTATTAAGATGTACATTATTTAGGTTACTTTTTATAAATTTAGATTGTTCTTTATGTCGAACATTTTTATAATTTTTAATATACCCTTCTTTTCTCAATTCTTTATAATTTTCTCTATTTAAATTTCTTTTATTTATATACTTTATCTTTGTATTGGTTATATTTCTGTGTATATTTATTTTATTACAATTGCCAGATTCTACATTTATTGGTTTTTCTTTTATAATTGAATGATATGAGTTGTTATAATATTCGATAGATTTATTTATTTTTTCTTTAATGCTCAATAATTTATTTTCTATATTTAACATCCTTATTTTTTCAGTCAATGTATTATGCAACCGCTCTATATCGGCGCTTCCTGTGTGATTATTTGATTTGGTTAAGTGTAGAGTTATATTTTCTGATTTTAAATAGTCTTTAATATTAACGCTTTTAAATTCATTATCTGCAATTAAAATTTCGAAATGTCCCTTCTGCGATTTGTACTGCCTCAATTTCTCAATTATCGTTTGATTGTTTCTATCCTCAAGATAATAAGCTGTAGCAAATTTTGAAAATCGGTCTATAAAAGTGAGAAAATTAGATTTCGAATTTGTATATACGTCCATGTTTATAATTTTATTTCTATCGTTTGGAGTTTCTGTTAATACGAATTTGGGTTTTATTGGATTTCGATCATATTTCACTTGATTACAAACATCGCAATTATTAATGTATTTCTGAATTAAAGTTTTCAAGTTCGGGTAATAAATAAATCTTTTAAGTCCTTCGTAGTTTTCGTTGATACCGGTGTGTCCTGTTTCATTTCTATGATACATGTGAATTTGTTTAAAAGTTTCGTCTTCAGAGCTCATGTCTTTAGCATGGTACGAACACTTATAAAATTTAACATTTGCTTCACTTTCGTAAATCTCAATTAATTTCTTTTGCAAAATATTGTATTTCTGATCATCAAAATCTGTATAGATTCCTACTCTGCCACCTTTAATATGTTTTCGTAAAATATCTTCCAAATTATTATTTACATCTTCTGGAATTATATAAATTTTCTTTTTGTTATTAAATATTTCGAATTCGGTTGTCTTTGTATTTGTGAAGAAAATCTGAACCGGAAATCGATTGACCACTGTGTCTAAAATGCCGATGTGATTATGGAAATGTTCTTCTTGAGAATGCCTTGTCGTGGCATCATCATCTGCATTATTATATAAAGAATTTGAACTTTCGTAACTACCTAAGTTTATTTCATGAGTATCAGAGTTAATCCTGCTCAAAAAATCTGCAACGTGATTATCTCTTCCTCTAATGTAGTCGATACTCATGTTATAGTCGCTTAACTTTATTATCCACCGATAAAGCCTTGGATTTGCGTCTTTTCCTTGCGTTTTTGTGTATAACCATTTAAGTGGTTGATGATCGGACGTAATGTTAAACTTTACGCCGTACAAATATGGACGAAAGTATCCAACAGCCCAAACAATGGCCAAAAGCTCTTTTTCTGTAACAGAATAATTACGTTCATGGTCGCTCATTGTTCGGCTAGCAAAGCAAACAGGATGTTTGTCCTGTTGCAATACCGCCCCGATTGCAAAAGAGCTGGCGTCAGTAGCCAACTCAAAAGGTTTGCTGAAGTCTGGGTATTTAAGAACTGGAACTTCCGTTATTATTCGCTTTAGCTTTTCAAAAGAATTGATAAAATTAGGATCGTTGATATTAATTTTTGCGTCTTTCTTAAGAAACTTAACCATTGGGTAAGCTACATTTGCGAAATCCCTTATAAACTTTCTGTAATATCCGCACATGCTTAGGAAAGATTTAATATGTTTGACGGTTTTTGGTATCTTTAGATCCAATATTTGTTTAATTTTGTCAGGATTTGGATGAACGCCTTCAGGTGTCAATACATGGCCTAAATATAATGTTTCTTTCGAAAAAAACTTGCATTTGTTAATTTGTATTTTTAATTGAGCTTCTCTTAATGTTGACATAATTTTTCTGATACTTGTAATATGCTCGTCAAAGCTTGTTGAAAATATAAGTATATCATCCAAATATACAATACACAACTTGTTTATAAAATCCTTCAAAACTCTATTAATCAACCTTTGGAACGTTGCAGGAGCATTTTTTAAGCCAAAAGGCATCCGAACGTACTCATAGTGACCATATGGAGTGGAAAAGGCAGTTTTCAACCGGTCTTCTTGTTTAACAAGAATTTGGTGAAACCCTTTTGCCAAATCCAACGTCGAAAAATATTGTGCCCGTCCAAGTTTATCTAGTAAGTTATCAATATTTGGTATGGGATATTTATCGTCCGTTGTAATTTCGTTCAGACGCCGATAATCTACTACAATTCTCCACTTTTTTTCTCCGGCAAGGTCTGCCTTTTTGGGTACGACCCACAGAGGACTATTGTAAGGCGAATTGCTCTCTTTTATAATGCCTTGCTTCAACATATCTGCTATTTGTGAACTAACTTCATTCTCGTGGATTAAAGGATATCTATAAATTTTGCTATAAATTGGCTTATCTGTTATTGTTTTTATTTCATGTTGTATTATATTTGTATTTGTTAGTTGTTGACCCTCAGTGTATATTAAATCTTGAAATTCATTTAAAATTTTTTTTAACGCATTTTTTTCTTCTAAATTTAAATTATAAAAAAGGTGATCAGTAGTTTTTTTATCTAAATTTACAATATCAAGTTGATTAATTTCTTCCAAATTATAAGGATATTTTTTCAAAAATTTTATGACACAATTATTTATAGTAAGTATTTCCTTTTTCATATCTACTATTGCTTTTAGTGGTTTTAGAATATTTTGTCCGATTATTGCGTCGAAATTTTTTCCCTCAAATTTAATCAATTTCCAGGACATAGTTGCATTTCTTTTAAATTCGTGTGGTAAATCCATTATTATTTCAAAATTAATTTTAGTTTCACTATTAAGCGATTTAAATTTCAAAGGGGTTTTAAGTGGAATTCTTTTATAATGGGGTAAAACATTTTCATTTAAAAGTGAGGTCGTTGAGCCAGTATCTATTAAACATACAATTTTTTCATTTTTTATACTTAATTCTATCAACGGAAGTGTTCCCTTGAGGCTGTTACATGAAAATTTGACACCTCATTTATATTATCCTCATCTACTTGAACATGATCGGTATCCATAAACTCGACTTCATTTCTTCTAGAATTTGTGCTATTCTTACGTCTATTTTCAGTAAAATTTTGAGGCCTAAAGTGGTTAATTTGTCGTGAATTATTATAATTGTTTTGTCCTGACCAGGGACCGTCATTTCTGCTTGAATATTGTTGAAAATTTTGATTTGCAGATTTTGTATATTGTTGTTGTCCTCTGAAATTTTGTTTATATTTGTCATTTTGAAAATGTTGTTCGTTAGTATTATTGTTGTTATTATAATTTGAATGTGATTGTTTATTTTGATTTATAGAATTAAAGTTATTATTTGAAAAAAAATTAGTATCATATTTCTTATTAGTACGAATCAAACCCTCACTCTCCAATAAATTATAAGCATCTCTTAAACTAGTTACATTTCTGTTTATTATTACAGAAGCTAAGTTTGCATTTATATTGTTTAAAAATGTACGTAAAATAATTTTTTCTGTGTATGAAGGGCTAAACTCTAATGGCTTACTAGCATCATATTCATATTTTTCGTTCAAGTTAGATAATATGTTTAAAAGTAATGTAAAATATTCGGTTATGTTATTATTACGAGCTACAAACGCCTCTTGGTAAAGTTGATGATAAGTCTCTTTTATGCCAAAATTTTGGATGAGAATATTTTTAATTGCACTCCAATTTGCATCAGCAGGCAATGTTCTTAAGGTGTGTAAAGCTTTACCTTGTATTTTGTTAACGATTACTCTGCGGAGAATATATTCGCATGCCATTGGGTTTGTGTATATCATTGTTAAGATTGTATCCACTTCTCTTAAGAATGACGAGAGAGCGTATACTCCATCTCCCCTGAACTCATGTACTCTGTGAGCATCTTTGATGATATCGTTCATTGAGAGCTGAAACGTTGGAAGTGGAGTCTCCTCTGCTTGCGCCATAATTTGTTAATTGGGGAAATTAATGTTCAGCTCAAAGTATAAAACTTGCTTGACCAGTCTTAACTATCATTCAGCACTGCATATATGTATGTGAACACTTTCCAATATGAAAGTATATATGTACTTCTTTTCCAATGAGAACAGTTAAGAAAATATAAAATTTATAACGACGAAATGTTTTGTAAGTTTTTACTTTTAAACACTTTATTTTAATGTCACTTAATTTTCAAACTTTTTTTTATTTTAAAGCACCTTTTCTTTATTTTCTTTTTGTCTTTATAGGTTAGGTTCTTGATCCGACTGCGCCAGTTATGTGAATAAAGAATACAGGTCGTGGGTTTTTTACGTTTTATTTGTTCAAACGGAATCTTAAGACTAAATAAGTAACAAAATTGTAAACTAGAGAAGAGCTTAATAAACTAGGTCGCTTATAACTTAATGAGAGCTTAATACAGTAGAGAGAAATAATAATGTAGCATAATGTAACTCGCGCGATGATTGGAAGACAGGCGTCTTCCAACTTGCTACAACATGCGGTTGCAATATCTCCGACCACGATTGTCAAAATTTTGTCGAATGGTCGACACAGTATGATTCAAGCGCCAATTGATCCATGTCGTTCCGTCTCGTTGATATCAGACCAGCTGATCACGTCCTTGCGACTGTCCACTTTTTGTTTGGGTTCGGATACGACATGCATGTTCGAGTTAGGCGGCAAATTTGGTCGAAATGATCGGATCACGGTGATAGCGCATGTAAAACATGGGGTTTCATGTATCACGCCGCTGCGAAATATTGATGCCCGTGTTACAGAGAAATATGCCAACCTAATGTAAGCAGATACAAATTTTTATAAATCCGGGCCAGTAGATCTCATCCTAGGCGACGATGTCTACTCGAAAATTTTCCTTCCAGGACTTTTTCCGAATCCTGCTAGTCAGTTAACTGCTCAGAGCACAATATTTGGATGGGTATTGTCAGGGATATATCCGTTGTAAATAATATAAGATTAAAAAAAAAATGAACACTGAATTAATAAAAAATAAACTGCACTGAAATTTAATATTAATAATTTTTTATATGTATATATTTATTTTGAAATTTTATTTTATTTGCAGTGATGCTGCAAGGCGGGCGGCAATGTTTACGCCGAACCCTGTATCTTTATTCCTTTAGTTTCTATAATTATTGTAGCATAATATGAGTCACAGTTGTTTGAGTGACTCCGAAAATTGTTTCTTGCCTAGGTCCGTCGGCTGGCCGACGAGAGTAAAAAATTAATGTAAAACAACACTAGAGTCTGGTAAGATCATCTTTATACATAAAGTGAATTAAATAAAAATCACAATTTTTTCTAATTTTAAATTTATGTTTTAATTGCTGGGATTTTTTTGCGAATTTGACTGCAGCTGAACACCGAAGATTTATAGATGTTGGCTTTGGATTCCCGCCAGCGTCAAGTAAAGAGCTGCAAAACTATCTTAACGACACAAACACAACACTTCAACGTTGTTTTGGAATAAGTAGTTTGAACTTAAACTGAATGTTTTGCACCAATTGTTAAAGATTTATGCTAAAAAATAAGTGTAGAAAGTTTAAAAATTAACTCAAAAAATAAAAAAAGAAACTTTTTCGACGCAACGACTTCACTTTGTAAGCAAAAATGTGCCAGAATAACCACAAAGTGCCAGAAATAAAATCTATCTTGAAAAGAAAACAAACGTGTTTATTAACTTAAACAACTCACTTCCCGTTTGTTTCTTTAAATACCTGTTATTTCGGTTATTTCAATTTAAAACAATACTTTTATTTTCTAATAATAATTGAAATATAATAAGGATAATTGAAATTTACCTTGTTTTCATTCCTATTTTAAGTACTATTAGGTTTTTAAAAATTTAAGCGGCTAAAATTTCTTTTTGCTAAAAATTTGATAATTTTAGCAATTTTTAGCAATTGAAATATACTCAGAATTGCAAATTAGCAACTTTTTAGCGATAAATAAATGTCAAAATCAGCTGTTTTTTATTCGGTCAATTTTTTTCATTGCTTTATTTAAGCGACGAAAATAGGAGATGATTTGTGATTCAGAATCGCGATTGTCACTAAAATTTGCTAAAACTGACGTAAGCATTTTTTAGCGATCGAGATTTAGCGATAGCAAATCCTGGAATGTACCTACAGCCTGAATAGCATTGTAATAAGTGCGGTTATAGTCATATGAAAATAAAACAGATGACGATGATTTTTGATAGTTAAAGACACAAAATTCAAGCATTATGTGCACATGATGTTGTGACCTATTTACAATCTCAAATTGAGGTGAATCAAGATTTACGACAAATTCTTCAAATCAATAAAAATTAAATCTAAGATACGATCAAGATCATTAAATTTATGATTTACCTGAACTATGTCATATTGCAAGAAAAAATTAATTATTTGCGCATCAGTTTCAGATAGCACATTAAAAGGCAAGAGATAAAATTCATCGCTTACAGACTTCCAGCTTACATTACATAAATTAAAATCACCTGTTAGAATAACATGATGTGATTGATTTAAATTATCCAGAAAAGGGCGGATATTATCAAGATGAGTGGCGTACAATTCAATAGGGCTTCCTGGAGGAATGTACCTTACTGTTACAAAAATAATAAAATTATCACTTAATTTGACTTTACAATTTATTGATCTTTATCAAAAGTAGAGCATGAATAAAAGTTTAAATGAGGTAAAGTTATTTGATAACACGAAAGATTTGAACGAGTAGCGATTAACACACCTCCTATTTTTGTAGCAGCAACTGTAATAGAAAAATAATAAATTACAAAATAACTTATAGTACTTTTACTTACTTTTGATTTTCCAAGCATTTTTTTGTGCCCTCTGGTCACCTTATGTAGCACTCAGCCTGCAATAAACGAAAAGTAAAAAAATAAACAAAGCACTTTTCCATTAAATTTTATTAACACTAACCTGTGCGTCCACGAATGATATTCTTCCACTCAGGCCATTTACGTTAATTTTTTCAGGAAAACCTAAAAGAAATTATTAAAAACTAAATTAATTTAATACAATTTCCTCTGCTTATTTGTTATTTTCGTCTTCTGTGACAGCCATGGGGGCGGCCATCATGGAAAATAACAGGGAATGTAGTGAGAGATGGAACATCAGCGTTGTAAAAAAAGGTGTTGCCAGATGGCAAAGTCCATCGAGATACATAAAAAAACATAGAGGCTACACTTTCAGAACACTCATTCATAAATGATGTGCAAAAAGACGTGCTGCTGTATCATGAGCGCCTGGTAGGGTGATTTCTGTTTCTCTTTTAAAAAACCGGAAAAAGACAAGAAAAAGAAGGAAAATAGTAACAATCAATCGGGCATATATTGCGATGATATATATTTCCAGGTTCGAATATGGAACATTTAGTGGACAGACAGAGGAGGAGCAATCGACAAAATAAGTTAATCACTTCTAATAGCTTTCATCAGCTGTTTCGATTCTGCCTTCGAGCATTCATCTGCTCAGACTGAAAAGAATCCAGGTAGAGCCTGTGGCGTTTTTAAGCGCCGGCAACTTATAAGGTAGGATTTTTTTTTAAATTTTAGAATCATGTTTTAACCGCGCATTTATTCGACGTAGTTTAAACTTCAAACTTTTTCCTGCAAAAGTAAAAGGAATAAAAGCAAAGTTTTTCTAAAGCTTAAAAAACTGAGACTGAGTGTAGCAGGCAACTGAGAACTGCAAAGCACAATAGGACGCTTCAGGGTTCGTCAAAAAGTAAATGTAGGTAGAATCTCTACAAAAAAAAATAAATAAACCAAATTAAAATGAGGCTTACACAGTGTGGCCGACACAGACGGCGAAGTAAAGGAAGAAAAAATAAGATATCCGGAACGCATCCAACAAAGAAGTCGGTCACAATTTTCGTATTTTATCTATATGCATAGCTATATATGTATATAATCAATTATATAATTTGCAAACGCCTGAATACTTACCTAAATACCTACTTACGAGTGGCACACAACGTTGTTCGGAGAAAAAAAGGTCAGAGGTTCCAACCCATAAGATCTGGTGCCGGCGAAATAGTACATTGGAGATAGCGGAAAATAAAATTGTATCGTGCTAGAAAAACAAAAGAGGATTTCGGTGGCGTCGAATTTTAATTAGTTTATTTTTCATTTAAAGTAGTTTAACTTAAGGATTTATGGTTTAATTTTTTGTTTTGAGTAATATTTATTTAAATTTAATTTTAATATTTTGATTGGATTTTTTATTGTAAAATATCAATATGTTGAATTAGTTCTTTTAATATTTTTTTGTGAATCAATTCTATTTTAAATATTTTTTGGCGCTTAGCCAATTTTAGTGAAAACAAAGTGTGTACATTCGGTGCGTGCAAAAATGTTGTGCCTTTTTAGAGTTTTTTTTGGTAAATAATATTTTTGATTTAGCAACTCCTAAGAGAGCTCCTTTAGGTAGGAAAATGTCTAAGTAAAAATTCGGTTTTCTTATTTTTGCAGATTTAGTTTGAAAGTCCCATTTTTTTCATACATTGAATTTTAGTTTGCTTTATGCATTTTTTTTTATTTATTTAACTCATGGCAGTTTAAAATTAGCTCGTAGTAATTTAATAGATTGAAATACTTAAAATACTTATATACATATTTTAATAATTATATAATTTTCCATTTTTTAATATACCTTTTTTGTTTGGATATAAGATGAGATTTTAATCGCATTGTTTTTTTATAATTAAATTTGCTATAGTTTTGCTTCAATGTATAAATAATCTTGGGTTACCCCATAACTGAAATTGTGCCTGTTTAGATTCGTCATTAAAATTCCGCATTTCCATGACCTTCGTGTCCACACGTTAGAATGGGCATGCCTGTTTCTTTTTCATTATAGAAAGTGAAACTATGGAATGAAACATTTATTAACAACTCATAGACAAAGAAAACCAATTTAAAAACAAAAACATGAAAATGAAAACAATTGCTTGCCTTCAGCTAAGCGCTAGCTACAATTATTTTCAAATTATGCCCTTGAAAACCTTTGCTTCCAGAGTATTAGAAAACACAATTAAATTAAGCCACAAAAAAGTATAGACAAACTATTTAAGTTATGTTTTATTGCTTGAATTAGGGCAACATTTTATAATTTGCTTGAATTAAGACGAAACACGTATAAAACCATTTATTGTAAGCACAAAATATATATAAAACAAAACGCGCACAAAGAAGCAGTAATAAAATCCTCAATTCATGGCCAGAGCCTTCGCAATGCGTCCCACCGCTAGCAATTTGGCTGATCTTGAGCGTTGTTAAAAGCTTTTCGGTACCGGACAAAAGAAATAAAAAATTTCCAGCTGCAGTTTTGCTAAAACTACCACTGTATTTAAATTTATGAAGCGCGCCCGTTCG
Source organism: Tetanocera ferruginea (assembly GCA_958299015.1). Taxonomy (NCBI): domain Eukaryota; kingdom Metazoa; phylum Arthropoda; class Insecta; order Diptera; family Sciomyzidae; genus Tetanocera; species Tetanocera ferruginea. Next base: position 76,516,808 of record OY282640.1, on the reverse strand, counting down.
TGCTGATATTTTTAGTTATTTTATACCCAAAAATTTGGCGAACGAATGTTTTTGTTTATTTTTTAATTTGTCAAACTGAAACGACATGAAATTGAAAACGGCATGAAATTTCCAATTTTTAAGTTTGTGGACGGCATTTCGGCTCAAAATCTTTCATCTCATTTTAACCACCCAATTCTTATCCGTTCTCGCTCACACTTTTTATCATGGGCATGACGGTCTAAACAGGCACATTAAAATGAATTTAAAATGAAATAACAATGATCTTGTGATTTAAAGAATGTGGGGGCTGAAGTACAGGGGCGTTCGTGAAAATCGCACAGGGCGATATGGACGTTGATGTTGAATTTTAAACGGTTTGGTTTTTGTTTAAGTTGGGGTCATCGACAAGAAGTAAGTGATGACCATGGTTGGGTGGGTATAGAGAAAGGGGAGAAGGTCCCCAAAAATTCAATGGCTGGCTTGCATTTCTTTCGTTCGTGACTTTAGTATTGTGAATTTTTGTGTTCGGTTTTTGACTTTTCATTTGGGAGACGTTAAATTCGTTATTTGTGCTCTGTTAATATTTTTTTTGCGGTTATTTCAGTTCAAGATTTTTATTTTCTATTATTTGAATTTCACTTTGAAAACTTGTTGGTTAGAATATTAATTATTTCAGTTTTTTCAAATTATTTTTGATTTAATATTGTTTTGCGTTTTCTTGTGTTTTTCGGTTATTTTGATTTTTTTATTTATTTCACTTCCGGTGTGAGCCGGAAGTTATTGTTGCTCCCTCGACCTGGCCTGAAGGGTTGAGAACAGCGCCTAGAAACCGTGAGCTAGTCGGTGCGCAATCAGGCCAGGCACGATCGCTAGGGACATGTAACAATATGGCGCCCAATCATAAACAAGATGATCAGCTGTCAATCGTACTCCCGCAGGCTATCCTGAAGTAGTGCTGGCTTAGTGAGAGTACTCAAACTCTACGCTAATTGCGCCTACATGAGCATACTGTGCGAAAACATCGATTGAAAGCATGAGATCAACCATTATAAAGCAAAAATCAAATGGCGCTGTAACAATATGGCGCCTAAACAGAAAATAAACCATGCTCGGCTATTAATCGTGCTTTCTCAGGGTATTCTGAAGTAAAATCGGCTTGGCGAGAGAAGTCTAACTCTACTCCAATTGCGCCTAACTAAGAATACCATGAGAGACCATTGATTGATAGTGCGAGATTTATAATAGAACAAATTAAAAATCAAGCAGGCACGTACAATATGATGCCCAAACATTAAAATATAAAGGACCGTTTGGTTCTATGTCAAATAGCGCCATAACAATATGGCGCCAAAAACAGAAAAATAAATTGAGGTAAATTTAAAGATCAAGTGGGCGCTGAAGCAAGATAACACACAAGTTTTTAAATGGAACGGCTACCTTCGGTGGTGCTCTCTTGGGTATTTTCAGTTGGAGGCTTAGTGTAGCTTAGCACTAGTAGCTTAGTGCACTAACTTGAAAATACAGCAGGAGATCATCCACTGAAAGTATGTCCTTATAAAAAGTTTCGTTTTTGTTTTTTCGTCTCAATAATGAAGTTTTAACCAAAACAATTGTTTTGAAACCGTGATTTTTCATGGTATTTTTGATTGCGGGTGGCTTAGTCAAAACGGTATAGATATGACTAATTGCACTCGTTCAAGAATCCCATGAGGGACCACAAGTTGTAAGGTCGTCGTCATGGCAGTGAAAGCAAACAGAAAATTATTAAGTTTGTTTTTATAATCGCTAAGTGCATTCGAAGCACAGATTAATGTGACCTAGCTGTTGGCATAAGTCAACGCTAGCATCGAAGTCGTAGCGATACTACGTGCTGTGAGAAAAAGATCAACACTTGTAGAAAAATAATAAAGTAAGAGTTTTAGTCAGAGCAAAACACTTTAACTATGTATGTGTTATAAAAACAAGAATTTAAGTTTGTTTGCTTGGTGCATTTAATGTCCGAACCGCGAAGCAAACGAAAGCCAAAGAAGTTTGAAAAAAAAAAAAAACAAACCGTTTATTGTTAAGAAACAAAAGTCCATTCAATTGTTTACAATAGCCCTTTTGCACCGAACAGAACCCTGTACAAAAGGCCCACATATTAATTCAGTTAATATAAAATTTTAGTTTATTACATACAAATAGCATACTTGGGTAGGATAAGTCAAGTTTACTGTTGTTGGTTAGTTTATTATAACTTATGAAGTCTGAAAAGAAAATACTAAAAAAGGTTTCATCGAAACGACGACACATTACGTTCGACTTAAATCGTTCTTCGCCACAAAGAAAATTTTTAAAGCAAAACACGCCTAAAACAAAAAATTCAATATGGAAACTGAATCTGAACCTGCTAGGGCAGAGTGTCAGAATAATATACCGGTTTTTCATGATTTATCGAATACGATTGCCGAGAAGAGAAATGATAAAGTCGAGAATCAAGGAACGATACCAAAAGGTTTTGGGAGAAAGGAATTCCCTCCAAATTTATCCGAACCTCCACCAATAAGCAGGGGTCCAGTTGGGTTAAATAGGCAAACTTTTGCAGCAGCTTATACTATGTTTCCAGAAGAAAACACCGCTGATATAACGGACCTAATAGCTAGAGAGTGTCAGGAAATTAGAGCTTCCTTAGAAAAATCGATTAGAAACCAAATTCAGGAAGGAATAAAAGCGGGATTAGAAGAAATAATGGGGGAACTTAAAACCTTGGTTAAACCAGTCAATAATTGTAGCATACCTGTTAGTGTAGATCCGAAAGCGACCAGTAGAAATTTTGGGCGGGAGCCGGATCAAAACATTCCATTCCGGGCGCGAGCTGAGATAAATAATATTGAAACGCGTAATACATATCAAAGTAATCAAACTCGCCAGCATCCAACGGAAGGACTTAGAGTATTCGATGATCGTTCTCGTGCAGCTCGTCCTCGGTATTACGATGATGAAGAACAACCGAACGAAATCAAACAGCCAACAAATCTTTTTGACCAAGCCTTCCAAAAAAGAGGAGTCGCACCAAGTCAGTATGGCTGGGGCCGAAACAACAGAGCGCCCTCGTCGGCTGCAATTAAAATCGACAAGTGGGGTCTGATGTTCGATGGACGCGCAAGCAGCATCTCAGTGGAAGACTTCGTATTCCGACTAGAACACCTCCAAGCTCAATACGACTGCGCATGGTCAGAAATCATGCGGGACTTCCATCTTCTTTTAACTGGTGAGGCGAAGGAGTGGTACTGGCTCTTCCTCAAAACAAGCGTAGTGAGCGAGTGGCCAACCTTGCGCCACGCAATGATGCGTCAGTACCCAACTACTCGTTCAAACTTCGAGGTCATAAGAGATTTTTTGTTTTTTTTTTTTTTTGGTTTCGCCAAGGGACTGTGAAATCTCATGAATACGTATTGCCCGTACTATACGCATGCACGACTTACATTCTAAAACAGTCTGGATTAACCGGAAAAGATAGAATACACCTACGTACTAAAACACACAACCAGTTGGCGAAGTATGAATTTCCACTAAGCACATTAATTGGCTTTTCAGCGGAACTTAAAAATTTTATACAAAAACACGATTTTATTAAGAATTTATGAATTTGAAAAAGTAAACAACATCAAATAAGTAGTAAACTTTACATAAAACTCTAAAACAAAGAGACCAAAGTAACTATAAATAATATGAATATTAGTAAGTTTGCGGCAACTATCCAACCCAAGATCCTACGTGGAAAAGAGAGTAAACTCTTAAACACCAAACCAATTCCAATTATAACGGAGATATATACGTGTAAATATGTACAAACATATATGTGTATATATATACGGGTCACTATGTTATTTTGGAACACCGTGCTAACGTTATTAATTGGATATGTATTTGGGCCAACTCAGGCATAAACTTGCATGGAAAAGAGATAAACCCTTGCGCACCAAACTAAGTAACTAATAAGTCAACTGAATAAGAAAAATTTTAAAATTTTTTGATTAAAAACAAACAAGATGAAGCATACATATCGTATTCGATGGTGTTTACTTCATCAATTACAATATTATAAAGGAAAAACAACTGAAACGGTCTCGAATATATGGAATAACTACAGCCAACATTTTAACAGAATATAACAATATTATTAACCGAGTTAAAGCTTGAAACAAAATTCTAAAATGTATCAATTATTTAAATGTAAAATCATTTTCCGTTTCAAGGCATACACCGAATCACACAAATTAATTAAGCTGTAGCTATTGTTGAAATCACTACACATACATCGTAAAGGGTCATGAAGGGCAAAATTTGAAGTGCACTGACTCATCTTAAAAAGCACAAAATGTCTAGATCCTCTTCTTGGGATGTTAAAGTTAAGAGATGAGAGAATATATTGGGAGTCAATTTCACCACAAAGTAATTTATATAGGAAGGTGACATTAAGCAACATCCTGCTGCTTCTCAGGGAAGGCAGTAAAATTTGTTTAAGGCGGGTTTAATACGAAGGAAGAATAATATCTGGGTTCCAACGATGATGACGTAAAGCAAAAAGTAAAAACTGTTTTTGAACCGATTCTATTGCATCCATGTGGACGTGATATTGAGGGTTCCATACTACGGAAGCATATTCAAGAATAGGTCTTACGAGAGATATATATAGTAATTTAGTTGTGAAGGCATCATTGAATTCTTTCGCCCATCTTTTAAAGAAACCAAGAACACCTCTAGCCTTATTTACAGCCAAATTTACGTGGAGATTAAAGCGAAGTTTTGGATCCATGGATCCACTTGGTAGAAAGAAAGCAGCAGCCATCTGAATCTGTGGATGCATTCTTTCAAGCAATCTGGAAATTAAGATCAAAATTAGTGCAACCGTTACCAGAATACGAAATCATTAAAATTATTAAAAGAAATCTCAGAGAAAACCTAGGTCGCATTGTTTACCCTATGTCGGTGCATTCTGTACAACATCTCCAATATGAATGCAATGAAGTGGAGCGCACATTCCCTCGACGAGATATACGGAGCGTGCAACAACAAAGTTCCAGATTTCAGCGGCAAGTGAGTGAGGTCCAGTTAGAGTAAATGCATGATAACGATGAAGAAGTGATGGTATAGCCCGTTTCAAAAGAGAAGGACATTTTCGCGCATGTTTGAGAATATGAGAATAATTTTGAGAGCGTTCTTCATTCTGATTGGTCGACATGAAAAAAAAATTTAATATTCTCTGAGCAGAAAAATATATAAAAAAAAAATTAATGTATATTCCTGATTTTTGTTGTTCATCGCAACTGCACTGCGGAAGTACTGAATTTTTTTCAAAATCAACCAATCAAAATTGAAAAAAAAGGGGGCATCAAAAAATAATTTGTTAGCCAAAATTTCACTTCACAATTTTTTCTGGATAAAATAATTTATTTTTTATGTAATTTGTATTTGACTTCTCTCTCAAGATGCAGGTTGCTGCAGGCCGTCGGTGCAACACCATACTTGTGCGATAATTTCTTCTGAATGTTTGCGCATTTAAATATATAGAAAAATAGTAAAAAACACTCAAATAAAGGATAAAGTTCAGCGAACAGTACAAAAAGAGCAAGAAATTACGCTCTAAAAAATTTTCTAGCTTTAAAAATAATTTCTCACTTCGCATCGAAAAATGAAACTAAAAAATGTTCTTCTCTTTTGAAACGGGCTATAGAAGAGATAGCAGCACGGCCTGTGGGGACAAGCTTGCAGCAACAGCCAACGGTAAAACGGATGCTAGTGTGCTGGAACTGTCGTCAGCAAGGCCATGCATTCATGGATTGCATGTCGCTAGAGCAGAACATATTTTGCTACAAATGTGGTTTGGCCAACGTAATAACGTTAAAATGTCCGAATTGTGGTCTGGGAAATGGAAGGAGGAACACGGCAGCAACGGGAGTGCCACGCTCCAGTCAAGATCCCGTGGAGCAGAAGAAAGACTAAGCACTAGCGGAATCGACATCGACGAAAACAGCGTAGAAGGTTGTGGTGTCTGCATATCGCATACACACAACACACATACATACAATATAAAATACTTTAATTTAAAAATTTGAATTTAAAAAATATTTTTTTTGTTGATGTCAATTTTTTTTTATCAAAAAATTATTATCAAAAAATATTATTATAAAATTGTATTCGACAAACAATAGTCGTATAAAAAAATAAATGTTTCAATAAAATAAACTTTATATGAAATAAAAAAAAACATCTTTATTTGTGGACAACTTCCACAACTGGCGATCCTACCAAGAACAACAAAGTTGCAAAGCATTTCTGCGACTTCATCAACTTCAGCAGCAGCAGCATCTACAGCAGCAGGAAGATCAAACTACTCTTCACGTTTTGAAAAATTACGCACATATCGTAAAAACGCAACAACAAAAGCTCATTTACAAACTACACCCTACAATAAGAAATCATTACCAGCATCATCAACATCAATTGGAACAGCAACAATATCATCAACAGCAACAGTAACTAACGAGCTATTTAGTGACTGCGTAACACAGCAAACACGCTCAAAAAAACCGTCTCACCCGAAGAACCAAGCACAAGTCACCAATACCGGTGTACCGTCAAGCAGCTGTCACACCAATACAGAAGCAACAACAGTAAACAATTGCATTGACTCGGCGACACCGCAACACACCGCAACTCAACAACGTCAAAGAAACTTACTACAATAACAACAACAGCAGTACAATAACAAAAACACAACTATAAAGAGCAACAAAAACAATAACAGCAACCGCAGCACTAAAACAAAAGCGACAACGTCGCCAACAACAGTAGCAACGCCAACAACAACAGCAACGCCAACAGCGGCAGCGACGCCAATATCAACAGCGAAGCCAACAACGACTGCGACGCCATTATCGGCAGTGACGCCAACATCGGCAGCGACGCCAACAGCGACAGCGACGTCAGCAGCGACAGCGACGTCAACAGCAACAGCGACGCCAACATTGACAGCGACGTCAACAGCGGCAATAAGTAAATATAATAACACTACACACTTAGCTTCTTACACGGTTGGCAAACGATCGGGTCGGAGGAAACCGATCGTTTTACTCCGTAGGCACTACACCACACCTAGGCACACTAATAGGAACACATTATATTATTATTATATCATAACTTTAATACTATAACAACAACCAATAATGAGTATTAGACACACACCCCCTCACCACACCCACCCCTTCTCACCTCAACCCTCTCAACACGGAGATGGCCACATAAATAGACCGATAGATTTAGAGTCCGATCCGACCAACCCATTCGAAAGGTCCGAACGTACGGAAATTCACGCAACATCGGTTAAACTGCCCCAGTTTTGGACTAATTGTCCAGAGGCATGGTTTATACACGCCGAAATCCAATTTCAATCGAGATCCATTACGATGGATAAAACAAAATATGAATACCTGATTATGGCTCTTCCGCAAGAAGTTATCATGACGGTACTCGATTTTATTCAGAAACCTTCCTCAAGCAATCAATACGAAAACTTGAAGAAAATACTGATTGAACGTCACTCTCTTAGCGAAAATAAACGTATTGACAAAATACTTACTGACACAGAGATGGGAGATAGGAAACCTTCCCAATACTATAGATCGCTATTACTATTGGCTGGTTCCGCGGTAGACCCAGATTTTCTCCAAAAGCTATGGCTCAGGAAACTTCCTAAAACACTGAACATAGCTTTAACCGGGTCAGGCCATACAGAACTAGAGGAACTTCTGAAAATGGCCGATAAGTTATGGGAAGTCATAAGTGAGAACGAAATTTCAGTCTTACAAACAAGCCATAGTTCCAATAGTAACGAACTTGCGAATATGATACAAAAGCTAACAGTATCTACGACGAACATATTAAGTGCTTTTAACAAATTGTCACTAGAAGTTGAAGCTCTTAAATCTCAAAATAATTTCCGATCACGGTCACTAGCGAGAAATAGGTCAAACTCACGCACACGTAGGCCAAACTGGTTATGCCGATACCACTACAAATTCGGTAGGGAAGCACGTAGATGTGAACAACCGTGTGCATATGCACAAAACGTCAACACAACACAAAACAACTCAACACAATATAACACAACAAACTAAATGACTCCATTGTCGCGACGACTGACAATGGACCTGTCACACTAACACGTCGTCTCTTTATTTATGACTCAACAAATAAACTAAACTTTTTAGTAGACAGCGGAGCCGAAGTATCAGTACTTCCTACCTCCAAATTCAAAATTTCAAAACAGAAATCTGATCTCACTTTAACAGCGGCCAATGGCACTTCCATTTCGACTTTCGGAAAAAAACTACTTACACTTGACTTAAAATTACGACGTGAATTACCATTTAATTTCATCATTGCTGACATTTCCAGACCAATTTTAGGTGCAGATTTTTTAACAAAATACGGACTACTAATAGATCTAAAACGTAAACGACTCATCGACCCATTAACAAACTTAGCAGTCAACACTATCTCAGCATTTACTGAAACCACATTAACAAAATTATTTTCAGTCGACAACAAATACACAGAATTACTAAAAAAATTCCCATCACTAATAACAGAACCCGACTACACTGTACCTGTCAAACACCAAACAGTACATCACATTTTCACTGAAGGACAGTTACCATTTACGAAACCACGACGTCTAGACTTGCCAAAATTGAAAATAGCTAAAAATGAATTCGACTTTTTAGTTAAATCTGGCATTTGTAGACCGTCGAACTCAAAAACATCTTCTGCACTTCACCTAGTACCTAAACGCGAACCGAACGACTGGAGGCCATGCGGCGACTACAGAAGACTGAACACAATAACAGTACCAGACCGCTACCCGTTACCACATATACACGATTTCTCGAACAACTTACACAATACACATATCTACTCAAAACTTGATTTAGTCAGGGCCTATCACCAAATTCCCATGGCCCCTGAGGATATACACAAAACAGCAATCACTACACCTTTTGGAATGTTTGAGTTTCTCCGAATGCCTTTCGGTTTGAGAAACGCAGCGCAAACATTCCAAAGGTTCATACATGAAGTACTACACGGGCTAGACTTCATTTTCGTTTATTTAGACGACATTCTTGTGGCCAGTAACAATGAAGAAGAACACTTTCAACATTTAACGCAAATTTTTCAACGACTCGACAAATACGGTTTAAATATCAAACCAAACAAATGCATATTTGGAGTAGACGACGTAGATTTCCTTAGTTACAACATATCTAAACATGGTATCAGACCATCCGAAGAACGAACACGATGTATACAAGAATACCCACAACCAATAACGGTTAAACAGATACAAAAATTTATAGGTATGACAAATTATTACCACCGGTGCATTCCAAAACTCGCACACATGTTAGGTCCCATTTATGACATGGCGACAAGCGCATCAAAAACCAAAGACAAACACTTACAATGGTCAGACACAACATTACATGCATTTACAACAATAAAAGATAGTTTTGCTAAGCAAACACTAATTAATCACATTAATAGTAAAGCAAAACTATCAGTGGCCGTAGATGCATCTAACACCGCAGTTGGCGGAGTCTTACAACAAGAACACAATGGAATACTTCAACCTTTAGCATTTTTATACCCCCACGCGTACTGCGTAAGGGGTATATTAATTTTGTCACGACGTGTGTAACGCCCACAAGGAGGCGTGGTAGGTATAGAAAAGTATATATATTCTTGATCAGCATCACCACCCGAGTTGATTTAGCCATGTCCGTCTGTCTGTCCGTCTGTCCGTCTGTCTGTCCGTCTGTCTGTGGACACGATTACAGCCGTAATTTTGAAGCTATCGTGCTGAAATTCGATATTTAAGCTTATTTTTAAAAAACTAAGATCAAGTTCGAGAATGGGCTAAATCGGATGAAAACCACGCCTACCTCCCATACAACCCCAAAATTGAAAACCCTATAAAGAAGCTAATATTAAAGCTAGAATACTGAAATTCGGTATTTATGTATTCTATGTCAAAACAGAGATGTGTTAGAAAAATGGGCGTCATTCATCTTCTAACACGCCCACCTCCCATACAACCCCAAAATTGACAAATCTATATAGAGGCTAATATTAAAGTAACAAAACTGAAACTCGGTATTTGTGTATTCTGTGTCAAAACTGAGGTGTGTTAGAAAAATGGGCGTCACCCACCCACTTACACGCCCACCTCCCATACAATCCCAAAATTGAAAACTTTATAAAAAGGCTAATATTAAAGCTCCAGGAAAACAATTTGATATATATGTATTTAAGACACATAAAAATAATAAAATATCTCAAAATCTCATACAAAAAGCTCTCCAATTTAAGATTATTTTACCCTTAAGAATCGGCCGTGGGGGTATTTTAACTTCGGCCAAGTCGGAGATATACCTTACTAGTTTTCTAAGAAATTAACACAAACAGAAACAAAATACAGTACATTCGACCGCGAATTACTAGCAATCTATCTAACAATCAAACATTTTAGACATCATTTAGAAGGCAATACATTTACAGTTTACACGGATCACAAACCATTAACGAATGCACTCCACTCAAAAACAGAACGCAGCCCTAGACAAACACGACACCTTGAATACATTGCACAATTTACTAACACAATAACACACATCAAAGGTACAGACAACATAGTAGCCGATGCACTATCGAGATGCGAAATCGAAGAATTAAAAACACCCGATATCGACCTAAAACAATTACACAAAGAACAAAATAATGATACAGAATTAAAAAATATCACGGACAACAAAATGTACAAATTTAAACACATTGACATTCCATTTTTAAACATTAGTATCTGGTGCGAAAATTCCACAGACAATATACGACCTTACATTCCACAGACCTTACGTAAAAAGATATTCGAACAACTACATAACATCTCACATCCTGGAACAAGAGCTTCCAGACGTCTTATCACACAACGTTACTTCTGGCCCAGTATGAATACGCATATTAATAAATGGTCACAAGAATGCATGAATTGTCAGAAAGCAAAGGTACAACGACACACCAAAACACAACCTCAGAAAATACACATTCCACATGGTCGTTTTGAACATATACACATAGATTTAGTTGGTCCACTACCAATATCAAATGGTTACAGATACCTATTAACCACCATCGATAGAACTACACGTTGGCCTGAGGTTTACCCACTAAAAAACACCGAGACTAAAACAATTATAGAGACTTTCAATAGAGAATTCATTTCACGCTTCGGTGTTCCGCGCGAAATTACTACAGATCGTGGTCCTCAATTTACTTCCAATACGTTTAAGCAATTTATTAAGAGCATAGGTAGCCACCATATTATGACCTCCCCATACCATCCACAAGCCAATGGAATTTTGGAACGTTTTCACAGACAATTAAAAGCCTCACTCATGACAAGTAACAACCAGAAGAACTGGTATTCAGAAATTCCTCTAGTTTTGTTAGGTCTAAGATCCACGGTTAAGGAAGATATCAAAACATCTCCTGCCGAAATGGTTTTTGGACAGAATCTGAGACTGCCGCGACAGCTAGTAGTACATAGTGATCCAACGGGCAGCTCATCAGAAATTTTGTCAGCGCTTAAAGAGAAAACTAAAAACATTCAGTCAGATAGCAAGTTTCATATAAGATCAAATCAAGAGTACATAGCCCAGGCGTTGAAGAGTTGTAAATTTGTATTCATTCGTAACGATTCCATCAGACACACGCTTCAAAATCCGTACGATGGCCCATTCGAAGTGATAGACAGAACACCAAAATATTTCACAATTTTAAAAGGAAACACTACTATAACAATTAACATAGATAGACTTAAACCAGCATTCTTAGATTCAGAAACTACACAAACACTCTCTTCCACACACAAGCCAAAAAAGAAAGTACATTTTAATATATTAGCGAACACAACAAAAACCTATGAGGGGGAATAATGTGGTGTCTGCATATCGCATACACACAACACACATACATACAATATAAAATACTTTAATTTAAAAATTTGAATTTAAAAAATATTTTTTTTGTTGATGTCAATTTTTTTTTATCAAAAAATTATTATCAAAAAATATTATTATAAAATTGTATTCGACAAACAATAGTCGTATAAAAAAATAAATGTTTCAATAAAATAAACTTTATATGAAATAAAAAAAAACATCTTTATTTGTGGACAACTTCCACAAGGTGATGCAGAAAAGCAAGAGCCTGAAAAGAATGGAAAAATTAGTATTATGAAACGCGTAAAAGATGTTAACAAAAATATAAAATACAAAACAATCAAACCAATTGAAGAACGAATTCACGATTATTATGAGGCAAGACAACGCATTTTCAATAACGGCAGTCTCGATGGAAAGCGGGAAGTATCTAGAAAAACTCAAAAAGCTCGAGCAAATTTTGCCAACCGCAAGCAAATTCGAAAACTAGTGTTGGAAGCAGTCTACAAGGCTGATACAGAGGACCCAAGAGCCTATGCCGAAATTTAAATTTGTGGTAGAAAGATGCGAGGCCTATTAGACACTGGAGCGTCAGTGAGTATATTGGGTCACGATAGCAGAGAGTTGGTTGAAAGCTTAGGCGTCAACATAGAAAAATACTTTTCGATTGTTAAAACCGCCGGAGGCCGCCAGCACAACGTCTTGGGCAAAGTAAAACTTCCTGTCAAATTTAAAGATAAGCAACGTGATATTTTATTTTATTTATGTCCGTATCTAAAACAAAAGACATACCTTGGTATCGACTTCTGGAGAGCATTCGAACTAGCAGCTGATGTTCTAGGAGTAGAAGAGCTGAACATAGAGAATATGGCAAAACATCTGGAGCCAGCTCGAGCAGACTCAGCACATGATCTGACAGATGACGAGCGAAGCCGTTTGCAGGACGTCATTAAGAAGTTCCGAACCTACGAAGAGCATGGCCTTGGGCGCACTCATCTAGAGCAGCATACCATTGAGCTGGTCGAAGGCACAGTCCCGGTGAAAGATCGTCACTACCCCATATCTCCAGCGGTGCAATCAATCGTTTACGAAGAGGTAGACAAGATGCTGGAATTAGGAGTAATTGAAGAGAGCCAGAGTCCCAGAGAGTAGTCGCACTACAATCGTGCGTAAACCGAATAAAAAGCGGTTTTGTTTGGATGCTAGAAAGCTAAATGAAAGGACAGTGAAATACACTTACCCTTTACAAAATATAGATGGAATTCTGAGCAGGATTGATGAGACGTACTTCATAAGCAGCGTAGATTTAAAGTTTGCTTTTTGACAGATAGAACTGGAGCAAAAGAGCAAGGCGTACACAGCATTTACAGTACCAGGTCGACCGCTCTACCAATTCAACGTAATTCCGTTCGGCCTATGCAATGCAGCGCAACGTCTGTGTCGATTGATGGATAAAGTTATCCCGCAGCGATTGAAATCAAATGTGTTCACATATCCAGATGATCTGTAGATCATAGCTGCTGATTTTGAGACCCATCTGCAAGTGTTGAGTGAAGTTGCCGATTGCCTAAGAGAAGCAAATTTAACAATTAGGTTAACAAAATCTATGTTTTGTTTTAAGGAACTTAGATACCTAGGTTTTATCGTTGGCGGAGGAGCACTTCGAACAGATCCGGAAAAAGTGTCAGCCATCAAACGAATTCCAGTTCCACGAGCAACAAGAGAAGAACGCAGCTTTCTTGGAACAGCTGGTTGGTACAGGCGGTTCATACAAAACTTTGCCGCAATATCGGCACCAGTCAGCGATACTCTAAAAAAATGCACCAAATTCTGTATGACCCCTGCAGCAATTGCAGCGTTCAATCAGCTAAAACAAGCTTTAACTTCAGCACCCGTTTTAAAGCATGCAGATTTTAGTAAAAGGTTTTATGTGCAATGTGAATCTTCCGACATAAGAATAGGCGCTGTGCTGTACCAGATTGACGAAAATAGCCATAAGAATCCGGTGGCATTTTTCTCGCAGAAGTTGAATAATCACCAACGCAATTATAGTGTGACTGAGAAAGAGTGTTTGGCGGCGGTGCTTGCTGTTAAAAGATTTCGCCCATACGTTGAAATGATGCCTTTTACCATTGTCACAGACCACGCCAGTCTGAAGTGGCTCATGTCACTAAAAGACTTGAGCGGCCGTCTTGCTCGATGGTCTCTTCAACTACAAGCGTTTGATTTTCAAATTGAACACAGGAAAGGCGCTGACAATGTGGTCGCTGACACACTCTCTCCTGCGATTGAAGAAGCAGAGCTGAATGGTGAAGAGTTGCCAGATCTGGAGACTACAGAATTTTCCTCACCGGAGTACCTGGAGTTAATTGAAAACATTGATAAAAACAAAGAAAAAATGCCAGATTTAAAGATAGACAATGGAATGATTTTCAAGCGAACATCATTTGAACGAGAGGATGGTGAAGTAGAAGAGCTGGTGTGGAAGTTGTGGGTCCCAGAAGGGTTAACGTCAACGCTTATATCTAAAGCGCATGAGCCCCAAGTGGCAGCGCATGGCGGTATCGCTAAAACACTACACCGGTTGCGAGGATTTTATTTTTGGCCCGGTATGACAAAACAGGTTCGCGCGTATATCAACAGTTGCCTAATATGCAAAGATAATAAGTCGACAAATATCGAATTGCGACCTAGTATGGGACAAGAATTTGTTACGGAACGCCCTTTTCAAAAAATTTACATTGATTTTTTGGGCAAATACCCACGTTCCAAGAAGGGTAACACATATATATTCATAGTCGTAGACCATTTTTCGAAATTCACCTTATTAAAGGCCATGCGAGAAGCGACTGCGGTAAACGTGATTGAATTCCTTACTCACGAAGTGTTCTACAAATTTGGTGTTCCAGAAATAATTCAAAGTGATAATGGAAATCAATTCACGTCGAAAGAGTTCAAGAAAATGATAAATAACTTCGGTATAAAGCATTTAAAAACGGCTGTCTACTCACCACAAGCGAACGCAGCGAAAAGAGTTAATCAATCTGTACTTGCAGCTATAAGATCATATTTGGATAGTGACCATTGCGACTGGGATCTATATTTACCTGAAATCGAATGTGCGTTAAGAAGCTCTGTTTATGCGGCGACGGGGATTACACCATTTTGCGCATTAGCTCGAAAACTAAAATCTTTAAGCGATCCCGAGATCTTACTTCTTAATAAAAATGAAAAGTTAACAATTATGCGCGAAAAACTTAAAGAAAACCTTCACGCGGCATACGAAAAAAGTGCGCGTCGCTACAATCAACGAAAACGCGAAATACACTTCACGCCCGGCCAGGAAGTGTATAAAAGAAACTTCGCGTAAAGCGACTTTAAAAGAAACATCAATGCAAAATTCTGCAAAAAGTTCGTAAAATGTCGGATAAGCTATGCGGTAGGGAACAACATGAACCTACTCGAAACTCTCAGTGGAAAACTGAAAACAATTGGCGTTTTCCATACAAAAGACATAAAGCAATAAAAAAACATTTTTTGTAGTTTTTACCCGGCTAACTTAGGTTGTAAGGCATGACTCATTAACTCAGGTGTGAGTGGAAGCCTACGTTGGGCGCAGAAAATAATCACCGAAATAAATATCAACGCAACCAAGAACAATATCACAATATAAATATCTTTATTTAAATACAAAATATAAATATGAAGACAAAAATAAATACATATAGAAAGATAAATATATATATTAAAATATCAATGCATATGAATACTTACAACTATAAACATTAATGCAAGAATAAAAATAAATACGGATAACATATCAAAAAATAGACATATATACATAGATAGGTCTAAAAAAAAAAGATCCTAATGAAATCCACCCGCACACAGTCTTTTCCTGAAAACCGTAGTTCTGCCAAAGCCAGAGTTTTGTTGCTTGTGATAATTTTTGTAGCAGCAACTGTAAAAGAAAAAGAATAAATTACAAAATAACTTATAGTACTTTTACTTACTTTTGATTTTCCAAGCATTTTTTTGTGCCCTCTGGTCACCTTGTGTAGCACTCAGCCTGCAATAAACGAAAAGTAAAAAATAAACAAAGCACTTTTCCATTAAATTTTATTAACACTAACCTGTGCGTCCACGAATGATATTCTTCCCATCAGGCCATTTACGTTAATTTTTCCAGGAAAACCTAAAAGAAATTATTAAAAACTAAATTAATTTAATACAATTACCTCTGCTTATTTGTTATTTTCGTCTTCTGAGACAGCCATGGGGGCGGCCATCATGGAAAATAACAGGGAATGTAGTGAGAGATGAACCATCAGCGTTGTAAACAAAGGTGTTGCCAGATGGCAAAGTCCATTGAGATACATAAAAAAACATAGAGGCTACACTTTCAGAACACTCATTCATAAATGATGTGCAAAAAGACGTGCTGCTGTATCATGAGCGCCTGGTAGGGTGATTTCTGTTTCTCTTTTAAAAAACCGGAAAAAGACAAGAAAAAGAAGGAAAATAGTAACAATCAATCGGGCATATATTGCGATGATATATGTTTCCAGGTTCGAGTATGGAAAATTTCTGTTAGTGGACAGACAGAGGAGGGCTCGTTCGAACACGAAAGATCCCGTTACTTTAGTTTTTGAGGAGGTGCAATCGACAAAATAAGTTAATCACTTTTAATAGCTTTCATCAGCTGTTTCGATTCTGCCTTCGAGCATTCATCTGCTCAGACTGAAAAGAAACCAGGTAGAGCCTGTGGCGTTTTTAAGCGCCGGCAACTTATTAGGTAGGATTTTTTTTTAAATTTTAGAATCATGTTTTAACCGCGCATTAATTCGACATAGTTTAAACTTCAAACTTTATCCTGCAAAAGTAAAAGGAATAAAAGCAAAGTTTTTCTTAAGCTTAAAAAACTGAGACTGAGTGTAGCAGGCAACTGAGAACTGCAAAGCACAACAGGACGCTTCAGGGTTCGTCAAAAAGTAAATGTAGGTAGAATCTCTACAAAAAAAAATAAATAAACCAAATTAAAATGGGGCTTACACAGTGTGGCCGACACGGACGGCGAAGTAAAGGAAGAAAAAATAAGATATCCGGAACGCATCCAACAGAGAAGTCGGTCACAATTTTCGTATTTTATCTATATACATAGCTATATATGTATACAATCAATTATATAATTTGCAAACGCCTGAATACTTACCTAAATACCTACTTACGAGTGGCACACAACTTTGTTCGGAGAAAAAAGGTCAGAGGTTCCAACCCATAAGATCTGGTGCCGGCGAAATAGTACATTGGAGATAGCGGAAAATAAAATTGTATCGTGCTAGAAAAACAAAAGAGGATTTCGGTGGCGTCGAATTTTAATTAGTTTATTTTTCATTTAAAGTAGTTTAACTTAAGGATTTATGGTTTAATTTTTTTTTAGAGTAATATCTATTTAAATGTAATTTTAATATTTTGATTGGATTTTTTATTGTAAAATATCAATATGTTGAATTAGTTCTTTTAATATTTTTTTGTGAATCAATTCTATTTTAAATATTTTTTGGCGCTTAGCCAATTTTAGTGAAAACAAAGTGTGTACATTCGGTGCGTGCAAAAATGTTGTGCCTTTTTAGAGTTTTTTTTGGTAAATAATATTTTTGATTTAGCAACTCCTAAGAGAGCTCCTTTAGGTAGGAAAATGTCTAAGTAAAAATTCGGTTTTCTTATTTTTGCAGATTTAGTTTGAAAGTCCCATTTTTTTCATACATTGAATTTTAGTTTGCTTTATGCATTTTTTTTTATTTATTTAACTCATGGCAGTTTAAAATTAGCTCGTAGTAATTTATTAGATTGAAATACTTAAAAAACTTATATACATATTTTAATAATTATATAATTTTCCATTTTTTAATATACCTTTTTTGTTTGGATATAAGATGAGATTTTAATCGCATTGTTTTTTTATAATTAAATTTGCTATAGTTTTGCTTCAATGTATAAATAATCTTGGGTTACCCCATAACTGAAAAGGATGATGTCAGTTTTTAAATTAGTTATATTAAAATGAATTTAAAATGAAATAACAATGATTTTGTGATTTAAAGAATGTGGGGGCTGAAGTACAGGGGCGTTCGTGAAAATCGCACAGGGCGATTTGGACGTTGATGTTGAATTTTAAACGGTTTGGTTTTTGTTTAAGTTGGGGTCATCGACGAGAAGTAAGTCGAAAGAGTTCCAATTTTAGAGAAAACAAAGTGTGTACATTCGGTGCGTGCAAAAATGTTGTGCCTTTTTAGAGTTTTTTTTGGTAAATAATATTTTTGATTTAGCAACACCTAAGAGAGCTCCTTTTGGTAGGAAAATGTCTAAGTAAAAATTTGGTTTTCTTATTTTTGCAGATTTAGTTTGAAAGGCCCATTTTTTTCATACATTGAAGTTTAGTTTGCTTTATGCATTTTTTTTATTTATTTAACTCATGGCAGTTTAAAATTAGCTCGTTGTAATTTAATAGATTGAAATACTTAAAATACTTATATACATATTTTAATAATTATATAATTTTCCATTTTTTAATATACCTTTTTTGTTTAGATATAAGATGAGATTTTAATCGCATTGTTTTTATATAATTAAATTTGCTATAGTTTTGCTGCAATGTATAAATAATCTTGGGTTTCCCCATAACTGAAAAGGATGATGTTAGTTTTTAAATTAGTTATATTAAAATGAATTTAAAATGATTTAACAATGATCTTGTGATTTAAAGAATGTGGGGGCTGAAGAACAGGGGAGTTCGTGAAAATCGCACAGGGCGATATGGACGTTGATGTTGAATTTTAAACGGTTTGGTTTTTGTTTAAGTTGGGGTCATCGGCGAGAAGTAAGTGATGACCATGGTTGGGTGGGTATAGACTTTTCATTAGGGAGACGTTAAATTCGTTATTTGTGCTCGGTTAATATTTTTTTTGCGATTATTTCAGTTCAAGATTTTTATTTTCTTTTATTTGAATTTGACTTTGAAAACTTGTTTGTTAGAATATTAATTATTTCAGTTTTTTCAAATTATTTTTGATTTAATATTGTTTTGCTTTTTGTTGTGTTTTACGGTTATTTTGATTTTTTATTTATTTCACTTCCGGTGTGAGCCGGAAGTTATTGTTGCTCCCTCGACCTGGCCTGAAGGGTTGAGAACAGCGCCCGGAAACCGTGAGCTAGTCGGTGCGCAATCAGGCCAGGTACGATCGCTAGGGACATGTAACATAGGTCACAACATCATGTGCACATAATGCTTGAATTTTGTGTCTTTAACTATCAAAAATCATCGTCATCTGTTTTATTTTCATATGACTATAACCGCACTTATTACAATGCTATTCAGGCTGTAGGTACATTCCAGGATTTGCTATCGCTAAATCTCGATCGCTAAAAAATGCTTACGTCAGTTTTAGCAAATTTTAGTGACAATCGCGATTCTGAATCACAAATCATCTCCTATTTTCGTCGCTTAAATAAAGCAATGAAAAAAATTGACCGAATAAAAAACAGCTGATTTTGACATTTATTTATCGCTAAAAAGTTGCTAATTTGCAATTCTGAGTATATTTCAATTGCTAAAAATTGCTAAAATTATCAAATTTTTAGCAACAAGAAATTTTAGCCGCTTAAATTTTTAAAAACCTAATAGTACTTAAAATAGGAATGAAAACAAGGTAAATTTCAATTATCCTTATTATATTTCAATTATTATTAGAAAATAAAAGTATTGTTTTAAATTGAAATAACCGAAATAACATGTATTTAAAGAAACAAACGGGAAGTGAGTTGTTTAAGTTAATAAACACGTTTGTTTTCTTTTCAAGATAGATTTTATTTCTGGCACTATGTGGTTATTCTGGCACATTTTTGCTTACAAAGTGAAGTCGTTGCGTCGAAAAAGTTTCTTTTTTTATTTTTTGAGTTAATTTTTAAACTTTCTACACTTATTTTTTAGCATAAATCTTTAATAATTGGTGCAAAACATTCAGTTTAAGTTCAAACTACTTATTCCAAAACAACGTTGAAGTGTTGTGTTTGTGTCGTTAAGATAGTTTTGCAGCTCTTTACTTGACGCTGGCGGGAATTCAAAGCCAACATCTATAAATCTTCGGTGTTCAGCTGCAGTCAAATTCGCAAAAAAATCCCAGCAATTAAAACATAAATTTAAAATTAGAAAAAATTGTGATTTTTATTTAATTCACTTTATGTATAAAGATGATCTTACCAGACTCTAGTGTTGTTTTACATTAATTTTTTACTGTCGTCGGCCAGCCGACGGACCTAGGCAAGAAACAATTTTCGGAGTCACTCAAACAACTGTGACACATATTAAGCTACAATAATTATAGAAACTAAAGGAATAAAGATACAGGGTTCGGCGTAAACATTGCCGCCTGCCTTGCAGCATCATTGCAAAAAAAATAAAATTTCAAAATAAATATATACATACATACAACTACTTAGCAATTTATAAATTCATAAAAAAATTATTAATATTAAATTTCAGTGCAGTTTATTTTTTATTAATTCAGTGTTCATTTTTTTTTTTAATCTTATATTATTTACAACGGATATATCCCTGACAATACCCATCCAAATATTGTGCTCTGAGCAGTTAACTGACCAGCAGGATTCGGAAAAAGTCCTGGAAGGAAAATTTTCGAGTAGACATCGACGCCTAGGATGAGATCTACTGGCCCGGATTTATAAAAATTTGTATCTGCTTACATTAGGTTTGCATATTTCTCTGTAACACGGGCATCAATATTTCGCAGCGGCGTGATACATGAAACCCCATGTTTTACATGCGCTATCACCGTGATCCGATCATTTCGACCAAATTTGCCGCCTAACTCGAACATGCATGTCGTATCCGAACCCAAACGAGAAGTGGACAGTCGCAAGGACGTGATCAGCTGGTCTGATATCAACGAGACGGAACGACATGGATCAATTAGCGCTCGAACCATACTGTGTCGACCATTCGACAAAATTTTGACAATCGCGGTCGGAGATATTGCAACCGCATGTTGTAGCAAGTTGGAAGACGCCTGTCTTCCAATCATCGCGCGCGCGTTCCCTTGGAAGCGCCTTTGTGGCTCGTAGCGTGCAATTTGGGAATTCTGCTGAGGAGATTGGTGCCGATGTCTTCTATCCATCTTCAGATGGTTTCTGTTTTCCAGCTGGACGGACGAGGCCTCGGTCCAGAACGTAGCGGTGGACGATATGGATGAAGCCGATGGTTTTCAGCAGGCGTCGGCCGAGACGGACGTGGCCTCAGTCCAACTCACTTTTCTTCGATGGCCACCTCGGTTGGAGCATCTTCCGCCGGAGACAGCCGAGACGGACTAGGTCTCGGTCCATCTCCTTCGGACGAGGAGTTCTCCGACTCCTCATAAATAACTGGCAGCCCAGACGGACGAGGCCTTGGTCCACGACAGCGACGCTTTCCGAGGGGCTTGCTATCTTCTAGCTTCTCCTGAGTCGGCCCGTGTAGCAAACTGTGGTGCTTCTCCTTACAAAAATCGTAGCAGCATAACATTTTGCTGACACAATTGTTCAGTCTATGGCTCGGAGAGAAGCAGTTTGAGCAATATGCTGAAACATAACGAAATTTATGGTAAAAAAATACAATTTTTTTAAAATAGTCGAGCGACCGAATTTGCTTTTTTGTGATCAATCTCGGCGGACTGACCCAAAAGCAACAATTTTACGTCAATCGCATTAAAACTATGCTAGATATTTTAGAGACATTTTTAAAAAATTTTCTTATTAATTCGTAGAATATAAATAAAGAGCACTAGATGGCCTTTGTAAAGAATACAATTTCAAATTCTTTATGTAAACTATTTTCAATGTTGATCTATTTTCAATCCGCAAAAAAATAAACATTTATTAGGATTCAATATCGACAGGCCTCCCAACTGAGATAAATAAGTGAATAAGAATTTTCTTTGTTCATTTATCCTTACCAAGTTGGCCACAGCAGCATCAAAAGATCATAGATGGCGCTGTAAAAGGGAACAAATTTTTAGTCATTACTCAAACCACAATCTAATCTTGTGCTAGAAAGCTTTTTGAATTCGCTTTAGAATTAAAAAGCTCACTTAAATTAACCGTGGTGAATTTGGTGGTGACCGTGGCGTGCAGGTTAAGTGTGTGGCTTAGCACGCTCGGATCCCGAGTTCGATCCCCAGTCGCGGCGAAAAGTTTTTTCAATAAAAAAATTTTTCTTATCGTTCACTGCAGACAATGGCAAACCTCAGAGAGTAAATAATGCCATGTAAAGCTTCTTGAGAACATGAGCCGTTCGGAGTCGGCATAAAACATGTAGGTCCAGTTCTCGGTTAATTGTGTGCAAACATTTAATATCACACACAACACAATTGATCATAAGAAGCTCGGTCAAAGTCCTTTCAAGGGCTGAAATAGCCCATTTTGTTTTTGTTGTTTTTTTAAATTAACAGCCTTTTGCTGATAACAGATGAGATTACAGAGTTCGAACATATAATATTCGCCGAATGCTGCGAAAAAGATGCTAACTTCACACCGGTTTTTGTAGGCATTGTTTTCAAACATACACAGAGAAAAATAGTGCCACATAAAATCTACAATATTTCTGCTTAAAAAGTATTTAGAACAAGAGGCATTATAGACGAAAAAGCAGAGGTATTTTTTAAGAAGAAATCTTAAAATATCTTCTTATCTTCATCTAAAATTCATATTTTCAAGACATTTGAAAAACAGGATTCGGAAAAAGTCCTGGAAGGAAAATTTTCGAGTAGACATCGACGCCTAGGATGAGATCTACTGGCCCGGATTTATAAAAATTTGTATCTGCTTACATTAGGTTTGCATATTTCTCTGTAACACGGGCATCAATATTTCGCAGCGGCGTGATACATGAAACCCCATGTTTTACATGCGCTATCACCGTGATCCGATCATTTCGACCAAATTTGCCGCCTAACTCGAACATGCATGTCGTATCCGAACCCAAACGAGAAGTGGACAGTCGCAAGGACGTGATCAGCTGGTCTGATATCAACGAGACGGAACGACATGGATCAATTAGCGCTCGAACCATACTGTGTCGACCATTCGACAAAATTTTGACAATCGCGGTCGGAGATATTGCAACCGCATGTTGTAGCAAGTTGGAAGACGCCTGTCTTCCAATCATCGCGCGCGCGTTCCCTTGGAAGCGCCTTTGTGGCTCGTAGCGTGCAATTTGGGAATTCTGCTGAGGAGATTGGTGCCGATGTCTTCTATCCATCTTCAGATGGTTTCTGTTTTCCAGCTGGACGGACGAGGCCTCGGTCCAGAACGTAGCGTTGGACGATATGGATGAAGCCGATGGTTTTCAGCAGGCGTCGGCCGAGACGGACGTGGCCTCAGTCCAACTCACTTTTCTTCGATGGCCACCTCGGTTGGAGCATCTTCCGCCGGAGACAGCCGAGACGGACTAGGTCTCGGTCCATCTCCTTCGGACGAGGAGTTCTCCGACTCCTCATAAATAACTGGCAGCCCAGACGGACGAGGCCTTGGTCCACGACAGCGACGCTTTCCGAGGGGCTTGCTATCTTCTAGCTTCTCCTGAGTCGGCCCGTGTAGCAAACTGTGGTGCTTCTCCTTACAAAAATCGTAGCAGCATAACATTTTGCTGACACAATTGTTCAGTCTATGGCTCGGAGAGAAGCAGTTTGAGCAATATGCTGAAACATAACGAAATTTATGGTAAAAAAATACAATTTTTTTAAAATAGTCGAGCGACCGAATTTGCTTTTTTGTGATCAATCTCGGCGGACTGACCCAAAAGCAACAATTTTACGTCAATCGCATTAAAACTATGCTAGATATTTTAGAGACATTTTTAAAAAATTTTCTTATTAATTCGTAGAATATAAATAAAGAGCACTAGATGGCCTTTGTAAAGAATACAATTTCAAATTCTTTCTGTAAACTATTTTCAATGTTGATCTATTTTCAATCCGCAAAAAAATAAACATTTATTAGGATTCAATATCGACAGGCCTCCCAACTGAGATAAATAAGTGAATAAGAATTTTCTTTGTTCATTTATCCTTACCAAGTTGGCCACAGCAGCATCAAAAGATCATAGATGGCGCTGTAAAAGGGAACAAATTTTTAGTCATTACTCAAACCACAATCTAATCTTGTGCTAGAAAGCTTTTTGAATTCGCTTTAGAATTAAAAAGCTCACTTAAATTAACCGTGGTGAATTTGGTGGTGACCGTGGCGTGCAGGTTAAGTGTGTGGCTTAGCACGCTCGGATCCCGAGTTCGATCCCCAGTCGCGGCGAAAAGTTTTTTCAATAAAAAAATTTTTCTTATCGTTCACTGCAGACAATGGCAAACCTCAGAGAGTAAATAATGCCATGTAAAGCTTCTTGAGAACATGAGCCGTTCGGAGTCGGCATAAAACATGTAGGTCCAGTTCTCGGTTAATTGTGTGCAAACATTTAATATCACACACAACACAATTGATCATAAGAAGCTCGGTCAAAGTCCTTTCAAGGGCTGAAATAGCCCATTTTGTTTTTGTTGTTTTTTTAAATTAACAGCCTTTTGCTGATAACAGATGAGATTACAGAGTTCGAACATATAATATTCGCCGAATGCTGCGAAAAAGATGCTAACTTCACACCGGTTTTTGTAGGCATTGTTTTCAAACATACACAGAGAAAAATAGTGCCACATAAAATCTACAATATTTCTGCTTAAAAAGTATTTAGAACAAGAGGCATTATAGACGAAAAAGCAGAGGTATTTTTTAAGAAGAAATCTTAAAATATCTTCTTATCTTCATCTAAAATTCATATTTTCAAGACATTTGAAAAACAAGGGGCATGAAAGACGAAAGAGAAGAGGTATTTTTTTAGAAGAAATCTTCTTAAATTTATTTATTTCTTATATATTGATTTCCTTTAAAATTCATATTTTCAAGACTTTTTCATGTCCTAGACTTCGTGTTTCGTTTATTCGTAATTTGTTATTAATTTATTCAATATTGAGAAGAAAAGCATATCATTTAGAAAACTTTGTAGCTTCGTTACATTCCTTGCGAAAAAATCCAGAAAACCTAGTAGCTGTATGAGATTTCTTCTTAAAGTAATTAATTTAAGAAGACATAGTCAATAACTTTAAGAACATCTTCTTGGGTAAAAACCATAGAGAAATCTGTTTAGCTTTGTTCTCCATTATTAGGTTTTTATGTGGCGATTTTTCTGTGTGTACACATAGAAGCTTTATCGAAAATCTTTAGAAAATAATCTTTTATTGTTGTCAAGTACCTTTATAAAAAATTCTAGTATACATATTATCAACCTAATTCTAATACTACGTAAGTCAAAATTATCTACTCCTCAAGAGGCGAAGAAAACTAATTCTTCCACCGCTTATTGAATCTTGTTGTAAGACTCGACTGAACTGTTGCTTCAAATAATCAAAAGCAGTAAAGAGGTTTTTTGAAGGAGAATCAGAGATCCAAAATAACAGTTATTTATTTTTTTAGGTCGAAAAAGTTCTCGAAATTTTGAAAAATATTTTATACGTTGCTTCATAACAGTTATTTTCAATTTATATTTCTTATGTTGCCTCATAACAGTTATAGGCGAGAACAAATTTTTTACGTTGCTCATAACTTTTATTTCGAGAAAAAATTTTTTTACGTAGCCTGGTAAGAGTTATTGTAGAGACAATTTCCATTACATCCACTAAAAGCCACTTTATGACAATTTCCATTACATCCACCGCACACACAGCAAGAGCCACAATGAATATTGTGAAGGAAGCGTTTCCTGGTCGTGTAATCTCGCGCTTTGGTGATTTGGCATCGTCAGAAAGATCAACCAATTTAATCATCCCAGACTTCTTTTTTTGAGGCTACTTGAAGTCGCGGGTTTATGCCAACAAGTCTCAGACTATCGAAAACCTTAAGGAGAATATTCGACAGGAATGCGAACAGTTATCACCGGAAATCTTTCGGAGTCATTGAAAATCGGCAAAACGGGCACAAATGTGTATCCACACTTGCAACAGTCCCTTGAAGAATATGCCCTTTTCCACATAACACAAAATATTGTAATGGTTCAAATAAAGACTTTCTTCACTCAATATCATTTTTTTTACTTACTAGAACAGATATTCAAAAACAAAATTGGATGATTCATTTTGCACCACCTTGTTCTTGACACTCTTCATCGCTGACTGAAGACTTATCTGAATTTAACAGTGGTATGTTAGGGGAAACTTCTTCAGAAACACTTTTTGAACTAGGTTCTCGATTAAGGTATTTCAGTAAAGAACCTTCAATAATTTAATTCCTTCTTCCCTTGCTATTAAAAATGTTATTTTAGACATATCTATTTTGTAAAATGATCAATTTAGCTTCAGTGCCGCCCCTATAATAATGCCACCCGGGGCGGACCGCCCCCACACGGTACGCGGCTGGTTGGAAGTTTAGTACATTATTACGCTAGTGTCCCGCACGTTACGTTTCAATAATTATTATTTTATAAATAACTGTCACTTAAATTATAAAATAAGTTACGCATATATTTTCTTCAACTCTTATTGCAGACGGTAAAAATATGAGTGGTTGAAATATAACTCCATGTTTGCTGAAATTTCCCCTGCAGCTTAGGTCACATGACACATGACCACGCAGTGTTTCCTCAAATAAAGTCAGTTTTAAATGACACACTTCATACGGGTCCAATATTGCAATCAGATTTGACTATTCTGATATTGAAGTGGCGCTTTTTTCGTTTTGTTTTCAATGGAGATATTGACAATGTATCGTCAGATATATGTTCATTTCATTTCATTTCTTTTCATTTATTTCATTTCATTTATTTAAAGATAAACATCAGTACACTAAGAGCTATGCTCTTTTATAGTACAACATAAAAAAGACTTAAATTAAGCCATAATAATAACAACTCAATGAATTTAAACATTAAAAAAGTAACCTAATTATAATAACAAAAATTACTTATACTAACACTTAAAACATAAAGAAACTTAAATTTTTAAATAAAAATAAAAAAGATGAAGAAAAGATTTTTCCAATGGGCCGAGTGAATAAAAATGTAGTTCAAGCTATAACTAGCAAATTTTAAGTTTAAACTAGTTTTGAGGTGAATAAAAATTTCAGTTAAAGCTAGTGCTTTTTGCAGTCTAGTACAAACTAGTTTTTCCAGCGTTTGCTGGAAATAAGTGTGAATAAAAACTAGAATGTACTTAAAATAACTAGTTTTAACTTAATTTTTTTTAAGCCTGTCATTGAGGTGCTGAAAATAAAACTTATTTTTAGTTGTTTTAATAAAAAGTGCTTTGAAAAATCTTGTTTATTCAAATATTTCCAAAATTTTTTTTATTATTGCAGAGAATTGAACAAGTTGCAAGAAAAAAATTAAAAAATATATATTTTTCACTCCAACATGGTTTTATAGAGCTACAAACTGGCGGCAGAGAGAAAAACGGGGCCTCGTGGTTGCAGCGCTGGGAGTCGCAAAAATTGTCAGATCTGGAAAAAGTGCCTCCCTCACTGATGGACTTGCGATTTTTTAAATAAAATTTTATAGTTTTTAACTATGTCAAAAAATTTTGCGCTGTTTTTGTCAGCCATCGTGCCACAAAATATATATCTAACAGAGTTACCAAATTGTTTTTCTTTTAGTCATGCTAAACAATTATAAGAAAAATAGACAAATTTGTAAACATTGGCAACTCCCAAACAGTTTCTGTCAGCTGAGTTTACTGCCACATATGTTTTAATTTTCCAGTACTAGCTATCACTTTTCAGTTCTAGCTATGTAGTACTAGCAATGTTTTATTCACACTTTTTGTAGTTTAAACTTTTCAGCATAGCTAGTACTGAAAAGTTTAAGCTAGTGCTAGTAGTTAGTACTACATAGTATAAGCTACTTTTTTATTCACTCGGCCCAATATTGGAGTGGAGAAAAGATATATGTGAAGTAGATTAAAGAGTAGAGAAGAACGATAAAATAGATTGCCTAAAAGGTACTCTCCCACTTATCTCTCTAAGACTTCGTGGCAAAGCATTCCACAACCTAATGGCGTTAATGAAAAACGGATAGGAAGAGTTTAACGAATAATGCCTTGGAACTATCATAACATGACTTCTTCTAGACAGACTAAACTGGAGTTGTTCATATAAGTACCCTGGCGTTTTTTCATGTATTAGCTTATGAAGGTACATACAGTTTCTTGCCTTAAGATAAGCTATTAAGTCACATCCAAGTATTGCATTTCGGAAACTAGACAGACGATCATATTTATGAAGACCATAAGCATACCGCGTGGCATAATTAAACGCGATTTGAAGTTTTAAATGGGACGATGAATCAAGTTACTGTACACTATTTCGGAGAAAGTTATCACAGGTAAAATTAGTTGGGTCACCAACTTGCGAATTACATCAACTGGAGTCACACTTGCAGACATTCTAAGGTTACGCAAGACATAGTAAACTTTTTTGACTACACTGTTAACATGATCAACACAAGACAGAGAAGAATTCAAATAAAAGCCAAGGTTCACAATTTTAAACACAACGGTGAGTTTATTAGCTCCAATCAACAAGTCGGGGATATCATTTAAACAAGACTTAACCTTACAAACAGGAAGAACATATGATTTGGCAGAGTTTAGTTGTAGGCCATTCCTACTAGCCCACTCATTAACTTTACTAAGGTCTTCATTCAATCTACAACAAAGGTCATCAATCAGGCCAGTTCTTCGAGATAGATAGAGCTGGACTTCATCAGCGTATGCATGAACAGAAGAATGACTGCAGACAGAAAAAATGTCATTTATAAACATTGAGAACAGAAGGGAACCAAGTATGGAGCCTTGAGGAACACCACTTAAGACCGATTTGTATCCATACGACCTTTGGGCAACTTTAACTTTTTGAGACCTGTTACTTAAATAGCTAGACATTAAATTGACAGCACTATCACTGAAGCCAAACATAGCCTTAAGCTTACGACACAGATGCTGATGGTTAACTTTATCAAAAGCTTTTGAGAAGTCTAACAAACAAAGTAGCGTCATTGAACCTGCATCAAATTCAGGTCGAATAACATCAATAATCTTAACAACTGCAGACGAACAGCTATGTCCAGTCCGAAAACCAGATTGATACGGTGATAAGAGGTTTTTGTTAACTAAATGGCCGGTTATTTGCTGAGCCATAAGTTTCTCACAAATTTTCGCTAAGGGTGATAATATACTTATTGGTCTAAAATCATTAGGACTTGAAGGATTTTGTTTTTAAGCAACCGGAAGAACGATGGCAATTTTCCACAAGTCAGGAAACGACGACGACATAAAACAAGAATTAATAATATGCGTTAGGGGGCTTATTATATGAGGCAGTAAAATTTTAATAAACTTAATAGGAATGCCATCATCTGCCATGGCATTCAACTTAATTTTAGACACACATTTACCAACTTCGAACTCAACTACTGGGGAAAAACTAAAAGATTGTGGCACGGAATGAGAATGAAGAGGCAGAATATTACTATTGGAGGGAGAAGCATTATCAACAAAGAAACAATTTAAAAGTTCTGGATCTAGATGGCATTCAGTGTTATTTTTATTACAGACCCCAAGATTTTTGATATTGTTCCAAAGCGTTTTGGTTGGAAGGGAGAGCTTAAGTTTGGATGCGAAAAATCTGCTTTTAGCCTGCCTAGTTAAGAGCACACCTTCATTTCTAGATAATCTGTATCTTTCCCAATTTACTGAGGAAGGGTTTTGTCGCCAAATTCTGCGAAATTTGTTTCTTTTCTTTATTGCAGTCAATATATGTTCAGAAAACCAAGGACAGGCCATATTTTTAACACTGCAATTACGTACAGGGACATGTTTATCAAATAGAAATTTAATCGGTTCCAGTAGTGAGTTAACTTTATCATTAATATTGTGGTGAAGCCAGCAATCATTAAAGGTTAACAAGGAAATATCACGGTACAAAGATGGGTAATTAATGCTCTTAAAATCACGATAAGAAAAAGTTAAAGGTATATCTAAACGAGACAACTGGACATTTAACGTACAAAAGATCAAATCGTGATCAGAGACAAAGTACATTTGGTTGAAAAGTGAAATAGCGGAGGGATCAGAAAAAATGAAAAAGTCAAGAAGACTGCGCGTTGAGTTATTAGAAAATCGAGTAGGTAAAGAATCATTGACAAAAGATAAGCCTAACGAGGATATCTTATCATTCAGAAGTTGCTTCGGTAATTCATTGGAAAGAAGGTTTATGTTAAAGTCGCCACACAACAAAATCAAGTCATAATCCAGAATATAATTTGACAACACAGAAAACAAAGGCTCAACAGAATGACATTTATTCGGATTATACACACAAGAGACGAGAATTTTATTGTTATTGTCTGAAACACATAAATTAAGAAATTCAATTCCTGATCTGACGACTGACATTAAAATGAAAGCATTAAGACTAGTTTTACAATATATTGCAACTCCCCCACCCTTTTTATCAGAACGATCATTTCTAAAGATTTTATAACTATTAATGTCACAAGAGTTATCACTTACATCACTACAAAGCCAAGTTTCCGAAATGCAAATAATGTCGACCAATGAAGTATCAAATATGTACCTGACATAGTCCAATGTAGCCAACATTAAGTCCACTAACGCCTGGATTAACACTTTTTGGTTTTCATCAGCACCACTAGAAGTTAAGCTAGAAGTCAACACGAGAAGAAACAAAGAAGGAGTACATTTTAGGCAAAAAAGAAAATAAGTACATTAAAGAAATTAAGAAGAATAGAAGAATTAGCTTAGAATAAACTAGAAACATTATAACATTAACCAAAGATAACAACGTAATAAGAGATATATAATCAATATTAAAGAAATTAAAAAGCTTAAAATAAACTGATAGAATTATAACATTAAGCGATGATAAAAACATAATAAAAGAAATATAATTAGTTTGGAGGAGACAAAGTAACAGAGCTAGCATCACGAACATAGCACTGAATCTCATCAATATTACTGATGAGAACGCTCTCCGCATTTTTTTCCATTCTGATGTACACAGAGCCACGAAAAGTAAACGCATTATAAATGCTTTTCTTCCGTTTATAAGCAATTGCAGCTTGTAAGAGTTTGCGGCTGTCAGCATCAAGGCTCTCATGGATAAATATGCAACTATCAGAATCAAATCCAGCATCCCGCAGGTTGACTGCAGATTTAGTTTGCCTTCGAAAATCTCCAAATGCTTTTAGTACACGATTTCTGTCGCTAGGTGACAAATATTTGATGATAACTACTGCATTCGGGTTGCGCTGGTTAGATTTTGCCCTAAATATATCTCTTATAAGAGGCGGCTTAAAATCAATGTAGTGGCAGATGCGATTAAAAATACTTTTCAAATTTTCATCATTTGTCACAGGCAGACAAAATAATATGGCATCCGAAGAGAAGTCAGCAACTTTGCTGCAGTTAGCATGGCTATTATTGTTGCTGATCAGCTTATCTCTTGAACGTTCATAATCATCAAATCGACTTTTAAGAGCACACAATTCCTTTTCCAGCAATATAACCTTTTTATCTAAACCACTGTACACAGAATTAAGAGCACTCACATCAGTCTCCACTTTTTTTATAATTCTTAATTCAACGCTCGAATTTCATCAGTCAGTTGCCTATAAGAGCTATCATATTTAGAAAGAAGCTCCTCTTTAAGTTGCCTGATGTCGCTTCTAAAATTAGCACAAAGCCGCTCTTCCATATCAAGCAGCTGAACACGAAAAGATTTCAAAGAAGGTTCGGCACTCAAGAGCTTTGGCGTGCCGTCGTCTCTGTTGTTGATGCGATGAGACAGATGCTGTTGTTGTTGGTGCGTTAAACGTGGTGAAGGCGGCATTGTGGCTTGTTTACACTCAGCACTGGAACAAATAAATAAGAAGAAACAGCAACGAAGAGTAGAAGAAAGACTGAAGAACGAGAGAGATGCAGAACTGAAGAACGAGAGAGATGCAGAACTATTTAGTGAAGAAAAAAGGAACAGCAAGTGCAGGTTTTGGTGACCAAAGAATACTCAATTTGTAGTGCACTCAATAATAGTTGGTTAGTCACAGCATGAGTCAAGCTAGCGGTGCAAGAATCTTGTCGCGTTCACACAGTAGAAGAAATTCCAGTGTTTATAATATAAATTTTAATTATATGCACAATAATGCTGCATATAAGAAGAAACAAATAACACACTCGATATGTAAAAGCAATTGGCTTGTTGCTTGTTCGGTGGATTGTTTGTTTGATGAAATAGTTTATATTTTTAAAATAGATTAATCGACAAATGAATCAATTAAATAGCCAAAATACACTAAGCACAGAGAAAACACGTCCGACCGCGACAAAGTCTTGACTCCTTTTTTTTATGTTAACCCCAATCAAACTAAATTCCAAAGAATTTTATTCCGTAATTCTCCAAAAGATAAAATTCAAGATTATGAGTTGAAGACAGTTACGTTCAGAGTCAATTGTGCATCATACTTAGCCATCCGCACTTTAATACAATTGGCAGACGATGTTGTTACCATTAGCAAGTCACATTTTACGCTCATGTATGTATGTTGATGATGCACTTGCTGGCTGTTATGATATTTCTACTACCATATCCGCACGTGATGAACTCATCACTGCTCTGAGTTCAGCTGGGTTCTCTTTGTGAAAGTGGACCTCTAACTCAACAGAAGTTCTTAAGGATTTGCCCAAAGAGCATTTTCTTAATAACGCCTTTCTCGAGCTAGATGACAGTTGCAATGCAAAAACCCTAGGTGTGCGATGGAATGCACTTTCTGATACTTTTTACTTTTGCACGAAACCATTAATCCAAAAATCTTCCTTTACCAAGCGTGAAGTTCTATCATAGATTGCTACACTCTTTGATCCTGCGGGATGGTTAGCTCCATGCATCGTGTTAGCCAAAATCCTTAGACAACAACTTTGGGTAACAAAAATTGATTGGGAAGAGAGATGAGAACTTGCCAGCATCCTCTCTTTATTAATGGCGACAGTTCATCGAAAACTATCCTCATACAAATCGAATTCAAATTCCAAAATGGATTGACTATGCTCCTGACTGCGATTGAACTTGAATTTCACGGATTTTGCGATGCGTCTGAAAAAGCATATGCGGCTGCCATATACGTCCGTATTGATCCAAAGACCCGTCCTTTTTCCACCAATTTACTTCTGTCAAAAACTAAAGTGGCACCATTCAAAACTATTTCGATTCCTCGGTTAGATCTATGTGGTGCTGTGCTACTTGCCAAAATGTTCGACAATTTGATCTCTTAGTTAGAGATCACGAACTTTAGATCATTCTTTTGGACCGACTCTACAATTGTTCTGGCATGGCTTCAAAAACCACCATGTCAGTGGAAAACCTTTGTTGCGAATCGGGTTTCAAAAATCATTGAAACTAAAGGCCCAGCTAATTGGTTTCATGTTGATTCACTTAACAATCCCGCAGATATAGCGAGCCGTGGAGTCTTGCCTCAACATCTCGTTGGCAATGATTTGTGGTGGCAAGGACCAAGCTGGCTTAAACTTACTCCTGATTACTGGCCGCAACAGTTCTAAATTATTGAACTCAAAACAGACCTCCAAGTCAAGACAATTAAGTCCAATTTTGCCTATTTTCAGAATTTTCAAGACTTCCTTGAGCGTCTTTCATAATTTTCACGAACAGTAAGGGTAATTTCGTAAATTTTTGATTTTTAAATCACTCTCATCCAACTCGTAACGCCAACTTTTTCTTTTATTCCGTTAACATTACAAGAAGTCCAGAATATTAAAAAACGATTATTTGTTTTATGTCAAAAGGTTGGTTATCAAAACGAGTACAAACAGCTTTTGGAAAAAAGCCTATCTCGTCATCCAGTAGTTTGCTCAACTTAAATCCTTTCATCGATAATGATGGAATTCTCAGAGTTTGTGGTAGGCTTGCTGATTCACCAGCGCTTTCATATGATGAGAGGCATCCAGTATTAATTCCCTACGATTGTCAGCTCGCTCAACTTCTGGTCACTTTTACGCATGAAATCTCACAACATGGAGGCAATCAACTTATCCTGCGACTGATTCGCTTTGAATTCTGGATTCCCAGGGTAAAAAATCTAATCAAAAGTATTATACACAAGTGCAAAATTTGTGATAAATAAACATAAGTTTCTAACCCAACTTATGGGTGTTCTTCCACCTGAACGAACTGTTTTGTCTCGTCCCTTTACCCACACTGGGCTTGATTTTGCTGGGCCTTTTGAGATAAAGAATTACACTGGAAGAGCATGTCTCATCACTAAGAGATATGTGTGTTTCTTTGTCTTCTTCACAACTAAGGCTATCCATTTAGAAGCAACTAGCACTCTTACGACTGCAGCTTTCCTCGCTGTAGAAGAACATCATTAATTTCAATAAAATTTACGTTCGAAAAGTCGAACTCTTCAGAGAAGACA
Organism: Tetanocera ferruginea; assembly: GCA_958299015.1. Taxonomy (NCBI): domain Eukaryota; kingdom Metazoa; phylum Arthropoda; class Insecta; order Diptera; family Sciomyzidae; genus Tetanocera; species Tetanocera ferruginea. Next base: position 76,482,200 of record OY282640.1, on the reverse strand, counting down.
TTAATGGATTTATCAAATTCATAAAATTCAAAATTAATTGTTAACGCCTTATGATGTATACTATTTTTAACAATTGGTTCCCAGTTTTCATCACAAATCGCTCTTAACCCATTTGTTACAAATTTTAAATCTAAAATTCTATTCAAATCGTTTTTTATGAAACTTAGTTGTTGAAAATTGTTACAAAGAAAGTAATCAATTAAAGTTGATTCAACCTCAGTTGTGATATTAAAAGGTAATTAACTAGTTTCATCAAGCACCCAAGCAACGTTTCCCAAATTAAAATCACCTAATACAAAGCAGTGGCAATTTGTATCTAAATAGTTTATAACAGAGCTGATATTTTGTAAATGCATATTATATAAATCTACTGTACTATTTGGTAGAACATAAGATGCAAAAACAATTATTGAATAGTTGTTGTAAAAGCTGATTTGTACACAAAGTTGCTCAACACAGCCATCATGTTCAGGTAGCTGAATTCGTTTACAAGTAAGATCTGATCTCACTGCAATCAATACACCGCCCCATCTTTCCAGTTCCGAAGCAAACGGAAAACGATCACAGCAATAAAACACAGTAGAATTTATTAAACAGTTCAGCCGACGATATTCCATCATGAAACCAAGACTCAAAAAACAAAAAAAAAACAAATTGGCCTGCATTGTCTGCAGAGAGGTGGTGACCGATCAGGAAAATTTTTTTTTATTGAAAAAACTTTTCGCCGCGACTAGGGATCAAACTCGGGCTCCGAGCATGCTAAGCCACACACTGAACCTGCATGCCACGGTCACCACAAGCCAAGACTCAGTCAGTATTATAATGTCATACTCACGAAGAGACATAGCAAAGTAGATTTCGGTTGTTTTCGTACGAATTCCACCCACATTTTGGTAATAAATAGAGTTAACACTTTGAGAGCGCTGAATTTGCGGTGCTACATTCGCATAGTCGCCTATGATCAGCGCGTTAAGTTGCTTTGAGGCTGCAGCGAGCGATGAGATTGCAGAAAGTATAGGCAATTTTGAAGAAAAAGAAGAAAAGAAGAAGTTGGATTTTGGTCAAAGAATACGCTTTTGCACTGTTTGAGTTGTTTGTTGTATTGCTTCGGTAATTGGTAGAGTTGGGGAGTGTGCGGCGACCAACTGAGAGTTCACATCTGCTTGAAGAGGTGGAGGAAAAGTTGTCACTGCTTCGTCGTCTTTTTGGCTTATCAACAAAGCGACTAAGTTTAACTGGCAGAGGCCAAACATTTTTGTCGAACACTTTATGAAGCAAAGGTGCTGGAACACCGACTTTAAAGTTGATGAACTTAAGTTTAGAAACGTCAGCATCTCTTTTCATTAACTTAAAGAAAGAAAGCAATTCTACATCAATGTTGTGTTTTTCAGCAACGTATTTCTGAATCACTTCAGGATCAGTTTCAGTGCTAAATTTTTAAAGATGTTTACATTTCATAGCATATACCACATCGAAAGCATCACATAATGTTGCAGTTCCAATGATGTTTTTGTCTTTGTTTATGGTGCGTTTTTTCGGTTTTTTGTTTTCCTCAACCCAAAAATTTCTATTAGCAAGGTTGTCAATTTCATCGTCGAGCTGTTGAAAATTATTTCCCGAGAGAGCTGGAGAATCAATCTGTGTCGATAAGTTTTGTTTCGCCTCAATAGATATAACAGCACACTCTTCTTGTCAGCTTTCTGTGGGTCATTTTTTTTGGCTACTTCGGGAACGGTCGTTGAATTCTGGACCCACAAAACGATTTTTGAGAGTTTGAAGTCAATGACGTCAAATTTATTTTGCATCTCTTTTATTTGCGACGAGAGGAGGTCGTATCTATTTTGATTTAAGACTGACGACGCGAGACACGAATTACATTGACACATTAAGTTGGGCAATTTTAATAACATATCAAATATTTCTTTAGATAAAAAAGCACATTTAACATGAAACGAACGACCGCAAAATGATTGACATTTGATGCAGTCAAGTTTATTTGAATTAGCCATAATTTTGGCTTTACAATTATCACAATTTGGATTTGTGTGCATAATGCGTATGAAACAGAAAGCACGTCCGAAAGAAAACAAAGTCACAATTTGGCTTCGACATACTCATCACAATATATTAAAAATTTTTTGTCACCATATTAGAACCGATATTATGGATTTTGTAAAATTTGACTCCACATTTGTAATTAGCAACTAAATTTATGAAAAATTAGAGCCAAACACACGCGTTAGAATAAAATGTTGGTTAAAATAAACTTATTTTAGGCGGTTAATTCGTACTAGTCCCGCACATTACGCTAGTGTCCTGCACGTAACGTTTCAATAATTATTATTTTATAAATTACTGTCACTAAAATTATAAAATAAGTTACGCATATATTTTCTTCAACTCTTATTGCAGACGGTAAAAATTTGAGTGGTTGAAATATAATTCCATGTTTGCTGAAATTTCCCCTGCAGCTTAGGTCACATGACACATGACCACGCAGTGTTAAAACAGCCTTTCCTCAAATAAAGTCAGTTTTAAATAACACACTTCATACGGGTCCAATATTGCAATCAGATTTGACTATTCTGATATTGAAGTGGCGCTTTTTTCGTTTTGTTTTCAATGGAGATATTGACAATGTATCGTCAGATATATGTTAACACCAATCAAACTAAATTCCAAAGAATTTTATTCCGTAATTCTCCAAAAGATAAAATTCAAGATTATGAGTTGAAGACAGTTACGTTCAGAGTCAATTGTGCATCATACTTAGCCATCCGCACTTTAATACAATTGGCAGACGATGTTGTTACCATTAGCAAGTCACATTTTACGCTCATGTATGTATGTTGATGATGCACTTGCTGGCTGTTATGATATTTCTACTACCATATCCGCACGTGATGAACTCATCACTGCTCTGAGTTCAGCTGGGTTCTCTTTGTGAAAGTAGACCTCTAACTCAACAGAAGTTCTTAAGGATTTGCCCAAAGAGCATTTTCTTAATAACGCCTTTCTCGAGCTAGATGACAGTTGCAATGCAAAAACCCTAGGTGTGCGATGGAATACACTTTCTGATACTTTTTACTTTTGCACGAAACCATTAATCCAAAAATCTTCCTTTACCAAGCGTGAAGTTCTATCATAGATTGCTACACTCTTTGATCCTGCGGGATGGTTAGCTCCATGCATCGTGTTAGCCAAAATCCTTAGACAACAACTTTGGGTAACAAAAATTGATTGGGAAGAGAGATGAGAACTTGCCAGCATCCTCTCTTTAATAATGGCGACAGTTCATCGAAAACTATCCTCATACAAATCGAATTCAAATTCCAAAATGGATTGACTATGCTCCTGACTGCGATTGAACTTGAATTTCACGGATTTTTCGATGCGTCTGAAAAAGCATATGCGGCTGCCATATACGTCCGTATTGATCCAAAGACCCGTCCTTTTTCCACCAATTTACTTCTGTCAAAAACTAAAGTGGCACCATTCAAAACTATTTCGATTCCTCGGTTAGATCTATGTGGTGCTGTGCTACTTGCCAAAATGTTCGACAATTTGATCTCTTAGTTAGAGATCACGAACTTTAGATCATTCTTTTGGACCGACTCTACAATTGTTCTGGCATGGCTTCAAAAACCACCATGTCAGTGGAAAACCTTTGTTGCGAATCGGGTTTCAAAAATCATTGAAACTAAAGGCCCAGCTAATTGGTTTCATGTTGATTCACTTAACAATCCCGCAGATATAGCGAGCCGTGGAGTCTTGCCTCAACATCTCGTTGGCAATGATTTGTGGTGGCAAGGACCAAGCTGGCTTAAACTTACTCCTGATTACTGGCCGCAACAGTTCTAAATTATTGAACTCAAAACAGACCTCCAAGTCAAGACAATTAAGTCCAATTTTGCCTATTTTCAGAATTTTCAAGACTTCCTTGAGCGTCTTTCATAATTTTCACGAACAGTAAGGGTCAATTTTTTTCTTTTATTCCGTTAACATTACAAGAAGTCCAGAATATTAAAAAACGATTATTTGTTTTATGTCAAAAGGTTGGTTATCCAAACGAGTACAAACAGCTTTTGGAAAAAAGCCTATCTCGTCATCCAGTAGTTTGCTCAACTTAAATCCTTTCATCGATAATGATGGAATTCTCAGAGATTGTGGTAGGCTTGCTGATTCACCAGCGCTTTGATATGATGAGAGGCATCCAATGTCTCATCACTAAGAGATATGTGTGTTTTTTTGTCTGCTTCACAACTAAGGCTATCCATTTAGAAGCAACTAGCACTCTAACGACTGCAGCTTTCCTCGCTGCTTTCAATCGCTTTATATCTAGAAGAGGTTGTTTCCTTGACCTTTATTCAGACAACGGAAAGACATTTGTTGGTGCTTCAAAAGATAATTTCTCGAAAAGTTTTACCTCAAAAGTAGAAATATGCAGAATTTTTGCCCTCTCTACTTCGACGGTTCAAAAAATTCTGACCGCAAACGCTGCCAACTGAATAAACAAAGTAAATGACATTTGTGGAAAATAGTTAACTTTACCATTGACAATTCAGTAGAGATTGAGCTCTTTTACGGAAAACGTCAAAATTGTGTTAATCAATTCTTTTTTCTGTCGGGAAAACAGTTTGAAGTTTTTCAAAAAGGCAGCCAACACAAAAACATCGAAAAAAATGTTGAATATTTTGTGATCTATACTCGGCTTAAAACAGGTCAAAATTCTGAAGGTTCAGATTTTGCAAAATGCAAAAATTCTGCATCTTCAGAGGGCAGAATTTTTGGTTGAGAAAAGAAAACGCTATAACACTGCTCTAACTTCTAATATGACAAATCAAAATATAAACCGGCATTTTATTCCGCCTGGAGCTCCACACATGGGTGGTCTATGGGAAGCGGGCGTTAACTTCTTTAAAACACATTTTTGCAAGGTCACAGGTTCTCTTCGCTATACCTGTGAAGAATTTTCAACACTTCTCTAGAAAATTGAAGCATGCCTTAGTTCCCGTCCTTTTTCTTTTATGACTACGAATCCAACATATGAAAACCTACCTCAAAACGAATAGCGTTTAGGTCGCGTTACCAAAGTTTATTTGGATAAAGATAATGGAGTTCGGGTGGCTGATATCCTAACTGCGCGTGGTTCTATCACTCGGCCTATCATTAAACTTGGTCTCCTTCCCTCCAATCAACACTTTTCTTTCAAAATGTTATCTTCGTTACCTTTTTTTAAGATCATCTCTTTATATTTTTTCCAGCAAAACAATGCCAAAGGTATCTCTTAGCAGCGACAGCTCCACTACTGAAGAGACTAACCAAATAATTTCTCTACTCCACATGACTTTTAAGCATCGGACTTTTATGCCCCTATTATGACTTACAACTGAATCAAAAGTTTAGTTGTCAGGCACAAATCGGTATCTATATACTATTATATAAAAATGAAACTCCAAGATTCGCTTTTTTCATGTATGTTGCTTAGGATCTCCGGAACCACTGTACTGATTTGAATGAAATTTTCACTAATCGAACAATAAATTATTCTAGACTGTCTTTGTATACTCAGAATTTTAAGTTATGAAAAAGCTAAGAAGTTTTTGGCCAATAATCTTACTTAAGTCAATATATTTCCATCAAATTAATCGCTTTTTTTCCATATGCTGCCTACACCTTAACAGTTAAGTGGGTATGATGTATGAGCAAATGAAAGATCTTGCCGTTTCCAACAAAAAAACTCAGTGGTGACATGTACCTCAGATCAATAGTTTTTCCGTAAAATTGATATTTTAGTTAAAAATTTATTAATTTTCCTACAAATTTCTTGCAAGCATGTCGATTGTTGATAGCTTCGATGGCTATCGTTGTTTGCAGCGCACACATTGTTGTTTTCGCTGCAAAATGCTGCAACATGCTTCGTGCAGAAATTTAAGCCAAGTCGATGAACGAGAAGAAGACAATTTGGTTGCGACTGCGAAATCGACTGGTTATGTTGTGTTGATTTGCGGCTGCGCGCTGTTTTAAAAATAAATAGAGCAACATGGTTATGTGTCAACATTATTATTTGCTTTATTTAGATATTTGCATTTGTGTCTTTGCTTTATTTTTTTCAATTGGAATTTCTTATTTTAGAAATTCTTATGAGTTTTTCGTTTCGTCTCAACGTAATCATTATTTGCAGTGGGAATTTTTTCTGTACAAATAAAAACAGTAGAATTGTTACTAGCTCTCTACTGTGTGCAGAACAGTAAAGCTACAGAAAAATGGGAATCGAAATTTTTTTTAAAATTTGTGGCTAAAATTAAAGAGCATGACGTTTTGAAGACCATTTGCCTTAAAAGGATACAATACAAAGATTCATTTAGGTTTTTTGTACTATGTATATTCACAAGCATTTCATGGGTTTTTTATATGTTTATTTGTAAGCATTTTAAGGGATAAAGAATTATTTTTGTATTTATTTCCCAAAAGTTTAATATTTTAAAAAGGTATGAGTTTATTCGTATTACACACATTATTTTTAACATATCTTAGTTTTGATATAAAATATAAACCAAATTGTGTCTTCTTTGGCCAAACATAAGCTTATGTATGGAGTTTTAAATATTTGGGTTGTAGGGGAGGTAAGCGTGTCCATGGGTGAATTCCAAAAATATTCAAAAGTGCAGATCTTGGATCCATTTCAATATGTCTACCAAAATGGAGTTATCTCAACTGCTTCTTATCCTATGCTTATGGACAACACACAGACGGACGGATAAACAGACATAGATAAATCGACTCATGAGATGACACCTGATCAAGAATATATATAATTTTCTTTACCGGAATCGCTTATTTCTATGCGTTACAAGCGTTTGCAGGAATTTAATCACATCACCTTATATTTTTATGGTATAAAAATGGTTTCAACTTGCAGTATAAAAGAGCTTGAATATATCTATGGAATTACATAAAAATTAATCTCAAAGATTCGTTTTTTTTTTGTTTGTTTAATAACTCATGAACTATATCATTGATTTAAATAAAATTTTCACTTTGAATTTTAAATTTTTAAAAAGTGAAAATATCTACGATTTTAAACAATAGTTGAACATTTAACATGATATCTCATAAATTGCTTTATTTTTCATTAGGATTCTCTTTATTTGAATTGATATATAGGTAGTCAATACAATATATATGAACAAACTGAAGATCTTTTCGTACTATAAAAATAAGTCAGAAATAAAGTCATACTTCTTAAATAAATGATTCGATACTTATCAAAGTCGACTTAGTCTAACGGTTAAAATTTTGCACGGTTTTTGCTAAATCAGAAACGATTAAGAAATAATTATTATTGAAGAAGTAAATAAAACACTACAACGAGTTTTATTTCAAAGGCTGAGGTATAAAATAAAAAAGAGTAAAGTTTTTCAAAGTTGCTCTATTTGGTTTTCAGTAATATTTAAAAATAAAACAGAGTCCCTTAAATTTTTCGCGGCTATTTCATGATAAAATAAAATATGTTTCCATAGAAGTGGGGTTAGAAGAGTATAAAAGTTATAATTAATCAAAGACACGCGGATTTTATGAGCAAATTTTTAATCGCAAACACACAATAACTTTTTTTACACAGGGTCGGTAATAGTTATTTTAAAAAGCTATGTAGGTTATTTGTAAGGTTTCTACAGTAACATTACTTACATATGTAAATCGAGAATAATAAGAACGAATTAATGTCCTTAACGTAAGAGATATTCGTTCATTTCATGAAGCTCGGATAATTTTGTTTTTTTCCGGTGATTTTGGGCGATTTTAAAGAAGCTTCTTTAAAAGTCATAATTTTGACATAAAGAGCAAGTTGTACAATTGTGCACGAATATTCGAGTGCAACTTCGCGGTAACTTAAAACTGGTACGTTTGCTTCAACAGTTCTGACAGTTGGATACTGGCATAAAGTTTACTTCATGCTTGAGCAATGCACTGAACACAAAAGATGACTTCCTTTCGAATTTGTATGCAATGGAGTTCGGTTACGTGTTAAGGGTATTATTCTGACTGGTCCAGCAGAGGAGAAAATATTTTAATGCCTCGAATCCCTTTGATTCCCTCACATTTAAGGGGATATAAGTTTATAATTCTGTACCAACGAGTTTTACTTTGACAAAAAACCAAGCACAAGGTCCATCCTTTTAAATGTCCGTGATTATCTAATGCAGAACTGTTTTTCCGTAATATTTTGGTCTTTTTAGGATAGGAAATCCATCCAATAGATTTATTCTACCTGATATCAGAAAACAACCGAAAATAATGAATTTATATAAGATTTAAAATAATTTTAATTTTGAATACATATGACAATACTTAAACAATAATACAACAAATTACATAAGACATTGTTTTTTATATTAAAACATATCGCGAGCAAGGCCGCGGAGGGTTGCTAGTTATGACATACAACTCAACTCTGTTTTTCACAACTTAGTTGTCTTTCCAGTTGAGTTGTAAGAATTTTTGATATTATGGAACACAACCGCAACAAATTTTAGTTGCATGATGTGTCAAAAGTTGTCAGGGCCACCTTAGGCGTGAATACCCATGGTAAGTTAGTTAATACTAACGCCATCTAGCGTGGACCACGCAATCATCGTCAATCGGGTATGGCAATTCCGTGTCTGGGTTGTAAAAAATGGACACACACCGGATACTTTGGAAAGATCGTCAAAAACAATATGGCAAAAATGTGCTTGGTTCCGCATCAGCCAATTGGAATTGACTTTCTATTCCAAAGTATCCCGGAAGTGGCACGAGCGTGGACCATGTTCGGATGGCTTGATGACGTGTCAACCCACGGTAGCAAAAAAATTAGAGATCGCATACCATCGGGTACGTTCAGACGGCCGATAAATGGCGACTGTGCAACCCTGGGCGAATACGATCCACAAGTGGTACCACCGACGCTACCAATACAGGGACAAATGTAAAAAAAAAAAAAGAAGAAGAAATCAACGGTACAACAGCGAGAAAAGAAGAACGGCTTGGCCATTCAGTTTGCTGTGGTTGGATTAGACTGACGTTTGCCGGGTGCACACAAAAAAATATAAAAAAAAAAAAAAGGAAGATGTAACTTTTGTCAAGACTTTAAATTAATTAAACAAAACCGGGGCTATTTAGTGTAAAATTCCAAATATTTTAAATTAAGAACAATAAACTATGAAAAATTAAAACGTTTTAAATATATGAGGAATAGTATTTTAAACAATTAATGGAGCTGAAGTGTTGAACAAGTAGTGCGATGTGCCTTAAGAATTGAGTTGGTGGAGCGCTGTCTCGAGGAGCGCTACATTTAACTGCAACTAATTACATACATTACACCTAATGTACACGAATTCTTTTGTGGGAGCAGAAAAAAAAAATTAATGCCTAAGCTTGCTGTTTAATGCATGTGCATACAATTACTACGTGTAGAGGCACATAAAGTGCTCAAATCTTCGTTTAAAGTTGGCGGTGGAATTTTGCCTCGAAGAGAAAAAAAGGATTGACGCTTTTTTTGATTTTCCCACACTGCTGGTGCTGTTTTTTTTCTTCAAATTCGGCTGCACTGCACAGAAAAAAAAGACTGTCTCAACAAATATCAACGAAAGCAATGCTAAAAAAGAAAAAAAATAAACGTCGGTGCAGCAGCGCTAGCACAAAAGGGCAGCAGCAACAGCAGCATTTAAACAGCAACAGCACCTGCGTCTAAACAACAACACCAGCAGCATTTAAACAGCAACAGCACATGCGTCTAAACAACAACACTAACAGCGACTCCACGGCGCGACAACCTCAATCTTAGGTCCCAGCCACGCCGCCGATACTAGTCTCAGTAGTCTCCATCAGCGCAGAAAGCACCTCAACTCCACCGATTGCAGCCATAACAACAACAACACCTGGACAACGACAACAACTCCAGCAACGTCCATCACATAAAAGAAAAAAAAAAGATGAAAAAAAAAAAAAAAAAAACCCAAAACAATAAATAACAACAACAACAACTATAAGACTATTCACAGCAAATTTAATTGAGAAATTAATGTGCAACATTGAGCAGCTATTCCTACAGCTATAACAAAATTAACTCTATAAACGACATGTTCACTGCAACATTTACAACAAAATTTTAACAACAACAATACCTACCACAACAACAACGGCACCTCAACTAAACACTGCAGGCCATACAAGTGTTGTCAAGAAAAGTTCAAAACAAAATGTTAAAATGTGACACAAAACAAATAAACAAAGGTGATAGAAAGTGAACCAAGAATAGAAAAAAAAAACTAAAATGAAAGAAAGAAAAACAAACAAAGCAAAAGTGAAAATAATAAAAAAAACAATGAGCAACAAAAGTGCACCACAAAAGAAAGAATAAGCGAACGCAAAGCAATAGTTGAAAAAAAAAAAATTAAACTAAACATCGACACAAAACAAAAGGGTTAATTGAACAGCTAAAGTGTACCACAAAAGAGAAAGAACATTTCAAAATGAAAAACTAGTAGAAAAAAAAAAAAACAGAAAAAAGGGATACAACAACTTTAACAATTACAACAATTTCTACAACAACAACAACAATAGCCACAACAACAACAACAACATTTATCAAAAAGCAGCAACTAAAACAACCATAGCTATACAGTCACAACAGCATTTATCAGCATCAGCTGCAGTCACTACAACAACAACAACAACAATATTTACAACAACATTTACAACAACAACAACAATATTTACAACAACAATATCAGCAACTATACCTACAACTATAAAATCTACATTCACAACAACAATAACAGCTACAGTGTTGGAAATCTAGGCACCTTTGATGAGTAAGAGTTGTTGATAGAAAAAAAATCAAAAATAAACACCCATTATAAATTATTTAAACTAGACTTAACTAAACAGTATTATTAGATATAAGCATTAGTCTTTTAGTATCAACATTTTATTTAAAACCTAAAATATTCAAAAAAGAAAAAAATTGTTTTGAAATAATAGAACCTTGAATTTTTTTTTGTTTCTTTTTCAACAGAAAACTAAAAAAAAAAATTAAAAGCAAAAATAAAATCATACCTTGCTTTTAATTAATTAAAATAATGCTTAAAATCAATTAAGTTACTTTAACGTTAAATTTGACTTTTACGTATGCTAAGTTTTGAACGCTGTTTAGTTTTAACTTACTTCTACAATTTAAGATTTAGCTAGTTTCATGAAGTATTTAAATTAAAAAAAAAAAAAAAAAAAAAAAAAAAAAAAAAAAAAGGAAATATCTTTTTTAGTGCTGCTCACGTTAATAAACTTTAGTTTTATGCAATATATAAACACAGAAAAAAATAGTTATTCGTGAAGTTTTGGCCACAACTTTACGCATTCTAAAGTTAATATTCTACCTAGTGATTACTTTATAACTAAACCAAAAACAGGCGGCAATGTTCTAAAAACTGAAAAACTATAAAATACAAAGTTGTTATTTAAAAAAAAAAAAAAAAAAAAAAAAAAATATAATCAGCTAAATATGAATTTTCTCTTAACGTTTGTTAAAGCTTTACTTTTAGTTTCACGGTGGATTTTATATTTAGAAGGTACATACTTTAATTTTATAGTTTGATTATTAAATTATTGAATTAAATCTAAACGCCTGCAATTCAGATAACAAATTTTTATGAAAAATTTGCGCAAAAAAAAATATAGAAAAAAAAAACAAAATGATTTGTTTTTAAGTAAAATTACTGAAATTGGTTTTCAAGACCTTTCTTTCTTATAAGTAACTTTAATCCTTTGGATTTATTGAACATGTTTCCAAATCATTTCCAAATATCTTAACATATTTTAAGCAGTTATTGTTTTTGCTGAAACTTTAAATCTAGCAGCTTTTATTATTATAACAGACACTTGAAAACCAATAAAAAGTTATTATGTGATGTTACCTTTATAACTAATATAAACGCTACAGCTAACTTGAAATGAAATCAGAATTGTTAAAAATATTGCCTCAATTATTATTATTATTCTTAATTTTATTATAACAATATATTATGAAGTAAATATTTTAGTTACAGGTAAAACAAACAAACAAACAAACAAAACAAAATCTAAAAAAAAAAAAAAAAAAAAAAAAAAAAAAAACACAAATCTAATTTAAGCGTATTAACAAAATATTTCACTCTTTATTTCAACATTCACTTTAAAATACACACCAAAAAGCTGTCTCATTTCAAAGACTGTTTTGTTTAAAATTTCTGTTTATTTCAATAAAGAAAAAAAATAATAATAAAAAGAAAATTAAAGTTATGCAATTGTAAAAAGAGAAGTTTTAAGGTGGCGTAGACAGAGGGAGTTGGTGTAAGTATGGGTTTTTGGGGTGACCTAAAAATTTGTAGGCAAACTGGTCACCATGGTTGGCATTTAGCCAAAAGGGGTGGGTAGCCAGGTCGATGCAATGCCATCGAGGCATCGACCACCATAGAGGCCAGTGATGGTTCCGTTAGGGGAACAATTTACTTCGGGTTCCGGTTCCGGTTTGGTCTGTCGCGTTTTCGTTTCGTCTCGTTTTTTTTTTAAATGTCAAGTCTGGTACGACTTATTATTCTTGTCAAGCCCTACTGTCAGTCGAGTCTGGCAAGAACACCACCCCATATCCGACGAGCCTTAGCCGCGCATACGCCAGCGTACCAGCAAGGCCAGAACGAATGACAGGGTGTGTACTCCATAGATTGGCGTACACGCACATGTAGGTGCTCGTGACAGAATTGGCGCCCAACGTGGGGCATATTTCGGGTTTTTAGTCATGACAGAATTGGCGCCCAACGTGGGGCATATTTCGGGTTTTTAGTCGTGACAGAATTGGCGCCCAACGTGGGGCATATTTCGGGTTTTTAGTCGTGACAGAATTGGCGCCCAACGTGGGGCATATTTCGGGTTTTTAGTCATGACAGAATTGGCGCCCAACGTGGGGCATATTTCGGGTTTTTGGGGTGACCTAAAAATTTGTAGGCAAACTGGTCACCATGGTTGGCATTTAGCCAAAAGGGGTGGGTAGCCAGGTCGATGCAATGCCATCGAGGCATCGACCACCATAGAGGCCAGTGATGGTTCCGTTAGGGGAACAATTTACTTCGGGTTCCGGTTCCGGTTTGGTCTGTCGCGTTTTCGTTTCGTCTCGTTTTTTTTTTTTAAATGTCAAGTCTGGTACGACTTATTATTCTTGTCAAGCCCTACTGTCAGTCGAGTCTGGCAAGAACACCACCCCATATCCGACGAGCCTTAGCCGCGCATACGCCAGCGTACCAGCAAGGCCAGAACGAATGACAGGGTGTGTACTCCATAGATTGGCGTACACGCACATGTAGGTGCTCGTGACAGAATTGGCGCCCAACGTGGGGCTCGAACCCACGACCCTGAGATTAAGAGTCTCATGCTCTACCGACTGAGCTAGCCGGGCTAGGGTTTAGTTATTAAGGATATATCATTGTGTTAGTTTAGTTTTAAGTTTACTCTAGTGATCGACAAACACGCGTAAGTCCTGCAGCGCTAAGGTCTCAGAACCACGACTGTAGTTGCGACGAGTGTTTGAAGATTAACAGAGTACACATACATTTTTTTTTAGATTTACAGTTTCAAAAAACACCATTAGTTTTTTAGATTGCAGGGGCATTCTCTTAGGGCCTTAGGAGGATGACGGGATTAACGACCCCGCGGACCCTAGTGAATCCAACACGCGTCTGATCCACAGTGGGCGGCGTGTTGGTCAGCGTCTGTTCCCAGATTGGGCGGCTGTTTTAACCTCACCACCTGGTGAACCCAAAGTATGACTGAGAGGGCTCAGCATACTATTCAAGTAAATTATTTTTTTCTTTTAAAGAACACTCCGTTTCGTGGAGAACACCGGACGCCAGACCGGGAGATATTAGGTGTCGTCCGGGTGTCGCATAGCCGCTCCGATTCGGAGGAGACAACCTCACCACCTGGTGAACCCAAAGTATGACTGAGAGGGCTCAGCATACTATTCAAGTAAATTATTTTTTTCTTTTAAAGAACACTCCGTTTCGTGGAGAACACCGGACGCCAGACCGGGAGATATTAGGTGTCGTCCGGGTGTCGCATAGCCGCTCCGATTCGGAGGAGACAACCTCACCACCTGGTGAACCCAAAGTATGACTGAGAGGGCTCAGCATACTATTCAAGTAAATTATTTTTTTCTTTTAAAGAACACTCCGTTTCGTGGAGAACACCGGACGCCAGACCGGGAGATATTAGGTGTCGTCCGGGTGTCGCATAGCCGCTCCGATTCGGAGGAGACAACGTCACCACACGGTGAACCCAAAGTATGACTGAGAGGGCTCAGTATACTATTCAAGTAAAATTTTTTTTTCTTTTGAAAGAACACTCCGTTTCGTGGAGAACACCGGACGCCAGACCGGGAGATATTAGGTGTCGTCCGGGTGTCGCATAGCCGCTCCGATTCGGAGGAGACAACGTCACCACACGGTGAACCCTAAGTATGACTGGGACGGCTCAGCATATGAGAAATATAACAATTGTTTTGATTTTTTTAATTACACTCCGTATCGTGTAAGAGCCACCGAACACCAAGACAGAAAATAACACGAATAGTCGTTCGGGTAACGAAAAGGGTGCTCCGATTCGGAGGAGAATCTCCTGAAACGTCGACATATTACTAATAATTATTTTGATTTTTGTAGAACACTCCGCCTCGTTTAAAAGAGCAAACATATTATCTAACAACGATCTAACCATGCCAGAGATGACTCAGCAGTTAGTGAAAAAGGTTTATGTTTTCGAAAAAAGCTCCGAGTCGGAGGAAAAATCGCTGGTCTCTTTAAATTTTTTGCATTTTTCTTCTTACGCCACTCTCAAGGTTTTACGCCACCATTTAAAATTACAGTTTTCCGCAAATTTTTGTACCATTTATTCAACAATAACTTATTTTTGATTTTTTATTTTTTTCCGTATTTTTATTGTTTAAACCTTATGAAAATATTTCTATTATTTATGATTTACAGTTTATATACAAAATATTTCTATTATTTATGATTTACAGTTTATATACAAAATATTTCTATTATTTATGATTTACAGTTTATATACAAAATATTTCTATTATTTATGATTTACAGTTTATATACAAAATATTTCTATTATTTATGATTTACAGTTTATGTAAAATATTTCCATAATTTATGATTTACAGTTTATACACAGTTAATGTACGATATTATATTATCAATTAAAAGAGACTTAACTAAAACGCTAAGTATTTTTTTGAAGTTTTGGATTTTTTTAAATTTTTTATTCAGTATTTCTAGCAATTACCCCTGGATAATTCCAGGTGGGATCTGGTAATATTTTTATGCATATTATTTTATTATTTTCTTTTGAATTCAACACATTTAAAATTTCTTGTATGAGTTACTTATTTCATTATTATTTTATAATTTAGTTGTGGGTACATAATTTTTCTTTTTATATTCCTTTTTTTTATTTTATATATTATTTTTGATATAAATTGTTCTACAACCGAATTTTCGTCGACATCCTGCTGATTGGTACCACCCCAACATATTGATTTCATTTTTTTGGTTTTCTGATTCATTTTATTTTTGACCGCGTTACGGCAACTAATGGTTAATACCCGTAGACAAAGACAAATGGCAGAAAATAGCGAAGCCAACTCTTTTGCCATATCCAACTTAAGCCAGACTCAAACAACAACAATGGAGACGGGAACAATACCAAAAGTTACTACAGCTAGACCTAATATTCCAATTTTAACTACAACAATAGCCACCACAACCAGTCCAACCGCAATAGCTATGCAGAATTTGCAACAGCCTGCCCGTAGAGTTACTTCAGATGAACTCGATTTGTCAAATAGTAGTATAACATCTCCAGAATTCAGTAGCTTAACGGCCCTTAACGTCAGAAGGGAATTCCAGCAAAGTACAGGAGCGCAGGGAAATGTTAGAGACCGAACGTCAGGAAGGACACAAGGCCAGTACACGGTTAGTGGTGTGAACACCAACATCAGGGATTACATCAAATCAACGGTAGGATTAGCTCAGGTGGATCTGATGAGTGGAGTGGAGGAAAGGTTACGAATTTTGGTACCTCAGCTGATAGCTGAAAGCTTAGGATCTATGACACCTCAACATTCAGAGAGTCGACCCGCAGCGTCCAACATACCGAGCGTACCACCACCACCACCTCCTTCTCTAGACTCACAAGCATGGCCAGGTCGCCTGGAGCAAAATTTAGCTAATGGAACACCTGATAATCGGAATCATCTTCAGCAAGATCAGTATTCTTCGCAACCGCACCGACAACAACCGTCAAATAGGCAGCAGCCACAAGTGTTTACTCAGCCTACAGCTAATACAACTAGAATTCGAAATCATGCACAAGAACCTCGTACAGTACCACCTATCCATTATCCAAACGACTTCGTGTATTCACAACACATGCAAGTGCCAACGGCGCAGTATCAACAGTCAGAGTCACCAAGGCGAGTGGAAATGGATAAATGGGGGTTCAAGTTTGATGGAACCACAAAATCCATAACTGTGGATGAATTCGTTTTCCGAGTAGAAACCTTGTGCTATGACTATAGATATCCTTGGCCGGAGGTGATCCGTAATTTTCATAGCTTGTTAACAGGAAACGCAGCTCAATGGTTTTGGGGATTCCGTCGTCTAAATCGAATACCAAGTTGGCACGTACTGCGTGAGGCTTTAGTGGCCCAATTTAAAAGACATGAAAGTGACTTTGAAATCCAACGACAAATAATGGATCGAAGGCAACAGCGTGAGGAAACATTTGATGACTTTTACCAATCGGTATTGACGTTGAGGAATCAGCAGCGTAGTCCACTGGCAGAGCAGGATTTGGTAGAAATAATGCGAAGCAATCTGCGGAAGGAGATGGCTCAGCTTTTATTCGCCATGCGCATAGATGGATTGACGGAGTTTTGTAAAGCATGCAAAAAGGCTGAAGCTCATCTTAATTATCAGCGTCAAGCATACCAACAGCCACCGCGTCAACACGTGCCACGTACTGCTCAAATACATGAGTTGGATATAAACCCGGATTTTTCCGAACAAACGTTCGATATCGATGCGGTAACGTCTTCACGGATTCTCCAGTGTTGGAACTGCAAACAGCCTGGTCACAACTTCATGGAATGCACCTCGACCACCAGGCGAATTTTTTGTTTTAGATGTGGAGCGGATGGAGTAGTTACACCTAAGTGTCCGAAATGTCAGGGACACGTGAAGCCAATCAATACAAACGCTCGACTCGAATCACGCTCGATTCAAACACAGACCTTGGAAGATTCCAATTGACTAGAAGAGGACAAAAAGACCGAGACTGTAGAAAAAATGAGAGTTTTAAAAAATCACAATGTACCGATTTCAACTGAGGTCAAAGTTAAAGAAATCCGACCATTTCATGTTAGGTTACAAGCATATCAAGAAGCTAGGCGAAAAATATTCTCAGATAAACCAACCAGAATAGAGAAAGCAAGGTGTAGATATAGTATTAGAAAAAGACAGATTAGGGAAGTTTCCGCTTCAGAACTGTATGAGGGCGACGATAGCAGGTTTTATACCAAAATAGAAATAAATGGTCACAGCATTGAAGGATTGTTAGACAGTGGAGCCACGGTGTCGTGCTTAGGAAAGAACTGCATTGAATTTGTAGAAAAGTGTAAATTGCCAATTTTTAAGTTTAAATCTTTTGTTAAGACTGCAGATGGACGGATGCACTCTATAATAGGTAGAGTAAAAGCAAGCATTAAATTTGACAATAGAGAACAAGAAATTACTTTTTATCTTACGCCATCACTGAAAAGGGAATTGTTTTTGGGAGTCGATTTTATAAAAAAATTTAGTCTGATGCAGCTCAATATTGATAGCATTACAACAAACAATATCGCGTTAGAGGAAGAAACACTTAACACCGTGCTACCGAAAATGCAGGTGCTGACATCAGAGCAGCGAAAACGGCTCGACGCCGTCGTAGAAAAGTTTCCGTGTTTTACGAAGAAGGGTCTAGGGAAAACTCCTCTAGAAGAGCATTATATAGACACGGGCAATGCGGTACCAGTTAAAGATAAACATTATCCTGTTTCGCCAGCTGTACAGAAACTCATGTTTGCGGAGCTGGATAGGATGCTTTCATTAGGAGTCATTGAGCCGAGCGAAAGTCCGTGGAATAATCGAGTAGCCTTTGTGCGAAAAGGCGAAAAGTGTAGATTATGCCTGGATGCTCGCAAGCTTAATGCCCTCACAGTGAAAGACGCCTATCCACTTCCACACATTGAGGGCTTGCTCAGTCGTCTCGGTGATACACACTTTATCTCAAGTGTGGATTTAAAAGATGCCTTCTGGCAGATTCCACTTGCCGCCAGCAGCAGGGAAAAAACTGCATTCACAGTGCCTGGTCGACCACTTTGTCAATTTACCGTCATGCCTTTTGGGCTGTGCAATGCTGCGCAAAGGTTGTGTCGGTTGATGGACAAAGTGGTGCCAGCTAGTCTTCGTGAGAGTGTCTTTATCTATTTGGATGATCTTTTGGTTGTTTCTTCTGACTTTGATAGCCATATAGCAAAATTAGAACAGGTTGCGCAAATGTTAAGCACAGCCAATTTAACTATAAACGTGGCTAAATCGAAATTTTGTTGTCGCGAGCTAAGATATTTAGGATATATTGTAGGTGAAGGTAAATTGAGGCCAGACCCTGAAAAAGTACAGGCCATCGAAAGGTACACTTACCCAAAGACCCCTAAACAAGTTCGTAGTTTCATGGGAGCCACCGGTTGGTACCGTCGTTTTATTCAAGACTACGCTACTATAGCCGCACCTGTTTTCGACACGCTGAAAAAAGCGAAGACTTTTACTTTTGGTGATGAAGCAAAAATAGCTTTCGATAAATTAAAATCAGCTCTGATTTCAAGTCCAGTTCTCGTGCATCCTGATTTCTCTAAACATTTTTACGTCCAAACTGACGCTTCGGATATTGGCATAGGGGGCGTATTGTTTCAAAAAGATGATGAGGGCGGTGAACATCCAATCGCGTATTATTCAAAAAAACTGACGCCCGCACAGAAAAATTACTCTGTGACGGAACGCGAATGTCTCGCGGTGGTCATGGGTATAACGAAGTTCCGAGCTTACATCGAATTGATGCCATTTAGCGTTTTAACTGACCATTCAAGTCTTAAGTGGCTTATGTCGCATAAGGACCTGACGAGTCGACTGGCTCGTTGGAGTTTATATTTACAAAGTTTTAGTTTTGATATAGTACATCGCCAAGGGGCAAAGAATATAGTTCCAGATACACTGTCACGCTATGATATGGACGAAATTAGTTGTCAGGTTAAATCATTGATCGACCTCGAGTCACCGCAGTTCCAAAGTGAAGAGTATAGGGATTTGTTAAACACTATTAATGAAAATCAGTCCCGGTTACCAGACTTAAAGGTTATCGAAGGTTTCGCGTATAAACGCACAGTGCCCTATGATGGTACACCTGACGGTGAAGATTTCGCCTGGAAGTTGTGGATTCCAGCTCAGCTGACCCACACGATAATTGCTAACGCTCACCAACCGCCTCATGTAGCACACGGTGGTTTTACTAAAACTTTAAAAAGGATTAAAGAATATTTCTATTGGCCAAATATGAATATGCAAGTTCGAAATTTTGTGTATAGTTGTCAGGTATGCAAGGAATGTAAACCAGCTCAAATGGTGTTAAGGCCACCTATGGGTCAGGAGACGCAAGTCGAACGCCCGTTTCAAAAAATCTATATAGATTTTCTCGGTCCGTATGTTAGGTCAAACAAGAAAAACACCTACATATTTATAGTTCTCGATCATTTTTCGAAATTCGTTTTGCTCAAAGCCATGTCGAAAGCCACTGCCCATAATGTTATTCAATTCTTGATTCAAGAAGTTTTCCATAAATTTGGAACGCCTGAAATTTTAATGTCTGACAACGGTGTTCAATTCCTTAGTAAAGAAGTCGCCGAGATGATAAATTCATTCGGGATAAAACATGTACGTACTGCCAACTATGCTCCTCAAGCAAACGCGTCGGAGAGAGTAAACCAATCTATCCTCGCTGCCATTCGCTCGTACCTTGACCAAGACCAAACTAATTGGGATAAACATCTGTCGGAAATCGAATGCGCACTTCGTTCTTCAGTACACTCCTCGATAGGAATGACACCTTACTTTGCTCTCTTCGGCCATAATATGGTTACTCATGCAAGCACGTATAAGATAGCTAGGAAACTAGGTGTTCTTAGTGACCCTGAGATGCTGGTAGTTCCAAGACCGGTGCGACAGGATCTAATACGGAAGAAGATTCGCGAGCAATTACACCGAAGTTATGAAAAAAATGTGAAGGTGTATAACATTAGGTCTAGGAGAATCCATTTCAAACCAGGACAAGAGGTGTATAGGCGAAATTTTCAGTTAAGCGATTTCTCGAAGCAAATTAGCGCCAAACTATCGAAGAGGTTTTTGAGATGTAGAGTAGTTCGTGCGGTCGGGAATAGTCTCTATGAATTAGAAGATTTGAACGGTAAACCATTAGGTATTTTTCACGCGAAGGATTTAAAACAATAGTGGACATTTTGAGATTTTTTTCAAGCTTTTGATTTGTTTTTTTTTGGACTGAAAGAGTTGCCACCTGTTCCCATTTATCTCTCAAGCAGAGAGGCTTTTCGAGATCAACTGGGTTTGTCAGGGCCACCTTAGGCGTGAATACCCATGGTAAGTTAGTTAATACTAACGCCATCTAGCGTGGACCACGCAATCATCGTCAATCGGGTATGGCAATTCCGTGTCTGGGTTGTAAAAAATGGACACACACCGGATACTTTGGAAAGATCGTCAAAAACAATATGGCAAAAATGTGCTTGGTTCCGCATCAGCCAATTGGAATTGACTTTCTATTCCAAAGTATCCCGGAAGTGGCACGAGCGTGGACCATGTTCGGATGGCTTGATGACGTGTCAACCCACGGTAGCAAAAAAATTAGAGATCGCATACCATCGGGTACGTTCAGACGGCCGATAAATGGCGACTGTGCAACCCTGGGCGAATACGATCCACAAGTGGTACCACCGACGCTACCAATACAGGGACAAATGTAAAAAAAAAAAAGAAGAAGAAATCAACGGTACAACAGCGAGAAAAGAAGAACGGCTTGGCCATTCAGTTTGCTGTGGTTGGATTAGACTGACGTTTGCCGGGTGCACACAAAAAATTATAAAAAAAAAAAAAAAGGAAGATGTAACTTTTGTCAAGACTTTAAATTAATTAAACAAAACCGGGGCTATTTAGTGTAAAATTCCAAATATTTTAAATTAAGAACAATAAACTATGAAAAATTAAAACGTTTTAAATATATGAGGAATAGTATTTTAAACAATTAATGGAGCTGAAGTGTTGAACAAGTAGTGCGATGTGCCTTAAGAATTGAGTTGGTGGAGCGCTGTCTCGAGGAGCGCTACATTTAACTGCAACTAATTACATACATTACACCTAATGTACACGAATTCTTTTGTGGGAGCAGAAAAAAAAAATTAATGCCTAAGCTTGCTGTTTAATGCATGTGCATACAATTACTACGTGTAGAGGCACATAAAGTGCTCAAATCTTCGTTTAAAGTTGGCGGTGGAATTTTGCCTCGAAGAGAAAAAAAGGATTGACGCTTTTTTTGATTTTCCCACACTGCTGGTGCTGTTTTTTTTCTTCAAATTCGGCTGCACTGCACAGAAAAAAAAGACTGTCTCAACAAATATCAACGAAAGCAATGCTAAAAAAGAAAAAAAATAAACGTCGGTGCAGCAGCGCTAGCACAAAAGGGCAGCAGCAACAGCAGCATTTAAACAGCAACAGCACCTGCGTCTAAACAACAACACCAGCAGCATTTAAACAGCAACAGCACATGCGTCTAAACAACAACACTAACAGCGACTCCACGGCGCGACAACCTCAATCTTAGGTCCCAGCCACGCCGCCGATACTAGTCTCAGTAGTCTCCATCAGCGCAGAAAGCACCTCAACTCCACCGATTGCAGCCATAACAACAACAACACCTGGACAACGACAACAACTCCAGCAACGTCCATCACATAAAAGAAAAAAAAAAGATGAAAAAAAAAAAAAAAAAAACCCAAAACAATAAATAACAACAACAACAACTATAAGACTATTCACAGCAAATTTAATTGAGAAATTAATGTGCAACATTGAGCAGCTATTCCTACAGCTATAACAAAATTAACTCTATAAACGACATGTTCACTGCAACATTTACAACAAAATTTTAACAACAACAATACCTACCACAACAACAACGGCACCTCAACTAAACACTGCAGGCCATACAAGTGTTGTCAAGAAAAGTTCAAAACAAAATGTTAAAATGTGACACAAAACAAATAAACAAAGGTGATAGAAAGTGAACCAAGAATAGAAAAAAAAAACTAAAATGAAAGAAAGAAAAACAAACAAAGCAAAAGTGAAAATAATAAAAAAAACAATGAGCAACAAAAGTGCACCACAAAAGAAAGAATAAGCGAACGCAAAGCAATAGTTGAAAAAAAAAAAATTAAACTAAACATCGACACAAAACAAAAGGGTTAATTGAACAGCTAAAGTGTACCACAAAAGAGAAAGAACATTTCAAAATGAAAAACTAGTAGAAAAAAAAAAAAACAGAAAAAAGGGATACAACAACTTTAACAATTACAACAATTTCTACAACAACAACAACAATAGCCACAACAACAACAACAACATTTATCAAAAAGCAGCAACTAAAACAACCATAGCTATACAGTCACAACAGCATTTATCAGCATCAGCTGCAGTCACTACAACAACAACAACAACAATATTTACAACAACATTTACAACAACAACAACAATATTTACAACAACAATATCAGCAACTATACCTACAACTATAAAATCTACATTCACAACAACAATAACAGCTACAGTGTTGGAAATCTAGGCACCTTTGATGAGTAAGAGTTGTTGATAGAAAAAAAATCAAAAATAAACACCCATTATAAATTATTTAAACTAGACTTAACTAAACAGTATTATTAGATATAAGCATTAGTCTTTTAGTATCAACATTTTATTTAAAACCTAAAATATTCAAAAAAGAAAAAAATTGTTTTGAAATAATAGAACCTTGAATTTTTTTTTGTTTCTTTTTCAACAGAAAACTAAAAAAAAAAATTAAAAGCAAAAATAAAATCATACCTTGCTTTTAATTAATTAAAATAATGCTTAAAATCAATTAAGTTACTTTAACGTTAAATTTGACTTTTACGTATGCTAAGTTTTGAACGCTGTTTAGTTTTAACTTACTTCTACAATTTAAGATTTAGCTAGTTTCATGAAGTATTTAAATTAAAAAAAAAAAAAAAAAAAAAAAAAAAAAAAAAAAAAGGAAATATCTTTTTTAGTGCTGCTCACGTTAATAAACTTTAGTTTTATGCAATATATAAACACAGAAAAAAATAGTTATTCGTGAAGTTTTGGCCACAACTTTACGCATTCTAAAGTTAATATTCTACCTAGTGATTACTTTATAACTAAACCAAAAACAGGCGGCAATGTTCTACAAACTGAAAAACTATAAAATACAAAGTTGTTATTTAAAAAAAAAAAAAAAAAAAAAAAAAAAATATAATCAGCTAAATATGAATTTTCTCTTAACGTTTGTTAAAGCTTTACTTTTAGTTTCACGGTGGATTTTATATTTAGAAGGTACATACTTTAATTTTATAGTTTGATTATTAAATTATTGAATTAAATCTAAACGCCTGCAATTCAGATAACAAATTTTTATGAAAAATTTGCGCAAAAAAAAATATAGAAAAAAAAAACAAAATGATTTGTTTTTAAGTAAAATTACTGAAATTGGTTTTCAAGACCTTTCTTTCTTATAAGTAACTTTAATCCTTTGGATTTATTGAACATGTTTCCAAATCATTTCCAAATATCTTAACATATTTTAAGCAGTTATTGTTTTTGCTGAAACTTTAAATCTAGCAGCTTTTATTATTATAACAGACACTTGAAAACCAATAAAAAGTTATTATGTGATGTTACCTTTATAACTAATATAAACGCTACAGCTAACTTGAAATGAAATCAGAATTGTTAAAAATATTGCCTCAATTATTATTATTATTCTTAATTTTATTATAACAATATATTATGAAGTAAATATTTTAGTTACAGGTAAAACAAACAAACAAACAAACAAAACAAAATCTAAAAAAAAAAAAAAAAAAAAAAAAAAAAAAAAAACACAAATCTAATTTAAGCGTATTAACAAAATATTTCACTCTTTATTTCAACATTCACTTTAAAATACACACCAAAAAGCTGTCTCATTTCAAAGACTGTTTTGTTTAAAATTTCTGTTTATTTCAATAAAGAAAAAAAATAATAATAAAAAGAAAATTAAAGTTATGCAATTGTAAAAAGAGAAGTTTTAAGGTGGCGTAGACAGAGGGAGTTGGTGTAAGTATGGGTTTTTGGGGTGACCTAAAAATTTGTAGGCAAACTGGTCACCATGGTTGGCATTTAGCCAAAAGGGGTGGGTAGCCAGGTCGATGCAATGCCATCGAGGCATCGACCACCATAGAGGCCAGTGATGGTTCCGTTAGGGGAACAATTTACTTCGGGTTCCGGTTCCGGTTTGGTCTGTCGCGTTTTCGTTTCGTCTCGTTTTTTTTTTAAATGTCAAGTCTGGTACGACTTATTATTCTTGTCAAGCCCTACTGTCAGTCGAGTCTGGCAAGAACACCACCCCATATCCGACGAGCCTTAGCCGCGCATACGCCAGCGTACCAGCAAGGCCAGAACGAATGACAGGGTGTGTACTCCATAGATTGGCGTACACGCACATG
The DNA here is from genome assembly GCA_958299015.1 of Tetanocera ferruginea. NCBI lineage: Eukaryota > Metazoa > Arthropoda > Insecta > Diptera > Sciomyzidae > Tetanocera > Tetanocera ferruginea. The sequence goes on along the minus strand of OY282640.1, from coordinate 76,457,206 downwards.
TAGGTGCTCGTGACAGAATTGGCGCCCAACGTGGGGCATATTTCGGGTTTTTAGTCATGACAGAATTGGCGCCCAACGTGGGGCATATTTCGGGTTTTTAGTCGTGACAGAATTGGCGCCCAACGTGGGGCATATTTCGGGTTTTTAGTCGTGACAGAATTGGCGCCCAACGTGGGGCATATTTCGGGTTTTTAGTCATGACAGAATTGGCGCCCAACGTGGGGCATATTTCGGGTTTTTGGGGTGACCTAAAAATTTGTAGGCAAACTGGTCACCATGGTTGGCATTTAGCCAAAAGGGGTGGGTAGCCAGGTCGATGCAATGCCATCGAGGCATCGACCACCATAGAGGCCAGTGATGGTTCCGTTAGGGGAACAATTTACTTCGGGTTCCGGTTCCGGTTTGGTCTGTCGCGTTTTCGTTTCGTCTCGTTTTTTTTTTTTAAATGTCAAGTCTGGTACGACTTATTATTCTTGTCAAGCCCTACTGTCAGTCGAGTCTGGCAAGAACACCACCCCATATCCGACGAGCCTTAGCCGCGCATACGCCAGCGTACCAGCAAGGCCAGAACGAATGACAGGGTGTGTACTCCATAGATTGGCGTACACGCACATGTAGGTGCTCGTGACAAAGTATACGACTGCATTTTTGAGGTTGTCTTGAAAAGTTTAAATGGAAAAAAGCTTGAAAGTAATCAAAAATACATTTGAAACAATTTTATTAATACATAAAACAATATTTAGAAATATAATAAACAAAAAACTGATCAAGCTGATGGTTTCATTCATGGAAAATAACCCATTTTAAGTGATGTTCGGGTTTCATCTAAAACATCAGCAAATGCTTCTTTGCTTAGACTAAATAAACTAAGGAATCTGTAAAAAAGCATTTCGTTTAAACAAATTTGAAGGATATCAATAAAAAATTGCTTGTTGTGCTGCACCTGCAAAAAATTTGTAATATCGCGAAGTGATTTTCGAACGCGCGATACATTGAATTATTATTTTTTTCATCGTTTAAAAATAAATAAAAACAAGTAAAGAAAGTCTAAAGTCGGTCTAGGCCGACTATGAAATACCCTAAACCCACTTTTCAAAAATAAAAAATTTTTATTGTAAATGGGCGTCTCCGTGGGCGGATGAAGCCTATATTTTAATTGCATTTAAATGGTGATGAAAAATTTACACATACCAAGTTTTATTCCTGTAGCTCACAGTTAATGCCTTTATTGTGCTTTCGCTATGGGAGGTGGGCGTGTTCATGGACGGATTACTCGCAATTTTTGAACGCACCTTAGTTTTGGTATAAAATACACACATACCAAATTTAATTTCTCTATGACAAACATAACCTTATTTATTGAGTTTTAAACTTTTTGGGTTGTATGGGAGGTAGGCGTGTCCGTATGCGGATGACGTCCATTTTTCAAAACCATCTTTGTCTTGTCATAAAAAACATATGTGTCAAATTTTAGCTCTGTAGGTTAAACAGAGGTTTATTTATTGCGTTTTCAATTTTTGGGTTGTATGGGAGGTGGGCGTGTCCGTGAACGGATGACGTCCATTTTTCGAAGACATCTTTGTGTTTGTATAAAACACATACATATCAAATTTTATTGTTGTAAGCTAAATATGAGCTGAGTTATGCAGTTTTAAATTTTCGCGTTGTATGGTAGGTAGGCTTGTCCGTGGGCGGATGATGTCCATTTTTCAAAACCATCTTTGTTTTGTTAAAAAAAATATATGTGTCAAATTTTAGCTCTGCAGGTTAAACAGAGGCTTATTTATTACGTTTTCAATTTTTGGGTTGTATGGGAGGTGGGCGTGTCCGTGAGCGGATGACGTCCATTTTTCGCAGACATCTTTGCGTTTTTATAAAACACATACATATCAAATTTTATTGTTGTTGGCTAATTATGAGCTGAGTTATGCAGTTTTCAATTTTCGGGTTGTATGGGAGGTAGGCGTGTATGTGGGCGGATGATGTCCATTTTTCAAAAACGTCTTTGTGTTGATACCAAACACATACATACCAAATATTATTGTTGTAGGCTAATTATGAGCTGAGTTATGCAGTTTTCAATTTTTGCGTTGTATGGGAGGTAGGCGTGTCTGTGGGCGGATTCCAAAAATATGCAATAGTGCAGATCCTTGGGTCCATGTGACTATGTGTACCAAGTTTCATTTAATTATCTCAACTCCTTCTTCTTATCCTGTGTATACGGACAACACACAGACGGACAGACGGACGGACGGACGGACGGACATGGATAGCTCGACTCACGTGGTGACGCTGATCAAGAATATATATACTTTTCTATACCGGACTCGCTTCGTTCTATGCGTTACAAACGTTTGCACAAAGTTAATATACCCTGACCTTTCAGGTTTAGGGTATAATAAGATTCCATTTTAAAATTCCTGTGTGCTTAACTTTTTATATCACCAACTTATAAAAGCAGCGAAAGTTAAGAACCAACTGTTTTTATTTAGATTCATCTGTCAAAATTTCCATTAAATTCTATTACAATTTGGAAAGAATTCCATACAACACAACTTAAAATGGTTGTAAGCCATAATACCAAAAAATATTCCAGTGGTGTCCGAAGTTGAGTTGTGTTGAAGACAACCTAACTCAGTTTGGTTGTAAATCATAATAGGGCTATTAAATGTCGTGTTTGCTCTGGAATTCATCCACTTCGTAGTTGCGCCAAATTCCTGAAGATGAGTATCGAGCAACGAATGAGAGCCGTCTTGCTACCCAAATATTGCAACAATTGTTTAGCACACCAGCACAACGCGCTATATTTTGCATCCTTTCGAAATATAACGCTCGCTGACCCAACGTTCTTTAAATCGGGTCCAATATCTTTGATTTTGGGTGCGGACTTATACCCTAAAATAACACTATGGAACAAATTCTGGTTAGCTAAAGTTAGGTCGATTCTGAGAGTGAGGGGTGAAAATAGAGGCTAAATTAGAAGACCCGTATCGCGGCGTTTGTTTATGTTAGTTCGAATTTTTTTAATCGACCTTCGAACCTTGCAGTCAAATGGCAATTTTCAGCATATTGTTTATATGGTTTTTTGGTCATAACTCGTCGACTAATTGATATTTTTTCAATCTGTAAAATCCAAATTATTGCTAGAGACCTGTGCAACATTTTTATGTACCTATTTGACTGCAAAGTTCGAAGATCGATTAAAAAAATCCGAACTAACATAAACAAACGCCGCGATAGGGGTCTCCTAAGTTAGCCTCTGTTTTCACCACTCACTATCAGAATCGACCTTACTTTTGCTAACCAGAATTTGTTCCATAGTGAAATGCAACCAGGCATGATACCCAGTACTAGAGGCCTTCCTGTTGCCCAGAATATTATTTTTGGCTATATCTTTTCCGGATCATGCTCAATATAAAATGCTCATATAATTAATGTAACGTTATAAACACATCCCTAAACCAAATACAAATTGAACAGTTTCCTAAATAAAATATAAAGTGAATAAAAATTAAAAACAAAATTATGATTAAAATAAAAAAAAATTAAATAAAAACTATGAATGCTACGAATAAGACTGAACTCTAAAATGCAAACGCTCCTGAACTTTGTTATTCTTAGTTGTATTTTTATAATATATACTCATGAATACTTTATAAATTATATATTTCCATACTTTATAGTTCCAAATTGTTATCATAATTCGTATTTTATTTCGTTTATATAATATAAATTGAATATATATAATTATAGCAGCCGTTCTGCAAGGCGTGCTGAATGCTTACGTAAACACCGTTTATCCAACACTGCAAAAACCCTTCATCTAGATGGCGCTCCTGGCCACTTTCGAAAAATCTAACTTCATAGAATTTATCTTTTATTTAAAGTGGAGTCTCTGAAGCTCCACACAATTTAGTTTTAAGTTGATTCTATTTCAACAAGCAAATGAATCTTACCAGATCAGATTTACCAGATTTTCAAATGAAAAATGATTCTTACCAGATCAAGGCATATTTATCCAGATAGTATAAAACGCAACTGCGCTGCCGACTTTTGGGAGTCTAATGTCAAAATCAAGTAATATGTAATTTCTGTTTTTGACATTATACTTACTCCTATTCAGTCGATTGTTAATTATAGTACCTGAATAAATATGCCTTGGTAAGAATAAAAATCCAATATGAATCCAAATTCCTAATTTTTTCTGATTTTTCTCTATATCTGTTTCTCCTATATTTCAAACTGCATATTCCTTGTAATTTTTCTGTCGGCTGCATTCACCCCCGTAACAAACAAATAGTATCAAATTAAATCCCAATAGAGAATTAAGGACTCATTTGAAATAGGGAAGTAGGGTTCAAATACGACGTTGTAACAACCTATTGATGTTTTGCATAAAAAAAGTGGAATACGACATAAAAGCTCAGATGTTTTTTTGAAGTCGTATCTTTGATGCATTTCTGAACGACATATGCAAATACAACACTTTTGGCCAAAAATCTATTACAAAACACATCGTTTAAGCAACCCTGATAATTGAGTTATATGTATCACAGCTGTTTTCTGACATATAAAAAAGTTGCTGATTGGAAAATGTATTCAAAACATATAAAAGTAAGTTTCTAAGTAAATATTAGCGGGAGAGGCTTGAAATCCCCAAACACAAAATCCCCAACTTTTTGTAAGATCCCCAAAAGCAAAATCCTCAATCACAAAATCACCAAATTCAAAATCCCCAAACACAAAATCCCCAAATACAAAATCATCAAATATCCCCAACATAGCAAGGAATTCTTATAATTTATATTTTTTCATTGCATTTATATTAAAAATTTTCCAATATTCATTGATTTTTTTAATTATATAAAACTTCATTACTTACTTAAACCTCAAACAATAAAAATTTTATTGCATCACTCTTGAAATCTTCATGACAAATTCTTTATTATATATATAATTCTTTATTATTTATAAAATAAAATATAAATTATTATAAAATAATAAATTATTCAAATTATTATTTCTTTATGTTCTTATATCATTTAAAACAAACAAAATTTTACTTAAAATAGTTAAAATTTATTATTTAATATATTTTATTTTTATGCACTCCACAACTTAATTTAGTTTAACAAGCTTGGGTTAGGTTAAAAATCGCGGCGATATGTTTGACTGAAGTTTGACTGCGACGGAGGGAGGGGGCATAACCCCAAGTAACGATAATTTAAAAAATTAAATTGATAATTTAAAAACTGTTTAAATAAGAGCAGTTTAGAATTCGTCTTTTTTCTCTGCTCGAGGCACAATCCCAAGTAACACCGTATCAAATAAAATGGTTTTGCAAATGGGTTTTTAACATTTTTAGCTCTTAACATTTTTAAAGTTCTGTAAAGAATTTATAAAATCTGCAAAAGAGTAGAACTCGGAATTTTGCTATGTGCTTTGTAATACTATGGACACATATATGGTATCGATACCATAGTATTGAAACCATGAACGATTGTATACTATATGGTATAAAAGTAGTGACACACATATTGAAAAAGTTTTAATTGACATGAGTGTCAAATAATTATTTAAAACAAATCACAAATTTTTCAGCTGCTTCAATTTGCATATCCCGTCGAAGACAGATCCTGCAATAAATAGCCAAGCAAACAGCTTTTAAATATATGGTTATAAATTTCGCGTAAATTGCATGTTTACTGTGCCATTTGCACATTTGTACACACAAAGAGATTTGAAAGAGATTTTTTCATTATTTTTAACTTCTTTTTTTTCAAATTGAAATTTTTTTCAAAATAAAAATTTTCAATATTATGACATTAATGTAGTTAAACATTTTAACGCTCTCTCACATTGGCGCTGATATCAGATAAAATATAGCAATATCAGGGCTGAAAGTCGAAAAAAATGTGTGTTAGCATGGAGAATCCATGAAAATTTGTTGTGTTTTTTATACCATTAATTAGACGCTATACTAGTTTCAGAAGCTGGTTTATGGCTGGTATACCGTGACACACATGTGGTATACAATGTAGTATATTTACTTTGCAGTATCGAAACCATATATGTGTCTCCAGTAAAAAGGCTCTTTTGCAACAATAAGCATAACTACAGATCAGTTTTAAGACTCTTAAATTTAGTATAAAATTTGTTTTAAAATGTACTTTTTTAACGCAATTTTTAAAGCTAATTTTAGGAGTAACAAGTGATCACAAAATCTGATTAGGTTCTTTTGTTTATATAAAATTTATTTTTAAGAATAAAAAATTTTTAGCATTTTTAAGCAAATATTTTTTAATATTTTTACTATTTTAAGCCCATTGCAGTTTTCGAAGTATTGCATTCACGCTTCCGATAAATCTAAAAGCGCACCTAAATTCACAGCATATAACGCAAAATGAACATATTCTTAGTATGATATTATTTACACTATATTATGTCTTTAGTTTATTTGTCATTGCACTCATCCCAAATACTTGTCATTTATTTTTTAAATTTGTCATAAATCTCATAAATTTTATATATCTATTGAGTTTATTTTTCACACATACTAAGACAAATTCTGAGTTAAAAAAGAGCTTTGCAAGAGTTCTTATTTGGTTTTGACAGCGACTTTGAAAGCTAACAGCTACTTCTACTTTTCATATGAAGCAAAAATAATGCTTTTAAACTCAAGAGAGTAGCCGTATATATTCTCCGTAAGAGCTTAAGTAGCGCAACTTAAGATGAAGTTGAAGCTTGCTGCTTTATGGGATAGTTCTATAAGCTATGCAAGAATTAATTTATGGCTAAAATTATAACTTGGGCAGGTTGACTCCAGTACGTATTGCATAATTTTCTTGAAAATTTCAAATACATATTTAGGTGTTGAGGAAGAAGACCTCGAGTTAATAATTAATTTGAACTAGAAGTTCCTACTGCTGGAGTGCCATCGCAGAAGCGATGTGTACCAAAATCAATCGCATGGCAGAAGTATGTGTTGAACAATTTTGATGATGACAGATTTCGTCAAATGGTACGAATGAGTTCTCAGGAGTTCACGCATATTTTGTCTATACTATTATATAAAAGGAGACTCACGGCGTTTTTGTTCACGAGTGTTCTCAATAACCGCTGAACCGATTTTTAAAATTTTTTCACTATTCAATTGCTATGATAAGCGAAATTATTAGCTACTTCGTTTTTTACAAAACTTTTTCTTTAATAATTTAAAAATTCATGTATTTTAATCCATGCTAATGCTGTACAAAAAGCAGAAAGCCAATGCTTTAGCTCTTGTTGTGAGAGTAACTCACCATACAGCACGGCTGCCATGTTGTGTGGGAAGTTGCTCTCAGTTTGGTCTCTTGAGTAATGTTGCCAATAATGTGACATCGAATTTGTTATGGTTTTCAGACTTGAATTGTGTATACATATTTACAGTAAAATATTTTTTCCTGTTATGCTTGATAAATAACTAAATTAGTATTTTGTTATTGATTGAATATGTTAATATGTTAATTGATTGAATATGTTAATTCAAGCTTTAAATTGGGAGTTTCTAGCTCGCACTATAACGAAGTTTTTAATGCGTCGCTGTGGCCTGCTGATGTCAAAGTTAGCACTTTTAAAAAAACATTTTTTCAAAGACCAAGGTTTCAACACCAAAACCGATAAAAAGATTCAATAATAAAAATTTAAAAATATACTACCAAAATGTTTCGGGTATGCGAACTAAATCTAATTCAATATATTTAGCTACTGCCCAAATGGAATACGATATATTTGTTATAACTGAAACTTGGCTGAACTCAAACTTTTCTGATGAAGAATTTTTCGATCCAAATCTTTTCCACGTCTTTCAGAGATAGGGATATTGATGAAACTGGATGTAGACGTGGGGGTGGCGTACTTGTTGCTGTTAACTCTTCGTTTCAATCATCATCTTTTGACTTAAAAAACGCAGACCCTCTGTTGGATCAACTGTGTGTTGCTGTGCATGGATTATCTGAAAAGATATATGTGTGTGTCCTATATATTCCGCCGAAAAGTGACTTTGAACTTTATAAAGCGCATTTGGAGAACATTATGGATCTTGTGCAAAATGAGAACAAAACTCATCTCTTTTGTATACTTGGTGATTTTAACTTAAATAATATAATATGGTCTAAAATGTCTGCAGATGTAGGCTATATGCCTTTGAACGCTAATAGTAATATTGAATTACTGGTTGTTGACAGTTTCCTTGAACTGGATTTATGGCAGATAAATGGCTGCCGAAACAAACTAAACAAAGTATTTGATCTTATATTTGCAAGTAAAAGTATAAACTTTGCTATTGATGAATCAGGGTTTCCTATATCTCAATCTAGTTTACATCACTCTCCTTTATCTATTGAATTTGAATTTTATAATTTTCTCCGTTGTGAGACTAAAACTATAAATGTCTAAAAATGCTCTTGAAACAGCAAATCTGTTTGCTGATTTTTTTGAGTCTAATTTTAAACCATCAACTATATGCTCTGATGATATTACACCATTAGTTGATATCGGGACGCTGCATATCTCTGAAATTGATGTTATGGAAGGAATTTTGAATCTAAAAACTACAACTAAATCTGATTCGGATGGTCTTTCAGGTATCTTATTAAAAAATTGTTGCAAATCAATGGCAAAACCTCTTCAGCTGATCTTTAATAGGTCTTTATCTACTGGAGTTTTTCTTTCTGACTGGAAAGTTTCATTTATATCCCCAGTTTTCAAATCTGGAAATAAAAATAATATTGAAAACTATAGACCAATATCAAAACTAACGTCGGTATCAAAACTCTTCGATATTATAGTAAATAGAAAAGTATATTTTGCTGTAAAACGCTTTATATCTCCATTTCAACATGGTTTTGTACCTGGCCGTTCGACGGTAACGAACCTTACAATTTTTTCCAAATATTGTACTTCGGCTTTTCAACAGGGTTATCAGGTTGATTCTACATAGACTTTTCGAAAGCCTTCGACTTAGCCGAAGTTAAAATACCCCCACGGCCGATTCCTAAGAGTAAAAGAATCTTTAATTGGAGAGCTTTTTGTATGATATTTTAAAAGATTTTGTTATTTTTATGTGTCTAAAATACAAACATATCAAATTGTTTTCCTGCAGCCTAACTATAAGCTTTTTTATAAAGTTTTCAATTTTGGGGTTGCATGGGAGGTGGGCGTGTTAGTGGGTGGATGTCGCCCATTTTTCTAACACACATTAGTTTTGACATAAAATACACAAATGCCGAGTTTCAGTTTTGTTATTTAAATATTAGCTTCTTTATAGAGTTTTTAATTTTGAGGTTGTATGGGAGGTGGGCGTGTTAGTGGGTGAACGACGCCCATTTTTCCAACACACATCAGTTTTAACATAAAATACACAAATACCGAGTTTCAGTTTTGTTACTTTAATATTATCCTCTTTATAGAGTTTTAAATTTTGGGGTTATATTGGAGGTGGGCGTGTCAGTGGGTGGGTGACGCCCATTTTTCCAAACACACCTCAGTTTTAACATAAAATACACAAATACCGAGTTTCAGTTTTGTAACTTTCATATTAGCCTCTTTATAGAGTTTTAAATTTTGAGGTTGTATGGGAGGTGGGCGTGTTAGCAGGTGAACGATGCCCATTTTTCACATCAGTTTTAACACACATCAGTTTTAACATAAAATACACAAATACCGAGTTTCAGTTTTGTAACTTTCATATAAGCCTCTTTAAAGAGTTTTCAATTTTGGGGTTGTAAGGGAGGTATGCGTGGTTTTCATCCGATCTAGCTCATTCTCGAACTTGATCTTAGTTTTTAAGAAAAAAGCTCAAATATTGAATTTCATTACGATAGCTTGAAAATTACGGCTGTAATCGTGTCGACAGACAGACAGACGGACATGGCTAAATCAACTCAGGTGGTGATGCTGATCAAGAATATATATACTTTTCAATACCTACCACGCCTTCTTTTGGGCGTTACACACGTCGTGACAAAATTAATATTCCCCTTACGCAGTACGCAAGGGGGTATAATAATTAGCGAAATTGGGTTCCACTCTAATTTATTAGAATGGTTTGGATCATATCTTAGTAATAGGGTATGTCATGTTTATGTTGAAAATTAAATCTAAAGACCATTTGTTGCCTCTTCGGGTGTTCCACAGGGAAGCATTTTTGGGTCAGTTACTTTTCATACTATTTATCAATGATATTACATTAAAAAAAAAAACCCCCTATGTCTGTTATACGCGGATGATTTAAAAATATTTCGGAAAATAAATAATTTATCGGATGCCTCGGTACTGCAATCAGATTTAAATTCATTATATGACTGGAGTTTGCAAAATGGTCTTTATCTTAATCTCGAAAAATGTATGTTTACTACTTTCACGAAATCATCATGTCCATTAAAAATAACCTACTATTTAGATAATTTCCCTTTGAAATTTGTTTATGAAATTAAAGATCTAGGTGTTGTTTTTGATTCAAAATTCACTTTCATTTGCCATCTTTATTGTCTTAATTATCTGTAGTACGGCGAAATGGTTCTAATTTTAGGGACCCTACTACATTAAAAATACTTTATACTTCTATTGTTCGTTCGAAGTTGGAATATGCTTCATTTATATGGAATCCGTTTATGCGTCTCATACAATACGCCTAGAACGAATTCAGAAAGCTTTTACTAGATTTGTTTTTAAAATAAATTATCCAAGTTATCCTCTGCCGTCTTATAATGATCGTTGTAGTGTTATAGATTTGAAAACTCTTCAGAATAGAAGAACCATTTTATCTCTGTTATTCATTTTTAATATTGTAGTCGGGACGATTGATTGCCCTTATCTACTTGAACTAATAAATTTTAATGTTCCTTGTAGAACATAACGTCATTTTGATGTGTTTTATCTAGGAAGATGCAGAACCAACTTTGCCATTAACTCACCAATGTATAGAGCAATGCTAGAGTTCAACAACTGTATGCTTTACCGCAATATAGATTTATCTAATTACAAACAATCATTAAAGAATGTGTTAAATAATCATTATTAAATTATTAAAACTATTTATGATACTATTATTGAAAAACATTTCATTATACAAATTATCATAGTCTGTAAGAACGATTGTTCATTGACTTGAAGTAAATAAAAAAAAAAAAAAAAAAAATGTATATGTATACTAGAGTGTATCGAAAATCTGACCCCCAATTCCGGTACCAAAATTAAATAGTACATGAAAAATCCTGTCGATTGGTATACTTTTTTTTTATTTGAACGAAGTGCATTTTTTATCAACATTTGTACTGGAGACTGAAATAAAATCAAGCTTATCATCCTTTCATATAAAAACACCGAACTGCAAATTTTCATCCCTGTTGACAAATGCTCTGACGAGATAGAACAGTTTTTTAACGTGAATCTACTTGTTATTAAATATTTGATATGTTTTTATTTTTTGTATGAAAGTATTTTTTTAATCTTTTAGCAAGTTATAGCATATTAAGCTCGTCACAGAGACGTCAGTGGCTGCTGCTTCTGCAGAACGAAGAAAAGGAATAATGTTTTCTATGTTGGAGGGCCGTTCAAAAAGGCGGAAAGTCAAAACAAAAAGGGATTTTTAGTCCTTTACAGGATCTAAAAAAAATTGTTGTTATTATTTGGTTAACTGTTATAGTTTAAAAAATACGTTGCATTTGCATTAAGCAATACAAAAAACAAAACAAAAGTTTAAAAATACTTTCATACAATAAATAAAAACATACCAAATATTAAATACCAAGTAGATTCACTTTGAAAAAAACTGTTATATCTCGTCAGAGCATTTGTCAACAATGATGAAAATTTGCAGTTCTGTGTTTTTATATGAAAGGAATTAATTGATAAGCTTGATTTTATTTTTAAATCAACCATTAATGGGTCTCCAGTAGAAAAGTTGATAAAAAAATGCACAAAAATGCATTTCGGGGGACGCCAAAATTAATTCAAATAAAAACAAAGTACAGCAATCGACAGGATTTTTCATGTACTATTTAATTTTGGTACCGGAATTGGGGGTACGATTTTTCCATACAAGTCGATACACTCTAATGTATACTCACCAAATAATGCTGTCCTGAACCGGTGGTACCTGAAAGTTTTGGTTTTTATTTACTTCACTTCTTTATTGTTTAATTAACACTCTCCTTTATTTATTAATTTTACTCTTATTTATATCACAGTTTTGAATCTTAAAATCTACTTGGTCTCAAGATCATTATCTTAACTTCCGTAATGAAACTTGATGACAATTACATAATAGTTACATACATACAATTAACCTAGACATTTTTGCTAAACAACATACAAATATACATACTTCGTTTTTTAAATATACAAACAAATATATTATAAATACACATTCTTTGTTTACTTCCGCAATATAATTTATAAGCTATGGTAACAAAATCTCAGCTCAAGTAGCTTGCCCGTGCTTACTTGCTATTTTAAGCTGACCGTTGCACTTTTTAATTCTTCGGTGCTTGACCGTAAACATCAATTGGTAGCATTGCAAAAACACTGATCGCTTCACTTATTATTGAGGCAGATCAGTGTTTGTAATTTATAACATGAAAAACAAGTAAACGTCGCTTGTGACGATTGAGTCACAACTCTTGCACTTTTTCTTAAAAGAAATGACAACTGTCACTTTTCATGGCAAAATAAATGATTAGTTCAATTAAATTGCCGTGAAAACAATGTTGCTAGATGCATGTTGTGGAATATAGTACTAGATTTTCCGCAGCGAAACATAGTACAGCTTTGACGAAAAAGTTGTGAAACGTTCACGCTTGTTTCACAGCTGTCATTTTTTGTATGGAGATTTGAGTGGAATTTCACGTGAAGCCGAACAGAGTACTATGCTTGACACAATAATTCTACTTTTGAATGGTTTTGTCTATTATATTAGACAGCCTGGCAAAAGCTAAGCAGCGCATGTTTAACGCAAATTTTGGCGTTTTAAGGCTGCGAAAGTTAAGCATATTTTAAATAAGCTTTTCACTTCTTCTATGTATATAAAAATTAATTTGTTTGTGTCGGTGAAACTCTAATAAAGTCTTGAGAGTGTTAATGTGAAGTTTCCCATACAACCATAATTTTCGATATCGAATAGCTTTAGAAAAACACAGCTCCAAAATTCGGTATTTGAGCTCAATTTCCTCGAATACCGTATGCTGTTTTACTGGTAACATTTTAAAGGCGTTACAAAAGGGCGTGACACTTTTTAAGCATTCAAACATTTCAGTATAACTTTCGAAATATAAGTCACACATTTATGAAACTCGGAACGAATATAACATTTAGTCACGTCCTTCGACTGGAAAAATTCAGCAAACATTGTATAATGGGGCGTGGCACCAACCATACAATTCAAATGTTTAATATAGAATAGCTTTGGTACTAAATGTCTCATAACATTTAAACTCAGTATAAAGTTAATTTTCGGTCATGTCTTTCGACCAGAAAAATATCACAGGCATTGGAAAACGGGATGTGACTCCACCCACACAAGCCAAATTTACTATAAGTACAGAATGGAGTTACTACTAAGTGATTTTCTTTTATATCAAATTTTTTATATCAAATAGCTTTAGAAGTAAAATTCACTGAGGATTGAAATTCAGAATGGAGTTACCATTTCGTAATGTCCTTCTAATAGAAAACTGGGTCGGGCTTTTGTCAAGTGGGTGTAGCCTATACAAACCCCTTGGCTTAAACTAAATTTGGGGATTTTGTGTTTGGGGATTTTGTGATTGTGGATTTTGTATTTGGTGATTTTGTGTTTGGGGATTTTTATTTGGGGATTTTGTGTTTGTTGATCGAGCCCAACCCAATATTAGCTAAATATTTGTATATATTCAAAATACTGGTATATATTTCAGTTGAACAAACGCGTGCTCAAACAACCCAAAAAGATGTGGAAATCCGAAGAAAAAAATTGCTGATGGAGTTTTTAAAAGATAATTGCGATTTTGAAGTAAATTTTATGATAATGAAAGTCAACGACAGACGACAGCAACCAAGACATGTAACCTGAGCGCTGTACATGACGATTGAGCTTTTAGGCAGCTGCGCATGCAGACACTTGGCTTGGAGCAGTGGGAAAATGCAGACGCTGCATTTTCACACACTATAAGCTATTAGCTTAGATTTTATTATATTAATCTTGTTCTTGTTCCTTAAATTTATGCTTCTTCTAATTCAACAAATTAGTATTTAAGTCATATCTATTGTTAATCTCGTGTCAGTTATTTTTGGGTATTGTAAGAATAAAGAACTTATACTTGTATTAATTTGTGAGTTTAATTTATTGCCCCGTGGGGCATTGGCTAGCACAAGCACAGAAGTAGATTTAAAGGAAATAAGCAAGCTTCCAGATTGCGTCAAGGAGTTGCAGGTTTTTGATGGAAATCTTACGCACTATGTATCATGGATACATAATGTGGAAGGAATATTGAAGGATTATAGTATAGTTAGGGCAAAGCCAATCTATAGAGCTATTCTACAAAGTATCAGGCAAAAGATAAGGGGGCCTGCTGATGCAGCATTAATATCTTATAATATTTTCGACGATGATTGGGCATGAATACGGCACTATGTAAGATTAAAGTTTTGGAACAGAGGGCAAGCGAAAGTCCAAATGCGTCAGGAAGTTTAATTGCACCGGTAGTCCCACTGCGTGGGCCAAGCACAGAAGTAGATTTAAAGGAAATAAGCAAGCTTCCAGATTGCGTCAAGGAGTTGCAGGTTTTTGATGGAAATCTTACGCACTATGTATCATGGATACAAAATGTGGAAGGATTATAGTATAGTTAGGGGAAAGCCAATCTATAGAGCTATTCTACAAAGTATCAGGCAAAAGATAAGGGGGCCTGGTGATGCAGCATTAATATCTTATAATATTTTCGACGATGATTGGGCATCCATTAAACAATGTCTTTCCCTGCATTACGCAGATAAAAGGGACATAAGGACATTAGAGCACCAGCTCAATGCCCTTACCCAAAGAGGAATGAGGTTAGATGAGTTTTACGCAGCCGTGAATCATCAGTTCTCATTGATTATTAACAAGGTTAAAACCGAGTCTTACTCGGAAGAAACAGTTAAGGTCCTTATTGAAAATAACAGGGCGTTGGATGTTTTCATCCGCGGTCTTGATGGCGATATTTCACGTCTACTGGCCATCAAGAAACCACAAACTTTGCCCGAAGCTTACTCGGACTGCATCGAGATGCAGAACCTCAATTGCAGGAAAAAATATATTCACAAAAATGGTGTGAGCAACACCATCTCCTCCCCTATTAATCAATTTTTTAATAGAGAAATAAGACCAAGTCCTCCCCCTAAGCCTAGAGTCTGGCAACAACCGAACCAACCACACTTTAGCAACTGTCAAAAACCCTATGTGCACCGTTTCCATCCAAGGAACGACCGACCTCCAATTCCAGGACCTAAGCCACAGGAACCAATGGACGTTGACAGAAGTATCCAGACAAAGCAAGTCGACTACCAGAACAGACCTCGCTTCCAAAACTCAGGAAGGACCCAGAACACTGGACGGCAGTTCAAGTTCGAAAAATACTCCCAAGATAAACATCAACGATTGTTCCATACTACTGAACAGAGTGAGCAAGCAAATACATTTGAGGAAGCAGATCACGACGAGTAGGTGTCTGTGCAGGATGAGATAGGACACCAGGTAAATTTTATGAGAGGGGGCCATCCAGCGTACCATATATAGAATACGAAACGCAAGATGGTCGAACCCTTGAGTTCCTAATCGATACTGGTGCAAGTAAAAATTTTGTGTCCAGTGCAATAGCCCCATATTCTGACAACATTGAAAAACCCTTCCTGGTAACTTCTGCCGCAGGAAATTTAAAAATAACAAACAAGATCTGAGGGAAGTTCTTCAAACACCTTGACGATATTCTCACTTTTTATGTTCTCCCTGGCTTAACCTCGTTCGATGGTATCATTGGTGATGATACGTTAAGACAACTTGAAGCGGTTATAGATAGAAAACAAAATTTCCTCATTTTAAAATCCGATACACTTTTACCCCTTAAAAACAAAATCTCTAAGCAAATAAATACTATTTCTATACCCGATAGTAACATTCCTCCCGAATTCAAGAAGAAATTATTAATTCTGACACATAAATTCCAAAATCTTTTTGGCCCTATTGATTTAGGTAAATCTGTGGACACTTTTGTCAAAGCGGAAATTAAATTTAGCACTGATGAACCAATTTACACGAAGAGTTACCCTTACCCAACTAACATGCGCGAAGAAGTCGATAGGCAGGTACAGGAATTATTGGACACAGGCATAATTCGTCCCTCCAGAAGTCCATACAATTCACCCATATGTATCGTTCCAAAGAATCCAAAGCCATCGGGAGAAAAACAGTACAGACTCGTAATTGATTTTAAACGACTAAATAATGTTACGATTGCGGATACATATCCAATACCGGATATAAATACAACACTTGCAAGCTTGGGTGAATCCAAGTTCTTCACCACCCTTGATCTTACCTCTGGATTTCATCAAATCGCGATGAAACCCTCTGACATTCCCAAAACTGCCTTCTCAACCATGAATGAGAAATATGAATTTCTTCGTCTTCCCTTGGATTAAAGAATGCGCCTGCAATTTTTCAACGCATGATCGACGATGTTCTTCGAGAATATATTGGTAAGATCTGCTATGTTTATATTGACGATATCATTGTCTTAGGGAAAACCGAAGAAGAGCATTTGTCAAATATTTCTACAGTTTTCGCACGACTCCTAGAAGCAAACCTAAGGGTAAATTTAGATTAAACTCAATTTTTTAAAACAGAGGTAGAATTCTTAGGATACCTGATAACGTCAGAAGGAATTAAAGCTGACCCGAAAAAAATAGAGGCAATTCAGCGTATCACACCCCCAAAAAATTTGAAGGAACTCAAGTCATTTCTTGGGTTGACTTCCTATTATAGAAAATTCATTCAAGATTATGCAAAAGTTGCTCAACCACTGACTAACCTCACACGAAATGAAAATTCTCGAGTAAAAGCGAATCAATCCAGGAAAATTTCAATTACATTAAATAAGGAGGTAATGGTCGCATTCAATAATTTAAAGGAACTCTTAACTTCTTTGGAAGTACTTCCTTTCCCTGACTTTAATATACCAATCAATTTAACTACCGATGCTTCCAATTATGCGATAGGTGCTGTCTTATCACAGGGAAAGTCTGGTAGAGACAAGCCGATTGCCTACATTTCTAGATCTCTGAATAAAACGGAGGAAAATTACGCTACCAACGAAAAAGACACGCTACGCTAATCGTATAGACCAGCTGTCAAATTAGAATCTACCTAAAATATTAAATTTTCTAAAGTATTATTGCTAAATAAAGTCCAACCACCACCGGTTATAAAGCTTAAACCGAGTTTGTCAAGGATAAGTTGAAGGTTCGTTAAAATTTCCTCATCCAAGTCCATTTGCTGTTGGGTGAGTTAACCTTGCTGCTGGGTGCTCCGTCGATGTAAAAAAATAAAAATAAAAAAAAAATAAGCGCCAAGAACACAGCAAAGGGCGCCAAGAATACAGAGCAACGAAGCAGTTGTGGAAGAATAAAAGGATCTCAGGCCAGCTTACAATTATTTGGAACACAATAGTGAGAGCCATGTGAGTCAAAGAATTTAAGAAAACATTGAATACTTAAGATAAACCAAAATAAAAGAAAGAGGAACAGGTGTCCGAGACTCCAGTTGCCAGCTGTCAAACTAGTCTTGTCGTTATTGTTGCTGTTATGATGCAAATTAAGTCTTATGCCTAAAAGTATACCGCAACATTTTGTCTTGATTTTGATATTTTTTATTAACGGTGCACACTTCTAAGCAAAAGTTTGAGATGTCTTTGCCTAAGCGTTACCCATCAAGAAACAACAAAAAGCAACTCAATTGTGGAAAATGTAAAACTGAGGTGCTTGAAAGTGATAATGCAATTCAGTGTGATGGTTGCAGCAAACCTGTCTCACAGACTGTCTCGTGCTTTCGTTCTGATCAGACGTGTGTTTATTATGCTGTGCGAGAAGTGTAAATTTTGCATTACAAGTGAATCGCTTGTTATCTGTAAGCTTTGCTGCAATGTTTTTCATAATAATTGCCTCAATATATCTAATGGTGATTTCACTGTGATCTGTAATCACCCAAATATATTTTTTTGTTGTGATAATTGCTTGAGAGTACCTGGAAATTGTGCCTCTTCAATAATGCAATTATCAAGAGAAGTTTGTGACCTTAAGTCATTGCTGTTGCAGTCAGTGCGTAATGTAGTCATTGACCCGCGTTCTGCCTTGCCCACCGTTACAGTAGACGCCTCTCTGCCTTCAATCAGTTCTCATCAGTCTGCAGAGCATAAGCTCGATTATATGCTCATACATAACGATCTTTCATCTATTGCTGTGTCTGCTGCCCACGATGTTGCAGTCTCAAACTCTTGCTCTCCTTCAATTGCTGTACCTCTTCGTTCTGATGCTGTACATAATGATTTTTCGTCTCGTTCTGCCGTTGCTGCCGTCAATCATGGATATACTCGCACTCAATCTCCGTCGATTGGTGAGCCTCCTCGCTCTGATGCTATTGTTACTAGGCTGCGTTCTCGTAAATTGGCGAATACCGCTACTGCTGCTCTTAATCCTCCTGCTGCTGTGAACAGAATCAACGCTCAATCTGTTGCTGTGAATTGCTCTTCACCAGGCTGTGTTGTTGTTGCTCCTCCAGCTTACACTGCTACTGCTGCTCTTAGTACACCTGATGTTGCTGTTAACTGCTCTCCACCAGGTCTTTTTGTTGCTGCTCCTCCAGCTATTGATGTTTCTGTTGCTGGTTCTCTTATGTATGCAGACGTGCTAAAATCTAATGCGAAATCAGCTGATCTTCCCACTCCTAAAGCAAGAGAGTTTACTACTGTGAAACCAAAGTTAACTAAAAATGGATTTTTGGGAATAAATGAGAGTCAAGAACTAGACATTATCTCTGAAAAAAAATTTGTGCATCTATCATCATTCAAAGTTTCTGTCTCTGAGAATGACATCATTGAATATGTATTAAAACACACGGCGAATGATAGAAGTCATTTCTCAAGCCATAAACTAGTCAAAAGAGATGCTGTTCTCGATAATCTAAGTAGCATTTCATTTAAATTGGGAGTATCTGCAAACTTGTTTGAGCAAATTATAAACCCATCACTATGGCCAGCCAACGTGAGAGTGCGCCCATTTAAAAATTTTCAAAAGCTGGGTGCAGTGAACACGCAAAGTTAGTGAATGGGAGTACTACTAATAGTTCTAGCCACAAACTTAATTTGTACTTCCAAAATATACCTGGGGCTAGAACCAAAACTGATTCCATTTATCAATGGTCTTCGCAAGGCGAGTATGATTTGATTGTTTTTATTGAAACGTGGTTAAACACTGATTTTTTTGACGGTGAGCTCTTTGACTTGGGAATCTATCATGTGTATCGCAAAGACAGAGACCCATTAAAAACGGGGCTCTCACGTGGTGGTGGGGTTCTCATTGCTGCTAAACGTACTCTGCGCTCTTCTTTATGTATCTTGTCGAATGCAGATTCTATCCTAGATCAATTATGCATTACCATTGATGGACCAGTTTGCTCTCTGAATCTATGCGCATCATATATCCCG
The DNA here is from genome assembly GCA_958299015.1 of Tetanocera ferruginea. NCBI lineage: Eukaryota > Metazoa > Arthropoda > Insecta > Diptera > Sciomyzidae > Tetanocera > Tetanocera ferruginea. Next base: position 76,437,455 of record OY282640.1, on the reverse strand, counting down.
CCTAATAGCTCGGATGTAATTTATGATGCTCACGTGAATAATATTATTTCTCTTCATTCTTCGATGGATTCTCGTAATCATCTTTGCGTATTAGGTGATTTTAATCTTAGCAAAATTCACTGGATGCGAATTGCTGGTGATTTCACTCCAACTAATGTTAATCAACTCCACGAAATTAATTTTATTGATGGTATTTTTAGCATAGACTTAGCTCAAATCAATTATTTTGGAAACAAATTAAATAGAATCCTAGATTTAATTTTTGTTTCTAGCAATATTAATTTCAATATATCAGAGTGTGTTTTTCCAGTTTGTCCTGCTAGTATACATCATTGTCCATTGCTTCTAGAAATTGAATTTTTTGAATTTATATCGTTCCAGCAAAATAAAAACATTTTTAATTTGAATTCCTGTAATTTTAGCATCTTAACCCATTTTGGTCAGGTACCCGAACGCGTTGGAATTTTCTAATGAAATTTTCAGGCTTTGTTGTTTTTGATCAAATTAAGAAAATTCCAGAGTTTCAGATTTTTCCCATTTTCCGTTTTCCGGCTACAAGGTGGTCGAAAAATCGACCAATGGCCCAATATGTATACAAAAATTTAAAAATTTAGAATAAATTATTTTAGCTTTAAATTCAGCACAATATGCCTTGAGAGTGTTCCTGTGAAGTTTGGTACTGAAAGAACATAGGGGCGCGGCACCTTCCACCTTCCAGAATATTCCTTTGAAGTTTGGTACCGATAGAATATGGGGGCGTGGCACCTTCCATGCAACTCTTATTTTCGATATCGAATAGCTTTGGAATTACATGTTTTACAGTCACAAAATTCGGTATTCAAGCTCAATTTACACGTATTGTTTCAATGGTAATATTTTATAGGCGTTAGACAAGGGGCGTGACACTTTTTGACACACATTCAAACTTTTCGGTAAAAATTTCAAAATATAAGGTCACACATCAAAGAATTCGAAACGAATATAAAATTTATTAAACAATTCAAATGTTTAACATTTAATAGCTTAGTACAAATGTCGCATAACATTGAAACTCAGTATAAAGATACTTATTTGTCATATCTTCTACCAGAAAATTAATACGGGCATTAGAAAATAGGATGTGAAGGAGTAGTAACGCGCGTAGGGTCTCGCTAGTATAAAATAAATGAGTTATTATTTACATTTATTTATTTATTGGACATACTTTTTATGACTTTGATATTCATATTATGATATTGTCCAAAACATTTTGTGTGCAAATGTAAATTGCATTTTTTTCATATAAGTTTTTCTAAATGGTATGCTTGTGGCATACAACGCATCTCCGAGGCTTTTTCTCTAGTTGATATCAATGACGTGCTCAAGTTTGTTAACTTGAGGCAAACCAGCCGGTCTTTCCTATTCATCTATATATGAGTCCACTTCTGGATCCGCCACTTATAAGTTTCTTTCGATCTAAACTGTAACTGTGATATTGGCTTGTGTTTGTTTATTTAAGCCACAAGACATTGCACTTTCCATGCATTCAATTTCGAATTGCTGATAGTGTTTACCCACAATGACCACACCATTTCCTACTGCGAATGTCAACGCGATAATTTGCGACCCCATTGAAGTTTAAATCGACTCCACCCATATTGATATTATAGTTATATTTGTTTGAGTTATGACGACGTACTACTTTCTCATATGAATATATCGGAGAGCAGACTTTATTGGCACAATGGAATCGTAGTTACTAGCAATTGTTACTTGGGTGGTGTTGTAACAACGCACGAAGTTGAGTTCATTCCTCTTGCCAAAAATGATATTCATTTCCCCACCTTTTGCTGGGTTTGTCAACTCAGCGCCATATACCCGATTTGAACGTTGCCGATTGCAACTGAACGTTTGAACCGGTTACATAAAATTTTCGAACGTTAGAACCGGTTACATAAAATTTTCTCTCATTTAGCAAACAGAACAATAGGTAAGAGGTAAAAAAGTTGTCGAAGAAAACAGTGTATCTTTCTAGATGGTCAACGTTGTGAGTAAATCTCAAAACAACATATGCGCCAAGTCCAATGCCCATGTTGTAAGCTTCAACTGTACCACTCTACGGTATAAAGAAAAACATGCACCCATCGCTTGAACACCAGTATTTGAATCTAAAATGGATTGATTTTTCTATAAACATTTTACATGAAAGTTTCCCAAAGTTGGGTACCATTTGTTAGTCAATTGACAATGCGGGCTTAAAAATTCCATTAAATTAATAACATGTTAAAATGTTAAAATAAAGTATACATATTAGGCCAGTGGTCGAAAAATCGACCACCAATATTCCAACAAAAGTAGCACGTAGGTAAATTAACCTGAGATGTCCAAAACCGACTGATTCTCATAATTTAGTCTTATGGCTGTCTGCTTATGTAAATAGTTTTATTATTCATTACATTTATTAGATTTTTTTTATTTTTTCAAAAATGGTCCAAAAAAGGTGTTTTTTTTTAACGCTTACCTGAGTAGGTTAAATGGAAAATTTGTAAATTGTTATTTTTTTTCTGAATTTCCATTTAACCAAATTGTGTTAATGCGAAAAGAGTTTGAAAAAATTTTGAATTATTTTTCCAGAAATAAATTTTAAAGTTAGTGGTCGAAAAATCGACCAGCTGACCAAAATGGGTTAAGTAATCTCTTGAATGAAATAAACTGGACAAATTTATTTGATGGAAAAAGCACCGCAACATGTTTTGAAATCTTTAAAAATAATATTATAAATATTTGTGAAAATAATGTTCCCCGTATTGTGCAGAAAAACCACAAGCTGCCGTGGTACACTAGTGGTCTCAAAAAATTAAAAAATTTGCGCAATAAGTTTTTTAAACTTTTCAAGTCCACTAACAGTGATAGTAATAAACTCAAATTTGAGTATTATTCGAGAGAGTTCAATTTTTTAAATAAATTTCTATACAAGCAATATATACTTGGTATTGAAAGTAATATAATCTCAAATCCAAAATCATTTTGGAATTATGTCCAATGGAAAAAAAAATGGATCTCAGATTCCCTCATCAATGGTCTTTAATGGTATTAAGTGTTCCACAACAGTTGACATTGTGAATCTTTTTGCAGATTTTTTTAAATCAAATTATGTTGATGATGACTCGTGGTATGATAGCACCCTGTTAGAAAATGTTAATTTAGGCTTTGACATTGGTTCTATTTCAGTGTCAGTCGAAGATGTGTTCAGGGCATTAGACAAAACTCAGTATGACAAACTTTTAAATGATGATTCACTGGAGTTTAAGTGTTTGGTTTGCTGCCCAAATAAAAACTCATCTTTCGTTGCAAGCGATATAGCTGAAATTAAGTCAAAACTAAATCAATTAGATGAAATTATGTCGTCTATAAATTTTATATCAGCACAATACGATGGAATTTTAAATGGAGTTAAAGGGAATACTGCAAAAATTGAAAAACTAGAAAAAGAAAATGGGAGTCTTGGAGATGAAATTAAAAATTTGAAATCGACTGTTAAATTATTAAATGATTGTAGAGTACAAAATGATTGCATTATTAATAATATTGAACTTGATGGTTATAGTAAAGCTGTGGATGCAGTACTTGATATAGCGAAGAAAATTGGAGCAGATATATGTGAAGCTGTAATCGATGATGCTTACATACTCAAACGCAATGTTAATGCTAATAAGAAGTCCATTATTGTTAAATTCAGCAATAAGAAAGCAAAAAGCGCATTTATGAGAGGAAAAGCTAAATTAAAGTCAATTGATGATCTCAAGAATGTGTACGTCAATGATTATCTCTCCAAAGAGTCCTCATATATTTTTAAGCATGCCAAGTCCTTAAAAGCTTTTGGGTACAAATTCATTTATATAAGAAATGGAACGGTCTTTGTCAAGAAAGATGTGAATTCTAGACAGTTTTTCATAAAGTCTATGGATGATGTTGATAATCTTCTGTGCAATTCTGGTGGCGGCTCTTTGATAGGAAGTAGAGGTGCTGTTGTTGGCGTTGAAGCTGTATCTATTGATGAAGGTTTTAAGCTGAATAAGCAACTTCAACTTTAAATATCATACAATTAACTAATATTTTTTTTTTTAATATTGATTTCTAATTATTTTTCTTTTTTAACTTCTTTATTGATGAACTACTTTTCAAATATTGATTCTTATAATTCTAATGTAGATGAAAACACTTCGAATCTTTTCAATATACTCTCTGTTAATGTAAGAAGCATCTCATCGCTTAATAAATTCAACAAGTTCAAGAATGAATTGTGTAAATTGTCTATTCTCCCGACTATAATTGCGGTACAAGGAACATGGTTTGATGAAAACTGTACAAGCATATATGCAATCCCAGGTTTCAGCGTGGTTCACTGTTGTAGAAAAGATGCGTTTGGTGGAACCTCCATATATATATAAATAAAGATATAACATACACAGTTTTGTTAAATAAAAGTGAAAATTTTTTGGATATCATTATGATTTCCCTACTAAATTTTAAAATTCGCGGCAAGTCCTTAATACTATCTTCACTGTATAGATCACAGAAGTGCTCTTTACAATTTTTCTATACAATCCTTGAGAATATACTGCCAGGAGTTAATAGCTTGCCTTGTATATTTCTTGGAGATTTTAACATTGATTTACTGTGTCTGAATAATCTCAATCAGAACTTGATTAACACGTTCTCAGAGTTTAATTTAGTATCTCGTCATAGCCTAGTTACGAGACCTCAGAGTGGGTCCTGTATTGACTGCATCTTCAGTAACTTAACATGTGATATTCAAATTAGTTCAATTGAAAGGTTTTTAACGGATCACAACATTTTAATCTGTACTCCAAATCTTACATTTTCCTTTGATGAAACTGTAATTGAAAAAAAAGGTTTGCTTTAATTACAATAAGTTTGCAAGTTTTTTGGACCAAATTATGGTTTTTCTAACGGCGCATCTATTAATTGTAAAAACTTCATTGACACATTTTCTTCAGCAGCAGATAAATCTTTTCATAACGGATTTAAAAATGTTGAAATTAGGCAGAAAATCAGTCCCTGGATGTCTGATTCCTTATTGCGTTTAATTGAATACAAAAAAAAGTTATTACATGCTAGGAGAAAAAACAGAGGTAATAATTCCATTTCTCAAAGTTTAAGAAGAATAAGCAAAGTTATTCACTTTTGCAGCAAACAATTAATGAATAATTACTATTCACGTAACATTGAACAATGCAATGGTGATGTGAGAAGAACTTGGGCTTTTCTTAACAAAGAAATGGGCAAAAAAAAATATTTCTTCTGACTTAGTAGATGAACATGGTGATCGCATATTGACTGATGATCGTAAAGCTGAAACATTTAACAATTTTTTTTTCAATACTATTCACAATATGCGTTTACATTTTGAAGAGAGAAGAGATAATTTCAATCTTTTTCGTACTTTAATTCCCATTTCTGACAACTTTAATCTTGCTACTGTGACCGGAGCGAAAATAGATAGCATTCTAAATCAGCTGAGACCTAATAAGAGTCCTGGTCTTGATAAAATAACTTTGAAGATGTTACTTGTCAGAAAATCTCTAGTATGCAACATTATTGCTAACATTTTCAATAGCATGATTAATGAATCCGTTTATCCTGATGTACTTAAAATTCATAAAGTTATTCCGATTCCAAAAGGAGTTGGGTCCAACAGTATTGGAAACTTTCGCCCAATTTCCATCCTCTCAATTATTGATATTATATTTGAGAAAATAATATTTGAGCAATTGACGGAATATCTGGAGAGAAACAATTTTTTCTTTAATAGGCAATATGGCTTTAGAAAGGGTATAGGTACGGAGGATGCTGTGCTTAATGTAATTGAGTTTATTTGCAGTGGTTTGGATGGAGGGTGTAAGGGAGTTGCAGTTGTCTTCTTCGACTATTCGAAAGCTTTCGATCTCGTTGATCATGACATTTTGTTCTCTAAACTAGGTACACTTGGATTTTCCTCTTTAACTTTGAATCTATTTCGAGATTATTTGTGTAATAGGAAACAATTAGTTCAAATTGATGAAGCAACAAGTAGCTGTCAACCCGTAGAATGTGGAGTTCCCCAAGGAAGTGTTCTTGGACCCTTACTATTTAAAATATATATAAATGACTTAAAAAACATTGATTTCAATGGGAAATTATTTATGTTTGCTGACGATATTTGCCTTTTTTATACATATAATCATATTGAAGTTCTAAAAGCACAAATCGAGCGTGATACTTCATTTGTTTCAAAATTTACTCAAATAAACAAATTGATTTTAAACAAAGAAAAAACGAAACTGGTACGGTTCAAGCCTTCTGATTATAGGGGGTCTGATTCAATTAGATTTCAATTCGAGGGTAACACAATTGTAGAATCAGACAGTGTGAAGTATTTGGGAGTGCACATTAACAGTAATTTGCTATGGGACTGCCATATCAACAGATTAAAAAGCAAAATTTCCTCGGGTATCGGTATATTGTACAAATTTAGACACAAACTTAACACTGCAACAAAAATGTTGATCTATCAATCCTTGATTCACTCACATTTAATTTACTTACCCATAGTGTATGGTAGTAAAAGCTCTGCATTACTCAAGTCTCTACAGATACTTCAAAGCAAGGCCCTAAAAATGTTTTTTAACCTTCCTTCAAGGCACAGCACAATAAACTTGTACAAAGACTATGCAAAGGATATTCTTCCTATTAAAGGTCTTTACAAAAGACAACTTTTGCTGTATGTTTTTAAAACAATTCGTGGCATAGGACCTCAAGGTTTGCAATTTGCTCAAAATATCCATGTTACACAGCGATCTACAAGGCAAGCTATGGATCTACAAATAGTAAGATGTCGCTTGGAGTTGACAAAACAACGTGTTTCTTTTGCTGGACCAAACGAATTCAATCAATTACCAGATTATCTAAAAAATATTCTAACTTTGTCTATTTTTAAAATTAATTTAAAAAAGTATTTGCTTGATAATGTTGAGATGCTATTTACATTTTGATCTTGACTCGTTCATATCTTTTTTTAACTTATCCTGAAATTTGTTATTAATACTCATTTTTTTTTTTTTTGTATATTTTATATAAATTGTAAATTATATTGTCAAATAAGTATTTGCTTCATAATGTTGAGATGCTATTTACATTCTGATCTTGATTCGTACATTTTTTTTTTCTTTTTAACTTATCCTGAAATTTTGAAATTTTGTTATTAATACTCATTTTTTTTTATATATATTTTATATAAACTGTAAATTATATTGTTGCCATTCAGCCTCTACAATGCCTTCGTGGCGCTATAAAACTTATATTTATGTATAATAAATAATTCTCTAAAAAAAAAAAAAAAAAAATGTTGGCAATTGTGTGGGCTCTTGATAACCTTAGATCATATTTATATGGAGCAAGAAAAGTTAGAATTTTTACAGACCACCAACCGCTTACTTACGCGTTGGGAAATAGAAATTTTAATTCCAAGCTAAAACGATGGAAGGCACGGATAGAGGAGTATGACCACGAGTTAATTTATAAGAAAGGTAAGGCAAACTACGTGGCCGACGCTCTTTCTAGATTAAAAACAGAAAAACATCCTTTATCAGTGTTAGAACAAATGGTAAATCCACTCGAAGCATCTGGAAACGGGGACGAAACGGAAACTGCACTTTAACAGCGTACTTTAACAGCAAGTGAGGTTTCGACAATGCACAGCGATGAACAAGATGGTTCAGACCTAATTCCGCACGTCGAGGCTCCACTGAATGTATTTCGCAACCAACTTATATTTAGGCAAGGAAAAAGAGAATTGCATAGCCACATAGAGCCACACAGAGGCTATCATCGACATCCCATCTCAGTCGGTGTGATTACTAGGGCAATTCTGGTATAATATCTGAAGAAACTCCTCAACCCGAATATTGTAAATGGAATGAAGTTACCCGAAGAGAGCATTAAGGTTTTGCAAGACGTTTATATTAGCCATTTTTCCAATTACAAAATTCGCATCACTCAAAGGGTAGTTGAAGACATAACAGATGAGGGAAGAATCTTTGAAATCATTGATTCAGAACATAAAAGAGCTCATAGGAATCCAAGTGAAAACAATGATCAAATTTTGGAGAAATATTATTTTCCCAAAATGAGCTAGCAAATCAGGGATTATACTAAACAGTGTGAAAATTGTCGATTAAATAAATACGAAAGACATCCGCAAAAACCTAAATTGCAACCCACACCAATACCTTCCTATTCTTGCGAAATACTTCACATTGACATACTAGAGATTCAAGGTATGAAATTTATTTCATTCATTGACAAATTTTCCAAATTTCTAAAATTATTTTACATTAAAAATAAATCTGCTGTTCACTTGAAAAAGAAACTGATTAAGCTACTGCACTACTTTACAGTCCCTAAGATGATTGTTACTGATAATGAGAGGGGGTTGTCAAGCCCCTTGATAACGAACTATGTGGCGTCCCTAGGAATAGAATTTTATCGTACACCCACTCAAAGGAGTGAAGTTAATGGGCAGGTTGAAAGGGCTCATTCGACAATCCTTGAAATTTACAGGTGTCTAAAGAATGAAAGTACCCGTTTGTCTCCTAGAGAACTCATGAATGTGGCGGTTGATAGGTATAATAATTCCATTCATTCCGTTACGAGGAGAAGGCCGAGTGATGTATTCTTTAACAGAAGCGAGAGAATAAATTATCAACTGGTGAGCAATTTTCAAGAGAAATTGAATGAAGACTTAAGGGGGCTTATAAGGGAAAACGAAAGAATAAGAAATTTAAGAATTAATTGTAAAAGAGTACAACCCCGAAAATATAATGGGGGTGAAGTAATTTTTGTAAAAGACAAACAAATTAAGGGCAAACAAAAGCCACTTTATAAAAAAGAAATAGTTGCTGTCGACAATAATGTCACAGTCACAACATTGACTGGGCGAAAAATTCACAAGGCCCATATAAGAAATTTAAAATAAATAAAAATTTAAATTGTAAAATAAATAAAAAAAAACAATAAAATCTCAAGCTTTGCTCTAGCAAATAGTGGGTGAGTGATCACCAGGGTTCGACTCCCGCTAGACAAATGTTCATGCTTTTCAGGCCAAAATTGCCCTTAAAAAAATAAGTTTTTTTTAAATCAATTGATACATATATCAAAAATAAGAAATCCAAAATGGACCAAGAATTTATCTTTGTAAGAAAAAAAAAGAAGAGAACGAAAACCAAAACAAAAAAATGAAAACCCAAATTATATCAAAACAAAACAATCTTTTAATTTTAACTAATTTTTAATCTTTTTCCAGAAGAATGTTTAATTTAAACTAATTTTTGATATTTATTTCAGAATATATTTTAATATGACTTAATTTTTGATATTTTTCAGAATATTTTTTATTTAAACAAGTTTTTAATATTTTTCCGAATATTCGTAAAAGAATTAATATTTTATCTCAATTAATTTTAAATAATTTTTCAGAATATTAACGAGTATAACCTTAAATATTGCTTTTTTGAATAATAAATTGTTATTTTATTTCAGAATGAGATAAAGTAAGATGTACCAATTTAAGTTATACCTTTATATAATTACTATAAAAATAAGATATTGTAAGATTCCACCTTATCATCACAAACCACTACCAATGCCAAGTCCCACCATCGTTGCAGAATACTTTTTTTGAAGGCAGCATGCGCTCTCCATCTTTACGAATACAAGTCTCCTCTAGTTACCTTAAGGAAAGGCAACGGTTATATCCTCAATGGTCATTTCAACCTCGTTCATGTTATTGACCTGGCTCGATTCGAAAAGCTGACATCAGAGATTGACGAAGCGGCAAAAAACATATCAACTACAGACGATACGATTTCACTGTTGCAATATCACCTTACTCGAGTTCAAAAAGGTCTTCACGAGCTAAGAGGTAGGAAACAGAGAGTAGCCCGCTCTATTAATTGGATAGGATCAGCATGGAAATGGCTTGCTGGAAGTCCAGACGCCGTGGACTGGGATACAGTGTTACGTAGCGAGCAGGCCATTGTAGAGAATAACAACCAGCAATATAAGATCAACAGGGAATTGTTTGGAGTGACACACCAAGCTATCACCAAATACAACAAATTAGTTGAAATAATACATAACGACATAGATAACCGACTCACCGCTAAGCTGGAGCAAGGCCGCTTAGAAAAATCGTTTATTTTATCGGACCAGGTCCACGAAATCGTTCGAGCATGCCAAATGGCTAGGAGCGGAATAGTGAACACAAATCTCCTGGACAGTGAAGAAATGAACAAGGTGTTATCCGAAGTTGAGACACTTCCCTACGAAAATCAGATCGAAGCCCTTGAATTCGCCACCCCAACAATTTTTGCTAACGATACAATGCTTCTTTAAGTCATTTCTTTACCAAAGGATCAACAAGATAATTATAACCATATCCTTGCACGAGCCGCCGTCATCAACAACAGTCAGGTGGATATTCCGTTCGATGAAATGTTCGTGAACCAAAAAGAAACATTCGGAATAAAAAAAGGATGTCTTCTGATGAGAAATTCAACAATCTGTAAGGCAGCATTACTCACAAAAATTCCAGAAGACAGTTGTGTGGTAAGAATTATTAAGGGCGGTAACGCTAATTGTACCTTCAAGACCAACAGAGAAGAAATATTTGAGCTTGTTGGTGGGGAAACAATCTTTTTGTCAAATTTCAGAGGAATGGTTAGCTCCAAAAACTTTTCAAGGCACCTTGATGGCACATACGTTGTTCAACTGGAAAATGAAACAATTTATGTGAACGACAGAATTTTCTCGGCATCTACAGTAACCAGGGTCCAAGCACTTCCACAGCTGTTTACCAACGTAACCAAAGGATCAGATAAAATCGACCTTTCCTACCTACACGGGGCTACATTAAACAACATCGAGCGATTGGGTAACTTGACAAAAAAAATAAAGCTCTCTCTGTTTTCAGACCTAGTGGCTATCCTTGGTATAATCCTGATCTCAGCATTTTTTTGGTGGAAATCAAGCCGAAGCCTTAACTTACCCAAGATCGTACCAGCCGTCATCCAGATCGAGGATACACACCACCATAAAAACGACGCAGTTGAAACATAATCTGCGAGACGCAGATTTTTAAGGAGGGAGGAGTCAACGACAGATGACAGCAACCAAGACATGTAACCTGAGCGCTGTACATGACGATTGAGCTTTTAGGCAGCTGCGCATGCAAGCACTTGGCTTGGAGCAGTGGGAAAATGCAGACGCTGCATTTTCACACACTATAAGATATTAGCTTAGATTTTATTATATTAATCTTGTTCTTGTTCTTTAAATTTATGCTTCTTCTAATTCAACAAATTAGTATTTAAGTCATATCTATTGTTAATCTCGTGTCAGTTATTTTTGGGTTTTGTAAGAATAAAGAACTTATACTTGTATTAATTTGTGAGTTTAATTTATTGGCCCGTGGGGCATTGGCTAGCTTGTGCTAGCCAAAATATATTTTTTTAACAAACGCGTAGGAAACGCGTTAACTTGAATGTTTGAGAGAAAGTAGTTTTATAAAACAATTTTGATTCCAGAAGCCAACAGCCAACATATTTTACGGACGATATCTAAAGAAGAGCAAAATCAATGCGGATTGGAAAGTTGTGTGCTCTAAAGTCCGTAACATGGAAGATATGCTAAAGCAAAGACATGGGAAGGTTCCACAGGTGCCAATGTTTTTAGGTACTCTGATATTTCGACGACTTTGACGTTATATTCGGTGGGAGAACTTTGGATTCAGCAGTGTTATTCGAGAGTTTGGACTCAAGTTCATGGGAGTGCGAAACCTTGCTGGATTTAACCTGTGAGGTAATGGAAGATGAGTCCGTGGCCCCAATTTTAGTTGGCCATGAGACTGCAACAGGAAGGGAGGAGGACACCTTCGCAAAAGGTTTGAACACTCCACCAGACATTGCTACGGAAGAAGCTTCCATGGTTCCTTCCATGGAAAGCGTTCCTTCAACAAGTCGAAGGAGAAAATATTCCCGAACCACAGTTTCAGAAATAATGAAGGGACAATAAGATGTGATTGCATTAAAAAAACGAAAATTAGAAATCGACATTCATTATATAGAAAGAGAAATTAAAGTGCAGAAATGGAAATAGAGTTCAGGCAAAGAGAATTACATTTGAAAAAAGAGGTGAGCAGTAAGGAGATGCTAAAATTTAAAGAAGATAAAAGAACTGGAATTAAAGTATGCCCGCCGAATGAATGATTGAGTAAATTAATGAATGCATGAAATAAAATAATGAGTAAATAAAATCAAATAAGAATTGAAATAAAAATATATTGAAAAACTGAAATTTGAATATATATATGTATATACTAGCGGATGTAACCCGGTGTTACTCGGGATGTGCCTCGAGCTCAGAAAAAGGACGATTTTCAAACTGCTCTCATTTTAACATTTTTTAAATTATCAATTCAATTTTAAAATTTTTTAAATAATCGTTTATTTGGGGTTTTGCCCCTCCTTCCGTCGAAAGTGTTTGGTCAAATTTCCGTAAAACTGTACCTGCCAGACATGATTAAAAATTACTTCTTCAACGTCTCGATCTGAAGTCTGGTTTCTGAGCAAAATGGTCACGCACACTCAAAAAGAAACACGTATCTTTCTCCGGTGAAAAATTTCTCTATTTTCGATAATAGCAATTTTCTCTTTTTCAAATAAAATTTTCTTCGATTAGAATAAATTTTCACATTTTCGAAGAAGTATTTCTTCACTTCTAAAAAATGGAAATATTTCAATGCCTCTTATAATGATACTTATTTTACTCGCACAAAAAAATTCTCATTTATAGAGAAAAATTTACTGAAAATGAAAAATTTTTCCTATTTTTTGATAAACAATACACTATTTTCTTCAATAAAAACAAATGTTTTCTCAAAAATAAAAAGTCTTTTTCTCTAAAAACGATATATTTTTATATATTTCTCTTTTTCATAGAAACTTTTTTTATCATTTTTAGAAGAATTTTTAGGATCGCATTTAGAGAAAGGCATTCTCTGGAGCAAAGCCTAAACCATTTTTCTCTTAATATGATGCCTTTTATATCATATTCCGAGAAACTTTTTTCTGAGTGCAGTTTGAAAAGTCATTTCGAGAAAAATGCGTTTAAAGTTTTTCTTAGCGTGCATTTAATATACAATTTTATCTCAAAAAAATTCCAATTTTAAAAAAATCCTATAAGCATCGATTCGATTTTTGGATTGTCTTCGTTCAACTTCGGTTTTGGTCGATACTGTTCGGTTGATGTTTTTCATGTTGATATAGCTTCTGCTCGTGTTCGTTTAACTTTTTTTTTTTCGTACGTCTTTGGTTCTAAACTTCGTTTGCCTACGGCTCATACCTTGATTTTTGTCGAAAGAACTTTTAAAAGCATAGGATCTATTTAAGTAACAGATACAAATGACTACCAAGTTTTATCAGAATCGGTTCATCCGTTTTGACGTGAATGAACCAAACATAGTTGATTGAAGAAAGTGCCCTTTTACGGAAGTTTTCTGAAATTTAAATAGCCTCAATTCTGTTGCAGGGTCAAGTTATTTCACGTGCCAAATTTTAGTAAAATCGGTCAAGTCATTTAAGAGTTATTGAGTCTTAACAATGCACTACTTAAAGCGCCCTCTTGCGGAAGTCTTTCGAATTTTATATATTTTATGTTTTGTCTTGGGTGCAGTTGAACGTTCATACCAAATTTCATTGAAATCGGTTCAGGCGTTTAGAAGTTATTGAGTCTTTAAAACGCACTACTTAAAGCGCCCTCTTACGGAAATCTTTGGAATTTTGTTTAGCCAATGTTATATTGGGCGCAGTCGAACCTTCATTCCAAATTTAATTGAAATAGGTCCAGGTGTTTATTAGTTATTATAGAGTGCCACGCCCACTTTTTTACCTATGCTTTATATTTGGTGCAGTTGAACCTCCATACTAAATTTCATTGAAATCGGTCCAGGTGCTTATGAGTAATTATTTCTTTAAAACGCACTACTAAAAGCGCTCTCTTGCGGAAGTTTTTGTAATTTTTTATAGCCTTTGTTTTATTTTTGGAGCAGTTGAACATCCATACCAAATTTCATTGAATTCAGGCGTTTAGAAGTTATTTTAGAGTGCCACGCCCACATAATTCCGCCTACTTTTTACCTATGCTTTATCTTGGGTGCAGTTGAACCTTCATACCAAATTTCATTGAAATCGGTCCAGGAGGTTAGGAGTTATTGAGTCTTAAAAGCGGACTTTTTAAAGCGCCCTCTTGCGGAAGTCTTTGGAATTTTTTATAGCCTATTTTTTATTTTTTGAGCAATTTAACCTCCGAATTCAGGCGTTTAGAAGTTATTTTAGAGTGCCACGCCCACATAATTCCGCCTACTTTTTACCTATGCTTTATCTTGGGTGCAGTTGAACCTTCATACCAAATTTCATTGAAATCGGTTCAGGCGTTTAGAAGTTATTATAGAGTGCCACGCCCAAATACTTGCGCCCACTTTTTACACCCCCTATGTTCTTTATTTCTATGAAAGGTACTCGGTGTCCAAATTTCAGCTCAATCAGATAAACGGTGCGCGAGCCTATACGGAACAGACAGACAGACAAGAGGACAAACATTTGATTTTATATATAAGAATTTTTATAGCCTATCTTTTATTTTTTGAGCAGTTGAATCTCCATACCAAATTTCATTGAAATCGGTTCAGGCGTTTAGAAGTTATTATAGAGTGCCACGCCCACATACTTGCGCCCACTTTTTACACCCCCTATGTTCTTTATTTCTATGAAAGGTACTCGGTTTCCAAATTTCAGCTCAATCAGATAAACGGTGCTCGAGCTTATACGGAACAGACAGACAGACAGGAGTACAAATGATATAGGAATTTTTTTCAAAATTTGTTTTTTAAAAACGTGCACAGCTAGGGCAAAACTAACGCCAGATATGAAATCCTCACACCCGATTCAACCAAAAAACGGTCTAACATGTATACGTTGTCATACAAAAATTTACCGTAACAAATTCACTAAAATCAAAGTATGTTCTTATCGTTGGTGCGTATGTAATTGTGACCATCACGGCTGAACCACTGCAGCTATCCACCTTATATTCGCACCATATCTTATATGCTATCATATTTATAAGTATATTTATATCATATAAATCGGTAATGAAACTGCATAAAGATTGTGCCTACGACTTTGGAAGTTGTAATTGGTGGTAGAGATGTTTATGGAATGAGATTTCTTGGTAACTCGGATTGACTGAGGTAAAGGCATAACACTTGCCTCAGATTCAAATTCGAATGTTGATATAGCACTCCGCCACACTAGAACATTCTACACTTGTTTCTCTTGATTTCCTTTTCTCTCCTACTTATCTATCTCCCCATTTCCGAACCAAGGCAGACTTGACTGAATAGGTTTGACACCTGAAATCCTTGGTTCAAAGCTAAGAAAAAAAGTAAGACCGTTTTTTGGTTGAATCGGGTGTGAGGATTTCATATCTAGCGTTACTTTTGCCTAAGCTGTGCACATTTTTAAAAAACAAATTTGAAAAAATTCCTTTAGAAAAAATTCACAAAATAGAGGGTGCGATGGGTGCCTGCAAGTGTACCTGCAGCCCCCTGTTTGTGTTTTTTGTTAAATAATTTTTCATGTCCGAACCGAAAATCGCCCAGGCAACATCAGATTTTTTGCCTCCATACAAATCGACCCAGCCTAATATATATATATGTTTTTATCTTTATAAGCCGGGATTAGGTTCATGGTTTGTTGCTTAATCATGCTAGATCCAGCATATTCGAAAGTAGTTTTTGTTATTGATTTGGTTTAGTAGTAAAGTGATTTGTTTTGTTTTAGTAGTAAATAAATTTCGGATAAAATGCTTATAAACTTTGAATACAACTTAACAAACTATTTCGCATGGTGTTTGATAGCGGAAGAATCTGTTGAGGTTGCAATTAATAGGCAATATCTTGATCTTCGCTAGTTATATCGATTTGAGTGTTATGGAGAATGCAGCACACCATAATATAATCGTTGCATTCCTTAAAATTTTTTTCGTTTTGAAACCTAAATTCCGCTCTTCTTTTGTGCGTTCCATGCTGTTTCTCCTGAACGGAGTTATAAGGAACGGTTTAAAGGGATAGGCACTATCACCTGCAATCCATTCAGGGATTGGAAAATACCCTTCGGGTTGTTTAGAATGAGGGGAATTAATAAACATTTTGGCATCATGCACGATTCCAGGATAGCCAATTGTGATCTGCCGAATAAGAAATTTAAAATCACAAACTGTCTGAATTTTAAATGCGTATTGACGCTCACGAGAATAAAACAGCTCGTGATTCCTGCAAGGTGATTCGGCTAACCGTGGCATGCAGGTTAAGTGTGTGGCTTAGCATGCTTGGAGCATGGTTCGATCCCCAGCCGCGGCGAAAAGTTTTTTTCAATAAAAAATTTTTCTGATCGGCCACCACCTCTCTGCAGACAATGGCAAACCTCAGAGAGTAAATAATGCCAAGTAAAGCTTCTTGAGAACATAAGCCGTTCGGAGTAGGCATAAAACATGTAGGTCCAGTCCTCGGTAAATTGTGTGCAAACATTTAATAACACACACAACACAATTGATCATAAGAAGCTCGGTCAAAGTCCTTTCAAGGGCTGAAATGGCCAATTTGTTTTTTTTTTTTGTTGATTCGGGCAACGTATCTCGCTGCAACGAATGTATCCTATGCATCCAGGAAGTTCTCGTATTGTTGCTGAAACTATTTTTTTCCGCTCCAAATCATTATGCCAAAATAAAAACTTAGATTTTAATATCAAAATGACTTGGGAAAACACGTTTAGTTAAAATAAGAATAGTTCCACCATCACCTTCACCAATAAGTGATGTCACTTTTCTAATGAAAGCTCGATCCTCCGAGGATCCCAACCGGTATAAAACAATTTCATGCCGCTATTAAAAATCGTATGGTAACGACTATTAAAAATCGGATCCACTTTTATTAATCACTAACAATACCCGGCGACAAGGGGGCGATCTTCACATTGCAACGTGTCTCATTGCCTCAACTGGGCGAGATTATCCATGTCGAAATCGTCTCAAGTCGACTCAAAACCTCCGCGTGGTGTCTCCTGGAAATGTCAAAAACTATCGCCCGACAAATATTGGCGGTTAATTTGGGCGGCGGGCTTTCCCTTTGGCCAGCAAGCAAAGGTTGTGCGTTTGGTTTGAAGCCCACCACATAAAAAAGCATTTCAATGAAACGTAAAAGAATAAATGAAAGAATGATCCCAAATCTTATGACGACTACCGCAAACGGAAAACCGATAATGATTTACGGATATGCACCTGGAATGTATGGATCCTAAATTGGGACGGTGCCTCTATCCAACTGATTGATATCTTGGAAAGATAAAATTCTGATATCACTGCAATACAAGAAATGCGATGGAAGGGACAGGGTTGCTAACGGCAAGAATCCTGTGATATCTACTACAGCGGCCATGTGGAGAAGCATGAGTTTGGATGCGGATTTGTAGTTGGCAAGAGAATACGGCATCATGTCCTGCGATTCACTCCTGTGAACGAACGACTTGCCATAATCCGCTTCAAGGCAAAATTTTTTAACATAAGCCTAATATGTGCGCACGCTCCGACAGAAGAAAAAGATGACGAGACCAAAGAAAGCTTTTACGAGCGCCTTGAAGACGCATACGAGCGCTGCTCCCGTCATGACACAAAAATCGTGTTGGTGACTTCAACGCCAAGGTGGGTTAGGAAAACAAATTTGGTCCAACAGTCGGAAAGTTCAGCCTCCACAACAACACATCCGATAACGAAATGAGGTTGATTGACTTTGCCGCAGCAGGAAACATGGTCGTTAGTAGCATTAGATTCAAGCATCTCAATATTCATAAGGCCACCTGGCTGTCCCCTGATCAAAAAACATGCAACCAAATTGATCACGTTTTGATTGAAGGAAGGCACTCTTCCCGTGTGCTAGACGTACGCAAGATCCGTGGTGCCAACATAGACTCGGATCATTATCGTCGCAGCCAAGATCCGCACACGTCTGTGCGCAGCAAAGAATGCTCGCAATCCTACACAAAGAAAGCTAGACGTCGACAAGCTGCAGTCAAAACGGACGACCGAAGCCTTCGATACTCAACTCTCACGCTTGCTTCAAGAAAGCATTCCTCCGATCGACGATATATGCGCACAGTGGACACACATATCCCACTCTACGCGTACGGCTGCCGAAGAGGTGAAAGGCTACCACCACCCTCGCCAAAACCAGTGGCACGACCAGGAGTGTCGCGACGCTACTGCAGAGAAATACTTTGCCTACAAAGCCACCCTGCAGTCGGTTGTAACGCGTGCTGCTATGGAGCGATACCGAGAGAAGAGGAGGGAAGAGAGACGCATTTTCAGGCGAAAAAAAGAGAAAATTGAGATGCATGGCGACAGGAATGAGACTCGAAAATTTTTCGAAAAATAAGACGCCTGGCCGATGCTTTTAAGACCGGAGCCTTTTCCTGTAAGGATGAGAATGGGAATCTAGTGACAGATATCCAGAGTACACTGATGCTATGGAGGGAACACTTATCTAGTCTTTTAAATGGCGACGCTGACAACAATCCCGCCAGTGGAGATGATATCCCGGAAACCCCAATTATGGATGACAGCGTTGAAGTTCCGTTGCCCGACTTTAACGCGGTCTTAACAGCTATAGCTCAGCTTAAAAACAACAAATCCGCAGGAGCCGATGGCCTACCGGCTGAGCTGTTTAAGACCGGTGGCAAAGCTCTGTTGAAAGGCATTCACAGAATTCTATGCAGAATATGGTCAGGAGAATGCATTCCAGATGATTGGGACCTCAGTGTGCTCTGCCAAATCCACCAGAAAGGTAATCCCACCATTTGCGCCAGCTACAGTGGGATAAGTCTTCTTAATATCGCATATAAGGTCCTGTGGAGCGTATTGTGTGAAAGACTAAAGCCCATCGTTAACCAACTGATTGGACCATATCAGTGTGGCCTTAGACCTGGAAAGTCCACCATTGACCAGATCTTCACGCTCCGACAAATCTTGGAAAAGACCCTCGAAAAACAAATCGACACGCACCATCTTTTTGTCGATTTCAAAGCCGCCTTCGACAGTCCAATAGGGAGTCACCTATACTCCATCATGTCTGAATTTGGTATTCCTGCGAAGCTAATACGTCTTTGCAGGATGACACTGAACAACACCAGCAATGCAGTGAAAATCGGGAAGGACCTCTCCCTTCCGTTCGATACCAAGCGAGGTTTCAGACAAGGTGATTCCTTATCGTGCGACTTCTTTAATATAGTCATGGAAAAGATCATCCAAGCTGCTAACCTGAGACGCAGTGGCACAATTTTCTATAAAAGTGTTATGCTGCTGGCGTCATCATTGGTCACAATACGCACGAAGTCAATGCAGCATTCTCAAGGCTAGAAAAAGAGTCAAGACGAATGGGTCTTGCAGTGAAAGCAGATAAAACGAAGTATCTTGTGTCAACAAACAAACAGTCCCAGCGTCTTGGAAACCACGTCCTTTGAGGTAGGGAAGGACTTTGCTTACCTGGCATCCAGCACTAGCTCCTCCAACGATATCAGTATTTAGATTAAGCGAAAGATAACTCTTGCCAACAGGTATTACTTTGGGCTCGGTAGGCAATTGAGAAGCAGAGCTCTCTCTCGACGAACAAAACTGACGCTCTATAAGTCAATAATCATGCCCGTCTTACTATACGCATCACAAACCTGGACGTTGAGCAGCTCTGATGAAAGGACTTTGGGAGCGTTCGAGAGAAAAATCCTTCGCAAGATCAATGATCCAATCTGCGTTTATGGCGAGTACCAAATACGACAAAACCACGAGTTGTATGAGCTATATGCCGACATCAATATAGTCAAGCGTATTAAAATAGAGAGGCTTCGCTGGCTAGGTCATGTTAAGAGAATGAACGACGAAGCTCCAGCGAAAAAATAAATGGATTCGGTACCCAGCGGTGGCTAACGCAGACGAGGAAGACCGCATCTCCCGCATATAGGGGGGGGACATCCACTAGTCAAAAGCCCGGCCCAGTTTTCTAAGAAGAAAGAAAACATAAGAAGGACATTACGAAATGGTAACTCTATTCTGAATTTCAATGCTCAGTGACTTTGACTTCCAAAGCTGTTTTATATAAAAAATTTGGCTTGTATGGGCGGAGCCACACCTCTTTATCTATTGACCGTCTCATTTTTCAAGAAGAAGAAAATCACTTAGTAGTAATTCCATTCTGTACTTATAATAAATTTAGCTTGTGTGGGTGGAGTCGCATCCCGTTTTCCAATGCCCGTGATATTTTTCTGGTCGAAAGACATGGCCAAAAATTAACTTCACTCGAGTTTATTTTGATCGGTATGAATAAAGCATATTAATAAAAATAACTCAACTCCACTCAACTCATGTTTTGTTTTGACGTTGAATGTTCCCTCAGAATAAACATTGCACACTCCAGTGCACTAAGTTTTTTTTATTTCATAGTAGCGGATGTAACCCGGTGTTACTCGGGGTAATGCCTCGAGCACAGAAAAAGGACGATTTTCAAAACTGCTCTCATTTCAACATTTTTTAAATTATCAATTAAATTTTAAAATTTTTCAAATTATCGTTTCTTGCGGGTTTGCCCCTTCCGTCGAATGTGTTTAGTCAAACATATATAGAGCTGTTGCACTTAGAAATCATATTTTCTGTTGTCGAAAAGTCTTACAGCAAACGTTTAAAGCTTTCATGAGACATTTTATTCGTTTAATAGACGAAAGTGATTCCAACATCATACGATTTCTCATGTTCGTTTTAGAAGCATTCATAACAGAAAATACTCTTTCAACAAAAGTGTTTGATTGAGGCAGCGATAGTAAAATAAGTGCTAACTTAGAAATAGTTTCCAGCATTTTGCCTCCACCAGCATTTCTTTAATCGTTCGCTTTCAACCAAAATTCTTGGGTATCTGACAGAATGTTTTTTTCAAAAATATCTTTCCATGGAATAACCAATAGCGAATAGTATTCTAGCTCTGCTGCACGTCTCTCCAACTGACTTAAATAATGAAGAAGAAGTTCAGAAAACGGTTTTCTAAAGTGGTTTAAACATTTCTGAAATGAATGGAATGACTGAATATATGTAATTTTTTTCATGAATCTTCTGACAAAAGTAGCCCAAAAAAGCGCGAGGCGCTTTTTAAATAAAAATAAGCGCATAATTATAAAAAAGATCGCCCAATTGGCGCTTTATCGCCCAATCTGGACACACTGCACTTATGGCTATAAGAAAGAGAGCCTACCTGTTTTTATTATACCATGTGAATACTTATTTTGTATTTTTTTTACAGTTTCGGCGGTCGCGCTCTGAGTCGTGGACCTACCTACCTTTTATTGTATCATATCTGCAGCACTTTCGAGATGTATAAAAGCAAAAACATTCATGCATTATACTAAAAAACGTGGCAAACAAACGGACGCACAATTTGTAACGAAAGAAAAAAATAAGATATACTTCAAAATAAAATGAGTAAAAGACTGCGAGAATTCCATTGTAAAAACGACCCAGATATTTTCTGCTACGTGTGCGGTGAATTTACTTTCGAAAAGAAACGAGTCAATTTTACGAATTTACTGCAAATGTCATATTTTCATTATTTTGGTATTGCGGCTGAGAACATTGGTGAATCATGGACGCCAAGTATTTTGTGTCAACGTGCAAATTAATATTGTCTGAATGGAGCTCGGGTAAAAAACGATACATGAAATTCGATGGTCCGATGATCTGGATACATCCGTTTTACCACCTTAACGATTGCTATTTTTTTCTGGCCAAAGTGACTGGTGTTGGAAAACACAAACGAGTGATATACGCCACTATCCCGACTGTTTCATTGTCAGTATCAAATTCTGACGATGTTCCATATCCTACTGGTCCGGATTCAACACGTGAAAACAATCGAAAATCCGTAGATTCAGTGGAGTCGTAAGGAACCACAGGTGGTAGTACTATTACAACTGAAAGCACAACTCACCTTTTATCGCAAGCGCAGCTGAATGATTGGATAAGAGATTTGGAACTGTCAAAGGAAAAATCGGAATTGCATGCTTCTCGTATGCAACAATTCAAATTTTTGAGACCCGATGTTAAGGTGACATACGACAGAAATCGTGAAAAACCGTTTGCTATACACTTTACCAAGAATGACAATATCTGCTATTGCGTAGACATTCCTGGCTTATTTAATACTTTCGGTCAGCCGTACATTCTCAAAGAGTGGCGTTTGTTTATTGATGGCAGCAAAGTGAGCTTGAAGGCGGTATTACTTCATATAGGAAACAAAAAGCCATCGATTCGGATCGCACATGCAGTCAACACAAAGGAAACGTACGAAACAATGGCGAAGCTATTGACATGTATTAAATATGAACCACACGACTGGAAAATATGTTCTGATCTCAAAGTCGTTGGTATGCTTTGTGGTTTACAGAGTGGCTACACAAAGTACTGCTGTTTTCTCTGCAAGTGGGAAAGTCGAGCACGTAAACACCACTATTACAAAAAGGACTGGCTAGAAAGAATTGAGTCGAAAATTGGAGAGAGCAACGTCAAAAACGTTCCACTCATCAAAAAGGAAAACATAATTCTCCCACCGCTGCACATCAAACTTGGATTTATGAAAAACTTTGTCAAGGCGTAAGACAAGGAAAGCGAAGCATTCACATATTTCAAAACGATTTTTCCAGATCTTTCTGATGCCAAGATAAAGAA
Organism: Tetanocera ferruginea; assembly: GCA_958299015.1. Classification (NCBI taxonomy): domain Eukaryota; kingdom Metazoa; phylum Arthropoda; class Insecta; order Diptera; family Sciomyzidae; genus Tetanocera; species Tetanocera ferruginea. The sequence goes on along the minus strand of OY282640.1, from coordinate 76,414,547 downwards.
GGTGTCTTCGTTGGACCGCAAATAAAAAAGGTGTTAAACGATCTTCAATTCGCAGAACTATTGTCACCAGTTGAGGCAGCGACGTGGGATTCTTTTAGGACGACTGTTTCTAGCTTCCTCGGGAACAATAAAAGTGAATCTTACGAGAAAATAGTCAACGAGTTGCTCAAGAACTATACAAAAATGGGCTTAAATATGCCTCTGAAAATTCACTTTCTGCACTCCCATTTGAATTTTTTTCCGAAGAATCTCGGTGACGAGAGCGACGAACATGGGGAAAGATTCCACCAACAGAAAAACGCAATTGAGAATCGGTACCAAGGATTTTGGGACGAAGGAATGATGGGTGACTATTGTTGGTTTCTCATTAGAGAAACCGATCCCGAATTAAATAAACGACAAAACAAGAATTCTAATCATTTTGAATTTCTGAATGATAAATAAAAATTATTTACAATGTAAATAACAATATAAATCATTTAAGGGAACAATAAAAATTATTAATAATAATTATATACAATTTAAATAATGTAAATTATTAAAAGAACAATAAAAATGAAGAATATATGATTTTATTACAAAAACCTTCAGTTCTCATTTTTTTTATGGCAATAAAATAAGTCCAAATGCATAAATTGATAATCACACAATTTGGGTGCTTTCGTTCCATTGAACTCAACTTTTTCATTTCTCAATAGATTTTCTTCAACAACAGCTTGTTTTTTTTTGGAAAAATTAAGGCTTTAGTAAAAAATATCAAAAGTAACAAAATATTTTAATTTCTTAACGAAATTTGCAACTATTTTGTCTTTTTTTGGAAATTTTTCTGAAAAATAAAAAAAATCCCCGAAATTTGAATTTATTTTGCCAAAACTAACAGCTCCACGAAAAAATGATGTCTGCATTGTTTGTAAGAAATTTTATTAGCTTTTATTTGATATATCATTTGTTTGATTACTGTTGTTGGTTCTAGAGATATATGCAATTAAGTGGAACCAACTTTTTTTTTTCGTTGAAAACCCTACAGTGGGCAATATCTCGAAAACGGAGTGACAGAAAAAAAAAATTTTTTTTCGGAATTAGCGACCGATTTTACATGAATAAAGGATAGTGGCATTCAAAGTACAAACAACTTTTCGTTATTTGTAAACCAGTGTAATTTATTGTTTTATAAAATTTGGCTTTTATAAAACTCTGCTTTGGCAACTTGGAATTTGTTCGGTTTAAATCATAATTAATCCGTTGGTCAAAAATTCTTCGACATCTTAAATTAATGTTAAATTATCAACATCATTTCAGCATTTATAATGAAATCTTGACATATTTTTAAGCTCGATAAATTTTTCTGATTCTTTAAAAAAATGTAGTGACATATTTGTATAAAATAATTGACAATTGAAGGGGGAATCGTCGGTCATAACAGATTTTGAAACCAAATCGTGGCATTTTGTATTGTTTTCCGGTAAGTTTACAACTTTGTCAAACTTTGTTGAAACCGTAGAATAACAATTAACTATTTTTATACCCTAAACCTGAAAGGTCAGGGTATATTAACTTTGTGCAAACGTTTGTAACGCATAGAACGAAGCGAGTCCGGTATAGAAAAGTATATATATTCTTGATCAGCGTCACCACGTGAGTCGAGCTATCCATGTCCGTCCGTCCGTCCGTCCGTCTGTCCGTCTGTGTGTTGTCCGTATACACAGGATAAGAAGAAGGAGTTGAGATAATTGGATAAAACTTGGTACACATGGTCACATGCACCCAAGGATCTGCACTATTGAATATTTTTGGAATCCGCCCACGGACACGCCTACCTCCGATACAACGCAAAAATTGAAAACTGCATAACGCAGCTCATAATTAGCCTACAACAATAAAATTTAGTATGTATGTGTTTTATATCAACACAAAGATGTCTTTGAAAAATGGACGTCATCCACTTACGGACACGCCCACCTCCCATACAACCCAAAAATTGAAAACGCAATAAATAAGCCTCTGTTTAACCTAAAGAGCTAAAATTTGGCACATATGTTTTTTGTTACAAAACAAAGACGGTTTTGAAAAGTGGACATCATCCGCCTACGGACACGCCTACCTCCCATACAACGCGAAAATTGAAAACTGCATAACTCGCCTCATAATTAGCCTACAACAATAAAATTTGATATGTATGTGTTTTATACAAACACAAAGATGTCTTCGAAAAATGGACATCATCCGATCACGGACACGCCCACCTCCCATACAACCCAAAAATTGAAAACGCAATAAATAAGCCTCTGTTTAACCTACAGAGCTAAAATTTGGAACGTATGTTTTTTATGACAAGACAAAGATGGTTTTGAAAAATGGACGTCATCCGCCTACGGACACGCCTATTTCCCATACAACCCAAAAAGTTTTAAACTCAATAAATAAGGTTATGTTTGTCATAGAGAAATTAAATTTGGTATGCATGTATTTTATACCAAAATTAAGGTGTGTTCAAAAATTGGAAGTAATCCGTCCATGAACACGCCCACCTCCAATAGGGAAAGCACAATAAAGGCATTAACTGTGAGCTACAGGAATAAAACATGGTATGTGTTAAATTTTCATCAACATTTAAATGCATATAAAATATAGGCTTCATCCGCCGTTGGAGACGCCCATTTACAATAAAAATTATTTGTTTTTGAAAAGTGGGTTTAGGGTATTTCATAGTCGGCCTAGACCTACTTTAGACTTTCTTTACTTGTTTTCACATAGAATTGTTAGTGACAATCGTCGGCTTGTTAATTTTTTATGAAATTATGCCCAGGAGACGATAACAACTACCACTAAATTAAAGGCGTTTTCGTTTTTATGTTTACAAAAGAGCAGATTACAGAGCGAGAGCGCATAGTGTACGTTTCAAAACAACTCTAGTCGGTGTTCTTTCTGAGCACTCTGACTTAATACAAAATCTAACCTTGCATTAAATGTCTCAGCTGTCATTTAAGAATATTTTCCGTAATATTATTATGTATAATAAGATATTTTTTGCAAAATTTTATATTTTGTACGTTATTTTTATTTTTTTTTTTTTTTGTTTCCATTCCTTTCAAACAAGTCTGGCAAATAGAACTCTTATATGTGCTTTACGTGCTCGGAGGTTTGAGAACACGTAGAGTTGCATCGAGAGTACCTTCGTTGTATTATGAGTGTAAGCAAAAACTCGTTCAATCCGCTCTTAACGGTCTGAAAAAAATAAGAATCGCGAACAAGTTGTTTGACAGTCTTTGCTCTGCTCTCAGCAAAAAAACGAAAACGTTTTATACTTTTTCACACGTTAAACACAGCTGCTCTTATGAGTGAACCCTTAAGCGATGTTTTCTTGCACCTTGAGTGAAGTTTATTTAACACGGAGTTTATTTAATACTTATTTCACACTCTTCGCAACTAATATCGCACCCTCAAAACGCACACTCAAGCACTCCACTCCACTCGTTCACTCAGTTTTTATTAATTTCTCCCATTAAGTACCAAAGCTATTCGATATTAAACATTTGAATTGTATGGTTGGTGCCACGCCCCATTATACAATGTTTGCTGAATTTTTCCAGTCGAAGGACACGACTAAATGTTATATTCGTTCCGAGTTTCATAAATGTGTGACTTATATTTCGAAAGTTTTATTGAAAAGTTTGAATGCTTAAAAATTGTCACGCTCTTTTGTAACGCCTTTAAAATGTTACCAGTAAAACAGCATACGGTATTCGAGGAAATTGAGCTCGAATACCGAATTTGGGAGCTGTGCACCTAGACACATTGACTGCGGCTGCAACATTGCGTAAAACGTCAAACTTTTTTTACATGCTTTTCTTATGGAGGTGAATGTGGTGAAAATGTTGCAACGACAATGCGTCATTGCAACAATGTTGCTGTCGTCGATTTAGAATTTTTTCTAATTTGGCATGCGACAAGAGGGAGAACAGCGGCATTTGACATGCAACACAAAGTTTTTGTTTTGATTGACAGAATAAAATTTTATTAAAAAGCAAATATTTCTGCATATTTTTTCTGTTCAGTGTTATATTTGGATTCTATACGCAGGTAATATGAAAACTGTTAATATTTTTGTGATATTTGACAATGTTATTAATTTACAGCAAATGGATATTGATGAAATCTTGATCGAGGAAGCGCGAGGACTATAAAAATTTAAAAACAGGCCCGTGCATGCAGGAAGTTGTTCAGCGTGTAAAATGAAATGGTAAGAATTGATAATCTAAAACTACAATAAAAATTAAATTAAATATACATGATTTTAATCGTTAATTAAACTATTTTCAGACGTACATTGCATAAATCGGTGGAGTTAGGATTAAGCAAAAGCATATAGTAATATACATAAAGATGCACACATGGTACGAATTGCGGTAAATAGAATAAAATATAGGTTGTCTAAAATTGTTAACGAGGAAATAAAGCAATTTTCCGAGCAAAGTCAGGAGCACTGAAATATATAAGTTGATTTGAAGTACTTAGGCTAATACAATCTTTTCAGCATCGTTCACTTTTATGAAATCCTTGTGCTCCTTGTTACACTCTGAAAATTGGCGTATTTCCTCGTAGTTTTCATGTGGTCATTTTGTTTTCGAATAGTGCATTAAAAGTACTAGTTAGTTTTAATTTCATTTTTGCTTTAATTTTATTCTTTGTAAAATATAAAATTTACTTTGTATTATAAACGTATCTATTTATATTCTTTTATAAAGTTCTTTTTTGTTTTGTTATGTTGTTAAAAATTAATGAACATCAATAAATAAAGTTATTTTTTTTTACATCTACGAAGTTTTGTTTGCTTTTTGTTGTGCTAAAAACTATTCAGAAACTGTTCAAGTGCCCATAATTATTTCTACGCCAGCCAAAGATAGCGACAGCTTTGAAGGATATGTTTGGTCCCTACTTTTTTATTTATAGGGATTACTAAACAAATTTAGATAAGTACTAGAGCGCGTTTTAGTAAAGACTTGTTATCTTTGGAACGAAACTATATTTAAAACAATTTATTTCGTGGCTGACTGAAATGGCCAATTTGCTTTTTCTTTTTTTATTTCGTGGCTGAAGCCAAGACCAAATTCGGATTAGAAAGTTTTTCTTCAATACTTTCATATTTTATTTTTTTACTACATCTGATTAGAATGAATTCAATGGCTGCTGTTGTTGTTGTTGTTGGTGCTGCTGCAGCTGAATTTGATTTTGTTACAACTGTTGCTATTTTTGCAACTGTTGTTTGAATGTTACACAGTTGATGCTAAATGTGTTGTTGTTATTGTTTTTGATGTTGTTTTCGCAACAACGGCTGTAGTTGTATTTTTTGTTCCTGAAAAAGTTGCTGCTGTTGTATTGTTTGTTGCTGCAGTTACTGCATTTGTTGTTGCTGGTGTTGTTGAATTTTCTGTTGCTGCTGCTGCTGAACTTGTTGTTGCATTTGTTGTGCCTCTATAGGCTGCTACAAAGTTTGCTGCTGCTGTTGCTGCGCTGGTGCATGCTGCCGTTGTTGTTGCTGTTGTTGTTCAACTGGCACTTTTATTGTCTCCAAATAATGTCTCCAAATAATTATTGGCTTTGTAATAGCATTTAAGTCAAATTCCTTTGGAGCTGGAATTGCATTCAACTGCAAAGGCTCGGTGCTGGAATCAAATAAAGCAGTGCTTATTATCCAATGATATTGGTAGTTGTAGTGGTGGCGGAAGCTCAGCATAGAGAGCAGGTACAGCAACTGGTTTCGGTGGTTGTGGAATGTGATGTTGCGATACTGAAGCAAATAAAGGATATGCTGATGGGCTTGATTTCGGTGGTGGTGCTGATACAATACTGAACATCGGTAGAGAAGCCTGTTGAAGCTGCTGATGCGGTGGTGATTGCAAAGACGTTGGTTGAAGCAGCTGCTGCTGCATGTGCGGCGGACGCACTAAGCTATCCTGCAACATATCAAATGCGATATGCAGTGAAATTTTTGGTGGTGCTGCTAATACTAGTAAATGTTACGTTGTGTGGCCCATAATTCGATTTACTGGTTAAATAAAAATTTCTTGTTTGAAAAATCAATTGAACAATAAAATAGAATTTCAATTGAATTCTTCCGTCGTGTTCAAAATAATCAAGTTGAAGACGAGCATTTTTATATTCACCATGTTGCTGTTGTTATGTTGCAGCCGCAGTCAACGTGTCTAGGCTATAATTCTTAAGCTATTCGATATCGAAAATTATGGTTGTATGGGAAACTTCACAGGAACACTCTCAAGACTTTACTAGAATTTATCCGACACACACAAATTAATTTTTATATACACAGACGAAATCAGCAGCTTATTTAAAATATACTTAGCTTACGCAGCCTTTAAACGCCAAAATTTGCGTGAAACATGCGTTTGCGTTTTACATACGCTGCTAAGCTTTTGCCAGGCTGTCTAATATAATAGACAAAACCATTCAAAAGTAGAATTATTGTGTTAAGGTTCAACTAAAACAATCGGATATCAATGCAAATGCAATATTTATAATCCTTTTATCAAAAAAAATTTGGTTTGCACACCAATCACAACAACCACTTTTTTTGCAACATTTATTAACACGCGAAATAAAAAATTTCATTCTTCTGTTGGAAATAAAATCGAAAATCCAACGTAATTAAACGTTATATATCTTTATAAATTTCATAGTGCCAACCTATTTGATTTTAGAAAAGACGTTGGAAAAAAACCTAAATTATTTTCTGATGCGTCCAATATAATGGACAAATCTATTGAAAGGGTTAAGGAAATCTATTTAATAAGGCTGTAAGAATGAAAATAATTTCTGTGCATATGCACAAAACCATGACATACCACTGCGACGTTTTAGATCGTACTGAGATCCTCTTAGAAACATTTGAGCATATGCAATGGAATATTTGTATGCTAAAATAACTACAACAATAAAAAATTTCATTCCCCATTTCATGGTGAGATTTTAATTAGGGTATTCACTTCACTGCTGAAATTTCCAAAATCGCAAATTTACGAAAATTTCAGTGCAATTGTTGTTGTTTTGGTTTTCCGAAGTTTGCTTAAATGTAATCATCTATTATGTTGATGAAAATTAATCGTCGTAAATTTGCAAAGAAAAGATCTGTTCAGTAGTCGTTAGTAGACCTGTTAGATTGATGTGAGTCATTGTGAACATACAAAATATGATGAGAAGAAGAACATTTTGTCTGTTCTCATATAAATTCGTCAAATTAAGCATCATATTTAGTTTATTATGCAATAACTAAATTATTAATTACGAAAAAATAAGACGGCAAACAATATTTTTTTTAACAAAAGGTAGACACGATCAATTGTTTTGTTGGCGTTCGATAAAAGCCAGCTATGGCGACTTTCATGCTGACTTCCACTCGTCGGAAATTTGCGATTATACCTAAATGTATTTATATTTCTCTCTGAGCAAGAAGTTGACTGCAAATAAAGTAGCTAGTGCTGCCATAAAAACAGATTTTAATTCTGAACTTGTGTATTAGCTTTCAATCCGTCGAGATTGCGTTATTGTCGATGAATAACATATTCAATCAATAACAAAATACTAATTTGGTTATATATCAAGCATAACAGGAAAAAAATATTTTACTGTAAATATGTATACACAATTCAAGTCTGAAAACCATAACAAATACGATGTCAGATTATTGGCAACATTACTCAAGAGACCAAACTGAGAGCAACTCCCACACAACATGGCAGCCGTGCTGTGTGGTGAGTTACTCTCACAACAAGATCTAAAGCATTGGCTTTCTGCTTTTTGTACAGCATTAGCATGGATTAAAATACATGAATTCTTAAATAATTAAAGAAAAAGTTTTGTAAAAAACGAAGTACCTAGTAATTTCGCTTATCATAGCAATTGAATAGTGAAAAAATTATAAAAATCGGTTCAGCGGTTATTGAGAACACTCGTGAACAAAAACGCCGTGAGTCTCCTTTTATAAAATAGTATAGACAAAATATGCGTGAACTCTTGAGAACTCATTCGTACCATTTGACGAAATCTGTCATCATCAAAATTTTTCAACACATACTTCTGCCATGCGATTGATTTTGGTACACATCGCTTCTGCGATGGCACTCCAGCAGTAGGAACTTCTGGTTCAAATTAATTATTAACTCGAAGTCTTCTTCCTCAACACCTATTTTATACATTGAAAGTTTCAAGAAAATTGTGCAATACGTACTGGAGTTAACCTGCCCAAGTTATAATTATAGCCATAAATTAATTCTTGCATAGCTTATAGAACTATCCCATAAAGCAGCAAGCTTCAACTTCAGCTTAAGTTGCGCTACTTAAGCTCTTGCATTATTTTTGCTTCATATGAAAAGTAGAAGTAGCTGTTAGCTTTCAAAGTCGCCGTCAAAACCAAATAAGAACTCTTGCAAAGCTCTTTTTTAACTCAGAATTCGTCTTAGTATGTGTGAAAAATAAACTCAATAGATATATAAAATTTATGAGATTTATGACAAATTTAAAAAATATGACAAATAAACTAAAGACATAAGAAAGTGTAAATAATATCATACTAAGAATATGTTCATTTTGCGTTATATGCTGTGAATTTAGGTGCGCTTTTAGATTTATCGGAAGCGTGAATGCAATACTTCGAAAAACTTCAATGGGCTTAAAATAGTAAATATATTAAAAAATTTTAACATTCCTTAAAATAAACTGAAAATGCATAAAATTTTTTTTCTTAAAAATAAATTTAATATAAACAAAAGAAGCTCCTAATCAGATTTTGTAATCTCTTGTTACTCCTTAAAAATTTAATGCTTTAATTTATAGTATTTATTAGCTTTAAAAATTGCGTTAAAAAGAACATTTTAAAACAAATTTTATACTAAATCTAAGAGTTTTAAAACTGCTCTGTAGTTATGCTTATTGTCGCAAAAGAGCCTTTACAAAGCACATAGCAAAATTCCGACTTCTGCTCTTTTGCAGATTTTATAAATTCCTTTACAGAACTATAAAAATGTTAAGAGCTAAAAATGCTTAATAACCATTTACAAAACCATTTTATTTGATACGGTGTTACTCGGGATTGTGCCTCGAGCAGAGAAAAAAGACGAATTCTAAATCTGTTCTAATTTAAACAGTTTTTTAATTGTCTATTTAATTTTTTAAATTATCGTTACTTGAGGTTTTGCCCCCTCCCTCCGTCGAAGTCAAACTTCCGTAAAACAGTACCTGCCGGACATGATAACAAAAAAATTACATATTCCACGTCTTAATAGTAAACATGGATTTTAATCTCAGAAAAAATTCGAATTTTAAAAAATCCTTTTGGAATCGATTCGACTTTTGGACTGTCTTCGTTCATCTTCGGTTTTCGTCGGTACTTTTTGGTTGATTTTTTTCATCTTTATATATTTTCTGCTCGCATTCGTTAACTTTGTTTTTTTAACGTAAGTTTTTGGTTCTTGACTTCGTTTCGTCAAGATGAGCCTTCGGCTCATTCCTTGATTTTTGTCGAAAGAACTTTTTATAGCAAAGGATCTATTTCAGTTTCAGTAATAGATACGAATGCTTACCAAGTTTCATCGAAATCGGTTTATCCGTTTTGACGTGAATGAGCCATATATAGTTGATTACATAAAGCGCCCTCTAACCGAAGTTTTCTGAAATTGAAATAGCCTCAATTCTGTTGCAGGGTCAGGTTATTTCACATACCAAATTTTAGCAAAATTGGTCAAGTCGTTTAAGAGTTATTGAGTTATAAAAATAAAAAGATCAAAAGCTTCGACTCAAATATGATCCCACCATGCTGAAACTCACTTCAACAAAAAATTTTACGAACAATATGTATAAATTCTATGTGGCTTAATGCTACTGATCCTGAATGTGTAAAACTACACAATGACATTTGCGGTTGGTTCGTGGATGGCTATATGAAACCAACAGGGTATATTGGGGATCAAGTCCCCATTCCAGTTGATGATATATTGCAATTAACATCCAATGATAATGAAGATTCCTTGGAAAAAGATGATAAAACTTTAGATGGATCTGATAATGAGTATTATAGCGTATAGCTATAAAATAAAAAAAAATTAAAGAAATAATTAAAAACCTTTAATGTATTATTTATAAGATTTTCAGCACGTAACTGTAGTATAGTGTTGTAGCAGTAGAGTAGTACTCTTTTTAACTAGGTGCTACGTCACGAACAGTTGTTAAGCTGCATCCAACTCTAAATCACTAAGTATAACGTGCAAAGCTTCTCTGTCGAGCCATTAGCGCAACCAAAGGAGGGTTTCGGGATTTAAACTCCCCCCAAAAATAATTGTAGTGCCTAGCAAAATAGCATTCAATCCAAGTGAGTCACTTCAAAAGCAATCACACGTCTTATGAAATGAGTGGAAACCCCAAATGTATATTTCAAAACGATTCTGGTTGATCATAAATTAATCTACTAAATTAGTCATATTTATATAAAAATATGACAATAAAAATATGTATTTTTCATGGTATTTTCATGCATTTAAGCTAATGGGAAAAATATTGAGCTCTTCTTTTTTTGTGTTTCGTATGGTGTGGTTTAATCAAAACTCGGAACTATATAAAAATAATTAAGCTGAAGGATTAGATTGGAATAACGGAATCGATTTCTTACGTTTTATATAATTGCGGCACTAAGTTTTGGTTAAAACACATCATACGATATATCAATTGTTCAATAAATAAGCTCAATAAATTTCCAATAAAATTAAATGCAAGTGAATATCTTGAAAAATACATATTATACAGATGTTTTAAACAAACTCTCTTCGAAAATGACGAAATATCGATTTCTTGGATCTCAAAAGAGTTTGTAAAGGCAAAACATTTCAAAAATTTTTTAGTTAGTATGTGTGTGCCATGAAGAACTTTAGTTTTTGCTTATCTTGGCTATGCATTCTGAAGAAAAAAAGTTATATGCAAAAGCTTCGCTTTCTAAAGGAAAGGAGTTCAGAAGAACCAAAACCGCTCCATGAGGATTTCTCTGTTAAAAAAAAAATTGTATACAGAAACTGTTTTTGAGAGTCTTTTAAAAGTCCTTCTTACGTTTAAGTCGGTATAAGGTGAAATAATTTAAATTACGATCCTGCTTACTACATATGTTTACTTTTTGTTATGTTCTGATTCTGTTGGCAATACTTCGATTTGAGTTATATTTTCAACTTCTAACATGGAACCCACTAAGGCGACTTGAAATATTTGGAAAAAAATTAATTTAAAAGTAAGAAAAAATAGGAAAGCCTGAATTTGCGGAAAATCGGTTCATTTCTTCGCCACCAAATAATCAAAGAAATTTCTTCTTAAATTGTTATTTTTCGTCCCTTTTTTATACCCCCACGCGTACTGCGTAAGGGGTATATTTATTTTGTCACAACGTGTGTAACGCCCATAAGGAGGCGTGGTAGGCATAGAAAAGTATATATATTTTTGCTCAGCATCACCACCTGAGTTGATTTAGCCATGTCCGTCTGTCTGTCCGTCTGTCTGTCTGTGGAACCGATTACAGCCGTAATTTTGAAGCTATCGCGCTGAAATTCGATATTTAAGCTTTTTTTTAAAAACTAAGATCAAGTTTTAGAATGGGCCAAATCGGATGAAAACCACGCCTACCTCCCATACAACCCCAATGATTAAAACTCCATAAAGAAGCGAATATTTAAGCTACAAAACTTAAATTCGGCATTTGTGTAGTCTAAAACAAAACTCAGATGTATTAGAAAAATTGGCGTCATCCACCCACTAACACGCCCACCTCCCATACAACCCTATTATTGAAACCTATATTTAAAGCTTGTGTCGAAGACGTGAGAGAAAAATGAGCGTAATCCACCCACGAACACGCCCACCTCCCATACAACCCCAAAATTGAAAACTATATAAATAGGCTTCTGTTGAAGCTACAACAGTAAAATTAGATATTTATTCTTTTTATAATAAAATTAAGATGTGTTAGAAAAATGGGCGTCATCCACCGATGAACACGCCCAAATCCCATACAACCCATAATATTGGAAACTCTATAAATAGGCTAATATTTAAGCTACAGACCTGAAATTGGGTATTTGTGTATATTATATCAAAATTGAGGCGTGTTAGAAAAATTGGCATCAACCACTCAACCACTCAAGGCTTGTCTTTACTTTGCAAAAGAGCTGCAATTTAAGATTTTGTACCATTGCGAATCGCCCGTGGGGGTATTTTAACTTCGGCCAAGTCGAAGATATGCCTTACTAGTTTATAGTTATTTTTGTAAACATCTAAAACCCAAACTCTGCAGAATTATGTTTATAGTGAAGTCATGTGATTCAGTAAAAAAAAAAATTCCTATTGACTTCCGAAACTAGAGAAAAAGTTCACAATTTCTAATTTTCCATCGTATTTTCCCGAATCTGTTTCTTAAAAATGTCTCTAAATTGTCAAATATTATCCGATTTTAAGGAAAAGGGCCTATTAGGTAAAAAGTTGTTGGTTTAATTTTTCTTTGTTCACCCGTTTATGTCCAGTGACATATTAAAGTTATACGGTTTTATTATAACAATGAGCAAATGCTGACTTAAATCGAAATATATAATATATTTTTAACGATAGGTCTTTACCCATATATGTAATAGTTCTATATTGGCAGTACACTCAAGGTACATTCGCCAACATTAGAGTGCAGATATATTGTTATATGAGCGAGAAAATAAATTAACAAATGTACCCAAAATTAAATTTCAAAATAAAAAAAATCAGGAGCGGTGCTTTCATTGTCAAAAATTTCAGTTGATATTTTTGTTGTTTGAATTTTTATTGTTTGAATTTTGCTGTCTTGAATTTTTTTTTTTTTTAATCATATATTACGCTTTTTTCTTATAATTGTAGTACAATGGTCCGTAGCTGTTATTTATGCAAAGCAAAAAAAACATAACATATTTTTCATAACAACCGCCCCTGTGACGAAGTGACATTTTCTTGTGTGTAGTAATTTTCATATATTCAAATATACAAATACAAACAACAAAATCTTAGGTAGGCTATCTCTCTTTGATTTCGTAGTTGAAATTCATTGAAAATGTAGGTTGCTGCCAATATAGAAGTATTACATAAATGTCTTTACCACACTTTTCCAAAGGAAAGTTCTCATTCATTAAAATCGGAAACGTCGGGTAAAAAATTGAATTTTTATTTTTTTAAAGATTGCAATTAAAAATTACTGGCCAAAAAACCTCTTAAAACATTAGTTAATCGGATGATATTTGCGCAATTTTGAGGTAATTTCATGAAACTAATTATGAAAATCCAATGGAAGATTATGAATGAGAATATTAAAGTCGATTTTAGACGAAATTGCAAACAATTTTTTTCAAATTCCGGCTCTTAAGTTTTCATCCCAAGGTGTCAGAAATTCAGCGTTTTTGTTACTATCGGAATTGAGCATAATTAGTACTCACCAAAGGACGAACTCTAAGGCTAGTGCTGTTTTAACAACGAAGTGTAAAATGAATGGAAAATTTTCACTGTGGGGAGAAAAACTTGCATTTTTGCGGACCCTATTGGGACCCGAGTCAAAATGAAATTTTTTTACTAACGGAATTGAGCATAATTAGTACTCACCAAAGGACGAACTCTAAGGCTAGTGCTGTTTTAACAACGAAGTGTAAAATGAATGGAAAAATTTTCACTGTGGGGAGAAAAAATTGCATTTTTGCGGACCCTATTGGTACCCGAGTCAAAATGAAAATATTTTAGCTCAAGCCATAAAATCCATAAAACGGCGTTCAACTGGCGTTAGCAAAACATTTTGGCCGTGCACATCCTTTTTGGAAAAAAAATGTGTTGCTGGCCATGCCTGAAGTTTGAACAAGAAAACATTAGTGCAAAATTTAACGCACTTACAGCTACAACACAGCCCCTATGATTACCCTATGATATATAAATTTTACATTTGATAAAGCCCCTCCCAAAAAAAAATCCTGGTTGCGCGCCTGTGTCGAGCACAGTTTCAAATTGCGGCAACTGCTAGTTTGGACCGATTTTACTTAGGCAACCTAATACCATCGTGTTTGTAATAAATTTATCTGTATTGTGTATATATTTGAATAAGAAACAGATGAGTGCAAAATACATTTCCAATTCACATATTTATAACAGGCAACTCTATTGTATTGACCGGAAAAAGATAGGCAACCCAAAGTTTCTTGTTCCTGATGCTTCGTTTGATCAACCAATATCGATTTTATTTGGAAAACAAATGAGTGCAAAAGTTGGAAAACAATGCATTGCACTAATTTGAACTAATAATAGTCTTGACCTAATTCCGCCTGGTAACCCATTCCCCATATGTTTGTCTATGTATTATAATAACAAAAAAATACTTTTCATTCGGAAAACAGATGGGTGAAAGTCAATCATAGCTGTGTTCTCGTACTACAAGGCTTGACACACCGACTTAGCTGTAGCGGATCGCAATGGCAAGAAATCAAATCTGTGCTCAGCATCGACCATGGTTTTTTCACCGCGTTAGCTCTAGATTGCATAAAATCCCCTGGCTTTTGCAAATCAGGCTTTGTAGTTTGGTAGACTTGACGATTGCGAACATACTTTCTAATGTCTTCTTTTATTCGCGGCCAAAAATATTTCAACTGCGCTCTTCCAAGAGTCGATTTGACCCCTCCATGTCTTTTTTGTATGTCTTTTTAGTACCACCATTTTCAAACGGTTTTCCTCATCGCCGCTGGTCGGATATAATAATAATTTAATAAATATATTGAAATACGGTGAAATATACCGATTTATCGCCCTCGATTCTCTATGGCGAAAAATTGTCAGGATTGCTTTTCACCTCTTGCAATATTCGTGAAGCACTTATCCTCTTCGATGCTATAAACAGCTTCTCCTAGCAGCTCTTGAGAGTGCGTCTGGTACTAATTGCTCTTTCCCCTTCCGATGAACTATCTTAAAGTCATATTGGTACAAACGAACCGCCCACCTAGCGAGTCGCCCTTGCGGATCTTTAAGATTTTGCAACCAGACTAACAAATGATGATAGGTGAGAGCCGTAAATGTAGTACCCTCGAGATATGGGCGCAGTTTTTCGATAGACCATAAAACTGCCAGACATTCCCACTCTATAGGCGAGAAATTTTTCTCTGTTCACGACAAGGTTCGGCTTAAATAACACACCAATTTCTCGCTTTCCTCGTTTTCCTCTTTCTGAGTTAAAACCGCGCTATACCGAACCCAGACGCTTCGGTATGTAAAAAAAAAATGACGAGAAAAATCGGGACAAGTTAAAATCTGAGCCTTTATAAGCTTTTCCTTCATATCCTTGAACGATTCTTCTTTAATATTTCCGAATGTTTATCAAAAATGTCTGTGACAATTATGACATCGTCCAGGGATACAAAAACATAGGGATCTAGCTCAGGACGCAACACTTTATCAATAAAACTTTGCCACATTCTAAGGGCATTTGAAAGACCCATAGGCATTCTTCGGAACTGGAACAAACTCTTCCCGATATACCCCAAGACGAAGATTCTTTAAGCCCAGAATATCCCTACTCAGACCTCCAATCAAAGAACTAGTATCCCCAGAGTCTAGCAGCCCGACTATCTTCGTTCCATATATGCAAATTTCTAAATACGTTCGATTATCACAGCCGTTTTAAGCAAAACGGTAATTAGCCAACTCTACTGATACCTTCTTGCTCAAATCAACGGTGACCCCCGCCCTTTTCCGATAACGTTTCGCTCTCTAGAAAAGCAGAAACAGCGCAAACCCTCATAACCCTGCTCAATTTACCGCTAGTTATTGAGGGGCCCGACCGTTTCTCGTGGGACTGCACGTTATTTATAGTGTCCGACCGAAACCAAAATTTTGGCCGAAACCGAAATTCGGCCATTTTTGTAAATTCGGCCGAAATCGAAACCAAAACTGAATGTCTACATGAACATTTTTTTAAAAAACATTTTATTTTTTAAAATTTTTTGTTAAAAGCTTTCAAAAACATAACAATTCAAACAAATTATAATAAGGGTATTCATGCAAAGTGGCAAGCTTATATTTCGGGCAATTAGTTATTTTTATCAGGCAGATTGTGTGAACGTCACCTAAAGTTGATTTTGCATTTGCAGATATATGTCAGCTGTTAACTTGCTAACAGCTAACTTTCAGCATGCATATAAACAGCTGATTGCTGGTATAAGTTTGCCAGATCGATTGCTCACCTAAATCGTAGAGCAAATATATCTGGTTTGTGAAAACGGTTGTCCATACATTTCATTTATAAGGCTGATATACTTATCCGGTTTATACCATTTATAAGGGTATTGCCCATTTGCATGAATACCCTTAATAACGAATATCCATGATAAATATTCTTTGAATATTAAAGTTCAACTTTAAAATAATAAATTAAGAGATAATTTTTAATATCACTTTAAGGAACTTTTTTGTATTTAAAGCTAAATAACTTAATATTAACAAAAAAAACAAAAACAAATTGGCCATTTCAGCCCTTGAAAGGACTTTGACCGAGCTTCTCATGATCAATTGTGTTGTGTGTGTTATTAAATGTTTACACACAATGACCAAGAATTGGACCTACATGTTTTATGCCGACTCCGAACGGCTAAAGTTCATGTTCTCAAGAAGCTTTACATGGCATTGTTTACTCTCTGAGGTTTGCCATTGTCTGCAGAGAGGTGGTGACCGATCAGAAAAATTTTTTATTGAAAAAAACTTTTTGCCGCGGCTGGGGATCGAACCCGGGCTCCGAACATGCTAGGCCACACACTTAACCTGCATGCCACGGTCACCACTAAAACCGTTTTTTAGACTTAATATTATAGTCTAAAAAAAAAGAGCTTGTCTGCATTTAAAAAACCAAACAAAATACATTTATCTAACTGTGAGATACAAATAACTGTGAGTTTCACTTTTTTTTCTACTTAACACAATTAAAAATTTTGATAAAAGCGAACATACATCTACGATTGAAATATATGAAAAAACCGAATTAGTAGTGTCCGACAGAGTATTCAGTTTCGGTTTCGGCCATATTGATGCCGAATAGCCGAAGCTGATTAAAAGGGCCGAAACTGGCCGAAACCGAAACCGAATATTCGGTCGAACACTAGTTATTTATTTATTAATTTATTTATTCATCCGTCGAAACAAGTCTATCAGATAAATACAAATTCGGTTACAAAAGATTATATATATATTAGAGTGTATCGACTTGTATGGGAAAAATCTTACCCCCAATTCCGGTACCAAAATTAAATAGTACATGAAAAATCCTTTCAATTGGTGTACGTTTTTTTATTTGAACCAATTTTGGCGTCCCCCGAATTGCATTTTTGCGGATTTTTTATCAACTTTTGTACTGGAGACCCATTAATGGTTGATTTAAAAAGAAAATCGAGCAATCAATTCCTATCTTATAAAAACACAGAACTGCAAATTTTCATCCCTGTTGACAAATGGTCTGACGAGACATAACAGTTTTTTTCAAAGTGAATCTACTTGTTATTTAATATTTGATATGTTTAAATTCTTTGTATGAAAGTATTTTTAACGTATTTTTGAAACTACTACAGTTAACCAAATAAGAACAAACATTTTATTAGATCCTGTAAAGGACTAAAAATCGCTTTTTGTTTCGAATTTCGGCCTTTTTGAACGTCCTTCCAACATAGAACACATTATTCCTTTTCTTCGTTCTGCAGAAGCAGCACACACTGACGCCTCTGTGACGAGCTTAAGGTGGGACATAACATTCGCGGCAAAGAAAACAGGCCTTTTTTCAAAATTCATAACTCATTCAAAAAAAAACATTTTTCCAAAATTTTTTTTTTCCAAAAAAATATATTTTTCACTCCAACATGGTTTTATAGAGATACAAACTGGCGGCAGAGAAAAAAATGGGGCCTCGTGGTTGCAGCGCTGGGAGTCGCAAAAATTATCCGATCTGGAAAAAAATTACTTTTTTAAATTTTAACAAAATTGGTTATGGTATGACAGGAGCTTTTTTTCAATTTTTGGTGATGTTCCAAATTTAAAGTGTATTTTTTCGAAAAAAATATTGATTTTAAAAATTCATAAAAAATCTAAAAAAATTGAAAAAAAGCTCGTGTCATACGATAGCGAATCAAGTTTACAAAAATACAAAAAAGAAAAATTTCGTGAAAAAATTAACCCGCTAGTGCCGCAACCAGTACGAAAAACATGGTTTCAAGATAAACGCGTTCAAAGTTTGTGAACAAAGAAAAAAAGGTTGAAAAATGTGCTCTCACTAATCCAGCTGTAACTTTTGAACCCGTTGACATTTTTCCATTCAATTTTTTAAGAATATTTAATAATATGTAACGGCGTTACAAAATCTACTAGTTGAACACAACGAATACCTACCAGCATAGTATATATAACTGCAACAACTACTTGAACACAACGAATACCTGCCAGCATAGTATATATAACAACAACAATACCACAACAAGTTAAACACAAACAGCCAACGCATAGCAAACCAGCCAGCATAGTGTGCAGCAACAACAACATCACAGCCAGTCAGACACACCGCCAACGCATGATAGAGCAACCATCAGCTATAAGCAGAATTTGTATAACATGCAATATAATTCACAACACGTTTTGTAAATAAACTATATAAGACGAGCCAACTGTGTCGACAGTGGGCACGGCTCGAAAGCGTAGTGTCTTGTCCGCCTCATACTTGGCAACGAGTAAACTAATTTTTTGAGCAAAACACCGAGAGACGGGTTGCTCGTTTCATACATTGTAGTTAGATTCTTTATTTTTGCACTCGGTCGGACTTCACCGTCGGCTTCGGTCGATTGGATACCCTTCCGAATACTTAGCGTGTTGCACTCGGTCGGACTTCACCGTCGGCTTCGGCCGAATGGATACCCTTTCGAGTGTCTAATAGTTGTGTTTGTTGCACTCGGTCGGACTTCACCGTCGGCTTCGGTCGATTGGATACCCTTCCGAATACTTAGCGTGTTGCACTCAGTCGGGCTTCACCGTCGGCTTCGGTCGATTGGATATCCCTCCGAACACTTAGCTTGTCATATTAGTTATCCGTTAGGGATTATATAAATTAAGAATATGCTATATTTTTATTTTTTATTGAAAAGAAATACATAATATATATATATATATATAAGTTATTTATACAATTTGAGAAATGTATATATACATACTACATAAGATATAAAAATTACATTGTATAATTTAATGCTGCAAAAGATGTATGTATTTTACTTTTGTATATAATAATTCTACGGTATATTTTCCAAATCCAACGCACTCTGTCGAGCTCTGTCTAAGCCAAGCCGCATAAAACTCGCCACGAACGCAAATCACCGATATTTACCGAAGCACCGAATCCTGAATATTACCGCACCAGAACCAGTAATCACCGAGGCAGAGTCAGAGAGGGCAATTGTTGGAAAATTACAGCTTGATACCCACGAATGATTGTTGTTGTGTATTTGAAAAGACTTATGTACAAAATATATATACATACATATATACATAATTAATCATAGAGATTACTCAATAAAACTGATTGTACTTGAAATATTAAAACCAACAAGTCTTTTTATTTAACGGAGGTTCGAGGGTCCTTCGTTTGATCCTGGAGCGACTGAGTCATACCTCAGCCTTTGAGAAAACCCCCTTACATATATAGAAAATTATAAAAAAAATGGATTTTAAAAACCGGCCATTGTCATTTCCCCCCTTAAGCAGGCAGAATGCTTGAAATAACTCGGCAAATTATTAATAAAGAGCTGAAATAGAATTGGACCTAGATGACTCCCTTGCGGAACACCTGAGTAATTAAAAACAGTTTTGGCTGATTTGACCTACTTGAACGAACTGTTTACGGTCCGTCAAATATTTTTTGAGCCATTTTAGCAGCGAGGAATGGAACCCCATTTGCCTTTATTTCATTAATAGAATACTGTGCTGTACTCTGTCGAAAGCTTTTGCGAAGTCTGTAAAGATCACATCTACCTGATTACCACTTTCCACTTCATTTCTGACATAGTTCATAAATAAGGCTAGATTTGAAGTAGTTGATCTTCCACTCATAAATCCATGTTGGCAATCTGATAAATAATTCTTAACATCAGCATAAATACGCTCTTTAACAAGCGATTCGAAGACCTTGGGGATCAAGGGCAGTTTTAAAATTGGTCTATAATTTACAATATTCTGTTTATTACTTACTTACTTACTTAGATGACGTTTACAACCGTTGGTCGGTTTTGGCCTGGTCTAAGAATTTGCTGGCACCAGTTGGAAACTCCAAGCGTTGTCAGGTTATCTAATGCCTGGTCTTTCCAACGGAGATGCGGTCTTCCTCGTCTGCGTTGGCCACGGCTGGGTACCGAATCCAATATTTTTTCGCTGGAGCTTCGTGACTATATCGATGTCAGCATATAGCTCATACAGCTCGTGGTTCCATCGTATTCGGTACTCGCCATTGACGCAGATTGGACCATAGACCTTGCGAAGGAATTTTCTCTCCAACGCTCCCAAAGTCCTTTCATCAGAGCTGCTCAACGTCCAGGTTTGTGATGCGTATAGTAGGACGGGCATGTTTATTGACTTATAGAGCGTCAGTTTTGTTCGTCGAGAGAGAGCTCTGCTTCTCAATGGCCTACTGAGCCCAAAGTAACACCTTTTGGCAAGAGTTATCCTTCGCTTAATCTCAATACTGATATCGTTGGAGGAGCTAGTGCTGGATGCCAGGTAAGCAAAGTCCTTCCCTACCTCAAAGGAGGTGTTGTCAACAGTGACGTGGTTTCCAAGACGCTGGGACTGTTTGTTTGTTGACACAAGATACTTCGTTTTATCTGCGTTCACTGCAAGACCCGTTCGACTCGACCCTTTTTCTAGCCTGGAGAATACTGCACTGACTCTCGCATATTTTGACCAATGATGTCAATATCATCAGCATACGTCAGCAGCATAACACTCTTATAGAAAATTGTGCCGCTGCGTCTCAGGTCAGCAGCTCGGATGATCTTCTCCATGACTATATTAAAGAAGTCGCACGATAAGGAATCACCTTGTCTGAAACCTCGCTTGGTATCGAACGGAAGGGAGAGGTCCTTCCCGATTTTAACTGCACTGTTGGTGTTGTTCAGTGTCATCCTGCAAAGACGTATTAGCTTCGCAGGAATACCAAATTTAGACATGATGTAGTATAGGTGACTCCTTGTTGGACTATCGAAGGCGGCTTTGAAATCGACAAAAAGATGGTGTGTGTCGATTTGTTTTTCGAGGGTCTTTTCCAAGATTTGTCGGAGCGTGAAGATCTGGTCGATGGTGGACTTTCCAGGCCTGAAGCCACACTGATAAGGTCCAATCAGTTGGTTAACGATGGGTTTCAGTCTTTCACACAATACGCTCGACAGGATCTTATATGCGATATTAAGAAGGCTAATCCCACGGTAGTCGGCGCAAATGGTGGGATCGCCTTTCTTGTGGATTGGGCAGAGCACACTGAGGTTCCAATCATCTGGAATGCATTCTTCCGACCAAATTCTGCATAGAAGTCTGTGAATGCATTTAAACAGAGCTTCACCACCGGTCTTAAACAGCTCAGCCGGTAGGCCATCGGCTCCTGCGGCTTTGTTGTTTTTAAGCCGAGCTATAGCTGTTAAGACCGCGTTATAGTCGGGCAGCGGAACTTCAACGCTGTCATCCATAATTGGGGTTTCCGGGATATCATCTCCACTGGCGGGATTGTTGTCAGCGTCGCCATTTAAAAGACTAGATAAGTGTTCCCTCCATAGCATCAGTGTACTCTGGATATCTGTCACTAGATTCTCATTCTCGTCCTTGCAGGAAGAGGCTCCGGTCTTAAAACCATCGGCCAGGCGTCTTATTTTATCGAAAAATTTTCGAGTCTCATTCCTGTCGCCATGCATCTCAATTTTCTCGTACTCACGCATTTCCGCCTCTCGTTTCTTTCGCCTGAAAATGCGTCTCTCTTCCCTCCTCTTCTCTCGGTATCGCTCCTTAACAGCACGCGTTACAACCGACTGCAGGGTGGCTTTGTAGGCGGCGTCCTTCTCTGCAGTGGCGTCGCGACACTCCTGGTCGTGCCACTGGTTTCGGCGAGGGCGGTGGTAGCCTATCACCTCTTCGGCAGCCGTACGCATAGAGTGGGAAATGTGCGTCCACTGTCCGCATATATCGTCGATCGGAGGAGTGCTTTCTTGAAGCAGGAGTGAGAGTCGAGTAGCGAAGGCTTCGGCCGTCCGATTTGACTGCAGCTTGTCGACGTCTAGCTTTCTTTGTGTAGGATTGCGAGCATTCTTAGCTGCGCACAGACGTGTGCGGATCTTGGCTGCGACAAGATAATGATCCGAGTCTATGTTAGCACCACGGATCGTGCGTACGTCTAGTACACTGGAAGAGTGCCTTCCCTCAATCAAAACGTGATCAATTTGGTTGCATGTTTTTTGATCAGGGGACAACCAGGTGGCCTTATGAATATTGAGATGCTTGAATCTAGTGCTACTAACGACCATGTTTCGTGCTGCGACGAAATCAATCAACCTCATTCCGTTATCGGATGTGTTGTCGTGGAGGCTTAACTTTCCGACTGTAGGACAAAATATGTTTTCCTTACCCACCTTGGCGTTGAAGTCACAAAGCACGATTTTTATGTCATGACGGGGGCAGCGCTCGTATGCGTCTTAAAGGCGCTCGTAAAAGCTTTCTTTGGTCTCTTCATCTTTTTCTTCTGTCGGAGCGTGCGCACATATTAGGCTTATGTTCAAAAATTTTGCCTTGAAGCGGATTATGGCAAGTCGTTCGTTCACAGGAGTGAATCGCAGGACATGATGACGTATTCTCTTGCCAACTACAAATCCGCATCCAAACTCGTGCTTCTCCGCATGGCCGCTGTAGTAGATATCACAGGATGCTTGCCGTAAGCAACCCTGTCCCTTCCATCTTATTTCTTGGATTGCAGTGATATCAGCATTATATCTTTCTAAAATATCAATCAGTTGGATAGAGGCACCATCCCAATTTAGGGTTCGGACATTCCAGGTGCATATCCGTAAATCATTATCAGTTTTTCGTTTGCGGTAGTCGTCATCAGGTTTGGGGATCATTCTTTTATTCAATCTTAAACTTTTCATTGAAATATTTTTATTACATGGTGGGCTTCAAACCCAACGCACAACCTTTGCTTGATGGCCAAAGGAAGCCCGCCGCTCAGATTCGCCGCCAAAGTATATCGGTATGATAGTTTTGCATAAAACATATGCAATTTATTCTTTTAATTAAACAGTACCCCATTGTATGGATAGTGAGCGTGTGTGTGGGCATATTCAAACTTATGTGGGCGTGTTCTCTTTTTGGTATAAAATACTTAAATACCAAATTTTATTTTTGTAGTATAAATATTAGCCTTTGTAGCGTTTTCACTAATGTGGGTTGTATGGGAGGAAAGCATGGTTTTCACTTGGTTTAGCCTATTTTCTAACTTGATCTTTGCTTTTAAAAAGATCAAATATCGAATTTCATTGCGATAGCTTAAAAATTACAGCTGTAATTGTGTCTACAGGCGAAAAAAGGACAGACAGACGGACATCAGCTCAGGTGGTTATGCTGATCAAGAATATATGTACTTTCCTATACCTACCACGCCTCCTTATATGCGTTACATACGTCGTAACCAGGGACCGTACCGGTTATGGTTTTTATCAAAAAAGTCAAATATTAACTGTTAGTTTTTAACTTTTATGTATTCCGACATAAATAAAAGTTATTTTGTGCCTTATATTTTTTCGGGCAAACATAACAGTTACTTTTGACTTTTATTTTATAGGTCAAATATAACAGTTATTTTATGCCTTTTATTTTTTCGGTCAAAAATATCAGGCAATTTGTGTTTTTTCAAAGGCCATTTTACTGATAAAAAAACTATCGATACCATTATTTTGGTCTCATCGTTGATCACGTTTTACATACGGTATCAAAAGTTTTTTAATCGGACAAGCGGCCTTTAAAAAAACACAGATTGCCTGATATTATTTTTCAAATTTACTACAAAGAAAACATAATTTTCTGTAGTAAAAATAAATAAAAGAAATTAGTCATAATAAATACATTTTTATTTGGACGGTGAGCTACTACTTTACATTTGTTTTAAATAAATTTTTATTTATTTTTACTACAGCATTTCTTTGAGTGTAGCTTTGTTGAATACAATTTTATTTTTTGAGAAACTAGCTTTGTTGAATACAATTTTATAATGATAATTTTTGATAATTTTTTTGATTAATAAAAATTGACATCAATAATTTTATTTTATTCAAATTCTTAAAAGTAAAGTTTTTTATGTTGTGTGACTTATGTATGTGTGTTGTGTGTATGTATTTTTTTGTGGTGGCCGTGGCATGCAGGTAAAGTGTGTGGCTAAGCATGCTCGGAGCCCGAGTTCGATCCCCAGTCGCGGCGAAAAGTTTTTTCAATAAAAAATTTCTCTGATCGGTCACCACCTCTCTGCAGACAATGGCAAAAATCAGAGAGTAAATAGTGCCATGTAAAGCTTCTTGAGAACATGAACTTTAGCCGTTCGGAGTCGGCATAAAACATGTAGGTCCAGTTCTCGGTCAATTGTGTGCAAACATTTAATAACACATACAACACAATTGATCATTAGAAGCTCGGTCAAAGTCCTTTCAAGGGCTGAAATGGCCAATTTGTTTTTTTTTTTTTTTTTTTTGTGTGTATGTGATATGCTGACACCACATATATATACAGCCGTTGACAACTAATTAGAAACGATATCATACTTGCTGCACTTTACCGCACTGGACGTGCGTTTGGCAATGTAACGGTCTGTTTTATTTTTTTATATCTTAATTTTCTTTTATCTTTTTACAAGAACAATTAAACTGACTTTTCCACAAGTAATTTATTGCAGTAAAATCAGTTTTAGTAGGAGAACATAATTTATTCAATTGACAACTAATTAGAAACGATTTGCTAACATTAAAGTTTTCAAACTTTTTATGTATAATTTTTGAATATTTCGATAAGATTTTATTATTTTGAACTGTTTACACATAATTTCAATTTTTCCTTATTCTTAATGCAAAGACGATGTGTTGCAGTTTTAAAGCAAAACTTTTTAAAAAAAAATATTATACTTTAAGCATGACTTTTGTTAAGTTTTCACATATTTACTACTTTTATTTCCCTGAATTTAATATATTTTGCAAGCGTTTCGAATTAGTTGTCACAGATATATTTAAGGTTTTAGAATACAAATTTCTTTTAAACCAACTGTACCATTAAAAACTTTTCAAATAGTTTTTTGTTTTTAATGTATATTCGCGTAGTTGCAGAAATTAGCAAGACAATATCGATAATTGAAAACTTTAAGAAGAAATCGAAAGATGTCTTATAATAAAAATATCGTTTCTAATTGGTTGTCAACGGCTGTATCTCGATATTTACTTTTCTATACCGGACTCGATTATTTCTATGCGTTACTAACGTTTGCACAAAGTAAATATACCCTGACCTTTCAGGTTTAGGGTGTAATGATAAGTAAAGATATAACTATTTGTTTATATACTGCTGAAAGTGTTGGATTAAATTGCTGCATGAAAGCAGCAAAAGTTGAAAAATGTTTTCATAATTTCAAAAATGACTATTGCTTAGGCTTGTGCCAGCGAAAATTCAAACATTCTCAGTCAAAGATAAAGCAAAAAGCAATCGCTGATAGACTGCAAAGCATTTCAGCAGCCTTCAACTTCGACAGTTTTTGAGTTTATTAACTGAACTTTTCGCTTATTTCGGAAGTTGAAGCGTCAGCATTGTTTTCGCTTCGGTAACTATTGTCGTCGCAGTCACTATCATCTGCTTATGTTTTTGATTCATCGCTTTCATTGTCTGATTTGTTTATTATTATCGTTATTAACAAAATACTTCTTAATATTATTTTGCTATTTCACACTATTGTCGATGTTTTACACTTGCATATATAAGCCACCGATCTGTTTTATTCGCACTCACAAACTGGAGCATTTAAAAAAGCAGCAAAAAAACAGAAACACAAAAGAAATTGCACACAACAGTTGACGGCAAATGCGGTGACAATATTTACCGAAGCGAAACCGATGCTGCTGCTTCAGCTTAGGAATTCTAATGACTTCTAATGATTTTTAATTATCAGTCAACTTGTAGATGGCGTTCTAAAAAGTTAAAATCAATTTCAAAGGTTTAACACCTCTACTTGAACTTTTTCTGAACCTGGGGTAACTAGTTGCCCCATGTGGCCACTAAGGATTAAATTAATGTGATCCGAGGAAACTGGGAAGATTTTTTAGTAAAATTAAATATTAAAAAGCAATAGGTGTTGACTTACACGAAAATCCCTAGTTTGTTTTTATTACGAATTTGTTTATTCAAAAATTAAAGCAGCTGAACATGTAGCTAAAGAAGAAGAAAGAATTGAAAAGATGTTATTGTAATTAAATTTTAAACTACTTACTCAATGTAAAAAATTCAAATTTTTTACAAAATGAATAATATGGAGCCAATTAAAGTTAAACCTCAGTTCAATTAAATATAACTAATCTTAGATTAATTAAGATTAAAATATAACTTTAAATAACTTATAATTGTTATTGCTAAATAAATACTATTGTTTCTGTTGTTTGTGCCAATTGCTGCGGTTTTTTTGTTCCTTTTGCGAATTGCTGCTGTTTTTATTTTGATTTGATGAATTTTTGCTTTGCTTGTACAAATTTATGACAATGATGTTGACATTTCTTACTTTTTTGCAACGCCATCTAGCTGTGATTAGTTTACAGAGTTGCAAACCAAATCAAAATCATGATAAGGATGTTGGAAAAAACGCAGCTAATCTTGATATTCAAAACATGAAACATAAGTCATAATTATTTAAAATTGAAAAAATCAAAAATTATGTGGTAATTGTTATTACTTTTATACAGGTTTTTAACCTGGAAGTTTTTGTGTGTATGCACGAATCCTGATTGCATAAATTTATTAAAAATAAAAGAAATTATAACTTAAATCACTATTTATAGCCATTAACTCATAATAAAACCTTGCTTTGTTTCATTGTGTTTTTGAGATAAAAGCAAGTTTGAATTTTTTCTTGAAAAAACTATGGTTATTTTAGGTATATATAATAACTTTTTTCTGAAATTTTTTCTTTGCTTTAACTTAGAATTCTGAAAAACTTATTTTTTGTCAATCGGTCATCTTGAGCCTACAATATATTAACTGTTCCTTGTTTTTAAGTGTACTTACGTAGTAAAGTGGGTGGTTAAAAAGCAATGCCATGAAATTACAACTGTTGCTTAAGTTAATTGATCCACCAAAGTAATACATTCTTTCGGTCTAAGCTTCCCTACCAAATTTTATGATACCGATTTTTCGTCTTTTTAAAATTTCATTCATTAAAAATCTACTTAAAAATAAATCAAGGTATGAATAATAAGAAATAATATAATCTTCATTCATATTATAATATTGGTTTTAATTTGATTAAAAAAACAAATATTAGTATAAAAGTTGCATTTGAAATGGAAAAGGTTTAATTTCAAATGGAAAAAGTTTTTTTGACGTTTAAAAACTTTAATTTGATTTAAAAAAATTTTCATTCGAAATGGAAAAGGTTTAATTAAAAGCTAAAAACCTGTATACATAAAAATATTATAAATAAACATGAACACATTGATTATGAATATGTTATCTACATTATTTTGTTTACTTAAAGATATTCAGCCCAATCATGAAACATTTTCTCCCGGGAGTAGTAAATGGGAGTTTCCGTTTTTAAGATAAAGTTTAAATTGTTTTTTGGAAATTTTTAATGCAATTTTGTTTATCAACCGCCAATATTCATGAGTGCAAAATAAAAATTGAGATATCTTTATTTGCTATATTAAAACCGGAAATTCTCATTTACAACTCCCGGGAGAAAATGTTTCATGATTGGGCTGATTATTTTACTGCAGAATTATTTTAAGCCTCAAAACTCATTCTTAAATTTTCATTTTACACAAATAAAATGAAAACACTTGTCAGCGAAGCAGCAGCTACTGGCCTTGAACAAGGAGGGAAATTATTTATCTTTGTTTTGGGATCAATTAAGGATTTTATTAGCTTGTGCACAAAGTAGGTGAAAACCTTTGGTGATATGAAAAACGATACTAGAGACATGTGAATGGTGTAGCGGCGAATGTTTGCGGTGTTCATTCTATCTTATAATTATTCAATGGTATTACATTCATATTTCCAATAAATTTAAAAGCGCACCAAAATTCGCAGCATATAATGGATATACAAACATATTTTTAGTATGATATTATTAACACTTTATTTTATCTTTGGGTTTGTTCAGAATATTTTTATTAACAAGTATCAACTTAGGTTTACTTAGTATAATTTTATTCACAAGTATTTACGGTTGATAAGAGTGTAACTCGCGCTCGACGCTAGGAGAAGACTGGTCTTGGTTACACCCGGAGCGCGTAGTTAAATAATAAAATCTAAGGTAGCATAGCCCAGAGACCATGCTACCATAGCGCGTTGAATAAATACTTTAGTATTATGTATGCCGTCACGGCGGCACACATACACAGACCGACTAGCACTGCTTTGTTTATTTCCATTGTTTCCGTACTGGATATAACGCACCCAGAAACAATGCATTTATAGACGCTCGCCTCGTCATCAGCGCTAATGACAATCCGAGCAGATCGGTAGCGGGGAGTAGAGCAACGTACACCAGCAAATATGCTAGCAGCGCAGTCGTCTGTGTGCTGGTTAGCTAAGCCAGCACCCAGGCGACGAGCGTACAAGAGAATATAAGCCACACGCTTGCTACCAACAACGATGCATACATTGGCAAGCCTTGCTCTTGGTGCATGCATTCTAATAGTGTTTTCTTTTCTCAAAAAAATTTTGAATTTTTTCTGCCCTGTTTGATTTTTTTGCGTTTTTTTCTCAAATAAAATTCTGACCTTTGAAATTGAATCATGTTCATTTCTCGAAAATTTTGACCTTAAAAGTAGAAAAAATGCAGAATTTCTGCTTTCTCTACTTCGACGGTTCGAAAAATTCTGACCTCAATTACTACCAACTGAATAAACAAAATAAATGACATATGTGAAAAATGGTTAACGTTACCATTGACAGTTCAGAAAAGATTGAGCTCATCTACGGAAAACGTCAAAATTTTTCTATGAAAAAAAAATACATTTTTTTTTTAACGGGAACAAATTTTTGAATTTGAAGTTTTAAAATTTTTTTATTTTCAATTCTTTTGAAGTTTTTCAAAAAGGGTGCCAACTCGAAAACATTAAAAAAAATTTTGCATTTTTGGTGATCTATTCTCAGCTGAAAACAGGTCAGAATTCTGTGGATTCAGGTCAAAATGGAAAAAATTCTGCATCTTCAGAGGGCAGAATTTTTCGTTGAGAAAAGAAACCGCTATAAGTGACACATAGTCATTTGAAGCCAAGCGCTTGTTGTTGCTTATCACAACCACACACATACTTGGTTCGCAACGAACGGTCTGACGTTCAGCCACAGTGACTGAACGTCGGTCGTTGATGACAGCGGACTCCACTTACTTTACCAACCGTAGCTGGCTGAATCACCAACGATAACAAGCAGCGGCGGCTCCTATTACCGCTGCGTCGTTCACAGCGATAGCGAAGTCGCTAGGCCGAGGAATGTGATTGGCTATGCGCGGAGCCAAGCAGATCGCAAAATAACATAAATAAAACGCGATAAAGAATCTGAGTCGGTGGGCAGCAACAAAGTGTTGCTCAAGATTCGCAGAACAATAAACTCTGCTAACCCACTTACGTATGTTATCGCTTGTAACGAAATAGGGGATGACGTGACAGACGGTCGCGCCACATATCTTTAGTTTATTTGTCATTGTTATCATCACAAATACTTGTCAAATTTTATGTATCTATTGAGTTTATTTTTCACACATGCCTATACAAATTCTGAATAAAAAGAGCTTTGCAAGAGTTCTTATTTGGTTTTGACAGGGACTCTTTTAAAAGCTAGCAGCTACTTTTTCCTTTCATATGAAGCAAAAATAGTGCTTTTAAACTCAAGAAAGTAGCCTTATATATTCTCTTTAAGAGCCTAAGTGGCGCTACTAAAGCTAAAGTTGAAGCTTGTTGCTTTATGATATAGCTCTATAAACTCTGCAAGAATTAATAAATGGCTAAAATTGTTACTTGGGCAATAACAGGGGCAATTAGAAGAATTGGGTAGATACAATAAAATGCGGCGAAACTAATATATACGAGACATTACGTCAAAAATTAGATACAACATATGCAGCTGGAGCCAGTGTACTAAATTCCAAGTTGAACAGATTGGAAGATTGATGAACAAATCACTATCGGCCGGTTTGTTCACGGAGGTATAAATATAAAACTTATTCTGTAACTCTTTTTGTGACTAAATCGGTTTGTTCGCCATCTATAACTCGTTATAAATCAAATTGTAACGAACTTTAAAACTCGTTATAAATAAAAATTCAGTTGTGCTAAGACGCCACAAAATGTGCTATTGACGCCGTAAGGGTTATTTTCAACAAAATCACATTAATATCAACAAAATACCAATGCAAAACAACTTAACAAATGGACATCAATCAACAATTGTTGCAGAAAAATGTAAATATATCCACAAAATTAAAAACAAAATATTCTAAACCAACATTGTCCTAACAACTTTAAACACAGTTCATCAACACAATACACGCCAGAAACACAACTTTGATTTACCGAAGGCCAGAACAACAAAACAACTAAATAGTCTGTCTGACGTAAAGCGCAATTCGACACTACAATGCATTACCGGAAGAAATAAAATATGCCAGAGGTATTAATATTTTTAAACAAAAATTAAGATTATATGGAATGAATTTAAGATGAAATTTATTCATATGCGATCTAAAAATATTTGATATTTTTTAATAACTACTGTAAAAAATTAATTGTCTATTTACTAATTTTAATCTCATATTATATCCTCTTATACACGGAATAATATTTCGTCTGAGAATCCAAATAACATACTACTTACAAAAAACGAAACTTTTTTATAGAAAACATACCAAATAACTTTAACTAAAAATTTCTTATGAAAAAATTTATAATTATTAACAATTACTTGGTGAATAAAGTTACTTACTTAATAATAAAAAAAAAGTGGTACCCAGGGATCTTCCCAGCTTCAGTGGTAATGTCGAAGAATGGCCACTGTTCATAAGTAGTTATGAAAATTCCACGCGCTTTCATAACCACGCGTAGATTCAGAGATGATGAGAATCTGCTGCGATTGCAACGTGCTCTAAAGGGAAGAGCGTTTGAATATTTTAGCAGCAAATTAATGATTCCCGCCTTAGTGCCTGAAATTATTGCAATGTTGCGAATGGTATTTGGCAGGCCGCAGCATATAATTACTAGCTTATTAAACAAATTACGCCCTTGCCCATCTGTTTATGGTAACCGGTTGGAAACCTTAGTTAGTTTTGCACTTGAGGTAAAAAATTTAACTGCTACAATGGAGACGGCAGGCCTCCGTGCGAATTTAAGCAATCCAATGCTAATTCAAGAACTCATTGAAAAGTTACCACCGCAAATGCGCCTGGACTGATCGAGCTATACATGGTCTCATCCAGACGCAAATGTAGCAACTTTAAGCTATTGGCTTTTCGACTTAGTCGAAGCAGCAAGTAATGTAGATCCGATACTTCCGAGCAGTCTTAGTGCTGATGAGAAGCGTAAAGTCCATCGAGTAGGTTTTCACGAGGAGCATTCAGAAGCAGACAGCAGCCCACTCGAGTACATGGTTCCACTTAAGGCTTTATCGTGCTGCTATTGCTATCAAAACCATACTCTAGCAAATTGCTAAAAATTGAAAAAATTTGAACAATAATGAGAAATGGAATCTGATACGCATATACAAACTATGTTGGCCATGCTTGAAGGCGCATAATCCAAAGAACTGTAAAGGAAGTAGGGAGTGTGCGATAAATTTGTACTGCTTCATAATCCGAGCGCGCACGACGCAAGCTGTTGCGACCCACCCATGGAAGCAACGCAGTTCCAGAAAACTTCAAAAGTGCTGTATCGCGTGGTGCCTGTAACCACTTATGGGAACGGACACTCGATGAACATTTTTGGCTTTTTGGACGACGGCTCTGGGCCGACACTTGAGAAGGGAATAGTGGAGAAGCTTCAGCTGCAAGGCAAAAAAAGGATCTATGCCTTAGATGAACGGATGCGACTGTGCGTACTGAAGTAAGCTCAGACGATATCGAACTGCAAATATCACCGCGTGGGAATCGCAATACCAAATTTACCCTACGTAACGTTCGTTCAGTAACGGCTCTATATCTCCCTTCTCAGACATTGAATATGTCAGAGCTCACAATAAAATATGATCATCTAAGGGGCATTCCAACAGATTCTTTTACAAACGCTTTGCCATCCATCATTAGCTGTGATTTTTACCAAGCGAGTTCTCAAAAAACGACTGTTTATCATATGTTTACTCGCTTAAATAAAAGGAAACTGCTAGTCGCTTAAAAGTTTGCCGAGCAAACGAAAAAAATGCTTCCAAGTTATGTTGCAATAATTCTGTAAATTTCCTATAAAGGTCAATAGTCAATAGTGATGCATGAAATTACAATTTTTTTGTACCCAATACTCTTAGTGCAATATTAAAATTTTATTTTCATCAACATTTCAATAAAATTACATAATTTAATAAGAAGGATAATCAAGATTGATCAAATATTCTCATTATTTAAAAAAATATTTTGGTAGTTCAAGCGGTTAGTATTGAGAATCTTTTGAGTATCGAGTACTTTTTAAGAACCGAGTTTCAGATTTTTTAAAATTAAAAATTTTTGCAGCAATATCTGTCAAAGCTTAGAAAAATAAAAAAAATTGTCAACAAATTAGAAAAAAGTGAATAAGCAGGAAGAACCAGCTGGATTGATCAAGCAACAATATAAAGAGAAAGCTAGCAAATAGGATGTACCCTTACCCAAGTTGCGAGCTTAAACCCATGGTCATCAATAACTGAAAGCCTGCACTAAAGCGAAGAAACTTCTAAGCTCATCAATGTTCGTTTTCGTTTTTATGTCGAGAGAAGAGAAGAGTTGAGAGAAAAGTCATTTAAGAGTATTTTTTTGTTATATTATTATTTGTAATCACACATTTTTTGCACAATTTTATATTTTGGATGTAATATTTATTGTTTTCCTTTAATTCTGTTAAAGATAATTTGTTTTCTTTAATTTCATATAAGTGTGGCAGATAGAACTCTGATATGTATATCGTCACCTTAAATGCAAAAAGACGTAACAACAAAATAATGTTACATATAATTCTTGATTTATTGTAATTAATTTGACTAAACAAGACCGTCTAACTAAATTCCAAACACATACTTCGAAGAATAGCTATTCTTTTAACCAAATGCAAAAGAATTATAAGTTCTCAAATCTTAAATATGTGCTTTTCCATGACGTTTTTGTTTTCTCCTTTGAAAAAATAAAAAGTGTTGTTACGTCTTTTTGTATTTTAGGTGACGATATGCTCTACGTGCTCGAACGTTTGATACAGAGCACAAAGAGTCGCATCGAGAGCACTCTCGTTGTGCTCTGAGTGAAAACAAAAACTCGATCAATACGCTCTTATCGCTCTGAGCAAAATAAAAATCACGAAAAAGTTTTTGACAGTCTCTGCTCTTCTCTTAACAAATAAACGACAACGCCTATAGTGTGGAGGTACTTTTAGTGGTATTTTTTTATGTTTAGGATTTGTTTATAAAAATGTGTTTATCACTATTTTCAAATGCACGGTCAAATATTTTTATTCAGCAACTAGATTTTTTATTCAGCTCGATTGTGTACATTTGAGTTTGTGCACTTCCAGAGAATGTGCGTTTTTAAATTTTGTGTACACTGCTTTTTTCCACAGGTACCAAATAGGACCCCAGATCTTTACGTCCCAACAAATCTTGGAAAAGACCCTCGAAAAACAAATCGACACACCATCTTATTGTTGATTTTCAAGCCCCCTTCGACAGTCAGACCAATAAGGAGTCACTTATACTACATCATGTCTGAATTTGGTATTTCTACGAAGCTAATACGTCTTTGCAGGATGACACTAAACAACACCAGCGGAGCAGGGAAAATCGGGCAGGACCTCTTCCCTCCGTTCGATACTAAGCGAGGTTTCAGACCAGTAGATTCCTTATCACCTGAGACACAGCGGCACAATTTTCTGTAAGGGGAGATTACGATTTCCGGGGCGCCGCGATTTGACGATGGATTCGAAGAGTAATCTTAATAAAAATAAGAATAGCCAAAGGAAAAGTTGATTTATCGATTTGTTTTCAAGTTATCGATTTAAAAGAAATGTTTTTTTGCTATAAGGTCTATGAAGAAAATTGGCTTTATTATTCTAAATATATAACGGATATTAATGATTAAGGTATTATATAAAATATTATATATAAGGCTTTTGGAAAAATTTTAAATTAATGAAATTTGTTCAGTACTTTGTATTTTATAGGTATTTCTATGCAATAAAAAAATATTTTCTTACACAAAATCGTTATTTTCTAAAAATTACCGTTATTACTATGAATAATAAAGAGTTAATGATTAAAGCTTGAAAATTTATCTTTCATTTGGTATATAATATACAGTGGCTCAAAGTAATAATGGAACAAACTTAAAAATTTCATTCAAATCCAAATTTAAAATATTTTGATGGTCCAACTGGCAAGTTTTTGTATATTTTGAAAAGAGTATGATATGGTTAATATAAAATAATTATAAGAATAATGAATTAACAGTTCATTGATTTAAAAAAATAAAAAAACAAAATTAATAACAAAAATCAACATCAAAGTAATAATGGAACACGACATTAATTTCTAAAAACATGAGGAAAATTATTAAAAAAAATGCAGAGCATATATTTCGTTGGTTAGCCCTTCCGTTCAATAAGCACTTCCAAATGATTTGGCATTGATTCACCACTTTTCGGCAGTAGGACGGCTCCATATTCTTCCACTCCTCAATAAGGGCTGTTTTTGGCTGATCACGAGTAGAAATTGTGTGATTTTTCAACTTTCCTTCGGGTTACTCCATGTGAGCTCAATAGAAATGAGGTCTGCAAAGCGGGTTGGAGTGTCCAAGACATGTGGCCAATTATTAAGAAGTCAGCTTCTCACATTATAGGCCTTTTGTCTCGGATCGTTTTCCTGGAAAATGAAAATCAATCAATCAATACCCAACTTTCTCACAATTTCATTCGAATTATTGTTCAATATATTAATGTATTAGTGTTCGTCCATAATGCCATCGATGATGTGAAGCTATCCAGGACTTGCATCTGACATGGCACCCTTGAGCACCACTGAACCCATACCGTGCTTTATTGTGTGACAAATATCGTTTTTCTCAAGTTTCGTATTTACCTTTTTCCACACGTAGGATCCACCGAGAAAGGGATTTTATATTGGGAACAAATTTTCATCATATATGAAAGAAAATTAAACGTTTTCCGGTCAGATGGCCGATCCTACGTGTTGAGAATGGTAAATGTGAAACTTGAGAAAAACAACCTTCGCCCCACAATAAAGCACGGTATGGGTTCAGTGGTGCTCAAGGTTTCCATGTCAGCTGCAAGTCCTGGAAAGCTTCACATCATCGATGGCATTATGGACGAACACTAATACATTAATATATTGAACAATAATTCGAATGAAATTGTGAGAAAGTTGGGTATTGATTGATTGATTTTCATTTTCCAGGAAAACGATCCGAGACAAAAGGCCTATAATGTGAGAAGCTGACTTCTTAATAATTGGCCACATGTCTTGGACACTCCAACCCGCTTTGCAGACCTCATTTCTATTGAGCTCACATGGAGTAACCCGAAGGAAAGTTGAAAAATCACACAATTTCTACTCGTGATCAGCCAAAAACAGCCCTTATTGAGGAGTGGAAGAATATGGAGCCGTCCTACTGCCGAAAAGTGGTGAATCAATGCCAAATCATTTGGAAGTGCTTATTGAACGGAAGGGCTAACCAACTAAATATATGCTCTGCATTTTTAAACCCTAAACCTGAAAGGTCAGGGTATATTAACTTTGTGCAAACGTTTGTAACGCATAGAACGAAGCGAGTCCGGTATAGAAAAGTATATATATTCTTGATCAGCGTCACCACGTGAGTCGAGCTATCCATGTCCGTCCGTCCGTCCGTCCGTCCGTCTGTCCGTCTGTGTGTTGTCCGTATACACAGGATAAGAAGAAGGAGTTGAGATAATTGGATAAAACTTGGTACACATGGTCACATGCACCCAAGGATCTGCACTATTGGAATATTTTTGGAATCCGCCCACGGACACGCCTACCTCCGATACAACGCAAAAATTGAAAACTGCATAACTCAGCTCATAATTAGCCTACAACAATAAAATTTAGTATGTATGTGTTTTATATCAACACAAAGATGTCTTTGAATAATGGACGTCATCCGCTTACGGACACGCCCACCTCCCATACAACCCAAAAATTGAAAACGCAATAAATAAGCCTCTGTTTAACCTAAAGAGCTAAAATTTGGCACATATGTTTTTTGTTACAAAACAAAGACGGTTTTGAAAAGTGGACATCATCCGCCCACGGACACGCCTACCTCCCATACAACGCGAAAATTGAAAACTGCATAACTCGCCTCATAATTAGCCTACAACAATAAAATTTGATATGTATGTGTTTTATACAAACACAAAGATGTCTTCGAAAAATGGACATCATCCGATCACGGACACGCCCACCTCCCATACAACCCAAAAATTGAAAACGCAATAAATAAGCCTCTGTTTATCCTACAGAGCTAAAATTTGGAACGTATGTTTTTTATGACAAGACAAAGATGGTTTTGAAAAATGGACGTCATCCGCCTACGGACACGCCTATTTCCCATACAACCCAAAAAGTTTTAAACTCAATAAATAAGGTTATGTTTGTCATAGAGAAATTAAATTTGGTATGCATGTATTTTATACCAAAATTAAGGTGTGTTCAAAAATTGGAAGTAATCCGTCCATGAACACGCCCACCTCCAATAGGGAAAGCACAATAAAGGCATTAACTGTGAGCTACAGGAATAAAACATGGTATGTGTTAAATTTTCATCAACATTTAAATGCATATAAAATATAGGCTTCATCCGCCGTTGGAGACGCCCATTTACAATAAAAATTATTTGTTTTTGAAAAGTGGGTTTAGGGTATTTCATAGTCGGCCTAGACCGACTTAAGACTTTCTTTACTTGTTTTTAATAATTTTGCTCATGTTTTTAGAAATTAACGTCGTGTTCCATTATTACTTTGATGTTGATTTTTGTTATTAATTTTGTTTTTTTATTTTTTTAAATCAATGAACTGTTAATTCATTATTCTTATAATTATTTTATATTAACCATATCATACTCTTTTCAAAATATACAAAAACTTGCCAGTTGGACCATCAAAATATTTTAAATTTGGATTTGAATGAAATTTTTAACTTTGTTCCATTATTACTTTGAGCCACTGTATATAATTAATTTGACTTTTTGTGGTGTTTTTTATGATACATGATTTGCAGTTGTACGGAAAATTGTTTATTCCACTCATATTTACCTTAGAAGTTTTGCTTTCTTACTCCATATTTTCGAATATCGCCATTACAATAAACAATTGTTTTTAAGGCAACATTGTAGCTATAATATTTACTTTTTGAAGAAACGGGATTTTCGAGCAAGTGAAAAAAATTTGTAAATTTTAGTCGATCAGTTAATAAAAAAATATACATATTTTTATCAATCGAAGAAAAGGTAAAACTTTTAGCTTTTCAAAAAATATATATTTTTAGTATCTTACAAACGTAAATTTTTTAGAAAATAACGGTTCTTTAAATTAAAAAATACAAATCTGATATTTATTCGCTTATATTTTTAAAAACATTTTTGAAAGTATATTTGTATTATATATCGTTGAAAAGGTATTTTATTACTTTTCGAAAAGCATGTCAATCTTTAAGATTCATTGGAAATTAGTAGTGTCCGACCGATTATTCTGCTTCGTTAATCGGCATAATCGGCCGATATTTTGACCTTCGGCTTCGGCCGAAATAGCCGATTATTTTTGCCGAATGTTTTTGCTTTGCTAAACAATTTTTTTATAAGTTCTTACAATTTTTTTTAATTATTCAGTAAACTCTGTTAAAAATTCCACATTTGAAACATTTTCATAGTTCGTTTTGTGTTTCCCTCCTTTTCTGTTCTTTCATGAGTTGGTGTTCCCTCGTTAAAAATTTTATTCAAATTGTAAATGCAGCGAGTCCGACTTTAACGTTTTTGCTTTGGTTATGAACAAAGCCGAGTTAACGCTAGAAATTTGCCGCCAGATTTTAGTTAGTATTACATTTCTGTAACTTTTCTCGACTGTATCGAAAATATATTAAACTTTTTTCTACTTTATCCTGACGTTAATAAATCAATTACATAAAAATCCGAATTTTGCAGAAAAGCTCTTGCTCTTCACTCGAATTTAATGATTTCAGTACGTTTTTTTATACTGAAATGAATATAAAGGTGGTTAAATTTTAATGGCCGGTGTTGACTTTGAATAAAACACAAATTATTTTGGAAATTACTGTCATTTCTTTTCATCATGATAATATTGGTGTAGTTCAATTATGTATAAAACAAAATATCGGCCAAATGGCCGCCGCGACCTCGGTGGCACACCTCCATCCGATGGTCTAAATTTTCGATGACGCTGAGGCATTATTGAGGTTCTATGCCGTTAAAGTGCCGAATTATCTCATCCTTCAGTTCTTGAATTGTTGCTGGCTTATCGATGTACACCTTTTCTTTCAAATAACCCCAAAGAAAGAAGTCCAACGGGGTCAAATCACATGATCTTGGCGGTCAATTGACATCGCCACCACGTGAGATAACACGGCCATTGAATTTGTCGCGCAAAAGAGCCATTGTTTCGTTAGATGTGTGAGAAGTGGCACCGACCTGTTGAAATCACATGTTATCCACATCCATATCTACCAGTTCGGTCCATTAAAAGTTCGTTATCATCTCGCGTTAGAGAACGCAATTCACAGTAACTGCCTGACAGGCCTCATTTTGGAAAAAATACGGCCCGATGATACCGCCAGCCCATAAACCTCACCAAACAGTCACTCTTTCTGGATGCATTGGTTTTTCGAAAATCACTCTTGGAGTATCATTCGCCCAAATGCGGCAATTCTGCTTATTGACGAATCCACTGAGGTAAAATGTGCCTCATCACTGAAGATGATTTTCATGATATGCATTTTAATTTGAACGCCAATTTTCATAATAAGCCTGAATAACTTTAACGCGTTGCTCGATTGTGTATCGTTCATTGGTTAAAATTGAGTTAGTCTGATATTGAGAAATGTCTAATGAAATGCACAAAAAACTTGACGTTTACGTGTGGTTCACATTCAACACCGACCCTTAAAATTTAACCACCCTTTATAAAAGTGCCCCTACACTATATGTTCAACACAAATGACTTGTCAAAAAAGTTTCATTTCGAATTTCATATGTATGTCAATATTGAACTTTTGTCAAACAGCTCCTTTCTTTTGACCACAGACTATCTGACACAATATTTCTGCTAAATGTTAGAGTTTTCCAGCAATTTCGTTCATTCGAAGCCACGCCAGTGCTCAATAAGTTGCAAAATGATTTCTTCTGTCCAATCAATCTAAATAATTGTTAAAAAATATAAATTTGTGGAATAAATAATTAAATTTTACGTTTTCTTGATTTTTTTATGGCATGTTATTGTTTTTTTTTTTCAAACTTCAAACTTTTACATATGAAAAACAGATCAAATTAAAAACAGTTCTAATTAAAATTTCTACATACGGAAATACAAACGACTTGTCAGAATTTGAATTCCATATGTTCCACACTATATGTTTGTCAAAGCTATCTGTAAAATTTGGCATGTCATATGTATGAAACATATAGTGTGGGGGCACTTTAACAAATGCAAAAAATAAATTTTATAAGAGGGGATTTATACAATGAAACTAGTCGCATGAGACTGTCAAAAGTGAGGGTGCGGAGTAGAAAACGAAAGTAAATGAAAAAAGTCTCTCGGGCTGCGATTTCATGAAACTTTTTGACGTTATTCTTTTATATTTTCTTTTATTTTCGTCGTTGATTGAATTTTCAGAGCAAAGTTTCTGCAATTCAGTTTCATCATGTAATTTGAAGATGAAACTTGAAAAGAGAACTTCAGAAAATCTCATGCAATTAGTTTCATTAGCGGAATTC
Organism: Tetanocera ferruginea; assembly: GCA_958299015.1. Lineage (NCBI taxonomy): Eukaryota > Metazoa > Arthropoda > Insecta > Diptera > Sciomyzidae > Tetanocera > Tetanocera ferruginea. The sequence continues at coordinate 76,374,016 of OY282640.1, read as the reverse complement.
AGGATCTGTAGTTTTTGTAGTATTTTAAGTAAATTGAAAAGAATTTGCTACAGATTGTGAGCACTCCTACAATACAGTGCTGCCATAAACCGTCAAGTCAGCTGTTTTTCAAATACACAAATACTATGCAAAATTTACAATAGGGTTCCACCATTGTTAATTTAGTATTTATAGTATTTGGAAAATGGGCATAATTGAAGAATAATGGAAATGCAAAATTTGTGCTTTTTACATGTAATTATATGGATTTGGGGCTCCTAAGTTCGATTCTGAAAAAATTAAGAGTCGCTCTCAAGTGGTTTAGAAGTTATAGGGATCAAAAGTTGAAAAATTACTACACATTTGCCTGTTTTTCGATTTTTTTAAATAAAATTTAAGCTATATGGGTAGCAAGAGGTCATAACATGACCTATTCAGTAAGGTATTAATTATAAAAAATCCATTTATTGCTAACTATCCAAAAATGAAAAATTGTTATAAAAAATCGCGCGATTTTTTATAACAATTTTTCGCCTGCGGCGCTTTTTTTCGTCTCAATATACTATATGCAAGTGTACAACAAACTTGAAAAGTGCTTGCATTAATTGTTAAAATATAAAACTTTATATATTGTGCACACTTGACTGTTCACCCTTTTACGAAATAACAATAAATAACATACTTCTATGAAAACATTTATTTTTCTAGTCTCAAAGACAAACACTTCAAAAGGACAACCAAAATTAGCACACTTCAAATTCTTTGAGTACAAAAACAGTTATATCATCCAAAATAATGCATAGATTTTTATGATTGAATGCTCATTAAAAAGGTTTTAGCATAGCCTTTCTTTTGATATCCATTACGTTTACTTATGTTCGAAAACAACAACAAAAAACACAGGTTTTTAAGCCCATTTTCATAAACGTTGACCCCTATAACTTCTAAACCACTTGAGAGCGACGCTTAATTTTTTCACCATTCAATTTGTTAGCTCAAAACACGCAAAAAAAGAAAAAAGACCATTTCCACTATTCTTCAATTGTTCCGGAAAATGTACATGTTTTGTTTGTGTACAATTGTCAAATTTACTACAAATATCTAGTGTCCGACCGAAACCAAAATTTTGGCCGAAACCGAAACCGAATTTCGGCCATTTTTGTAATATTCGGCCGAAACCGAAACCGAAACTGAATGTCTACATGAAAATTGTTTTAAAAAACAATTTTTTTTTAATTTTTTTGTTAAAAGCTTTCAAAAACATAACAATTGAAACAGATTATAAAAACTTATACATACGATAAATATTCTTTTGCCTTTCTTCATAAAAATTTACGAGCCTCTTATAAAGCCTTTACAAAAAGCCTATACAAAAAAAACAGTATTCATAAACGTCCAATAACGATAAAAATCTCTTATAAAGGCTTCTTTAATGAGTAACCTTCAATAAACCCTTGATAAAGCCTTTTTAAAATTTTTACTCTAATGTGAGCACAAATATTGTCAAAAATACTTCAAACTGTTTCAAAAAATATGAAAACATGGCAAAACATTTCCAAATATTGAAAATAAAAATTATAAGTGACAATTTTTTCAAAGAAGAACATAGCTTAAACATTTTTTTGACTGTTTACATGTCAAAATATTGATATAATTGTGACAAATAAATAAAAAATTATTGAATTTATCAAATTCACAAACCATTCTTGACACTGTTCCCATTTCACATTAAGACTGTTCCTATTTAAGCAAATAAGCTGAGACAATATTTTTATGAATAACAAAATTTTAAAAAGCATTTTATTTCTAAAAAGCTTTTTGACTATTGAGAAATTAAATCTATTTCAAGATATTTTTATGAATAAGACCTTTTGAATATAAATGTTCAACTTTAAAATAATATATAAAGAGATCATTTTTATACCACTTTTTAGTATTTAAAGTTAAATAACTTAATATTATAATCTAAAAAAAAAAATTTATCGTTTTTGTTCTACTTAACACCATTAAAAATTTTGATGAAAGCGAATTCACATCTACCATTGAAATATATGTAAGAACCGAATTAGTAGTGTCCGATCAAATATTCGGTTTCGGTTTCGGTTTCGGCCATATTGATGCCGAATAGCCGAAACTGATTAAAAGGGCCGAAACTGGCCGAAACCGAATATTCGGTCCGACACTACAAATATCAAACTTATCAAAAATACAGAATACCATAAGACCATAAACTCCAGATCGTGAATACCGCTATTGTATAAATCCCCTCTAAGTTTTTAACTTGAAAACAATTGTTTGTTATTCGGCTTCGGCCTTCAGCCGATTATTTCCATTTTGCCGAAGAAGCGGCATCGGCTTCGGCTTGGGCGAAAATTCACATTCGGTCAGACACTATAGATATTAGCAAAGATATAGAACATTTTTTAGAAAATTTAAATTTTATGTAATATAGTGTGAAATTATACAAATTAAAAAAATTTTTTTTAAAAAAATGGTTAACTCGATAACTTATAGAGTTATCGATTTTTTGTTCGTCGAATCATGTTTTTTTGTTGTTCACTAACAGAAAACATCTTCAAATCGCGGCGCCCCGGAAATCGTAATCGTGCCTTCTATGTGTTATGCTGCTGGCGAATCCTGCTGATATTGACATCATTGGCCATAATACGCGCGAAGTCAGTGCAGCATTCTCCAGAAACAGTCGAATCGAATGGGTCTTGCAGTGAATGCAGATAAAACTAAGTTCCTTATGTCAGCAAACAGTCTCAGCGTTTTGGATACCTCGTCGCTGTTGACAACACCTCCTTTGAGCTACTGAGATAAAACGAAGGATAACTCTTGCCAACAGGTCGCACACTAAATACAAAACAGTCACAACTCAAAATTTTTTTATACCGACTTTTTGTTATAAATCAATTCACAACATACATATCTCACAATCTTTTTCATTATTTTCTTCATTAAATGGAAGAATGAAGTTTGTGTGTTTAAATGAAAATTGCTTTTTTTCTGTAGTATCAACCAAAGGGCTTTATTTTTTGCTTCTCCTGAAGTCATGTTTTTTGAGTTGTGACTGTTTTGTATTTAGTGTGCGAGGTGTTAATTTGGGCTCTGTAGGCAATTAAGAAGCAGAGCTCTATGGACAAACAGAACTTACGCTCTATAAGTCAATAATCATGCCCGTGTAACTATACGCATCACAAACCTGGACGTAAAAAGACCGAATGAAAGGACTTCGGGAGCGTTCGAGAGAAAAATCATTCGCAAGATTTGTGGAGCCGCTCATGAGTGCATCGGACACCAACAAACACCATTTTATTTGTATAAATAAGGTTAAGAAGTTGAAAAATGTATCTTGTCTTTCCAATGCATTCGAAGTTTTTCGGCAAAGAAAATATTTTTATAATTAGTATAGAAAAATTATTAAATTGATCATCTGTCAATGTTTTCAGCTCCAACACTGTAATAAAGCAGTTTATACAATATGAAAATATGTTTACATTATAAATATCACGTAAATAAACAAGACTAACAAACAAAATATTAAAATTATTAAATTTCGTTTTAAATGATATGTTCGATTAAGAGCAAATAAAAATTGATGAAATGAACGACCAACAGTATCACACCCGGCTTTAGATTCAAAGTTTACACTACTTGGATAACCAACTCTATTGTTATGCATCTGGGCAGCCATCGTAGCTCCTCCTAATTTATCCACTTTAAGCTGCTCTAGTGTTCGAGCAAAATTGCTTAAGTACGGAGTTTTAATGAGACCGTCCTCATAACAATGGGAAGACCTTCTAGTAATACTTGTTGGAACAGTGTCAGTTTGAGAAAAAATATTGTACGCAGTTGTAGATGTTAAGGTTCCAGGATCTGGCGTCTTTACAATGGAACTATTTCTATGCTGTGGACTCTTTACTGAATAATCATTCGTATCAGATCCCAAAGTTTGTCGGGTAAATAAATCACTTGATTGATTAAAACTACTAACAGGCAAAGCTTGTTTGTGATTAACAAATTCTACACTCTTAGCGGAACTTAAGTGCATCAAGTAATCATGATCCTTTGGATGTGGTGTTTTGAACGATTTATGTTTTTCAAATTTTAAAAATTTTTCAGAGTCTGAAGGATTGGTATAAACAATATCGTTTTTCCTTAGGCATATAGCTGCACCTTTTGACTTTTCTGGTCTGCTTGGATTTTGGATATTTTCTTTCAGTAATACATGTTGATTTTTCGGCTCTGTAGACTGCAAAAATGTAACTCTTGAACTTTCCATGGATTTTCGAAGCTTCCTAATTAGTACTTTGCGGCTTGAGTCTGTAACAGGAACATTAGGAAGTCCGAATTTAATGCATTGCTCTCTCAGGGATGAATTATTAAGTGATTCAAGGTGATCGGCCATTGTGCTAGGTTACAAATTATTGATAGAGGAAACTACATTAAACGAATAGAAACTTACTTCCTTTAATATATATACTTCGAAAGGAATAAGATAATAAGGAAGTTTCAGACAAGACTACATGTATATCGGACATGTAGTTCGAGAATATAACGGCATTTGCTTTCAGACCAGTGATGGCATTTGATCTTTTGGATTTTGTAACGAATCAAGTTAAAAATAGTACTAAATTGAAATTAATCGTATCGAAAATTTTAAAACTGGCATTCGACACATTATGTATATAATTTTTAATATATTTGAAGTAAAACTTTATATTCTTACGAGTATAGGCCCAACCAAAATAGACGAAACGACACGATTGCAATCTGACGAGCGTTTGCATTCGTTGCGGCTGTTTTGGCATTTTACCCAAAATAAAAAAATAAACACGTCTGACTTGATAAACTGACAACCGAAATAAATACAGGTAAATTAATTTTTCATCCCCAACAATGACAATAAAAAAATTAATATATGTTAACTTGCACTAATTGATAAAAATGCAACAAAATTTGATGTAAACATACTCTACATATACTGAGTTTCCATGGCGAGTTAACTCTGGGTTGGGGTTTTCGTTGAGTTGACAAAATGACTTTGCTGACTCGATAGTGTTTCCATGCACAACACCGAGTCGAGTTGAACTTGTCAATTCTTATTTTAAATTGTTGTTATTTTTTGACTAGTTTCTGCGGCACTCCAAAAAACTCTTGCATTCGACATTTTAATATTTTTGTTAAAATAAAAATTTTCATTATTTTTTCAATATTAATGACAGCAATCACTTTGATAGATATAACCTAGTCAAATCTTACAAGTGGAGTTTCGTAGATTTAACGAAACTCAACTCAACTCGCGTTTCCATAGCGAGTTAACCCCTAGTAAACACCGAGTTAACTCGCTATGGAAACTCAGTAATAGTTGTTGCTGACGAGTTGAGACGGTAAAAGTTCAATTCTTACGGAACAAAATGTCTAGTAAAACGTTTCGTTCAGATTCGATCAAATACGTTAGACCATTTTGGTTAATAACATTGTTTCAAGTGTGCTTGAATTTACTCGTTACGTCTCGTCTCGTCTATTTTGGTTGGCCCTTATATCATATTGTTACAAATAGAATTTAATCCTGATTTTTTTAAAAAACTTTATTGCAAAACTTTACAATCTTCGTTGTCTATCTTCGTGTCTATTATAAATATAGTTTTTTAATATCTTTTAAGATAAATTAATGTAATAACAAGAATTATTATTGAATTTTATAGTAAAAGGATCTCAAGTTTGAAATCAAGTTGAAATAGTTTTTAATTTTTATGGTTTCTCAATTTTGATTTAACCAAATTTTAGATTGAAAAAATATATGCAGCAGTTCCCCTAAAAATATTTCCAACAAGGGCTTATTTAGTTAATTTTAAGCATAAGAATCTTTTCTAAAACACATTCTTAAACATTTTGATATTTCTTTTGATTCGGGTTAAGATCGGCATATCTGATTTATTTTTTCTAAATATTTGGCTGATTATGGGTAGAATTTGTTTAAGCTTTGAATCAGGGATTTTTTTTTTCAAACCTGTTCAGTTAAGTCTACCTTGGTTGCTTTCCACATATCATCCATATTAAAGAAGTTTGAATATGAATTGAAAATTTGAATTTCAGTTGATTTGAAATAATTAAAGAATTGAAGAAAAGTCAAAGTGTTATAAAAGTTAAAGGACTATAGTCAGGCCGGTGTTCGAACCCAGGAACTTTAAGAGGGCAGTCAAGCATGTTTACCACTCGACTAAGAAGTCCGCTTTTATGCTTTGTAATATCCTGTTCGGTACTACAGAATTTTCAAAAATTTTAAATATCTTCTTTCGGGAGACATTTGAAACTTTTGCTAAATTAATGATTTATTGATTTTATCGATTTTACTTGGGTTTGATTTTACTACAGCCAACGCATTTAAATAAGGTACACGATAAACACCTTAACACATGATGAACTTTTTCCTAAAATATTACTTTTGTGCTGTCCAAATGCGCTATAATCTTAACTTTTTATGTATTTATCCATTATCCATACATGAGATTTATTTATAAGGAAATAACAAATTGTTCCCATTTATATTTGAAGCAGTTGAAAAACGACAGTTTTCCTAGTATCAACCTAGTATTAACCACAAAAGCTCTGGACTACTCGTAAGTACTGTAAAGTTAAGAGTAGAAGAAAAAAAAATTTGTATTTTTTGAAACAATTTAAATAATATGAAACATACAATCACCCCTATTCTGCGTTTCGAATACGCTCGGATTTTCTCCGTTTTGGCAACTCTGGTCTTCTGCGTTCCGTTCCGTTCCGCTTTTCTTTCGATTGCGGTTATTCTACATTACAAGCGTAGTAACGTTTTTCTAAGTTGTTATTTAGCTGACGGAGTTTGTGGAAAATGTAAGTATAAAATAGATAAATGTTTTTTATATATATTGTTTTACGGATTTGTGAGTTTTATTTAATTTATTACAGGTCAAAAACAATAACGCCTGCGCAATACGAGAAGCTGGTGGCTTTAATGGCCACATATATGGATATTGTATGGATATGTATGCTGACGATGTGAAACTTTTTCTTACCTACAAGTCACTCGACGAACAACACCTTTTACAATCTGATTTAAACAGACTAGTGGATTGGTGTAACTTCAACCTATTAAACCTTAACTTAAAAAAATGCAAATCAATGACCTTCTCACGTAGAACTGCTCTTAGTACAAATTACACTATAAATAACATCCACTTAGAAATTGTTCATAGTTTTGTTGATCTTGGTGTAATTATGGATCCAAAACTTCGCTTCAATCTCCACGTTAATTTGGCTGTAAATAAGGCTAGAGGTGTCCTTGGTTTCATTAAAAGATGGGCGAAAGAATTCAATGATGCCTTCACTACTAAATTACTGTATATATCTCTCGTAAGGCCTATTCTTGAATATGCTTCCGTAGTATGGAACCCTCAATATAACGTCCACATTGATGCAATAGAATCGGTTCAAAAACAGTTTTTACTTTTTGCTTTACGTCATCATCGTTGGAACCCAGATATTATTCTTCCTTCGTATGAAACCCGCCTTAAGCAAATTTTACTACCTTCCCTGAGAAGCAGAAGGACGATGCTTAATGTCACCTTCCTATATAAATTACTTTGTGGTGAAATTGACTCCCAATATATTCTCTCATCTCTTAACTTTAACATCCCAAGAAGAGGATCTAGACATTTTGTGCTTTTTAAGTTGAGCCAGTGCACTTCAAATTTTGCCCTTCATGACCCTTTACGATGTATGTGTAGTGATTTCAATAATAGCTACAGCTTAATTAATTTTTGTGAGTCGGTGGATGCCTTGAAACGGAAAATGATTTTACATTTAAATAATTGATACATTTTAGAATTTTGTTTCAAACATTAACTCGGTTAATAATATTGTTATATTCTGTTAAAATGTTGGCTGAAGTTATTCCATATATTCGAGACCGTTTCAGTTGTTTTTCCTTTATAATATTGCGTTTGATGAAGTAAACACCATCGAATACGATATGTATGCTTTAACTTGTTTGTTTTTAATCAAAAAATTTTAAAATTTTTCTTATTCAGTTGACTTATTAGTTACTTAGTTTGGTGCGCAAGAGTTTATCTCTTTTCCATGCAAGTTTATGCCTGCGTTGGCCCAAATACATATCCAACTAATAACATTAGCACGGTGTTCCAAAATTACATAGTGACCCGTATATATATACACATATATGTTTGTACATATTTACACGTATATATCTCTGTTATAATTGGAATTGGTTTGGTGTTTAAGAGTTTACTCTCTTTTCCACGTAGGATCTTGGGTTGGATAGTTGCCGCAAACTTACTAATATTCATATTATTTATAGTTACTTTGGTCTCTTTGTTTTAGAGTTTTATGTAAAGTTTACTACTTATTTGATGTTGTTTCCTTTTTTAAATTCAAATATTCTTAATAAATTCGTGTTTTTGTATAAAATTTTTAAGTTCCGCTGAAAAGCCAGTTATGTGCTTAGTGGAAATTCATACTTCGCCAACTGGGTGTGTTTTTAAGTACGTAGGTGCATTCTATCTTTCCGGTTAATCCGGAATGTTGTAGAATGTAAGTCGTGCATGCGTATAGTACGGGCTATACGTATTTATGAGATTTCTCACTCTTTTGGCGAATCCAAAAAAATAAAAAAAAAATTGCTGGTGGCTTCCACACCAGGCCAAAGGAAAGTATTCAAGCATTTTGGGAAGAAGTGCGATGTGAGCTGAACGCAATAGGGCCACCAAGTAAAGATGTGAATGCGTGGAAGAAAGTATATATGACATTTTAATTTTTTTTTCATATATAAAATATTTCTTTTTATTTAGGTTTAGACGGACTGGAAATGCTATATTAAACGGAAGATTACCCATAACACGCAGGAGAGAATGAGCACCGGAGGAGGTGAATGTCGGTTGCAGCGCATTACTCCTCTTGAAGAGAGGGTTATTCAACTGACGGGACTGGTAACCAGCACATCTGGAATAAAGGGTTCGGACGACTACGGAGTAGCCAACAGTGCGGTGCAAGAAGACACAAGAGCCTCCAAAATGGATATTTCCCTGCAATCAGAAGGCCCTGCCGATGGGGCTTCATGCTCAAAAAGGCGGCCACAGGAACCAAAGCCATCAACTGCACATATATTGAAAGAACTTTTCAACAGTCAGAAAGGTTTTAACAATGAAACCAAAACTTTTCAAGAAAGTGTGATGAAAACATCCGACGAGATTTCTACATATTTGCGGCGAATAAACCGAAATGTGGAAAGGTTGGCAGACACTGTAGAGCAGCAGCTTGCAGAGGACAAGCGGAACAACAAGATTAAGGAGGAGTTGCTGCGTGAAAAGATCCAACTAAAAATGCAAATGTTGAATTTGCAACACCCAGAATATGAATAGTTTTTTTTAATTTTTATTTTAGTTATTTATCTTTTAAGATGAAGTGAACTGATTTTAAGTTAGCTGAATTATTTTGTTTTTCCTTTGTTTAGCGTATTATGAACTCAAGTTGCCTTATTTTGTTTTTAATAAATATAAAATATTTTATGAAAATAATTAAATACTCTTTATTTTATTTATTTATTTTATTGATTTAGGTTAAGTTTTTTGTGTGATAGGTATTTATAACTCTACAAAGAGGCAAGTATATTCCCGAAGACATTGCATGCTACGGAAACGTAATTGGAGTTGCTGGTTTCGTCGTCTCCCTCTTCTAGACTACTTTCACTTTCATTCACGTCGGAATCTTCCACCCGATAGTATATGCAAGTGTAGTGCAGGGCACATACAACATTTATAATGCGTGAAGCTTTCAGTGGGGAATAATGAAGCTCTCGAGTACCAATAAACAACGAAAGCGGTTCGTCAAAACGCCAATCGTTCTTTCAACGATGTTCCTCGTTTTTGAGTGCCGTATGTTGTACATGCTTTCCCGGCTGCCTGCATTTGGAGACCGATATGGCTTCATTAGCCAGGGTTCCAGGGCGTAACCCGCATCACCTGTTAAAAATATCATTACCTTCTGAAATTTATACACAGTTTTGCGCAAATAATTACCTAATATCCAAGTGTTTCTCTCTCCGTCCCGATATTTCTGTTCCATGTGGAACCTCGCTTTACTTAAACTCCATATATGGAAATCGTGGTTGCATCCTGGATATTTTGCGTCTATAAACCTTATGCGCATTTTGTTATCGCACACCTAAAAACACAAATTCAATTTACAAGTACTCTCAACATTAAAACAAAATACTCACCAACATAGCATTAATGCTAAAATAACCTTTTCTATTATAGTAAAGGAAAGCCTCTTCGGATGGTTTTATAATTTTTATATGTGTGCCATCAACCTACATAGTGACCCCTGGGAAGCCAGCCTTTGCATAAAATTCACGCTTCGCTTGCGTTTTTTCCTCTTCAGTTTGGTATAATTGTATCCACTGAGTATAAAGCTTTCGCTGCATAACATTAAGGAAGTACGTGAGCGACTTCGACACTGTGGATTGACCCATTCCAACATTGCAATCCGCACCAACTCCGTGTTGGTAGCTTCCTTCTGCAAAGAATCTGAATGCAGTCACGACTCTGTTAAGCGGTGAAACAGATGCTAATGAATTCACCGGTGCTTCTTTCGCATAAATGTCTAAAACATATTTAAACGCGTCTTTATTAAGACGAAAGTTTTTTTTGAACCTGTAAAAGTAAACTAATTATTTCACATATCAATTAATTTTAACCCAAGGGTCTTACATTTGATTAGTCATCTGGAACGGATTACAGCTGTCACTCAATTTTCGCCTTTCCAGCCTTAACTCTGCGTACAGCTCCACGTTGTCATACTCTTCCAACAAAAACGCCGCTGCTATCAATTCCATTTCTATAAAAATATAAACTAAATTTTATTTTCAGCTACAATGTTGTAAAAAAAGAAAAAATAACTCCGGCACTACAGGGTTCTTCACACTGCTTTAGTTTGGCCACAGACATCTTTCTTATGTTTAGGTTTTTTTTTTAGTCTTTTGGTACTCACTGATGTCTTTTATTCCAAAAATATTAACTTCTTATTCGTTTTAACTATTTAATCACTGTTTTGTTTGCACTAAACTTCACAAAATTGCTTATTTGTTTTGTTTCGATTTCGTACGTTCCACAACAAAATAGCTGACTGTGAAAACAAACTTCTCTTCTTCTTTTTCTTCCAATTCAGTTTTTTGCTGGAATACCAATTTACGATCCGTGCGTAGCGGAATGCGGGGACGTAATCGAAACGCAGAATAGGGGTGAATGTTGGTTTTGAACAAATAGTACTGAAAATGCCTCCGGGGTACTTACGTACTTTAGATAAGGGAAGTGTACTTGAAAAAAGTACAATTGTATCGAAAATTCCATCACTGTTTCAGACATAAGCCCTAACCAAAATAGACGATTTGCTCCGTAACGAGCGAAGACGAAAATGTTCGCTTGAATGCAATTCAATGTTGTTGCCCAAAATAAGCACACGTAAACACATCGAAACTGATCGAAACGGTTTGACGAGACGTTTTGTTCCGTAAGAACCGAACTTTAAGCGTCTCAACACGTCAGCAACAACAGTGCAGAGAATTTTTACATCAAGTTTTGTTGCATTTTTATCAATTAGTGTAAGAAACAATATTTTAATGAATTAATAGTCATTGTTAGGGATGAACAAGGCATTTATATGCATTTGAAACAGTTGGCAGCTGACCAGGATAGACAAGTTCAAGAACGTTTAATTTTGGGTTAAAGCTGGAAGTTTATTCGATGTATTTGCGTTTTTCGTCCGTTTACTCGCTAGAGCAATTTACGCAAGAAAATGATGGTAGAGTTCAATCACTGCGTTTTACGTTCAAAGCAAGTAAGGGCTGCAACATTATAGAACAGTTTGTATGTTCTTAGCGTCATATTTATTAATAATTTTTATCATTTTTACACAAAAATACTCAAAATTTTTTCATTTATAATCATAAAAATTTCAATTTCAATTATTAAACAGGTCCTGCTAATAAATTTACAACAACAAAATCTATGACATTTAAAATTTTTTAGATCTATGTGTTAGAGCCATCCCTGAAAGTAATTGCTTATGACTCGTTACTGTACTTTCTTCTCGCTTTTCGTTATAAGTAACGAGCTGTCAAAAAACGTAATTTACGCAAGAAAAGTTGAAATATTTTCAACTTTCTTGACTAAATAGCGTTTTGCCAGCGTAACGTTCACAACCATTGAACTCGCTCCCATAAGTTTTCACATTTTTCTATTTTATAACGCCAGCGAGTTAACGGATGAAAAACGCAAATGCATCGAACTTCCAGCTTAAATATCAAAAAAGACGTAACGAGTGTACACGCTCGTCGAGTTGCAATCGTCCGTTTCGTCTATTTTGGTTAGGGCTATACTAATGGGGTCCATACACAGGCGGACTTGTTCGAGAACTTGGTTGGTTGCATGAAATGTTTGCTCGTTTGTGGCTTTGTTGGCGGACACATTTGAAGGTTCGTAAGTTGGTCGCAAGAAAATCAAAACTTTTTGATTTTTTGGGGGAGGAGCTACAGGTTGTACAACATGTTTCTCAGTAAATGGTGGTGTCCGCGTACTTAATGCCTAACTTTAGAGTTTAGGAGCACAAATTGGCAATTTTATTTGTTTTTATTGTCAATAATCACATAAAATGGCAAAAAGTATGGATAATGAAACTAGGAGGGACTTTTTGGAAAAGTTTTAAAGATTTTTTTAGAGGTCTTCTATGTTAAAAATAAGTACAAAACGAACCAAGCGTTTCTACCTAAGCGTAAACGTAAAATTTATTGCCTCAAATGAATCTTAAGGAATAAAATTGGAAATATTAGGTCTTGTTATCGAAGGGCAGCAAAAATGTAAACAAAAATGTAACAAATCCAGCTCATCACATAAAAAATTTTAAGGTACTATAAGAAGTCCGCGTACAAGTTTGCGTAGTGTGTTGCAAATCGTAAGCCTGGTACGCGTACATGTTGTGGGATATATTCGTTTGTGTATGGGCTCCTTAAATACACAATTGTGGTATGACTGTTCGACAAAGATAACAAGATAGGAACAGGGTTGCATGGGACAAAAATAAAAAAGTACTCTTGAAATAATAAAATATATATGGAAAAAATAAAAAGGTCTGTACAGATAATAACAATTCTTTCATCTACAATAAACAAGTCGAATATATGCAAGCAAAAACAAAAAAAAAGTCCTCACATACAAAAGGATTATAAAATTATAAAATATAGCAATACAAGTCCTTCACTTCATAAAAAAGTCCACTTCATAATCGTGTAGACATTCTCCATCTTTGTTTGTCAGTCATTATGACAATAATAACGAGATTATTAAATGTACACGTTTTAATCAACAAAAATTTACATTTTGACTCTAGGTGATCTCGTAAGTTGTAAAGTAAGCGTGCTAAGCTGCCAAACCAGACGTTCCAGGTTCGAATCCTGTCCAGGCAGTGGTTCCACGCTTTAACCTCTCTTTAATTCTTTTTAAATGTCTAATCAACTGAAATTACAAATTCATCAACATTTACGGCTTTACATTTGTACTTGGTGGTACAAATGTTTGTAGAATAACATTGCTTAATAACTCCAATTGACTGAGGTAAAACAATAACAAACCGCCACACACCAAACGGCTACAACCTCCACAACCCTTCTTCAAATTATCTTGTTTCGCAAGTTCGTGTGTGTGGCCATTATTTTTCTTCAGTCAACAGTCAACCTCAGAAATTTTGATGGTTGAGTGTCAGTCAGCGGCCATATTTGTTTTTAACTGCTAAAGTGTACCGAAAAACTAAAGTCAACTATTATATTAGCAACTTGAATATGGATGCGGACAATAATTTCTGATATGAATTTATATGTGTGTTGTCATAAAATGAAATGACACATCAAAAACATCATTTCAAGAGCTATTTATAATATGCAAATATAAAAAAGTGTGATTTTTAATATATATAATTGTTTATGTCTGTATTTTTACGTCTTAATATGAACACTTTGTTTTTTATGTTTGCACAATATATATCAGCTTCTTAGATGATATATTTTTCATTATAATAATAAAAATAGAAAAGAATAGTAACAATAAGAATTATCATTATTAATTATTTCATTATTTTAATTTTAGTACACGTGAATATTTTTTCTTAGGGCAAACCATCGCATTTGCTTTTTTAAATGTACTCGTTTTTTCAGTTTCGCAACCACTTTTCTTATTTCAATGTTTATTGCTCAAATTTCATATGTTGAATGACGGTTTGAGCTTGATAATGAATGATAATTCTGTTCATAGATGCCAACTTCGTGTGATAAATCACTATTCGTGATTTTTTAAGTGCCTTGTGACAATGTGTGATTTCTTAAATAAAGCGAGTTATTTTTTACTCATGCGTGATTTTTTGATCACACACTTTATTATTGAAGAGTGCGTTCAAATAAATACGAAAACACGTATATTAACGAACAAACTCAACACTGCAATTGAAATTTGCTAGCGCAGGCAATTTGCACAAATTCAGACAATTTAAATTAGTTCCTCTGATATGTATTATATTGAATTACCAAAAATTTCATATCGTCTTAATTTTGATCTAGTAAATAAGATATTTATAAATTTTTAACAATAAACTTTTACTAATATAACCAAATAACAGAAAATATGATTATTTGAAAAATTGTATGGCGCCAAATGGTCTTGTTATCTGTAGAATTGGAATTGCCTTTGAGTGATTTTCTGTTCTGTGTGTGATTTTTCGTGATTATTTTCTATGTGCGTGATTTGTTTGCTGTGAGTGTCACACGAGTGATTTTTATATATATGCTGTGTGATTTCGTGTGTGAATTTTGGTTGGCATCTATGTGCCTGTTTAAACCGTCATGCCCATGACAAAAATTGTGAGTGAGAACGGATAAGAATTGGGTAGTAAAAATGAGATAAAATATTTTGAGCCGAAATGCCGTCCACAAACTTGAAAATTGGAAATTTCATGCAGTTTTCAATTTCATTTTGTTTCAGTTTGACAAATGAAAAAAATATTTGTCAACTTTTTATGTATGAATTTTTTAAAAAATTACAGCAACGGGCGTGAATTTTAAATATTGCTACAGCGGTATAAATGTATTGAATGAAATCTATTAAAATTGATAAAACTACGAATGGAAGTAAATATTTTCAGATGTTTCGCATTGAACTTCCTTTAACAACGCACAAGATCAGCCGGATTTCCAGCGATATGACGAGCTGCGAACATAAGAATTTGACCAAGAATTGTTGACTTGTTTTCTGTTTCTTTGAGCGTGTTGTGTTGTATATATCTATTATGTTTTATGCAATGTGTTGTTTTACGTCCTAAATAAAATTTTGTTTCGCATACAAATATTTTAAATTTTGTCTTTGTCATCTCTTATTATGTTTCTGTTTTCCTGAAAGCTAAGGGTTTACAGTTGGATCCTTTTAAAACAATTGTAGCCATCGCATAGCTGGAGGCATACAATTCTTTGCATTTTTATATATAAAAAAAATTGCCTATGAGCTGTTAAAAAATGTTTCATTTCATTGTTCCACTCTGATTATGAAAAAGAAATAGGCATGAGCATGCTCAGGTATGGACACGAAGGGCATGCAAATGCGGAATTTCAATGACCAATCTAAACAGGCTCTATGATTCGGTCACTACGAGTTATCACTCAAATTTTTTGATATTTTAGTGTATTTCAAAATCGCTAATGTGAACATCGCTTATATGAATATTCAATAAAATTGCTTCATATGGCAACATTGCTTATTTTCATGTATCTACCACGAATATTTGTAAACAAACTCAAAGCAAAGACCAAAGTGTGATGAAATACGAAAAATGAAGGAAGTACCAAGAACGGACGTACATCGTACTATCTGATTTGTATGAAAATTTCATACAAGCTGGGTGGTACGAAGTACTTTCCTTTATTGGTACTTCCTTCATTTTAGTATTACATCGCACTGTCCTCTTTGAATAATTTTCATTGGGAATCCTCTCATCCAATACGTAAACAATCTTGTAAGAGCTTTAAAGTGCTGCCACATAACTATAGTGAAAGTAAAACTGAAATTGCTTGGCAACACCAAAAAAAAAATACATAGGAAAAGGGAAAAGTAAAGTTGTACTAGTACGAAAAAGTTGGTACTTCGTATCTAAATTATTAAAAGGTATTCAAAATGGTACGAAAGTACGTACTTATGCAACCTTGGATAGGAAACTTCTGTGGGGAATCCGAAATCACCAAAAAGTAAACACACCAGGCATGGCATTTTACGCACAATTGTGCTTTTTTCGGCACTTTCGAGACTAGACGGCACTTTCGGCACGTGCTTTTTCATTTCGGCACAATTTTAATATCCCAAAATTGAAAACAGTTGCATCGAAACTCAAAATGATTATTTAGCATGTAAATGCAAATAATGTAATTTAAATTTTTCATTCACCTTGTTGCTTACATTCATAATTTGCCATATTTTGCCAAATTTAATTTTTTAAAATTTTTTTTAAGAGCTTTCAAAAACATAACAATTGAAACAGATTAAAATAACGTTTATATACGATAAATATTCTTTGAATATTAAAGTTCAACTTTAAAATAATAAATAAAGAGATAATATTTAATACCACTTTAAGGAACTTTTTAGAATTTAAAGTTAAATAAATTAATATTATAGTCTAAAAAAATTAAACCTGTATCGTTTGTGCTAGGCCCAACTTACACGAATAAGAATGTGTCCGACCCAATATTCGGTTTCGGCCATATTGATGCCGAATAGCCGAAACTGATTAAAAGGGCCGAAACCGAATATTCGGTCGGACTCTACCTAAAATGTACTAATTTTCTTATAATAATTCAATTTCGAATTATTAGAGTTGAAATTTTTGTGCTTTTAACGATATCGCATTGTTTCCCTAAAAAAAGCCTTTAAAATTCACATTTTGGTTAAGTAATCATAATGTAAAAGGTTACATTAACTTCCACACGTAAAAATTTGCACTGAATTTTCAAACTTTCGCGAACTTTTATCTCTTAAACCAATCGAGACGACAATTTTTTATTTCATCATTAAGCATAGAAGTCCATATACGTTTAATAAAAATAAAAAAATATTCGGGCCTGGTAATCCTTGCATTGCTTTATTTTATAATCATTAAAATCCCCATTAAGAGTTGCCTACAATGAATAATGTAAAAGGTAAAATTATCTTACATATCTGCAAACATTTTCACAGAATTTTTAAATTTTCGCGAATATAAGAATTCTCCTAAACCAACCGAGGCCGACAATTTTGTTTCTACAATTGGCTATTTAATAAAAGTTTGAAAAATATTCAGGCCTGGGACCCAAACTGAAGCGATGCAAATCAATATGCTTAAGGCAGTGTCGATGGATTTCAAGTTGAAATATAAAAATTATAAGAATAATAGTCCCTTTTTATGAGTAATTTTCAAATAAATGTTATGTTTTGTAGCATATTAGTTATGTAAAGACATTCTGCAAGCTTCAAGATTGAGAATAATTCATTGCGAATTGAACAATTAAGAAATTTTTCGAACATTTTCCCTAACTTTGCCGATATATATTTGTATATAACTTTGTATATAACTTATAAATAAAAACTAGGAAATAGTAACAAATATTTTTTTTGAAAAAAATTTAGTTGGCTGATTCGACAAGCAAAAGACTCTAAACCAAATCTGCGGCAGGCGTTAAAAACGAAATCGAAAGAGAAATGAAGAAGAATTCGAAGAGGCATCGAATGAGGTCTGTGACGGGAAATCGGAAGAAGGATTAGAAGACGAACCGGAAGAGCCGTCAGAAGATGAACCGGAATCACCGTCAGAAGACGAACAGGAAGAGCCGTCAGAACAGGAATCAGAACAGGAAAAAATACCAAATACCGTCAGAATAGGAAAAAATACCAAATCAAATTTCGGCAGGAATGGCAAAATAAATACAGCTGGTTGTTGAAGACACGTCTCTTAAACAAGGCAAGAAATGCAATATCTGCAATGTGCCAATTATAGGATGTGGTTTTCATATTGAACGATATTCGTCTTCGAAAGAGCATAGAGCAGCGTATGAAAACGCAAAAAAAACTTTGAAAATAATTAATTTTACAAAACGTGACACAGAGTGCCTTGCTGTCGAAACTGAGGCAAAAATATTTGAAATACGCCCTTGTTTATAGCTGAGCATAATTTGCCCTTCCACCATAACCATCCCGGACTCTAAAGTTGTCAAATCAATGTGCATTAACAGAAAAAAGTGCAAAAAATAATTAAAACCTTAACTGGCCCACAAAACACAAAAGAAATTTCGCAAATAAAAAAAAACCATATTTTTCACTTATAATTTTTTCCCGTTTTTTGGGATTTGCTCCTGTTTCTGACTGCGTAATGATGTGTTCTCGCATGGGTAATTGTTAGTTGGACTTTCACGTTTTGGAAATTCTTCAAACCAGTTCATATTATGTACTTCCAAACGATGAATGTTTTAGCAAAAACGTAGTTTATTCAGAAGTTTTTAGCAACTAAAAGTGATGTTTTAACTAAGTTCTGTTATTATTCTCTTCTTTTCATACCAAAAGGTCCTTTTAGATTTGTTATTATCATTTCAAAAGTGGGCGCGTTACTTCATTAACCTTTCATACTTCGTTTCTGCGCTTAATAATTGTATTTTGTATATGCTCCAATATTTGATATTTATTTTTTTTTCATATACAAGTCTAATACAAGTAATATTATAAAATAATATTGGGTGTGATATTTGGAAGACCTCCACCAGGTGTTTTTAGTCGATTAAAGTTACACACTATCGCATTAATCACATGCGATGTCTTTCGATGATTTTCACCTAGCTTCACGCCAAAAAAAAGAAACAGTTTCGATAGTATCGTAAGTGTAGACGTAGAATTCCGTTTAAGTTGTAACCTCTTCTACTTTGTCTCTTTGTTCCGATTGTTTTGTTCATTTTGCACGTATTTTTATTGATCTTCCAAAAATTAAAAAATAAATGAATAACACTCAATTATGGACTACTTATCGATGCCAAAACAAAGAAAAAGTTAAATAGTAAGTATGGTTAAATGAGCAAGTAAAAAGAAACAAGCAAAATTTCAAATTTTTTCGATCATTTCGTTAAGTTTGATAGGTTGAGTTCATTGACTAAAATGAAAAGAAGGCGAAGCAAATGCATTTTCCATTGGTGCCACTTTCGTCTCAGCCCGATTTATAGTTTGCGAGCTACAGTCAGTTTAACTACTAATTTCAAATTAAAATTAAGACCCCGATTTTTAAAAAATCGTATGGTTACTATATTTCACGCTGAGCACATGTCTTTTCCTCTCGTCTCTGTCTGATATTTAGTTCGCGAGCTACACTTTCGTCTCTGTTCGATGTATAGTTTGCGAACTACACTGGCTAGTGCTAGTGGGATGTGGAATCCAAATTAATTTGCATTAAAAACAAAAATTAAAATTTTACGCCATCTATTGGGTAAAAGCATAAAAAGAAATATGATCCAACTCGTTTTTTTCATAAGAGTTAAATCTAACCGGATCACAGACCCATTTCGTTAAATTTGACAGATTGAGTTCATTGACTGAGTTGAAAAGAGGTTCATGACCTCTGGTTTCAAAATAGTATACTAGAACAGTAGTGCATACATAAACCCAATGCGAACTAATGCTTACAATGCTGCCAAAGCGAACCAATCAGTTCGTGCACAACTAAAGCATACAAGCATAAACAACGAAAGAAAAACAAAGAAAGCAGCCGGCACATAAGCAGCTGATGATTGATTTTCTTATATAAAAACATGCATTTTTCTTCTCATATTTTACTATTTTGTGACTTTAATATAGTAGTGACAAAATCCAAAATTAGATATTCATTCAGCGCAGGATATATCTGATATTTAAGTATATATATTATCTTTGAACGAAGAGTATTAAAGGCTGTAGGTATACCCTAAAGTATTCGCCAAAAACGTTGCCTAATGACCTTGAAAAAATCTGTTAAAACGACCCCATTCTACGTCAAAACTATTAATGCTGTTATGACAAAAATGCTGTTATAACACACTATTTGTAAATAAAAAACAAGTAAAGAAACTCTCAAGTTGGTCTAGCCCGACTATGGACTACCCGAAAATCTCCTTCTCAGAAAACGAACACAATCATATTTATTGAAGTTTGGACAGGACAACGTCTGTCGGAAAACATGATTTTTGGAGGTTTTTGCAAAATGATTTAGCTCACTGACGGATTTCGGTATAGCCAAAATATATTGGAAATCATCATAAAATACATCAAGGTTCATTTAAGGATGGGTACAAATGGAACTTTTTTTTTCAAGGCACCTTAATATATATATTTATAATATATTTATAATATGA
Organism: Tetanocera ferruginea; assembly: GCA_958299015.1. Taxonomy (NCBI): domain Eukaryota; kingdom Metazoa; phylum Arthropoda; class Insecta; order Diptera; family Sciomyzidae; genus Tetanocera; species Tetanocera ferruginea. Next base: position 76,353,552 of record OY282640.1, on the reverse strand, counting down.
AAATTTTTGAATTTGAAATTTGTATCAAGACCTTTTTAAATTTATCTTCCATATAGAAAGCGAGTTAAAACTGTTTGCAAAACCGTTATATCAATGCGAATAAGGTCATCTTGAAATATGCAATAGAGCTCTCTGGTGTTTTTTTCTGTATATTTTCTTTAAAAATGATAAATTTGAGTTTTGACAGTTTTTTACGAAATAAGCGCGAATTTTAAAATTCGGCACTATTTTTTTCTAAAAAGCACTATTTTTCTCTCTGATTCGGCACAATCAAAAAAGGTCCAATTCCATCCCTGAAACACACGTATGAGAAAAGTTTGTTCACCTCGATAGTGAGGTGAATATATCAGCTACTAATTTTAAACTTAACCTTTCCACCACATTTTATAGTGATTGACTTCATAAGAACAACAAAAATCTGTAAAGTGCACTTAATATTGTCAAATATTGTAAAAATATATACTGCTGCAGTTTAACTTCATGTTAAATTAAATTCTATACGTGAGAAACCATATTGTTTTCTTTCGAAAAGTACAAAATGATTAGATGAAGTGTAAAGGTTAATAATGTCAGCTGTTGAATTTATGAATGAAATAAATTCTTTCTATTCTGTTGTCAATTGTTGTGTTGCCAATTTATCTTTTTTCGGGCTATAGCTTTTATCATGAAAAAATAACATAACTGCGACCACATGTGCAAGAAATAATAGTTAATGACAGTGAAGTTTTTGGATATGCACATTAGAGTGGGTCGGCCTCCATACAAAAAAAAAAGTTTGAAAAAACCACCCCCTACTTTAGAGTTGACCTCGAGAGGATTCCGAAAACAAAAAATTTTTTTTTTGGACCACCGTAAAAACAGCCAAAATGGTCTTTTTTGCATAACTTAAGCATTACATGTCAGATCTTAAAAAATTATATGTCGTTGAGAAGGGCTTTACGAGCACTACAATGTGTTCTTTAGACATTTTTATTTTTGAGGTCATATTCAATTAGAAAGTACCATTAGCCCGATTTATGCCCCTCTAATTTCTTTTTTTTTTCCCCATTTAATTAAACTCCTTCAAATTTGTTTAATTTGTGTTAAAAAAATTGTTTATCAAGTTTAAAAACAAAGAAGTTATAATAGTTCAAATATTTGATATAATCCTTTTTTTTTATAAAAATTTTACTTTGAGTTTAGTCAACGAACAAGCACATAATATAAACAAAATTGTAAAAGAAACTTAATTAATAATTTTTTTAACACAAATTTGAAGAAGTTTAATCTTATGAGAAAAAAAAAATTAAAGGGGGATAAATCGGGCTAATGGAGCTTACTAGTTGAATATGACCTCAGAATTAAAAATGTTCTAAGAAGGCATTGTAGTGCTCGTAAAGCTCTTCTCAACGACACATATTTTTTTGAGATCTGTCATTTTATGCTTAAGTTATGCAAAAAATACCATTTTGGCTGTTTTTCCGGTGGTCCAAATAAACAAATTTTTTTTGTTTTCGGAATCCTCTCGAGGTCAACTTTAAAATAGGGGGTGGTTTTTTCAAACTTTTTTTTTTTACCCACTCTAATGAACATATATAAAATAATAATAATTAGACCAACATTACTAGGAAATTTGTGGTGTATTTTTAAAATTCATATATGGGAAAAATAGACTTTTTGTGGTAATTTGGTTGGCAACTATGACTAAACACGTACTTAAGTTCTTAAATGTAATTTGCCTGATTCCACACTAATGAGGAACGGAAACATGAATCCTAAAATGCTTTCAATTGAAATAATTTTTGTTTCTCGCATTAAAATGGAGTCTAGAGTTACTCCTGTTGCAAAATTATTTTTAATTTTAATGCTTTTTTATGTATTTTTGACAATTTAACTAAACAAACTAGGAGTTGAGAAAAATTTTAAATATTTTGTTTAGACTTAAAACGTTGAAAACAGCCATCTCTTGATGCACATTCAAAAAAATTAGGTTAGCCATGTTAGCCAAGAACAGTTTATAACAAGGATTGGTTACTGCGTTAACAAAGAAAAAATATTTAAAATTAGTGCTTTTTCAGTGTCACACTCGTCTCAGAAAAATGCTTTAGTTTTCCTAAGAAGCAACATGGGCTTATGATAAGAATGAAACTTTCCTAAAGTAAGGATATTGATATTTTACAGAAATTTGTTAACTTTTTCATTCAATAAATTATTTTTATTCTTCATTTCCGTTACAAGAAGTTGGTCACACCCGGAACGGTTTTCAAAATTTTTTTCTAATAATGCAATTTTTGCAAGTATATGAATAAATTCTTTGATTAAAACTAGTTTTGTGAATACATGTATAGTGAAATCATTTGTATAGATATTAATTTGATCACAAAATCATGCAAAAAATATTTTGCAAAGAATATAAATTTTTTTTATATATATTAAAAAATCCAAATCATTTGTATAGGTATTAATTTGATCAAAAATTCATGAATAAAATTTTTTGCAAAAAAATTTTTTTTTTATATTAATACATTAATTTAAAACATATTTTTTTTAATTTTAGTGTCAAAAATATGTGATGGTTATTATACCCATTAAGTTCTTATATATAATTCCCACATTATTCGCACTCGCACTGATTTCTCACACGAATCTGGCATCTATGGTACTAGCTATACAAATAAGGTAGCTGCAGCGCTGGTTATGCTTTCTTTTCGTTACTGCGGACATTGTCAAAATCAGTTGTGTGGCGAATATATGGCTTGCAGTACATTTCTTTAAATTAATTTTCAATGATGTTAGACTTCAAACACTTTTTAATTGCTTTAATATCATAAAACACGGAAAGAACAATTTTTACAATTTTTAGTTTAAGAAAGACATATTTTACTTCGTTTACAATTTGAAAATTCTTGCTTTCTCACGTCTTTCTCAAAACTTTAAGATTTTATATGAGTTGTCAACTTTGTTTTGACATTTGTGCCAGTACGCTCTCATCTAGCGAGGTTACCTTTAGTTTTTGTATCATGGTTCAGGCAATGTGAACGACTGAGTTGAATGTAAAAGCTTTTTTGTTTAATATGTTAAATTTAGTCTACAGTCAATAATACTAACTAAGGAAGAACAGAATATTGTCCACAAGCATGTTTAAAGACAAAGTTTTAATTGAATTAATCAAAATAATTAGAGTTCTCAGCCTTATTGCTTTGCGTATTTTTCGTGGCAAGACATGTCAACTGTTCTATCTTTTATATCTTCTTAATTTCTACATTAAGTTCTTATGTTAACTGAATTTTAATGACTGGATTCTGATAATTTTATGAAAATACATGACTAATGTAGTTTTTAAACATTAGAGACGAAACAAATGCCAATTAAGCCAAGAAAACACAAAAAAATATTTATTTCACCAAAGCAAATTTTTAAGGAAAACATGAGTAGTTGACAACTCTGATGGCATGAAATATAACAGGACTTGTACAAATCAGTTGTGGTGAATATAAAAAGACATTGACAAATACAACAAGTGTCAAAAATTACAAATTGTGTTTGGCGATAAAGAGTCAAATAAGAAAATGCATGCAACATATTAAAACACATAATCCATACTGTATTTTACTTGCGTACAAACGATGTTCTAGCTTAAAAATGCAGGAGAAGAAAAAGAACGCTTCTTTTTTAAATTTCACCTCAAGTAGTAGGGGTTTGTGTAAAAGCAAAATTTTTAAAAATGTTGACAAATACAACAACTGAAGAAATTGGCAAGCTTTGCAAGCTTGTATAAACAAAAATAAAAGGACTTAAGAAATAGTTAAGGTTGCAAACAGCTTATTGCAACTTAACTTGAATATTTATATTATAATAAATTGGGTATAGGCATGATTTTAAGGGGGTGCAAAGTGATTTCTTGGGCAGTTTGTGGCCGTTGAAGAACAAGAGTGAATTTCAGGGTTGCTTTTTTTGACACACTAATACATAGACCCCTTTTCCACTCGGCAATTTTTCTTGCTGGCAAGTCGAGTTTGTTGGCATCGGGACGTGACGAAAGGGGACGACTACAGACTTGCTCGTACGGCAATTTTTCTTTTGTGCTGCTCTTTCTTTGAAGTTTCACTTTAGTTTTTTCAGAATTGCTCAAGAAAACTTGCTGAGTGGAAACGCAAACGGCAAGTTCAAAAGAGAATTGAAAACTTGCTGGCAATAAAACTTGCCGTGTGGAAAAGGGGACATACAAACCTCTTTTGAGGTTATGGTTTTCAAGTTTCCCATCTTGTTATCTTTGCTGTTCGATGCTACAGGAATACTTCCGCTTCAACAAAAGTTCTATGAACGCCAAAAAACAAAATATACAATATTTTCGACCAGGAGCATGATAAAGTAACAAGGTAGGCGCCAGCTGTTATTGCTGGATTTATAGTTTGACATATATAGGCATTTCAGCTTTGTTAGTGTACAAAAGCTGTGTTTTTTAACAAGCGAGTTGTAAAAAAACGCTCGCTTATCATATGTATACTCGCTTAAATAACACAGGAAACTGTAAGTCGCTTATAAATTTGCCGACCAAACGAAAAAAATGCTTCCAAGTTATGTTTCAATAATTGTGTAAATTTCCCATAAAGGTGGCAACAGTTACTTATTGACAGTCAAGAGTGATTCACGAAATTAAAATTTTTTTGTACCGAATACTCTTAACGAAATATTCAAAGTTTATTTTTGATTTAATGCACATACGTACCAAATTTTATCTCTGTACGTTAATCATGAGCTTATTTGTTGAGTTTTAAATTTTTGGTTGCATGGAAGTGAGCGTGTCCGTAGGCAGATGACACCCATTTTTTAAAAAACATCTTTGTTTTGATATAAAATACATACGTTCCAAATTTAATCTCTGTAGGTTAAACATGAGCTTATTTATTGAGCTTTTAATTTTTGGTGTGCATGGGAGGTGCGCGTGGCCGTGAGCGGATGACATTCATTGTTCGAAGACGTCTTTGTTTTGATATAAAATACAAACGTTCCAAATTTTATCTCTGTAGGTTAATTATAAGCTTATTTATTGAGTTTTTAATTCTTGGGTGGTATAGGAGGTGGGAGTGGCCGTGAGTGGATGACATCCATTTTTTAAGACGTCTTTGTTTTGATATAAAATACATACGTACCAAGTTTTATCTCTGAACGTTAAACATGAGCATATTTATTGAGTTTTTATTTTTTGGTTGTATGGGAGGTGGGCATGATATAATATACTTACATACCAAATTTTATTGTTGTAGGCTAATTATGAGCTCATTTAAATGAGTATGAATATTTTCCAAAAATATTCAAAAGTGCAAATCCTTGGGTTCATATGCGTTTAATTCAATTATCTCAACTCCTTCTTCTTTTACTGTGTATTCAGACAACACACAGACGGACAGACGGACGGACGGACGGACGGATGGATGGACGGACGGTCATGAATACCTCGACTCACGAGGTGACCCTGATCAAGAATATATATACTTTTCTATACCGGACTCGCTTCATTCTATGCGTTACAAACGTTTGCACAAAGTGAATATACCCTGACCTTCCAGATAAATTTATATAATCACAAATAATAAAAATTAAAGAACTTTTCTGCTTTCCCTCTCATAAATTCTGGCTGTTTATTTATTTCTTGTCGAAATTTGTAAGCTGATCATCAGAAATGTTTTTGACACAAAATATCAGTCAAAATTTTCACGCAACAAATAAATGGATGTTGCCAGCGAAATTTCACACAAACGAACGTAGTACCTACTAAGCTTAAGACTTTTTTTTTATTTTTATATTTTGTACCGAAAATTGTGATCCTAGAGTAAACAATCGATTGTTTGCGGCAGGAGTGTTATAGCTTATTAGTTAATAAAGGTTTAGGGTTAATTTGAATATTGCGAATAAATATTAAACACAAATAAAGAGTGCTATTTTTTTATTGAATTCGCTACGGTTCTCAAAGAGCACTATAGCTGAAACCGGTCGGAATTGGGTGAATCGCATGGCGCCCAAATTTAACAACTACAACTATGCCCAAAAATGTGATTTTTTTATCCAAAAATGTGATTTTTTTATTCTTTTTCTTCAATTTAATAGTGATGAAAATTTCAATGTTTTTCGGAAAGACCGCAATTATGCGGACACTGACCAATCACGCGTAGGTGGGGTACTCATCGCAGTTCGCACTACGTATCTCTTTACGGAGTTTCCTCTGCTAAATAATTCTATTGAGCAAATATATGTAAAGGTTGATTTTCCTGTTATGTGGTGACCGTGGCATGCAGGTTAAGTGTGTGGCTTAGCATGTTCGGAGCCCGGGTTCGATCCCCAGCCGCGGCGAAAAGTTTTTTTCAATAAAAAATTTTTCTGATCGGTCACCACCTCTGTGCAGACAATGGCAAACCTCAGAGAGTAAATAATGCCATGTAAAGCTTCTTGAGAACATGAACTTTAGCCGTTGGGAGACGGCATAAAACATTAGGTCCAGTTCTTGGTCAATTGTGTGAAAACATTTAATAGCATACCCAACACAATTGATCATAAGAAGCTCGGTCAAAGTCATTTCAAGGGCTGAAATGGCCAATTTGTTTTTTTTTTGTTTTAGTTTTCCTGTTAATAAAAATACTTTTTATAAAAGTATGCATATTGTTTTGTCGTATATTCCTCCAAACTCAAGAGTGAGATATATTCATTGTACTTCGTCAATAATTTGAATATAATTGAAAACTTTAATGTTCACGATTTAATAATACTAATTATTAGGTCATTTGAATTAAGGTAATATTTACTGGGAATACTCACATTTTAATTTAGGTAATATTTACTGGAATATTCACAAGATACTCAAAAATGGCTACCATGAAATTTGTTTACTAATAAATGCGCAGATTTTATTGACTCGATTCTGTCACTTGGCTTAAGTCAAAATAATAATGTTAAAAATTCTATGAAGGGGACGTGACACCTTCAAAAAAATTTCTTTTAATGTTTTAAAATGCCTATAAGTTGAATAAAAAATAAGATATCATTAAAAATGTTTTTTAATTTTTTTATTTGCATATATGGCTAATGGAATTACTTTAAAAAACATCAAAAAACCATGGCAGGTGTGATTACGACTCACTGAGGCATCGTAAAAAACAGAAACGGGGTTTTTATCAACATCAAAACCACCATGGATAGACAAATGTACAATAACATATTAAATTTTCAGTACGATCGGTTGAGTAGTTTTTGTTTTATCACGCCAGCCATGATTTTTTTAATATTTAAAAAAAATTCTAGTAGCAATATATGTGATTAAAATAATGAAAAACAATATTATTTGCGTAATTTTTTTTCCAACAAATATATTTGTAATTTTTCAAAATTTTATTCAACTTATACGCATTTTAAAACACTAAATTCAAAAAATTTTTGAAGGTGTTACGTCCCCTTAATAGAATACTAGATATTGTATTTGTGGATACTGAGTTGAATAGTATACTATTGTGAATAATAGTATTCACCACACAGCACTAGAAATAACTTGTAATATATCTTCTTATGATGTTATTGATCAGGACGATACGTTATTTGTATTCGATTTCTTAGCTGCCGATTATAATGCTATTAACAATTTCTTAAAAAGTGTCCAATGGAGTCTTCAACCTTCGGACAATTTATTGGATTAATTTCAGTTATAAATGAATCATTTTTAAATTTTGTACCTTTAAAAAAGGTAAAAAAAGCCAAATATAGCAAACCTTTTTGGTTTACTAAGCAAATACAAAATTTGAAAAACATATTTAATAAAAAAATATAAAAAAAGCAAAGTTAATCCTTTGTTCAGAGATGAATATTTAAGAGCTAAAAAAGAATACGATTTCTCAAAAAAATATCTATATCGACAATACATTCAAAATATTGAAACTATGAACTATGATTGATGAGACTATGATTCCTTATCATTCGACTTCTTTAATATAGTCATGGAGAAGATCATCCAAGCTACTGACCTGAGACGCAGCGGCACAATTTTCTATAAGAGTGTTATGCTGCTGGCGTATGCTGATGATATTGACATCATTGGCCAAAATACACGTGAAGTCAGTGCAGCATTCTCCAGGCTAGAAAAAGAGTCAAGTCGAATGGGTCTTGCAGTGAACGCAGATAAAACGAAGTATCTTGTGTCAACAAACAAACAGTCCCAGCGTCTTGGTTGACAACACCTCTTTTGAGGTAGGGAAGGACTTTGCTTACCTGGCATCCAGCATTAACTCCTCCAACGATATCAGTATTGAGATTAAGCGAAGGCTAACTCTTGCCAACAGGTGCTACTTTGGGCTCAGTAGGCAATTGAGAAGCAGAGCTCTCTCTCGACGAACAAAACTGACGCTCTATAAGTCAATAATCATGCCCGTCCTACTATACACATCACAAACCTGGACGTTGAGCCGCTCTGATGAAAGGAATTTGGGAGCGTTGGAGAGAAAAATCCTTCGCAAGATCTATGGTCCAATCTGCGTCAATGGTGAGTACCGAATACCGAATAAACGACGAAGCTCCAGCGAAAAAATATTGGATTCGGTACCCAGCCGTGGCCAACGCAGACGAGGAAGACCGCATCTCCGTTGGAAAGACCAGGCATTGGATAACCTGACAACGCTTGGAGTTTCCAACTGGTGCCAGCAAATTCTTAGACCAGGCCAAAACCGACCAACGGTTGTAAACGTCATCTAAGTAAGTAAGTAAGTAATAAACAGAATATTGTAAATTATAGACCAATTTTAAAACTGCCCTTGATCCCCAAGGTCTTCGAATCGCTTGTTAAAGAGCGTATTTATGCTAATGTTAAGAATTATTTATCAGATTGCCAACATGGATTTATGAGTGGAAGATCAACTACTTCAAATCTAGCCTTATTTGCGAACTATGTCAGAAATGAAGTGGAAAGTGGTAATCAGGTAGATGTGATCTTTACAGACAGTACAGCACAGTATTCTATTAATGAAATAAAGGCAAATGGGGTTCCATTCCTCGCTGCTAAAATGGCTCAAAAAATATTTGACGGACCGTAAACAGTTCGTTCAAGAAGGTCAAATCAGCCAAGACTGTTTTTAATTACTCAGGTGTTCCGCAAGGGAGTCATCTAGGTCCAATTCTATTTCAGCTCTTTATTAATAATTTGCCGAGTTATCTCAAGCATTCTGCCTGCTTAAGGGGGGAAATGACAATGGCCGTTTTTTAAATCGATTTTTTTATAATTTTGTATATTATTAAATATTCTTAAAAAATTGAATGGAAAAATGTCAACGGGTTCAAAAGTTACAGCTGGATTAGTGAGAGCACATTTTTCAACCTTTTTTTCTTTGTTCACAAACTTTGAACGCGTTTATCTTGAAACCATGTTTTTCGTACTGGTTGCGGCACTAGCGGGTTAATTTTTTGACGAAATTTTTCTTTTTTGTATTTTTTTAAACTTGATTCGCTATCGTATGACACGAGCTTTTTTTCAATTTTTTTAGATTTTTTATGAATTTTTAAAATCAATATTTTTTTCGAAAAAATACACTTTAAATTTGGAACATCACCAAAAATTGAAAAAAAGCTCCTGTCATACCATAACCAATTTTGTTAAAATTTAAAAAAGTAATTTTTTTCCAGATCGGATAATTTTTGCGACTCCCAGCGCTGCAACCACGAGGCCCCATTTTTTTCTCTGCCGCCAGTTTGCATCTCTATAAAACCATGTTGGAGTGAAAAATATATTTTTTTGGAAAAAAAAAATTTTGGAAAAATGTTTGTTTTTGAATGAGTTATGAATTTTGAAAAAAGGCCTGTTTTCTTTGCCGCGAATGTTATGTCCCACCTTAAGCTCGTCACAGAGGCGTCAGTGTGTGCTGCTTCTGCAGAACGAAGAAAAGGAATAATGTTTTCTATGTTGGAAGGACGTTCAAAAAGGCCGAAATTCGAAACAAAAAGCGATTTTTAGTCCTTTACAGGATCTAATAAAATGTTTGTTCTTATTTGGTTAACTGTAGTAGTTTCAAAAATACGTTAAAAATACTTTCATACAAAGAATTAAAACATATCAAATATTAAATAACAAGTAGATTCACTTTGAAAAAAACTGTTATGTCTCGTCAGAGCATTTGTCAACAGAGATGACAGGGATGACAGGGATGAGTTCTGTGTTTTTATAAGATAGGAATTGATTGCTCGATTTTCTTTTTAAATCAACCATTAATGGGTCTCCAGTACAAAAGTTGATAAAAAATCCGCAAAAATGCAATTCGGGGGACGCCAAAATTGGTTCAAATAAAAAAAACTTACACCAATTGAAAGGATTTTTCATGTACTATTTAATTTTGGTACCGGAATTGGGGAAAAGATTTTTCCCATACAAGTCGATACACTCTAATATATTTATAATCTTATGTAACCGAATTTGTATTTATCTGATAGACTTGTTTCGACAGATGAATAAATAAATTAATAAATAAATAACTAGTGTTCGACCGAATATTCGGTTTCGGTTTCGGCCAGTTTCGGCCCTTTTAATCAGCTTCGGCTATTCGGCATCAATATGGCCGAAACCGAAACTGAATACTCTGTCGGACACTACTAATTCGGTTTTTTCATATATTTCAATCGTAGATGTATGTTCGCTTTTATCAAAATTTTTAATTGTGTTAAGTAGAAAAAAAATGTGAAACTCACAGTTATTTGTATCTCACAGTTAGATTAATGTATTTTGTTTGGTTTTTTAAATGCAGACAAGCTCTTTTTTTTTAGACTATAATATTAAGTTATTTAGCTTTAAATACAAAAAAGTTCCTTAAAGTGGTATTAAAAATTATCTCTTTATTTATTATTTTAAAGTTGAACTTTAATATTCAAAGAATATTTATCATGGATATACGTTATTAAGGGTATTCATGCAAATGGGCAATACCCTTATAAATGTTATAAACCGGATAAGTATATCAGCCTTATAAATGAAATGTATGGACAACCGTTTTCACAAACCAGATATATTTGCACTACGATTTAGGTGAGCAATCGATCTGGCAAACTTATACCAGCAATCAGCTGTTTATATGCATGCTGAAAGTTAGCTGTTAGCAAGTTAACAGCTGACATATATCTGCAAATGCAAAATCAACTTTAGGTGACGTTCACACAATCTGCCTGATAAAAATAACTAATTGCCCGAAATATAAGCTTGCCACTTTGCATGAATACCCTTATTATAATTTGTTTGAATTGTTATGTTTTTGAAAGCTTTTAACAAAAAATTTTAAAAAATAAAATGTTTTTTAAAAAAATGTTCATGTAGACATTCAGTTTTGGTTTCGATTTCGGCCGAATTTACAAAAATGGCCGAATTTCGGTTTCGGCCATAATTTTGGTTTCGGTCGGACACTATAAATAATGTGCAGTCCCACGAGAAACGGTCGGGCCCCTCAATAACTAGCGGTAAATTGAGCAGGGTTATGAGGGTTTGCGCTGTTTCTGCTTTTCTAGAGAGCGAAACGTTATCGGAAAAGGGCGGGGGTCACCGTTGATTTGAGCAAGAAGGTATCAGTAGAGTTGGCTAATTACCGTTTTGCTTAAAACGGCTGTGATAATCGAACGTATTTAGAAATTTGCAAATATGGAACGAAGATAGTCGGGCTGCTAGACTCTGGGGATACTAGTTCTTTGATTGGAGGTCCGAGTAGGGATATTCTGGGCTTAAAGAATCTTCGTCTTCGGGTATATCGGGAAGAGTTTGTTCCAGTTCCGAAGAATGCCTATGGGTCTTTCAAATGCCCCTAGAATGTGGCAAAGTTTTATTGATAAAGTGTTGCGTCCTGAGCTAGATCCCTTTTTTTTTGTATCCCTGGACGATGTCATAATTGTCACAGACATTTTTGATAAACATTCGGAGATATTAAAGAAGAATCGTTCAAGGATATGAAGGAAAAGCTTATAAAGGCTCAGATTTTAACTTGTCCCGATTTACTCGTCATTTTTTTTACATACCGAAGCGTCTGGGTTCGGTATAACGCGGTTTTAACTCAGAAAGAGGAAAACGAGGAAAGCGAGAAATTGGTGTGTTATTTAAGCCGAACCTTGTCGTGAACAGAGAAAAATTTCTCGCCTATAGAGTGGGAATGTCTGGCAGTTTTATGGTCTATCGAAAAACTGCGCTCATATCTCGAGGGTACTACATTTACGGCTCTCACCTATCATCATTTGTTAGTCTGGTTGCAAAATCTTAAAGATCCGCAAGGGCGACTCGCTAGGTGGGCGGTTCGTTTGTACCAATATGACTTTAAGATAGTTCATCGGAAGGGGAAAGAGCAATTAGTACCAGACGCACTCTCAAGAGCTGCTAGAGGAAGCTGTTGATAGCATCGAAGAGGATAAGTGCTTCACGAATATTGCAAGAGGTGAAAAGCAATCCTGACAATTTTTCGTCATGGAGAATCGAGGGCGATAAATCGGTATATTTCACCGTATTTCAATATATTTATTAAATTATTATTATATCCGACCAGCGGCGATGAGGAAAACCGTTTGAAAATGGTGGTACTAAAAAGACGTACAAAAAAGACATGGAGGGGTCAAATCGACTCTTGGAAGAGCGCAGTTGAAATATTTTTGGCCGCGAATAAAAGAAGACATAAGAAAGTATGTTCGCAATCGTCAAGTCTACCAAACTACAAAGCCTGATTTGCAAAAGCCAAGGGAATTTTATGCAATCTAGGACTAACGCGGTGAAAAAACGTTTTCAAACGAAAAACGTGAAAAAACGTAACGCGGTGAGTTTCGTTTTATGCTTCAATAAGGACGGTTGCTTGAAGTGAAGTGGAATGCAAATACAATCAAAACACATAAATTATAATTTATATTCTAAAAAAAATGTCACAAAATACGCAAATACTGTGATATATACGTTTGTTTACTGATTTATACACTGTTTGTGCACAAAGTACTTATAAACAATTAATAAGTTTTGTATGAACAAAGTTTTTACACTTAAAGAGAGAAAAAAAAAAAAAAACAAACAAAAAACCCGCGCAAAATTAGCTATACCCGAAGTGCAGAACACTGATTTGTGAGTGCATTTGGTGAGTGTGTATTGATCCACTCTCACTTAGGTAAACAAATAAACTTAAATCAAAGGCTGCACCTTTAATTGCTAAATTAAAAAGCTAAAATCTAAATCATTAAATATGCCTTGTGTATGTTCAACGAAGGTTGAGCGTCATGACGAAAAAATAAAGTGTGTAAAATGCAATGAGTATTTCCACTGTCATTGCGTTAATTTAAAAAAAAGTGACTTAGAATTCATGAAAGTTAACAAACAATTCTACAAGTGTAATGCCTGTCTATCGGCTCGGCGCTCATCTCTCCACTCGCCACCTATTGCCACTACGAAGCCGTTGATAATACATGCAAACACAGCATCTACTCCTACATCTACTAACTCACGCGAAGAACAAACTTGTCAACTCGAAAGCAGCGAACTTTCAGCAACATTTCAAAATGATTCTAACTCAAATTTCTCCATTGTTAAGTTGATAGAGAACCAGAACAAAATGATGGATGCTCGATTTGCCAAGCAGAGCGAACAAATCACTTCACAAATCAATCTTAAACTCACCACTGCTATCCAGGAAAGTGAGAAACGCATATTAGACGAGCTGCACCGCAACGTTACGGAATTAAAAAAAGACTTGAATGACGTCACTGCAAGAGTTACTCTACTTGAAAAAAATTCAGCTGTTATTGTTGCTCTCAAGACTGAGATTGATGCTCTCAAAGCTCAGCTCGCAAAACAAGAGAATTCCTCTGTCGCTTGTGATCTTCGCGTTAATGGAATCCCTTTCACCAATGAGGAAAACCTTCACAATATTTTCCATCAAATTTGCGAATCTATAAACACTGCACCACTAAAAATCAAAAGTATTTTTCGTTTAAAAAATTCAAAATCATCACGCACTTATCTCGACGCGCCAATAATTATTAAACTCGAAACGCCACATGAACGTAATCTCTTATTGAAATCAATTGCTGTTGAATTAGTACATTTTTAATTGAATTGGCAACCCGAAATTATTCCTTAATAGTTCTCATATCCATTTTCTTATATTATATACTTTTAGTCGTTAAGTGAACAATAAACTGAATACACACGAAATCTGTCTCGCGTCTTTTTCTCTTAGTAGCTAAGAAATATACAATTAGCGATCCAGGACTCCAACAAAGGTTATGGGCCCAGTTGGACCAGTAACTAGGAGTAAAAGCCAACCAGATCCAAAGAAGCAGATTTCTAATAAAAGGGACTCAACAGACGACGACGAAGTATTTGAAGATTCCATAGACGAGCAAAAACCAAAGCTCGAACAACGGCAAGTTCCGCAAAGTCCGAAAATAACTGTCGCGCAATCAAGTTTTTTCTATATAGAGATGTCAAGTGGTTTGTACGCAATTGAAAAGCTTGATGAACAAAATTATGATTCGTGGTGCATCCAAATGCGTGGAGTTTTAATACATTCAGACCAATGGAAAGTTGTGTCAGGTCGTTATGCACGTACTGACGCTAATGCTTCAGAGTGGGACTCTTTGGACGAAAAAGCGCTTGCGACGATGGTTTTGTCAGTCAAACCAACGCAATTAAATCATATTAAGAATTGCAAAAAGTCTAAAGATGCATGGTTGAAACTAGAGTCGATATACAAACCAAAAGGGCCAGCGAGAAAAGTCACCCTCTATAAAAGTTTGCTCAATCTCCGTTTGTCGGATGATGGTAGCATGCCACAATTCTTAAATTCGTTTACAGACATAGTAGAAAAATTGGCAGAGGTCGGTATCGATATAAGCAGCGAGATGTTGGTCATTATTCTTTTATCTACCTTGCCGAACCAATTTGAAAGTTTTGTTATTGCGATGGAGACGAGGGACGAGCTGCCGGAGTACAGTTTATTAAAAGTAAAGCTTCTAGAAGAATATGAACGCAGAAATAGCCGCAACTACAACAACAACACCGATAGCAATCAGCACGCATATTCAGTTCAAAGCAACAACAACGATAAAAAGAACATGCGAAATGACAGGAGCAAAAATTCTAACGAAAATAGTGTAAATCAAAATAAATCGAAAAACAGTGTGAAGTGCTATAAATGTCATAAGCGTGGACATTATGCAGCTAATTGCAGGTCGAGAAATTTAAGAGAACAAAAAGAAATAAAAGAGCACTCTTATTATGCAGCTTTATTGGCGTCGACCAACAACAACAATAATAATCGTTTGGAATGGGTTGTAGATAGTGGCGCGACGTCGCATATATGCAATAACAGATCTCTTTTTACATCAATGCAAAAAATAGAGGAAAAGGTTTCAATACCTGGAAATCAAATCGCAACAGCAATTGGAAAAGGCGATGTTAAAATAATAACAGAATGCGGCAGCTTGGTGCTGAAGAACACTCTCTTCGCTCCTTCATTTCAACATAATTTTTTCTCTGTCATGAAATGCGTTCGAAATGGTGCTAAAGTGACGTTTACTGGTGACGGAGCTGTTATTCAAAACAAAAGTGATGATGAAATTACAATAAAAGCAGGGATTAAAAATGACTTATTTGTGTTTGAAAGTACAATTGCATCAGCATTTTCGTGTCTTGTAAATAAAAATAAATGGCACCTGAGACTCGGACACGTGAATAACGCATGCCTGCAGCAAATGACATCGAAAGGAATTGTACGAGGAATAGAGCAAGCACCAATATCTGAAAATAGTTCATGTATTGCGTGTTTAAAAAGCAAAATCTGTGCGCTGCCATTCCCACAAAAGGCTGAAACGTACGCCGAGAATATTTTGGATTTAGTGCACATGGACGTGTGTGGGCCATTTAATGTCCAGTCAGTCGGTGGATCGAAATATTTTCTTACCATAATCGATGACAAATCAAGAAAAATGTTCGTGTACTTTCTTAAATCGAAAGATCAAGTGCTAGAAAACTTTAAATCGTTCAAGACGATGGTAGAACATCAAACCGACAAAGTGGTACGTATAATTAGAAGCGATAACGGCGGCGAATTTCTTAATAATGAATTTGATAAGTATTTAAATGAATGTGGAATATTAAGACAGCTAACTACTCCTTATACCCCACAGCAAAATGGCATAGCTGAGCGAGCCAACCGAACAATAGTCGAGATGGCTAGAACAATGCTAGTGCAAGCAGGACTAAGCGAAAAATTTTGGGCAGAGGCGGTTGCCACCGCAGTTTATCTCCGAAATCGCATACCAACAAAAGTGATCGGTGCCACCACTCCTCATGAAGTATGGTATGGTCGAAAGCCTTGCGTTCAACATCTGAAGGTATTTGGATGCTTGGCAATCGCATTAGATAAAACTGAAAACCGAAAGTTTCGACCAAAAGGGAGAGAATGTATCATGGTTGGCTACTCACGAAAATCAAAAGCTTACCGCTTGTACGACATAGAGGCTGGAAAGGTCGTCATAAAAAGAGATGTAAAGTTTGACGAGGATATTTTCATGGGTAAGGATGGTTCAGTTGCAATAGATATGATGCGGTCAATTCCAAATAGAAGTTTGCAGAAAAATGAGGAAGCGATGATATCAGCGGAAGCAGCAACATCAGATGGCGAAAACTTCGAGGAGAATCTGGAACGTATTAGTATGAACGCCCAAAACCCAGGAAAACGTGGACGACCAAAGATTATTCGTTCTGGGAGGCCGGGGCGACCACGTAAGGTGCACAATAGCGTAAATTTAATAGCGGAAAAAATAATTATACCTGAGAGCGTAAGTGAAATTGCCGGCAGCCAACATGCTGAGCAATGGCGAGCAGCTATGAAAGCTGAAATAAATTCCTTAATTGAAAATAAAACGTGGTCTTTAGTTGATATGCCACGAAATCAAAAAGCAATTGCTTGCAAATGGATTTTTGATGTGAAATCCGACAAAGACGGACATATTGATCGTTTTAAAGCTAGATTGGTTGCGAAAGGATGCAGCCAAAAATACGGTTTAAATTATACAGAAACATTTTCACCTGTAATTCAATACGCAACGATTCGAATGCTATTGGCGCTAGCAGCGACTCATAAAATATACCTGCATCAATTGGATATAACAACAGCATATCTTCACAGCGACCTGAGTGAGGAGTGTTATATGCAACAACCGGAAGGCTTTGTGGATGAAAATCATCCGGAACGTGTTCTACGCTTACAAAAAGCAATATACGGCCTCAAGCAGTCTGGACGTGAGTGGCACATGACACTTGAAGCAGTTTTAAAGACCATGGGATTTACATCATGCAAAAATGAGCAATGTTTATATATTCGACATATTCAAGGCAAGTTGTGTTTCATTGCAGTATATGTTGACGATCTCGTTGTAGGTAGCCAGGATTTAGACGATATAAACATTATCAAATCTAGTTTGGCAAAAGAGTTTAAACTTGTTGATAAAGGGCCGATTTCATACTTTCTTGGATGGGAAATCGAACGATGCGGAGATACTGGGGCCATTTCAGTATGTCAAGCCAAATACATACGCAGTTTGTTGGAACAATATGGCATGATTAATTGTCGTTCCGTATCCACGCCGTTGGATCCTGGCTATAGGCTAACAGACGTTGATGAAGAAGATGAAGTTGACAGGACTGCGTACCAGCAATTAATTGGTGAACTGTTATATTTAGCCATATCAACGCGTCCAGACATTCTGCATTCTGTGAGCAAATTGGCACAGTACAATTCTAATCCGACAGCTAAGCACGAAGTTGGTGCCAAGCATATTCTTCGTTATTTGGCGAAAACAATTAATTTAAAACTACGGTATAATGGCGGTAACGCGCCAATAGAGGGATACGTTGACGCAGACTGGGGCGGCGACACCCGAGACAGAAAATCTTATTCTGGGTACGTATTTATACTAAGCGGTGGTGCTGTATCATGGCAAAGCAAGAAGCAGAGTGCTGTAGCTTTGAGTACAACAGAAGCGGAATACTACGCATTATCGACCGGTGTTAAAGAGGGCATATATCTTAAGCGGCTGTTAGAGGAAATTGGTTTTAGTGCTGTCAAGAAGCCTATATTGATTAGAAGTGACAACATAAGTGCTCAGCAACTAGCTAAGAATCCTGTATACCGCTCGCGTACTAAGCACATAGACATTCGCTACCATCATGTGCGAGATGAGATCTCTAATGGAAAAGTTGAATTGGCATATATTGCATCTGGCGATATGATCGCAGATGTACTTACGAAAAACTTAACTAAAGACAAACATCTTAAATTTGTTCGCCTAATGGGTCTAACAGAAAACTGATTTTTTTAATTGTTTTTTTTTTGTGTTTGAAAATATAAAGATATATTCGGGTTGAGAGGAAATGTTGAATTAGTACATTTTTAATTGAATTGGCAACCCGAAATTATTCCTTAATAGTTCTCATATCCATTTTCTTATATTATATACTTTTAGTCGTTAAGTGAACAATAAACTGAATACACACGAAATCTGTCTCGCGTCTTTTTCTCTTAGTAGCTAAGAAATATACAATTAGCGATCCAGGACTCCAACAATTGCTCTATACCGTCGCGCCAATAAATCAACACTAACTCTCTACCACGCTGGTTTCCAATCGAATCAACCAATTTACATAAACGAAAGCTTAACAAAAACAAATTATGCCATCTTACAATCTGCTTTACATTACAAAAGAAAAAAACAAATAGCGGCAGTTTTTAGTCTCCGTGATTTAGTCTTCATTAAACTTGTAGAGGGTAGCAAAGCAGAATGTGTGGAAAGTATGCTAAACTTAGATGCTCTCGTTGGCTCTGTCCCCAAAACAACAAAAGCTCCCCGACTGCAGATCATAGCAACAATTACAGCAGCCAATATCGTAATGAGAATAATCTTTTTCGTGACTCTCAACACTAATGCTACTACCATTCATCTCATATGAATCTCATAGAATGTTATGATTGCCACCTATCAACATTTTTGCTCTCATTCTGAGGAACTATGCTTTTTTATATTATGTTGCGTTAAGTCTCTTTGCTTAAACTACTATTTTAAATTTTATCTTATACCTAAATTTTCTTATTTTATTTTTGATTTAAGAAGTTCTACACATGATTCACTGCGAATTTTATTGTTATTTTTGAAAATTGCAAGCGTTGGTTTCAAATGTTCATATTGTAATGGGTGCTGGGGGTAATGAAATTTTCAGTTCCAAAGACAATGTCTATCATCTCGTTCGAATACTCTCAAAACAACGTAGTGGTCACATAAATGCGCAAAGCTTATTACATAAAATGGATGAGCTTAGGTATATCTTCGAGGGTTCTGATGTCGATATAATCTGCATATCTGAGACATGGTTTAACTCGGAAATGCCCAATGCATTACTTAAATTGAACGGTTTTCGTATCTTTCGCGCGGACCGACAAGGGCATGCAGGTGGAGTTGCAATTTATGTGCGAAACAATATTAAGTGCGAGCTTGAATGTAAATCTTCTGCTGATAGTGCGGTTGAGTATGTGTTTATCTCCTTAACAAATAGTAATCAAAATATGCTTGTTGGTTGTGCTTATCGCCCTAATCGAACTGTGGATACCTCATCACTTTTGGGTACTATTGAACATATATCGTGTTCTTTTTCGAATATCATTATCGCCGGTGACTTCAACAGCAATTTGCTGTTGGAACATCACTTAACGGATGATATGCAGTACTTAGGTCTTTATCCAGTTAATAGTTCTACACCTACGCATTTTACTAACTCAAGTGATACCCTAATAGATATCTTTTTTGTTAATGACAAAAATAAAACTCTCCTCTATGATCAACTGGCTGTACCTATGTTTTCAAAACACGATCTAATATTTTTAGCCTATAATTTTCAATTCAAAGACACTTCAACTTCGTTTAGTTTCCGAAACTTTAAGCAAATTAACTACCATCAACTTAGACAAGAAGTGCTTAGGATCAACTGGCGTTCTATTTATGGTATGTCATCGGTCGATGATCAAGTAAATTTCTTGCAACATAATTTAAATAAACTATTTGATGAACATGTACCAATTTCAACTAAAAGCCTTAAATTAAAAAAAAAACCCTGCTTCAATAGCTCAATACAAAGACTCATAGTTAAGCGTAACGTTGCGTACAAACGATGGAAGCGGTTCAAAACACCCGAACTTTATGCAGAACTCAAACGATTGAAAAGAAAAGATTTTATTTACAAATATGACCTTCTCACTGATAGACAGTCCGGGTTTAGAGCTAAACGTAGTTGTGTTACCGCGCTTATTGATGTCACCGAGGACATCCGAATAGGATTGATGACAATAATGTAAACTTTTTAGTCCTTTTAGATCACTCGAAGGCTTTTGACACTGTAGACCACACTATCCTATACACCAAATTACGAAATCTTTTTAATTTTTCATCAACAGCAGCAAACTTACTGCAGTCTTATTTGTCTAACAGATCGCAAGCAGTATGTGCAAACTCGCTCACATCTGAATTCTTGCCTGTTAAAAGAGGAGTTCCTCAGGGATCAGTCCTTGGCCCTCTCCTATTCTCGATATACATCAATGACCTTCCCAAGATTTTAAAAAATTGTAAAATTCATATGTATGCGGATGATGTGCAGGTATATACAAGTTGTAGTCGTGATTGTGTATCTAACTGCATATCAGGTGTTAACGAAGATTTATCTCGCATTTATATGTGGGCATATGAAAACGGTTTATGCCTTAATCCAAACAAATCTAAGTGCTTAGTCGTAACTAAAAAACTGATGGACATTGCGCATTTTCCAAGTATTATGCTAAACGGTTGTCCAATTGAATTTGTAGATTCTACTAAAAATCTGGGCGTTACTTTCAATAGAACTTTGTCATGGAGTACACACATTAGATGTACAGTTTGCAAGGTTTATGGAATGTTACGTGTACTTTATGTAACTCAATCTTTCACTCCTCTGAGAATTAGACTACTGCTAGCAAAGTCGTATCTTTTACCCACTCTTCTTTACGGATGTGAGTTATTTGCCAATTGCGATTATGCTTGCAAGAATAAAATGAATGTGTTATTTAATAACATCGCAAGATACGTGTTTCGATTGAATCGTAGAGATCATGTTTCCAGTTATGCCAGAAAAATCTGCAACATGACCTTTGAGGATGTACTGAAGTTTAGATGTCTGCTACTACTGCAAAAGGTGATATATTCTGGTGAGCCCGCAAATTTACGTGGTAGATTGTTATTCTCGCGATCGAACCGGGTAAATACTTTAATTCAATTTCGGCATTTTTGCTTAACTTCTGAAAGGCAATTCTATATCTACGCTATACGTCTTTGGAACTCCTTACCCAATGAACTTAGATCAGTTTCCAACGTTTTGCAATTTAAAAACAAATTGTTTCATTATTTCTCCTCACTGCAATAAATTTAAAATATATATCAGATAGTTTTAAGCAAGTAAATTACAACATTTCCTTAGCTATTATTTCTTCTATTCTTTATTTTGATAATTTTTCTATTAATTGTGTACTTTTTAATTTTAAACCTTAGTGCGACAGGAAAATTTTTAATTTAATTTGCTGGCCGAATACTTTTTAATAAATTACGAATTTGTGCTTTTAAAAATAATAAATAAATAAATAATATTTATTAATTCATAAATTTAGCTTTTAAGTTATATATTTTTTCATATGCTAAAATTTTATATACGAAGCTAATACTTTAATTATAAGGTTTTTATTTAAGAATCTTGTTCTCAACTAAATAAATAAATGAAATGAAATGAAATGAAAATGAAAAAAAAACCATGGTCGATGCTGAGCACAGATTTGATTTCTTGCCATTGCGATCCGCTACAGCTAAGTCGGTGTGTCAAGCCTTGTAGTACGAGAACACAGCTATGATTGACTTTCACCCATCTGTTTTCCGAATGAAAAGTATTTTTTAGTAATTATAATGTAAAACGGTCACTGTCAGGACATTTTGTCCATACAGAAGGTGGTAGCGGTCGTTATAAAATAAACCTGCTTCAGCGTTGTTTAGGATGTGTACGGCCAAAATGTTTTGCTAGCGCCAGTTGAACGCCGTTTTATGGATTTTTCTTGTTCGGCAGTTATACGAAGGTTGTAGGGCTTGAGCAAAAATATTTTCGTTGTGACTCGGGTCCCAATAGGGTCCGCAAAAATGCAATTTTTTCTCCCCACAGTGAAAATTTTTCCATTTATTTTACACTTCGTTGTTAAAACAGCACTAGCCTTAGAGTTCGTCCTTTGGTGAGTACTAATTATGCTCAATTCCGATAGTAAAAAAATTTCATTTTGACTCGGGTCCCAATAGGGTCCGCACAAATGCAATTTTTTCTCCCCACAGTAAAAATTTTCCATTCATTTTACACTTCGTTGTTAAAACAGCACTAGCCTTAGAGTTCGTCCTTTGGTGAGTACTAATTATGCTCAATTCCGACAGTAAAAAAAACGCTGAATTTCTGACACCTTGGGATGAAAACTTAAGAGCCGGAATTTGAAATTGAGAAAAAATTGTTTGAGTCCCTCGCCACCAAAAAAGCCGATGACATTTCGTCTAAAATCGACTTTAATATTCTCATTCATAATCTTCCATTGGATTTTCAAAATTAGTTTCATGAAATAACCTCAAAATTGCGCAAATATCATCCGATTTTAATGAATGAGAACTTTCCTTTGGAAAAGTGTGGTAAAGACATTTATGTAATACTTCTATATTGGCAGCAACCTACATTTTCAATGAATTTCAACTACGAAATCAAAGAGAGATAACCTACCTAAGATTTTGTTGTTTGTATTTGTATATTTGAATATATGAAAATTACTACACACAAGCAAATGTCACTTCGTCACAGGGGCGGTTGTTATGAAAAATATGTTATGTTTTTTTGCTTTGCATAAATAACAGCTAAGGACCATTATACTACAATTATAAGAACAAAGCGTAAAATATGATTAAAAAAAAAAATTCAAGACAGCAAAATTCAAACAATAAAAATTCAAACAACAAAAATATCAACTGAAATTTTTGACAATGAAAGCACCGCTCCTGAATTTTTTTATTTTGAAATTTAATTTTGGGTACATTCGTTAATATATTTTCTCGCTCATATAACAATATATCTGCACTCTAATGTTGGCGAATGTACCTTGAGTGTACTGCCAATATAGAAGTATTACATATATGGGTAAAGACCTATCGTTAAAAATATATTATATATTTCGATTTAAGTCAGCATTTGCTCATTGTTATAATAAAACCGTATAACTTTAATATGTCACTGGACATAAACGGGTGAACAAAGAAAAATTAAACCAACAACTTTTTACCTAATAGGCCCTTTTCCTTAAAATCGGATAATATTTGACAATTTAGAGACATTTTTATGAAACAGATTCGGGAAAATACGATGGAAAATTAGAAATTGTGAACTTTTTCTCTAGTTTCGGAAGTCAATAGGAATTTTTTTTTTTACTGAATCACATGACTTCACTAAACATAATTCTGCAGAGTTTGGGTTTTAGATGTTTACAAAAATAACTATAAACTAGTAAGGTATATCTTCGACTTGGCCGAAGTTAAAATACCCCCACGGGCGATTCGCAATGGTACAAAATCTTAAATTGCAGCTCTTTTGCAAAGTAAAGACAAGCCTTGAGTGGTTGAGTGGTTGATGCCAATTTTTCTAACACGCCTCAATTTTGATATAATATACACAAATACCCAATTTCAGGTCTGTAGCTTAAATATTAGCCTATTTATAGAGTTTCCAATATTATGGGTTGTATGGGAGGTGGGCGTGTTCATCGGTGGATGACGCCCATTTTTCTAACACATCTTAATTTTATTATAAAAAGAATAAATATCTAATTTTACTGTTGTAGCTTCAACAGAAGCCTATTTATATAGTTTTCAATTTTGGGGTTGTATGGGAGGTGGGCGTGTTCGTGGGTGGATTACGCTCATTTTTCTCTCACGTCTTCGACACAAGCTTTAAATATAGGTTTCAATAATAGGGTTGTATGGGAGGTGGGCGTGTTAGTGGGTGGATGACGCCAATTTTTCTAATACATCTGAGTTTTGTTTTAGACTACACAAATGCCGAATTTAAGTTTTGTAGCTTAAATATTCGCTTCTTTATGGAGTTTTAATCATTGGGGTTGTATGGGAGGTAGGCGTGGTTTTCATCCGATTTGGCCCATTCTAAAACTTGATCTTAGTTTTTAAAAAAAAGCTTAAATATCGAATTTCAGCGCGATAGCTTCAAAATTACGGCTGTAATCGGTTCCACAGACAGACAGACGGACAGACAGACGGACATGGCTAAATCAACTCAGGTGGTGATGCTGAGCAAAAATATATATACTTTTCTATGCCTACCACGCCTCCTTATGGGCGTTACACACGTTGTGACAAAATAAATATACCCCTTACGCAGTACGCGTGGGGGTATAAAAAAGGGACGAAAAATAACAATTTAAGAAGAAATTTCTTTGATTATTTGGTGGCGAAGAAATGAACCGATTTTCCGCAAATTCAGGCTTTCCTATTTTTTCTTACTTTTAAATTAATTTTTTTCCAAATATTTCAAGTCGCCTTAGTGGGTTCCATGTTAGAAGTTGAAAATATAACTCAAATCGAAGTATTGCCAACAGAATCAGAACATAACAAAAAGTAAACATATGTAGTAAGCAGGATCGTAATTTAAATTATTTCACCTTATACCGACTTAAACGTAAGAAGGACTTTTAAAAGACTCTCAAAAACAGTTTCTGTATACAATTTTTTTTTTAACAGAGAAATCCTCATGGAGCGGTTTTGGTTCTTCTGAACTCCTTTCCTTTAGAAAGCGAAGCTTTTGCATATAACTTTTTTTCTTCAGAATGCATAGCCAAGATAAGCAAAAACTAAAGTTCTTCATGGCACACACATACTAACTAAAAAATTTTTGAAATGTTTTGCCTTTACAAACTCTTTTGAGATCCAAGAAATCGATATTTCGTCATTTTCGAAGAGAGTTTGTTTAAAACATCTGTATAATATGTATTTTTCAAGATATTCACTTGCATTTAATTTTATTGGAAATTTATTGAGCTTATTTATTGAACAATTGATATATCGTATGATGTGTTTTAACCAAAACCTAGTGCCGCAATTATATAAAACGTAAGAAATCGATTCCGTTATTCCAATCTAATCCTTCAGCTTAATTATTTTTATATAGTTCTGAGTTTCGATTAAACCACACCATACGAAACACAAAAAAAGAAGAGCTCAATATTTTTCCCATTAGCTTAAATGCATGAAAATACCATGAAAAATACATATTTTTATTGTCATATTTTTATATAAATATGACTAATTTAGTAGATTAATTTATGATCAACCAGAATCGTTTTGAAATATACATTTGGGGTTTCCACTCATTTCATAAGACGTGTGATTGCTTTTGAAGTGACTCACTTGGATTGAATGCTATTTTGCTAGGCACTACAATTATTTTTGGGGGGAGTTTAAATCCCGAAACCCTCCTTTGGTTGCGCTAATGGCTCGACAGAGAAGCTTTGCACGTTATACTTAGTGATTTAGAGTTGGATGCAGCTTAACAACTGTTCGTGACGTAGCACCTAGTTAAAAAGAGTACTACTCTACTGCTACAACACTATACTACAGTTACGTGCTGAAAATCTTATAAATAATACATTAAAGGTTTTTAATTATTTCTTTAATTTTTATTTATTTTATAGCTATACGCTATAATACTCATTATCAGATCCATCTAAAGTTTTATCATCTTTTTCTCTTCATTATCATTGGATGTTAATTGCAATATATCATCAACTGGAATGGGGACTTGATCCCCAATATACCCTGTTGGTTTCATATAGCCATCCACGAACCAACCGCAATTGTCATTGCGTAGTTTTACACATTCAGGATCAGTAGCATTAAGCCACATAGAATTTATACATATTGTTCGTAAAATTTTTTGTTGAAGTGAGTTTCAGCATGGTGGGATCATATTTGAGTCGAAGCTTTTGATCTTTTTATTTTTATAACTCAATAACTCTTAAACGACTTGACCAATTTTGCTAAAATTTGGTATGTGAAATAACCTGACCCTGCAACAGAATTGAGGCTATTTCAATTTCAGAAAACTTCGGTTAGAGGGCGCTTTATGTAATCAACTATATATGGCTCATTCACGTCAAAACGGATAAACCGATTTCGATGAAACTTGGTAAGCATTCGTATCTGTTACTGAAACTGAAATAGATCCTTTGCTATAAAAAGTTCTTTCGACAAAAATCAAGGAATGAGCCGAAGGCAAACAAAGTCAAGAACCAAAAACTTACGTTAAAAAAACAAAGTTAACGAATGCGAGCAGAAAATATATAAAGATGAAAAAAATCAACCAAAAAGTACCGACGAAAACCGAAGATGAACGAAGACAGTCCAAAAGTCGAATCGATTCCAAAAGGATTTTTTAAAATTCGAATTTTTTCTGAGATTAAAATGCATGTTTACTATTAAGACGTGGAATATGTAATTTTTTTAATATCATGTCCGGCAGGTACTGTTTTACGGAAGTTTGACTTCGACGGAGGGAGGCGGCAAAACCTCAAGTAACGATAATTTAAAAAATTAAATAGACAATTAAAAAACTGTTTAAATTAGAACAGATTTAGAATTCGTCTTTTTTCTCTGCTCGAGGCACAATCCCGAGTAACACCGTATCAAATAAAATGGTTTTGTAAATGGTTATTAAGCATTTTTAGCTCTTAACATTTTTATAGTTCTGTAAAGGAATTTATAAAATCTGCAAAAGAGCAGAACTCGGAATTTTGCTATGTGTTTTGTAAAGGCTCTTTTGCGACAATAAGCATAACTACAGAGCAGTTTTCAAACTCTTAGATTTAGTATAAAATTTGTTTTAAAATGTTCTTTTTAACGCAATTTTTAAAGCTAATAAATACTTTAAATTAAAGCATTAAATTTTTTAGGAGTAACAAGAGATTACAAAATCTGATTAGGAGCTTCATTTGTTTATATTAAATTTATTTTTAAGAAAACAAATTTTATGCATTTTCAGTTTATTTTAAGGAATGTTAAAATTTTTTAATATATTTACTATTTTAAGCCCATTGCAGTTTTTCGAAGTATTGCATTCACGCTTCCGATAAATCTAAAAGCGCACCTAAATTCACAGCATATAACGCAAAATGAACATATTCTTAGTATGATATTATTTACACTTTATTATGTCTTTAGTTTATTTGTCATTGCACTCATCCCAAATACTTGTCATTTATTTTTTAAATTTGTCATAAATCTCATAAATTTTATATATCTATTGAGTTTATTTTTCACACATACTAAGACGAATTCTGAGTTAAAAAAGAGCTTTGCAAGAGTTCTTATTTGGTTTTGACAGCGACTTTGAAAGCTAACAGCTACTTCTACTTTTCATATGAAGCAAAAATAATGCTTTTAAACTCAAGAGAGTAGCCGTATATATTCTCTGCAAGAGCTTAAGTAGCGCAACTTAAGCTGAAGTTGAAGCTTGCTGCTTTATGGGATAGTTCTATAAGCTATGCAAGAATTAATTTATGGCTAAAATTATAACTTGGGCAGGTTAACTCCAGTACGTATAGCACAATTTTCTTGAAACTTTCAATGTATAAAATACATCTTTAGGTGTTGAGGAAGAAGACCTCGAATTAATAATTAATTTGAACCAGAAGTTCCTACTGCTGGAGTGCCATCGCAGAAGCGATGTGTACCAAAATCAATCGCATGGCAGAAGTATGTGTTGAACAATTTTGATGATGACAGATTTCGTCAAATGGTACGAATGAGTTCTCAGGAGTTCACGCATATTTTGTCTATACTATTATATAAAAGGAGACTCACGGCGTTTTTGTTCACGAGTGTTCTCAATAACCGCTGAACTGATTTTTATAATTTTTTCACTATTCAATTGCTATGATAAGCGAAATTACTAGGTACTTCGTTTTTTACAAAACTTTTTCTTTAATTATTTAAGAATTCATGTATTTTAATCCATGCTAATGCTGTACAAAAAGCAGAAAGCCAATGCTTTAGCTCTTGTTGTGAGAGTAACTCACCACACAGCACGGCTGCCATGTTGTGTGGGAGTTGCTCTCAGTTTGGTCTCTTGAGTAATGTTGCCAATAATCTGACATCGTATTTGTTATGGTTTTCAGACTTGAATTGTATATACATATTTACAGTAAAATATTTTTTCCTGTTATGCTTGATATATAACCAAATTAGTATTTTGTTATTGATTGAATATGTTATTCATCGACAATAACGCAATCTCGACGGATTGAAAGCTAATACACAAGTTCAGAATTAAAATCTGTTTTTATGGCAGCACTAGCTACTTGATTTGCAGTCAACTTCTTGCTCAGAGAGAAATATAAATACATTAAGGTATAATCGCAAATTTCCGACGAGTGGAAGTCAGCATGAAAGTCGCCATAGCTGGCTTTTATCGAACGTCAACAAAACAATTGATCGTGTCTACCTTTTGTTAAAAAAAATATTGTTTGCCGTCTTATTTTTTCTTAATTAATAATTTAGTTATTGCATAATAAACTAAATATGATGCTTAATTTGACGAATTTATATGAGAACAGACAAAATGTTCTTCTTCTCATCATATTTTGTATGTTCACAATGACTCACATCAATCTAACAGGTCTACTAACGACTACTGAACAGATCTTTTCTTTGCAAATTTACGACGATTAATTTTCATCAACATAATAGATGATTACATTTAAGCAAACTTCGGAAAACCAAAACAACAACAATTGCACTGAAATTTTCGTAAATTTGCGATTTTGGAAATTTCAGCAGTGAAGTGAATACCCTAATTAAAATCTCACCATGAAATGGGGAATGAAATTTTTTATTGTTGTAGTTATTTTAGCATACAAATATTCCATTGCATATGCTCAAATGTTTCTAAGAGGATCTCAGTACGATCTAAAACGTCGCAGTGGTATGTCATGGTTTTGTGCATATGCACAGAAATTATTTTCATTCTTACAGCCTTATTAAATAGATTTCCTTAACCCTTTCAATAGATTTGTCCATTATATTGGACGCATCAGAAAATAATTTAGGTTTTTTTCCAACGTCTTTTCTAAAATCAAATAGGTTGGTACTATGAAATGGATTTGTACCAACATGGCAAGCATAAATTTATAAAGATATATAACGTTTAACTACGTTGGATTTTCGATTTTATTCCCAACAGAAGAATGACATTTTTTATTTCGCGTGTTAATAAATGTTGCAAAAAAGTGGTTATTATGATTGGTGTGCAAACCAAATTTTTTTTGATAAAATGATTATAAATATTGCATTTGCATTGATATCCGGTTGTTTTAGTTGAACCTTAACACAATAATTCTACTTTTGAATGGTTTTGTCTATTATATTAGACAGCCTGGCAAAAGCTTAGCAGCGTATGTAAAACGCAAACGCATGTTTAACGCAAATTTTGGCGTTTAAAGGCTGCGTAAGTTAAGTATATTTTAAATAAGCTGCTGATTTCGTCTGTGTATATAAAAATTAATCTGTGTGTGTCGGTGAAATTCTAGTAAAGTCTTGAGAGAGTTCCTGTGAAGTTTCCCATACAACCATAATTTTCGATATCGAATAGCTTTAGAATTATAGCCTAGACACGTTGACTGCGGCTGCAACATAACAACAGCAACATGGTGAATATAAAAATGTTCGTCTTCAACTTGATTATTTTGAACACGACGGAAGAAACAGCTGTTTTTTGACAATAATATTAAATTCTATTTTATTGTTCAATTGATTTTTCAAACAAGAAATTTTTATTTAACCAGTGAATCGAATTATGGGCCACACAACACGCAACATTTACTAGTATTAGCAGCACCACCAAAAATTTCACTGCATATCGCATTTGATATGTTGCAGGATAGCTTAGTGCGTCCGCCGCACATGCAGCAGCAGCAGCTGCTTCAACCAACGTCTTTGCAAACACCACCGCATCAGCAGCTTCAACAAGCTTCTCTACCGATGTTCAGTATTGTATCAGCACCACCACCGAAATCAAGCCCATCAGCATATCCTTTATTTGCTTCAGTATCGCAACATCGCATTCCACAACCACCGAAACCAGTTGCTGTACCTGCTCTCTATGCTGAGCTTCCGCCACCACTACAACTACCAATATCATTGGATAATAAGCACTGCTTTATTTGATTCCAGCACCGAGCCTTTGCAGTTGAATGCAATTCCAGCTCCAAAGGAATTTGACTTAAATGCTATTACAAAGCCAATAATTATTTGGAGACATTATTTGGAGACAATAAAAGTGCCAGTTGAACAACAACAGCAACAACAACGGCAGCATGCACCAGCGCAGCAACAGCAGCAGCAAACTTTGTAGCAGCCTATAGAGGCACAACAAATGCAACAACAAGTTCAGCAGCAGCAGCAACAGAAAATTCAACAACACCAGCAACAACAAATGCAGTAACTGCAGCAACAAACAATACAACAGCAGCAACTTTTTCAGGAACAAAAAATACAACTACAGCCGTTGTTGCGAAAACAACATCAAAAACAATAACAACAACACATTTAGCATCAACTGTGTAACATTCAAACAACAGTTGCAAAAATAGCAACAGTTGTAACAAAATCAAATTCAGCTGCAGCAGCACCAACAACAACAACAACAGCAGCCATTGAATTCATTCTAATCAGATGTAGTAAAAAAATAAAATATGAAAGTATTGAAGAAAAACTTTCTAATCCGAATTTGGTCTTGGCTTCAGCCACGAAATAAAAAAAGAAAAAGCAAATTGGCCATTTCAGTCAGCCACGAAATAAATTGTTTTAAATATAGTTTCGTTCCAAAGATAACAAGTCTTTACTAAAACGCGCTCTAGTACTTATCTAAATTTGTTTAGTAATCCCTATAAATAAAAAAGTAGGGACCAAACATATCCTTCAAAGCTGTCGCTATCTTTGGCTGGCGTAGAAATAATTATGGGCACTTGAACAGTTTCTGAATAGTTTTAAGCACAACAAAAAGCAAACAAAACTTCGTAGATGTAAAAAAAATAACTTTATTTATTGATGTTCATTAATTTTTAACAACATAACAAAACAAAAAAGAACTTCATAAAAGAATATAAATAGATACGTTTATAATACAAAGTAAATTTTATATTTTACAAAGAATAAAATTAAAGCAAAAATGAAATTAAAACTAACTAGTACTTTTAATGCACTATTCGAAAACAAAATGACCACATGAAAACTACGAGGAAATACGCCAATTTTCAGAGTATAACAAGGAGCACAAGGATTTCATAAAAGTGAACGATGCTGAAAAGATTGTATTAGCCTAAGTACTTCAAATCAACTTATATATTTCAGTGCTCCTGACTTTGCTCGGAAAATTGCTTTATTTCCTCGTTAACAATTTTAGACAACCTATATTTTATTCTATTTACCGCAATTCGTACCATGTGTGCATCTTTATGTATATTACTATATGCTTTTGCTTAATCCTAACTCCACCGATTTATGCAATGTACGTCTGAAAATAGTTTAATTAACGATTAAAATCATGTCCATTTAATTTAATTTTTATTGTAGTTTTAGATTATCAATTCTTACCATTTCATTTTACACGCTGAACAACTTCCTGCATGCACGGGCCTGTTTTTAAATTTTTATAGTCCTCGCGCTTCCTCGATCAAGACTTCATCAATATCCATTTGCTGTAAATTAATAACATTGTCAAATATCACAAAAATATTAACAGTTTTCATATTACCTGCGTATAGAATCCAAATATAACACTGAACAGAAAAAATATGCAGAAATATTTGCTTTTTAATAAAATTTTATTCTGTCAATCAAAACAAAAACTTTGTGTTGCATGTCAAATGCCGATGTTCTCCCTCTTGTCGCATGCCAAATTAGAAAAAATTCTAAATCGACGACAGCAACATTGTTGCAATGACGCATTGTCGTTGCAACATTTTCACCACATTCACCTCCATAAGAAAAGCATGTAAAAAAAGTTTGACGTTTTACGCAATGTTGCAGCCGCAGTCAATGTGTCTAGGTGCACAGCTCCCAAATTCGGTATTCGAGCTCAATTTCCTCGAATACCGTATGCTGTTTTACTGGTAACATTTTAAAGGCGTTACAAAAGAGCGTGACACTTTTTAAGCATTCAAACTTTTCAATAAAACTTTCGAAATATAAGTCACACATTTATGAAACTCGGAACGAATATAACATTTAGTCGTGTCCTTCGACTGGAAAAATTCAGCAAACATTGTATAATGGGGCGTGGCACCAACCATACAATTCAAATGTTTAATATCGAATAGCTTTGTTACTTAATGGGAGAAATTAATAAAAACTGAGTGAACGAGTGGAGTGGAGTGCTTGAGTGTGCGTTTTGAGGGTGCGATATTAGTTGCGAAGAGTGTGAAATAAGTATTAAATAAACTCCGTGTTAAATAAACTTCACTCAAGGTGCAAGAAAACATCGCTTAAGGGTTCACTCATAAGAGCAGCTGTGTTTAACGTGTGAAAAAGTATAAAACGTTTTCGTTTTTTTGCTGAGAGCAGAGCAAAGACTGTCAAACAACTTGTTCGCGATTCTTATTTTTTTCAGACCGTTAAGAGCGGATTGAACGAGTTTTTGCTTACACTCATAATACAACGAAGGTACTCTCGATGCAACTCTACGTGTTCTCAAACCTCCGAGCACGTAAAGCACATATAAGAGTTCTATTTGCCAGACTTGTTTGAAAGGAATGGAAACAAAAAAAAAAAAAAATAAAAATAACGTACAAAATATAAAATTTTGCAAAAAATATCTTATTATACATAATAATATTACGGAAAATATTCTTAAATGACAGCTGAGACATTTAATGCAAGGTTAGATTTTGTATTAAGTCAGAGTGCTCAGAAAGAACACCGACTAGAGTTGTTTTGAAACGTACACTATGCGCTCTCGCTCTGTAATCTGCTCTTTTGTAAACATAAAAACGAAAACGCCTTTAATTTAGTGGTAGTTGTTATCGTCTCCTGGGCATAATTTCATAAAAAATTAACAAGCCGACGATTGTCACTAACAATTCTATGTGAAAACAAGTAAAGAAAGTCTAAAGTAGGTCTAGGCCGACTATGAAATACCCTAAACCCACTTTTCAAAAACAAATAATTTTTATTGTAAATGGGCGTCTCCAACGGCGGATGAAGCCTATATTTTATATGCATTTAAATGTTGATGAAAATTTAACACATACCATGTTTTATTCCTGTAGCTCACAGTTAATGCCTTTATTGTGCTTTCCCTATTGGAGGTGGGCGTGTTCATGGACGGATTACTTCCAATTTTTGAACACACCTTAATTTTGGTATAAAATACATGCATACCAAATTTAATTTCTCTATGACAAACATAACCTTATTTATTGAGTTTAAAACTTTTTGGGTTGTATGGGAAATAGGCGTGTCCGTAGGCGGATGACGTCCATTTTTCAAAACCATCTTTGTCTTGTCATAAAAAACATACGTTCCAAATTTTAGCTCTGTAGGTTAAACAGAGGCTTATTTATTGCGTTTTCAATTTTTGGGTTGTATGGGAGGTGGGCGTGTCCGTGATCGGATGATGTCCATTTTTCGAAGACATCTTTGTGTTTGTATAAAACACATACATATCAAATTTTATTGTTGTAGGCTAATTATGAGGCGAGTTATGCAGTTTTCAATTTTCGCGTTGTATGGGAGGTAGGCGTGTCCGTAGGCGGATGATGTCCACTTTTCAAAACCGTCTTTGTTTTGTAACAAAAAACATATGTGCCAAATTTTAGCTCTTTAGGTTAAACAGAGGCTTATTTATTGCGTTTTCAATTTTTGGGTTGTATGGGAGGTGGGCGTGTCCGTAAGTGGATGACGTCCATTTTTCAAAGACATCTTTGTGTTGATATAAAACACATACATACTAAATTTTATTGTTGTAGGCTAATTATGAGCTGCGTTATGCAGTTTTCAATTTTTGCGTTGTATCGGAGGTAGGCGTGTCCGTGGGCGGATTCCAAAAATATTCAATAGTGCAGATCCTTGGGTGCATGTGACCATGTGTACCAAGTTTTATCCAATTATCTCAACTCCTTCTTCTTATCCTGTGTATACGGACAACACACAGACGGACAGACGGACGGACGGACGGACGGACATGGATAGCTCGACTCACGTGGTGACGCTGATCAAGAATATATATACTTTTCTATACCGGACTCGCTTCGTTCTATGCGTTACAAACGTTTGCACAAAGTTAATATACCCTGACCTTTCAGGTTTAGGGTATAAAAATAGTTAATTGTTATTCTACGGTTTCAACAAAGTTTGACAAAGTTGTAAACTTACCGGAAAACAATACAAAATGCCACGATTTGGTTTCAAAATCTGTTATGACCGACGATTCCCCCTTCAATTGTCAATTATTTTATACAAATATGTCACTACATTTTTTTAAAGAATCAGAAAAATTTATCGAGCTTAAAAATATGTCAAGATTTCATTATAAATGCTGAAATGATGTTGATAATTTAACATTAATTTAAGATGTCGAAGAATTTTTGACCAACGGATTAATTATGATTTAAACCGAACAAATTCCAAGTTGCCAAAGCAGAGTTTTATAAAAGCCAAATTTTATAAAACAATAAATTACACTGGTTTACAAATAACGAAAAGTTGTTTGTACTTTGAATGCCACTATCCTTTATTCATGTAAAATCGGTCGCTAATTCCGAAAAAAAATTTTTTTTTTCTGTCACTCCGTTTTCGAGATATTGCCCACTGTAGGGTTTTCAACGAAAAAAAAAAGTTGGTTCCACTTAATTGCATATATCTCTAGAACCAACAACAGTAATCAAACAAATGATATATCAAATAAAAGCTAATAAAATTTCTTACAAACAATGCAGACATCATTTTTTCGTGGAGCTGTTAGTTTTGGCAAAATAAATTCAAATTTCGGGGATTTTTTTTATTTTTCAGAAAAATTTCCAAAAAAAGACAAAATAGTTGCAAATTTCGTTAAGAAATTAAAATATTTTGTTACTTTTGATATTTTTTACTAAAGCCTTAATTTTTCCAAAAAAAAACAAGCTGTTGTTGAAGAAAATCTATTGAGAAATGAAAAAGTTGAGTTCAATGGAACGAAAGCACCCAAATTGTGTGATTATCAATTTATGCATTTGGACTTATTTTATTGCCATAAAAAAAATGAGAACTGAAGGTTTTTGTAATAAAATCATATTTTCTTCATTTTTATTGTTCTTTTAATAATTTACATTATTTAAATTGTATATAATTATTATTAATAATTTTTATTGTTCCCTTAAATGATTTATATTGTTATTTACATTGTAAATAATTTTTATTTATCATTCAGAAATTCAAAATGATTAGAATTCTTGTTTTGTCGTTTATTTAATTCGGGATCGGTTTCTCTAATGAGAAACCAACAATAGTCGCCCATCATTCCTTCGTCCCAAAATCCTTGGTACCGATTCTCAATTGCGTTTTTCTGTTGGTGGAATCTTTCCCCATGTTCGTCGCTCTCGTCACCGAGATTCTTCGGAAAAAAATTCAAATGGGAGTGCAGAAAGTGAATTTTCAGAGGCATATTTAAGCCCATTTTTGTATAGTTCTTGAGCAACTCGTTGACTATTTTCTCGTAAGATTCACTTTTATTGTTCCCGAGGAAGCTAGAAACAGTCGTCCTTAAAGAATCCCACGCCGCTGCCTCAACTGGTGACAATAGTTCTGCGAATTGAAGATCGTTTAACACCTTTTTTATTTGCGGTCCAACGAAGACACCTTCTTTATCTTGGCATCAGAAAGATTTGGAAAAATCGTTTTGAAATATGTGAATGCTTCGCTTTCTTTGTCTTACGCCTTGACAAAGTTTTTCATAAATCCAAGTTTGATGTGCAGCGGTGGGAGAATTATGTTTTCCTTTTTGATGAGTGGAACGTTTTTGACGTTTCTCTCTCCAATTTTCGACTCAATTCTTTCTAGCCAGTCCTTTTTGTAATAGTGGTCTTTACGTGCTCGACTTTCCCACTTGCAGAGAAAACAGCAGTACTTTGTGTAGTCACTCTGTAAACCACAAAGCATACCAATGACTTTGAGATCAGAACATATTTTTCAGTCGTGTGGTTCATATTTAATACATGTCAATAGCTTCGCCATTGTTTCGTACGTTTCCTTTGTGTTGACTGCATGTGCGATCCGAATCGATGGCTTTTTGTTTCCTACATGAAGTAATACCGCCTTCAAGCTCACTTTGCTGCCATCAATAAACAAACGCCACTCTTTGGGAATGTACGGCTGACCGAAAGTATTAAATAAGCCAGGAATGTCTACGCAATAGCAGATATTGTCATTCTTGGTAAAGTGTATAGCAAACGGTTTTTCACGATTTCTGTCGTATGTCACCTTAACATCGGGTCTCAAAAATTTGAATTGTTGCATACGAGAAGCATGCAATTCCGATTTTTCCTTTGACAGTTCCAAATCTCTTATCCAATCATTCAGCTGCGCTTGCGATAAAAGGTGAGTTGTGCTTTCAGTTGTAATAGTACTACCACCTGTGGTTCCTTACGACTTCACTGAATCTACGGATTTTCGATTGTTTTCACGTGTTGAATCCGGACCAGTAGGATATGGAACATCGTCAGAATTTGATACTGGCAATGAAACAGTCGGGATAGTGGCAGGATAGTGGGATAGTGGCGTATCACTCGTTTGTGTTTTCCAACACCAGTCACTTTGGCCAGACAAAAATAGCAATCGTTTAAGTGGTAAAACGGTAGTCTCCAGATCATCGGACCATGAAATTTCATGTATCGTTTTTTACCCGAGCTCCATTCAGACAATATTAATTTGCACGTTGACACAAAATACTTGGCGTCCATGATTCACCAATGTTCTCAGCCGCAATACCAAAATAATGAAAATATGACATTTGCAGTAAATTCGTAAAATTGACTCGTTTCTTTTCGAAAGTAAATTCACCGCACACGTAGCAGAAAATATCTGGGTCGTTTTTACAATGGAATTCTCGCAGTCTTTTACTCATTTTATTTTGAAGTATATCTTATTTTTTTCTTTCGTTACAAATTGTGCGTCCGTTTGTTTGCCACGTTTTTTAGTATAATGCATGAATGTTTTTGCTTTTATACATCTCGAAAGTGCTGCAGATATGATGCAATAAAAGGTAGGTAGGTCCACGACTCAGAGCGCGACCGCCGAAACTGTAAAAAACACAAAATAAGTATTCACATGGTATAATAAAAACAGGTAGGCTCTCTTTCTTATAGCCATAAGTGCAGTGTGTCCAGATTGGGCGATAAAGCGCCAATTGGGCGATCTTTTTTATAATTATGCGCTTATTTTTATTTAAAAAGCGCCTCGCGCTTTTTTGGGCTACTTTTGTCAGAAGATTCATGAAAAAAATTACATATATTCAGTCATTCCATTCATTTCAGAAATGTTTAAACCACTTTAGAAAACCGTTTTCTGAACTTCTTCTTCATTATTTAAGTCAGTTGGAGAGACGTGCAGCAGAGCTAGAATACGATTCGCTATTGGTTATTCCATGGAAAGATATTTTTGAAAAAAACATTCTGTCAGATACCCAAGAATTTTGGTTGAAAGCGAACGATTAAAGAAATGCTGGTGGAGGCAAAATGCTGGAAACTATTTCTAAGTTAGCACTTATTTTACTATCGCTGCCTCACTCAAACACTTTTGTTGAAAGAGTATTTTCTGTTATGAATGCTTCTAAAACGAACATGAGAAATCGTATGATGTTGGAATCACTTTCGTCTATTATACAAATAAAATGTCTCATGAAAGCCTTAAACGTTTGCTGTAAGACTTTTCGACAACAGAAAATATGATTTCTAAGTGCAACAGCTCTATATATGAAAAAAAAAGAAATAGATGAAGAGGAACTTGATGAAAGCGAAAAAGATATTGAATGTCTTCATCAGAAAACTTTTGATATGTTTTAATTATTTGTGTTTAAAAGAAAAATTTATTTATTTTATGTAAATTTCTTTGAATTGATTTTTTTTTAAAGAAATGTTTAATTTATGTTATATCTTCTTAACACATTGCAAATTTTCAATACATACAAATATAAACAATTTGTTTTAAAAATGAGCTTAAGAGAAAATTTTTGTGACTTTATATTGTAAATGTCCCCCAATTTGCGCTTTTTTGGGCTACAAAATATTAAAAACTGAAAAATTGGGCGATTTTTGGGCGATAAAAATTTTGTAGTTCGCGCTTTTTCTAAAAACTATCTGGTCACACTGCATAAGTGTCGAAATCAGGTTTTTTGCTGTGACGGTTTCGACGGTTGCACTCTCAGTCGTAAGCCCACCTGTTTTTATTGTAGCCTGTTTGTTCTTATCTTTTCTTTCGCAAAACCCTTGACTTGATTCCTATGAACAATAAAAATTAAAAATAAAAAATTATAGTACAATAACCCAATATATTCATATGACAATAAAATTTTTAAAAATTACATAACTTGGGTGCTTTCGTTCCATTGAACACAACTTTTTCATTTCTCAATAGATTTTCTTCAACAATAGCTTGTTTTTTTTGGAAAATAAAGGCTTTTAGGAAATTTAAATTTTTTAACGAGATTTGCAACTATTTTGTCTTTTTTTGGAAATTTTTATGAAAAATAAAAAAAATCCCTGAAATTTGAATTTATTCTGCCAAAACTAACAGCTCCACCAAAAAATGATGTCTGCATTGTTTGTAAGAAATTTTATTAGCTTTTATTTGATATATCATTTGTTTGATTACTGTTGTTGGTTCTGGAGATATATGCAATTAAGTGGAACCAACTTTTTTTTTTCGTTGAAAACCCTACAGTGGGCAATATCTCGAAAACGGAGTGACAGAAAAAAAAAAAATTTTTTTTCGGAATTAGCGACCGATTTTACACGAGGAAAGGATATTGGCATTCAAAGTACATATTGGCTGTAAGCCAGCGTTATCAGTCAACTGCAACCAGAGCTGTAAAATTTGCATTCATATTCAGAATTCTAAGTACAAGTGAATAAGGACAAAAGAATGCTATTTAATGAAAACAGGATTGATGCATGAATAAAAATTTATATTAACATTCAATTTCAAATAATTGATTTATTATTCATTTCGATTATTTATTTTTCTTTATTCAGAATAATGCATTAATTTTTTTTATTCAAATGAATGCTATTCCTAAAGAATGCAATTCACAAAGAATCGTTATTCATTTTGCATTCATGCATTCATTTTTTATTCATTATTCATTTCTTATTCGTTATTAATTTTTTATTCATTATTCATTTTTTATTCGTTATTCATTTTTTATTCGTTATTCATTTTTTATTCATTATTAATTTTTTATTCATTATTCCATTTTTATTCATTTATTCATTTTTTATTCATGAGAGAACACTATTTTCACTCTATTCACGTGAAGCTACCCAGTTGCGAATTTAAAACTGAAATTTTACTTCAATTAAAAATATAAAACAATTAACCCAAGCCCCCTGTAATTGCGCTGTTGCACCAAACTAAAATATACTACTTTGGTTGTAAAATTTACATCACAGGCATGAATAAAAAATGAATAATGAATAAAAAATGAATAATGAATAAAAAATGAATAATGAATAAAAAATGAATGCATGATTGAAAAATCAATAACGATTCTTTGTGAATACCTTTCTTTATGAATAGCATTCATTTGAATAACAAAATGAATGCATTATTCAGAATAACGACGAATGAATAATAGAAATGAATAATTAATCAATTTTTAAAAATTGATTGTGAATTCAAAATTTTATTCATGGATCAATTTTGCATTCATTGAATGCATTCTTATTTCGTTATCACTGATTCAAGATTTTGTAGAAGCAATCAAATTGAATGCATTCTTTTACAGCTCTGACTGCAACTAGTTTATTGAGTTGTCACGTGTTAATTTTTAGGAAATAAGGCCCTAATTTTATATATTTTGTATATTTTATTCTATATTTTTTTTATTTTGCGCATCTCTTCGTGTTTTCAATTAAATATAATATACAACAAAGTGGCCATTTATTTTTAATTAAACTGAAAAGTAAATATTTGAAAGCATTTTAATGTTAAATAAATTACAAATATAAAATTTGTATAGATTGAACAAAGCTGAGGAAGCTAAATAGCACACTCAACTTTTGTTGAGTGATCTCAGTTTTTATAAATCTAATATATAAAATCAAATGTTTGTCTGTCTGTCTGTTCCGTATAGGCTGGCGAACCGTTTATCCATAATAACTTCTTGGGCGTGGCACTCCATAATAACTTCTAAACGCCTGGACCAATTTCAATGAAACTTGGTATGAAGGTTCAACTGCGCCCAAGATAAAACATAGCCTATAAAAAATTCCAAAGACTTCCGCAAGAGGGCGCTTTAAGTAGAGCGTTTTAAAGACTCAATAACTCTTAAACTCCTGGACCGGTTTCAATGAAATTTGATTTGAACGTTCAACTGCACCCAAGATAAAGTATAGTTAAAAAGTGGGTGGAATTATGTGGGCGTGGAACTCTATAATAACTCCTAAACACCTGGACCAATTTCAATGAAATTTGGTATGAACGTTCAACTACAACCAAGATAAAACATAGGCTATAAAAAATTCCAAAGACTTCCGCAAGAGGGCATTTTAAGTAGTAAATTGATAAATTTGGTACGTGAAATAACTTGACCTTGTAACAGAATTGAGGCTATTTAAATTTCAGAAAACTTCCGTGCTTTTAGATCCTATGCTTTTTAAAGTTCTTTCGACAAAAATCAAGGAATGAGCCGAAAGCAAACGAAGTTTAGAACCAAAGACTAATGAAAAAAAAGAAGTTTAACGAATACGAGCAAAAGCTATATAAAGATAAAAAAAATTAACCGAACAGTATCGACCAAAACCGAAGTTGAACGAAAACAATCCACAAATCGAATCGATGCTTATAGGATTTTTTAAAATTGAAATTTTTTTGAGATAAAATTGCATATTAAATGCATGCTAAGAAAAACTTTAAACGCATTTTTCTCGAAATGACTTTTCAAACTGCACTCAGAAAAAAGTTTCTCGGAATTGATTCAGTGAATGCCTTGAAACGGAAAATGATTTTACATTTAAATAATTGGTACATTTTAGAATTTTGTTTCAAACATTAACTCGGTTAATAATATTGTTATATTCTGTTAAAATGTTGGCTGAAGTAATTCCATATATTCGAGACCGTTTCAATTGTTTTTCCTTTATAATATTGCGTTTGATGAAGTAAACACCATTGAATATGATATGTATGCTTAAACTTGTTTGTTTTTAATCAAGAAATTTTAAATTTGACTTATTAGTTACTTAGTTTGGTGCGCAAGAGTTTATCTCTTTTCCATTCAAGTTTATGCCTGCGTTGTACCAAATACATATCCAATTAATAACGTTAGCACGGTGTTCCAATATTACATAGTGACCCGTATATATATACTAAGGTGTGCCAAAAAATGACGAAATTTTTATTTTTTCGCTCTCCCCCGAAAATATCAAAGAATATGTCCAAACAAAAATTCTGTTAGAGGCAGAGCTTTTAATTTAAATTTTAAGAGGTCTCCCACGGAACTTTTAGTTTTGCCATTTAAATAACACGGGAACTAGGGTTTGAAACATTATTTTGTCCTGCAAGGTATGAAGAAATTTTTTCTTGATAAAATGAATGAATGGATCATATTCAGTACTAAATTTTGGACAAAAAAATTCATCGAGCCAAATTTTCATCGTCGATATTGAAGTTTCTACAGATCTTTGGAACTGAAAATTTATAAATATCAAGGTTTTTTGCATTTTCCAACTAAACTATTGCAGATAGAAAAAAAAGTTGAATAGCAATTTTGTAGTTTGTCTGACGGCTAACATAAAAGTTTTATACAAATTTTTCGTATCATTACAAACAACAATGTTACAGGCTGACAAAGTACCATTTTTATGAATTTTTGCTCTTATCAATTGAAAGATTGATGATTAAGCTAAAATTTCTGTTCAGAATTCTCAGTATATTAAACTTGCAACAAAACTGTATGGGTGAGATTTTCGGTATTATCAATAGTTAAAATTAACATGCCCGCAAAGTCTTATTTCTATGATTTTTCAACTATATTATGAAATATATTGATGATAGACATAAAATTTTAATCAAACACAGCAAGTACAGCTTATTTTCCACAAAATTGTTCTTGATTAACTTTTTATATGAAATACAATTATGTTAACAATATAACAGTTATTTTTATAATGTTTCTTTGTTATTGAAGGTAAGTATTTCGATTTCATAGATAATACAGTCGAACAGATTTAATATTTGCTCAACGATTCAACAATCCTGATCAGTATCTTCATTTTTATCATCTATTTTTGACTCATTGTAGACTATTATTGTCATCTTGTATTTACTTTTTCACTTCAATAAATAATACAGCGTTATTATTGTTTTATTGAACAATAATTCAGTTATTACTGTTTCAAGTATTAAAATTTTCTATCGTAAATGTTTGTTAATCGCGATTCAACTTTGACTTTTAAATACATCAAAATAAGTTTCTAATATTAATGTTGATTTTAAATTAATTATATTACTTTAATATTAATATTTATTCTCTATGTTTTCTACTCACATTGATAGAACTTTTAATATTTGTTTGTCATCCTAATTATTTTTGGAACTAAACTAATATTCTCGTCCGATATTTAAATTAAAATTTACATTTTCTTAAAAATTTGCCGCCAGCGCCCTCTTAGCATTAATCGATTTTCCCGGTAATCGATCAATTTTCCGCTTGATTACGTCAATGAGAACTCTATTGTATTTTTTTTCTATTAATCATTAATTGAGGTTAGTTTGGTTAGAGAGTCATTGAGGTAACAGCATTAATTGTACTTTTTTAAAAGAAATCAATGTCCAATAAAAAAAATCAAAGAAAATACATTAACTTAGTTGGCTTTGAGTCAAAAAATTTAAATGACTCAAAGTTACCTGTAAATCGCGATGTTTTATCTTTGTTTTTTTATAAACATCAAACGGAAAAACATGTGATTCGCAATAGTGCTAAATTCGTACTTTGTGAGGTTATGAAAGTGTGGGATAAGTTTTAATTACCTGGAAACAATAACGAAG
The DNA here is from genome assembly GCA_958299015.1 of Tetanocera ferruginea. Lineage (NCBI taxonomy): Eukaryota > Metazoa > Arthropoda > Insecta > Diptera > Sciomyzidae > Tetanocera > Tetanocera ferruginea. The sequence continues at coordinate 76,310,151 of OY282640.1, read as the reverse complement.
TTTTTAAGCCTGGGTATATTTCGCCGGATACCCAGGGTTCTGTACAAAAATATTTATATATTTGAGACCAAAAGCGTTTTTTTAAAAGAAATAAAGTTCTGAATTATTATTTAAAATCACTATTTTTAATGCTACGATTACAAATTTGATTAATTTTTCATTTATATTGTTAAGCTTATCATTCAACTCTTATTATTTGACTATAGTTACTAATCTTCCTGATGTCCTGACTTGTCCTGCGTTTTATCGGTCCTCCGGTCTTCCGCTCCGTTTGCTGACTCGTGAAAGTGGGATTTTAGGAGTTTATGTGGGATTTTGAGGTTCCAGGATGTATCTAGTGCTACTAGGGTAACCGCTTAGAAAAGCTCGAAACCCGAAACATACAGTGTTCTCTAGTTCTACTAGGGTAACCGCTTAGAAAAGCTCGAAACCCGAAACATACAGTTTTCTCTAGTTCTACTAGGGTAACCGCTTAGAAAAGCTCGAAACCCGATCTTATAAATAATATTCAAATTCTACTAGGATAACCGCTTAGAAAAGCTCGAAACCCGGAATAAAGGGATAGGAAGGGATGTCTTACCTTTCACGATCAGCGATCAAAAAGATCCATTCTGTCTTCAACCTCCCTTTTTATAGCGCAAAAATCGCTGCATTTGCTAACGGGATCTTGTTTGTGCGATTTTTCATCAAATGTTTTTGCACATCTAACTGTGCACCAGTTCCTTGTTGTTGTCCTTAAGCCGCGTGTTTACTTCTTAGCTTAGTCTCAAGCTTTGGCTCGCCTGCGTTGTTGTTATTGTGCTGTGGCTTTGTTATTGTTCATATTTCGGCGCGTGTTCAACATTGTTGTTATAATTGTATGTGCCTGCATTACATACCGTTGTTTGGTGGCGTGTGCAATTCTGATAGTTATGTGTTTTTGTTTGTCTTCTAAGCAGTTGTTGTTGTTATTGCTCTTGGTTTTGTGTTTGATTATATTTTATTGCACCGCTGTTGTTGTTGTTGCTGCTTGGCTTGCTATTTTTCAAGCCTGCTACTATTTCTTCTGTATACGCCCGCTGTTGTTGTTGGTGTTGTTGTTGTTTAAAGTTGTTTTTGTGTTAGAAGTGAACTATTGTTGTTGTAGTTGTTGTTGTTGTGGTTGGTGTTTTTGTTTGTGCTAGAAGTGAACTATTGTTGTTGTAGTTGTTGTGGTTGTTGTTGTTAAAAGTAAACTATTTTTGTTGTAGTTGTTGTTGTTCTTGTTGTCGTTGCGGCTGTTGTTGATGTTGTCGTTGCGGCTGTTGTTGTTGTGGTTTAACTTTCATGTGGGCTGAAATTTGTCCCAAATTTCAGTTCCTCACATCCCCCCTGTACTTCCGGGGCGAGGAAGCATTGTTATGCCCGACTTGGACACTTTCACCCGAAAAGGTCCCATCAAGAAATTCAGCCTCTTCGTCCTCTTGATGCAATACATATCGGCCACTCGCTCCGATATTCTGCGACGGATATGGTCTGGCAGCACAACTCCTTTCGGCCCGTTCAACTCCACCACGTCCACGAATCGGAAACAATGTTCTGGTGGTGGTTTCTGTGACTGCTTCGTAGTCTACTTTGTATCCAGTTTCCTTCTCGTCTCCGTTATTGTTGCCAGTTTCGTTGCCAGTTCCCTTGTTTGTTTCGATACCGCGTTCCTTCGTATTGCCGTTTTCGTTGCCAGTGTCGTTTCCAGATTTGTTTCATTTGCCGTGTCGTTTCCAGTTTCCTTGTTTGTTTTGTTACCAGAATATGACTATAACATTTATGGTCGGGAATTCTCTCGCCGAGATCCTGACTGGTTTCCATCTTGTGCTGCTGCTTCTTCGCTATTATTTGGATGGAATTCTTTGACTTCGCCCACGTGTGCTGTCCTTACTCGATCTTCTCCATCCTTCTTCAGCTGGACTATTACCGGTGATGTAAATCCTATAACGCGATATGGTCCATCGAATTTTGGTGCCAGCTTAGCATTAAATTGGTCCACAGCTTTAGACAGATGATGTTGCTTGACCAGTACCTCTTGTCCTATTTCCGGTTTCCAAGATCTTCGTCGCAGATTGTAGTGTCTTGCTTGATCCTGAGCTGCTCGTTCGAGGTTCCCACGGACAATTTGGAACACTTCCTTTAATCTTGTGTGTCTTTCATCTGGTGTTTGAACTCTGCTACCTGTGGCAAGTGCTTGCTCGTCATAAAGGGCCTTAGGTAACCTGGGTTCTCTGCCTTGCGTCAAGAAAGCTGGACTTAATCCTGTCGTATCTAAGACTCCTGTGTTCAGCGCCAACGATATCTCGGGAAGAAGACTGTCCCATTTCTTTTGATCCGTTCCAGTGAGTTGTGCGATGATTCTTTTCACGTTTCTATTTGCTCGTTCTGTGGGGTTCTCTTGCGGTGTATAGGGTGCTGTAAACTGTTGTCGAACTCCTAGGTCCTGTAGTTATTTTTGAAACGGCTTGCTGCAGAACTGTGTTCCATTGTCTGTGATTAATACCTTTGGTACTCCGTATCGTGCTAGGATTCGTTCGTGAAATGCCTTTTTCAGAGTGTCACCTGTTGCTCTCCGTAGAGGCACTATTTCTGTCCATTTTGAGAACTTATCGAAGAACACGACCAGCATTGTATTTTCGTGGGTAGAGCGCGGGAGTGGTCCCACAAAGTCTGCACACAAAATTGACCATGGTTCATCTGCGATCTGCGTAAACATCTTTCCAGCTGCATTCTCTTGCATCGGTTTGAACCTTTGACATGATTCGCATCTTCGAACATAATTCCTGATATCCCGCCACATCCCTGGCCAGTAGTAGCGGTTGCTAATGCGGAAAATTGTTTACCTTATTCCCATATGTCCGGCGCACGAACTGTCGTGATTCTCTTCAAGGACTCTGGTTCGTTGATTCTTGGGTACGCAAAATTTCCATGATGCGCAATCTTCGTCACCTGTCTTTCCTGGTATATGACGATACAGTTTTCCATCCACTATGGTGTAGTCTGGGTTTTTCTCTGGGTTTGTTTGTGTGTCTTTCACCCTGGCCTTGTACCAACTACATTCCTGCGATTCTGTTTCCAATCTTAGTAGATTTTCCTGCGGCTGTCGTGAGAGTGCATCTGCAATCACGTTGAATTTTCCCTTCCTGTACTGAACATCAAATGTGTATTGTTGCAGCTCCAGCGCCCATCTTGCAATCCTTCCTGTCGGACTTTCTACCGAATTTAGCCATTTAAGCGATAGATGATCAGTCACTACCGTAAACTGGTACCCTTCTAAATACGGTCGCATTTTCCTCACGCCCCAAACGATAGCTAGACATTCTTTCTCTGTTGGAGAATAATTTCGCTCGGCCTGATTTAAATGTCGACTGGCGTATGCAATTACCTTTTCATTTCCTTCGAACTCCTGTGTCAAAACTACTCCCAGCCCATAATCGCTCGCATCCGTCTGCAACGTAAACTTCTGTGTGAAATCCGGACATACCAGTACGGGAGCCTCAGTCAGTTTTTCCTTTAGAGTCTCGAATGCTCGTTGCTGGTCCTCGGTCCACTTCCAATGTTTTCCCTTATTAAGCAGATCCGTTAGAGGTATAACGATATTTGCAAAGTCTGGTACAAAACGTCGATACCATGATGCAACGCCTAGAAACCGTCTCACCTCCCGAACATTTGTTGGCGGTTTCAGTTCTCGAATCGCCGCAACCTTATCTGGGTCCATATGAATTCCATCCTTGCTCACAATGTGTCCTATATATTTTAGATTCTGCTTGAAAAATTCACACTTTTCGGGATTTAGCCTGAGATTTGCGGCCTTTAGCCGCCGGAAGACTTTCCTATGCTCCTCAAATTATTCTCCTATCACAATTATGTCATCCAGATATGCGAAAGCATGTGGTTCCATTTCTGGACCAATTACCTGATCGAGTGCCCTCTGAAAAGTAGCCGGCGCTGAATGTAACCCAAATGGCATAACGCGCCATTGAAAGAGTCCTTTCCCTGGTACAGAAAATGCTGTATACTGTTTACTTGCTGGATCCATGGGTATTTGCCAGTAGCCATTCTTCAAATCTAAGCTGCTAATGTACTTCGCGTTCCGTAACCTGTCGAGAATATGCTGTATTCTGGGTAGTGGGTATGCTTCGGGTACCGAATGCACATTTAGCTGTCTGTAGTCTACACACAGCCTCCATTCACCTGTCTTTTTCTTTACCAGAACTATTGGTGCACTATACGGGCTATGCGACGGTTCAACGCATCCTTTCTCGATTAGCTCTTCGACTTCTTTATTTATTATAGCCTGCATTGCTGGGTTCTTTGGAAAATACCGCTGCTTAATTGGCTGATCATGCTTCATAATAATTTTGTGACTGGTAATATTTGACACATTCCGCAGCTTCTCAAACTCCCGTAATTCATCTTCCAGAAATATTCTTATTTGCTCCTGTTCCCCTGTCTCGCTTTTGAGCTCCACGTTTTGCTCACCTGTAATAATTTTCCTGTTACTTTTGCCTTGTTCATCTTCCACTTTAGTCTGCACCAAAGAACACATATTCAGATCCTTTTCGTGTTCCATCCCGACTGTTTCACTAAGAAGTGATGCTGCTACCACCACATGCAAAAGTTGCTCCTGTCCGCATCAAAAAATCCATTCCCAGAATTAAGTTGTCTGTCACATCCTGCATGACCAATAGTTCCAAAAAACATTGTGACGTTCCCAGCCTGACCTCAATTTCTAACGCCTCCCTGACTTCTTTTATTGTACCGTCTGCCAATCTCACCTGCGTCCTGATAGGTATGCTTACACCCTGTCTTCGAAGTGTTCTTGCAAATAGCTCGCTCACAAAGCTTCTTGTAGCTCCAGTGTCTATAGTGGCTGTTGCTAGTTCCTCTCCCAGAGCCATTTTAGCGAAGATGCGGCTTCGCTCAAACCCTAATGGTTGCGTTGGGTACGAGGAGCGCTTTGTTGAAGGGATCCCGATAATCCTCGTCTCTGCCGGAATCCCTGAGTGTTTTCCGAATTCCGATCGCAACATTCAAATGTCAGCTTGTTACGTTTACCGCACTTCCAACAGAAAACCATCCTCTTATTCCTGCATTGCCTTCTACGATGACCATCCTGACCACACCGGAAACAAGCTGTCCGGACATCCACAGGGCCATTACCCGGTGCCTGATTTAACATACGGTACTGCTCTGTTCGCTGGCGTGCTTGACCTTCTGTGGTTGGCTCTTTCGCGTCTCGTAGCGCTTCAAAATCTTCTGCCATCTCGGTAAGTTCGCTGAGATTGGAAAAATCTCTGAGCCGGATGTAGAACTGGTATTTCACTATACTATTTCTAAAGATTCTATCCAACGTCTGTTTTTCTGTGTACCGAGCATGGCGTGTAAGTGTTTGCATCCTGGTTGAGAATTCCTTGAACGATTCGTGTCTGTTTTGCTTGCAGCTCCGGATCTCATCCTCTAATCGTTCCAAGTACCGATGTGGAAGGAAAAATTTCAAAAATTCCTCCTTGAATTTTTCCCATGACGCCCACTGCCGCGTTGTGTTCCTGTACCAGGCCAAGGCATTATCCTTCAACAGTTCTGGCATCGTTCTTGGCATCATGTTCGGCTCCAGTCCGTAAACTTCTGTAAGCTCCTCCACTCTTTCAATAAATGCGATGGGGTCTCTACCCCCGTCGTATCGAGCAGACCACTTCCTGACTTGGTCGCTAACAGTTGCATAAGAGGTACCTGTGGTTCCACGACTTACCACTGTCATGTCCTCTTGTGCAGCTCCTAACGGCGGTATTACCCGGAATTCTGGCAGTTTAGCCTGCGTTTGTGGTCCAGGTGATGTACTACGCCCATGCTTTAATTGTAACTCCTGTAGTCGTTGTTCCTGCTGCAGCGTCCTGTTTTCGCTGCTTATCCAGCTAGAAAATCGCTTTCGAAATTCATCGACCGTACCTTGAACTTCTAAGCTTACCTCGCTCATATATTCCTGCAGTTCCTCCTTGGAGAGATGATAAATCCACCTTGTTTTAACCATTTTAACTTTTTTTTTTTTGCCACACTTATCTTTTTTTTTCTGTAGTCCTTTCAATAATGTTTTTTTTTCACTCAAGTTTTTTTTTTCCGAAAATTCTTTTTTTTTCTTTTTCACTATGCTTTTGGTCCCTGCTCGGGCGCCATTTGTAACGAAGTTTTTAAGCCTGGGCATATCTCGCCGGATACTGTACAAAAATATTTATATATTTGAGACCAAAAGCGTTTTTTTAAAAGAAATAAAGTTCTGATTTATTATTTAAAATCACTATTTTTAATGCTACGATTACAAATTTGATTAATTTTTCATTTATATTATAAAGCTTATCATTCAACTCTTATTATTTGACTATAGTTACTAATCTTCCTGATGTCCTGACTTGTCCTGCGTTTTATCGGTCCTCCGGTCTTCCGCTCCGTTTGCTGACTCGTGAAAGTGGGATTTTAGGAGTTTATGTGGGATTTTGAGGTTCCAGGATGTATCTTGTGCTACTAGGGTAACCGCTTAGAAAAGCTCGAAACCCGAAACATACAGTTTTTCTAGTTCTACTAGGGTAACCGCTTAGAAAAGCTCGAAACCCGAAACATACAGTTTTCTCTAGTTCTACTAGGGTAACCGCTTAGAAAAGCTCGAAACCCGATCTTATAAATAATATTCAAATTCTACTAGGATAACCGCTTAGAAAAGCTCGAAACCCGGAATAAAGGGATAGGAAGGGATGTCTTACCTTTCACGATCAGCGATCAAAAAGATCCATTCTGTCTTCAACCTCCCTTTTTATAGCGCAAAAATCGCTGCATTTGCTAACGGGATCTTGTTTGTGCGATTTTTCATCAAATGTTTTTGCACATCTAACTGTGCACCAGTTCCTTGTTGTTGTCCTTAAGCCGCGTGTTTACTTCTTAGCTTTGTCTCAAGCTCTGGCTCGCCTGCGTTGTTGTTATTGTGCTGTGGCTTTGTTATTGTTCATATTTCGGCGCGTGTTCAACATTGTTGTTATAATTGTATGTGCCTGCATTACATACCGTTGTTTGGTGGCGTGTGCAATTCTGGTAATTATGTGTTTTTGTTTGTCTTCTAAGCAGTTGTTGTTGTTATTGCTCTTGGTTTTGTGTTTGTTTATATTTTATTGCACCGCTGTTGTTGTTGTTGCTGCTTGGCTTGCTATTTTTCAAGCCTGCTACTATTTCTTCTGTATACGCCCGCTGTTGTTGTTGGTGTTGTTGTTGTTTAAAGTTGTTTTTGTGTTAGAAGTGAACTATTGTTGTTGTAGTTGTTGTTGTTGTGGTTGGTGTTTTTGTTTGTGCTAGAAGTGAACTATTGTTGTTGTAGTTGTTGTGGTTGTTGTTGTTAAAAGTAAACTATTTTTGTTGTAGTTGTTGTTGTTCTTGTTGTCGTTGCGGCTGTTGTTGATGTTGTCGTTGCGGCTGTTGTTGTTGTGGTTTAACTTTCATGTGGGCTGAAATTTGTCCCAAATTTCAGTTCCTCACATCCCCCCTGTACTTCCGGGGCGAGGAAGCATTGTTATGCCCGACTTGGACACTTTCACCCGAAAAGGTCCCATCAAGAAATTCAGCCTCTTCGTCCTCTTGATGCAATACATATCGGCCACTCGCTCCGATATTCTGCGGCGGATATGGTCTGGTAGCACAACTCCTTTCGTTGAACGGGCCAACTCCACCACGTCCACGAATCGGAAACAATGTCCTGGTTGTGGTTTCTGTGACTGCTTCGTAGTCTACTTTGTATCCAGTTTCCTTCTCGTCTCCGTTATTGTTGCCAGTTTCGTTTCCAGATTTGTTGAAGGTTTCTTTTGCCGTGTCGTTGCCAGTTTTGTTGCCAGTTCCCTTGTTTGTTTCGATACCGCGTTCCTTCGTATTGCCGTTTTCGTTGCCAGTGTCGTTTCCAGATTTGTTTCATTTGCCGTGTCGTTTCCAGTTTCCTTGTTTGTTTTGTTACCAGAATATGACTATAACATTTATGGTCGGGAATTCTCTCGCCGAGATCCTGACTGGTTTCCATCTTGTGCTGCTGCTTCTTCGCTATTATTTGGATGGAATTCTTTGACTTCGCCCACGTGTGCTGTCCTTACTCGATCTTCTCCATCCTTCTTCAGCTGGACTATTACCGGTGATGTAAATCCTATAACGCGATATGGTCCATCGAATTTTGGTGCCAGCTTAGCATTAAATTGGTCCACAGCTTTAGACATATGATGTTGCTTGACCAGTACCTCTTGTCCTATTTCCGGTTTCCAAGATCTTCGTCGCAGATTGTAGTGTCTTGCTTGATCCTGAGCTGCTCGTTCGAGGTTCCCACGGACAATTTGGAACACTTCCTTTAATCTTGTGTGTCTTTCATCTGGTGTTTGAACTCTGCTACCTGTGGCAAGTGCTTGCTCGTCATAAAGGGCCTTAGGTAACCTGGGTTCTCTGCCTTGCGTCAAGAAAGCTGGACTTAATCCTGTCGTATCTAAGACTCCTGTGTTCAGCGCCAACGATATCTCGGGAAGAAGACTGTCCCATTTCTTTTGATCCGTTCCAGTGAGTTGTGCGATGATTCTTTTCACGTTTCTATTTGCTCGTTCTGTGGGGTTCTCTTGCGGTGTATAGGGTGCTGTAAACTGTTGTCGAACTCCTAGGTCCTGTAGTTATTTTTGAAACGGCTTGCTGCAGAACTGTGTTCCATTGTCTGTGATTAATACCTTTGGTACTCCGTATCGTGCTAGGATTCGTTCGTGAAATGCCTTTTTCAGAGTGTCACCTGTTGCTCTCCGTAGAGGCACTATTTTTGTCCATTTTGAGAACTTATCGAAGAACACGACCAGCATTGTATTTTCGTGGGTAGAGCGCGTGAGTGGTCCCACAAAGTCTACACACAAAATCGACCACGGTTCATCTGCGATCTGCGTAAACATCTTTCCAGCTGCTTTCTCTTGCATCGGTTTGAACCTTTGACATGATTCGCATCTTCGAACATAATTCCTGATATCCCGCCACATCCCTGGCCAGTAGTAGCGGTTGCTAATGCGGAAAATTGTTTTCCTTATTCCCATATGTCCGGCGCACGAACTGTCGTCATTCTCTTCAAGGACTCTGGTTCGTTGATTATTGGGTACGCAAAATTTCCATGATGCGCAATCTTCGTCACCTGTCTTTCCTGGTATATGACGATACAGTTTTCCATCCACTATGGTGTAGTCTGGGTTTTTCTCTGGGTTTGTTTGTGTGTCTTCACCCTGGCCTTGTACCAACTACATTCCTGCGATTCTGTTTCCAATCTTAGTAGATTTTCCTGCGGCTGTCGTGAGAGTGCATCTGCAATCACGTTGAATTTTCCCTTCCATTTAAGCGATAGATGATCAGTCACTACCGTAAACTGGTACCCTTCTAAATACGGTCGCATTTTCCTCACGCCCCAAACGATAGCTAGACATTCTTTCTCTGTTGGAGAATAATTTCGCTCGGCCTGATTTAAATGTCGACCGGCGTATGCAATTACCTTTTCATTTCCATCGAACTCCTGTGTCAAAACTACTCCCAGCCCGTAACCGCTCGCATCCGTCTGCAACGTAAACTTCTGTGTGAAATCCGGACATACCAGTACGGGAGCCTCAGTCAGTTTTTCCTTAAGGGTCTCGAATGCTCGTTGCTGGTCCTCGCTCCACTTCCAATGTTTTCCCTTTTTAAGCAGACCCGTTAGAGGTATAACGATGTTTGCAAAGTCTGGTACAAAACGTCGATACCATGATGCAACGCCTAGAAACCGTCTCACCTCCCGAACATTTGTTGGCGGTTTCAGTTCTCGAATCGCCGCAACCTTATCTGGGTCCGTATGAATTCCATCCTTGCTCACAATGTGTCCTAGATATTTTAAATTCTGCTTGAAAAATTCACACTTTTCGGGATTTAGCCTGAGATTTGCGGCCTTTAGCCGCCGGAAGACTTTCCTATGCTCCTCAAATTATTCTCCTATCACAATTATGTCATCCAGATATGCGAAAGCATGTGGTTCCATTTCTGGACCAATTACCTGATCGAGTGCCCTCTGAAAAGTAGCCGGCGCTGAATGTAACCCAAATGGCATAACGCGCCATTGAAAGAGTCCTTTCCCTGGTACAGAAAATGCTGTATACTGTTTACTTGCTGGATCCATGGGTATTTGCCAGTAGCCATTCTTCAAATCTAAGCTGCTAATGTACTTCGCGTTCCGTAACCTGTCGAGAATATGCTGTATTCTGGGTAGTGGGTATGCTTCGGGTACCGAATGCGCATTTAGCTGTCTGTAGTCTACACACAGGAGACAAAAGGGGGCGATCTTCACATGGCAACGTGTCTGACTGCCTCAACTTGGCGAGGCCAGCATTATCCATGTCGAAATCGTCTCAAGTCGACTCAAAACCTCCGCGTGGTGTCTCCTGGAAACGTCAAAAACTATCGCCCGATAAACTTTGGCGGCCAATTTGAGCGGCGATGTCTCCTCTAGACAATAAACTTGAGGGGTCTCTTCAAGACCTTAAAAATGGAATGTGCGTAGGGTTTGGGTCCAAACCACATTATAACTTCCCAATGAAAACAAAATCAGCCTCGGATATGAACCCCCACTACGTTGACGACCACCGCAAACGAAAAACGGATAATGATTTACGGATATGCCCCTGGAATATCCGGACCCTTTATAGGGAAGGTGCCACAGTCCAACTGGCGGAAGCCTTCGAAAAAATTAAGGCTGACATCACCGCCATCCAGGAGATGCGATGGAAAGGACAAGGCTGCTCTAAGAGAGCAGAATGCGATATCTACTACAGCTGCCATGCGGAGAAGCGCGAATTTGGATGCGGATTCATCGTAAGTCGGAAACTACGCCATCTTGTTTCCCGGTTCACACCTGTGAACGAAAGGCTGGCGACAATCCGCATCAAGGCGAAATTCTTCCACATCAGCCTTATTTGCGCACATGCCCCGACGGAGGAAAAGGACGATGCTGTCAAGGACACCTTCTACGCGAGCCTAGAGGACGTGTATGATCGCTGCCCGGCCCACGACGTAAAAATAGTTCTCGGCGATTTTAATGCGAAGGTCGGAAAAGAAGGCATCTTTGGCTCCACTGTCGGTCAGTTCAGTCTCCACGAGACCACTTCGAATAACGGTCTAAGACTGATCGACTTCGCCGCGGCGCGAAACATGGTAGTTAGTAGCACCAGATTCCAACACCTCGATATCCAAAAGGCAACCTGGCTGTCCCCGGATCAAAAAACGCGAAACCAAATTGATCATGTTGTGATCGACGGAAGGCACGCTTCAAGTGTACTGGATGTGCGCACATTTCGGGGGGTCAATATTGACTCCGACCATTATCTTGTTGCAGCCAAGATCCGCATGCGATTGTGCAATGCGAAGAATGTACGCACAGGTGTGCAACGAAAGCTTGATGTCGATAAGCTGCTATCACAACGGACCGCCGAGGCCTACTCCGCTCAACTCTCGGTTAAGCTCAACCAACCTTACTCTTGCCTCGACGACGCTGGCGGACTTTGGGCGCATATATCCCACTCCATGCGCACTGCTGCTGAAGAAGTCATTGGTTTTCGGCGCCCGCAACCTCGCAACCAATGGTATGACCAGGAGTGTCGCGACGCGACAGCAGCAAAATACGCCGCATATAAAAAGACGCTGCAGTCAGCTGCAACGCGAGCCATGCACGAAAACTATCGCGATAAGTGGAAGGAAGAGAGATGCCTTTTCAGACGTAAAAAAAGAGAGCAGGAAAAGCGTGAGCGAGAAAAAATTGAGGTGTACCAGGGCAGGAAGGATGCTCGAAAATTCTACCAGCAGGTTAAGCGTCTAACCCAAGGTTTCAAGCCCGGAGCATCCACTTGTAGAGATGAGAATGGTGATCTGGTAACAGATACGCAGTGCGCATTGAGATTATGGAGACAGCATTTTTCCAATCTGCTTGCAGGCGACGATACCAACAATTCCGCCCTTGGAGAATGCAGTCTGACACCACCAATCGACGATGATGGAGTGGAAATTCCACCACCTAGCCATGACGAGGTTAAAGTTGCTATCCAGCGACTCAAAAACAACAAAGCCGCAGGTGCTGACGGCCTGGCTGCTGAATTGTTTAAAACCGGCGGCGGTGAATTGATAAGGTGCATGCATCAACTCATCAGCAAAATATGGCTAGCGGAAAGCATGCCCGACGATTGGAATCTCAGTGTGCTTTGTCCTATAATTAAGAAAGGAGACCCGACAATCTGCGCCAACTACCAAGGTATCAGTCTTATATCCATCGCATATAAGGTTCTTTCGAGCGTATTGTGTGAAAGATTGAAGCCGCATACCAAAACACTGATTGGACCTTATCAGTGTGGCTTTCGTCCTGGCAAGTCCACCATAGACCAGATTTTTACTCTACGCCAAATCCTGGAAAAAACCCACGAAAATCAAATCGACACCCATCATCTCTTTGTTGATTACAAAGCTGCGTTCGATAGCCCGATTCGGGATTGCCTGTACGCAACAATGTCTGAGTTCGGTATACCTGCAAAGTTGATTAGGCTCTGCAAGATGACGTTGAGCAATACATGCAGCTCCGTCAAGGTAGGAAATGAGCTCTCCGAAACCTTTAATACCGAACGAGGTTTCAGACAAGGCGACCCGCTATCATGCGATCTCTTCAATTTCATCATGGAGGGGATCCTACGAAAGGCAGGTGTACATCGAAATGGCACCATTTTCTACAAAGGTGTCCAGCTCCTTGCGTATGCTGACGATATCGATATTATCGGCAGAACCAAGAGAGATGTAACCGCTGCTTTCGCCGCTATCGAAAAGGAATCAGCCAAAGTGGGTTTGACGGTGAACGAGGGCAAAACAAAGTATATGCTGTCTGCAAATAGGGAAGTGCGGCGTCAAGGCTCCCATGTTACAGCAGGCAAATATAACTTTGAAGTTGTCAAGGAGTTTACTTACCTTGGCACCGCCATAAACAGCAACAACAATGTCAGCCTGGAGATAAAGCGAAGAACAACAATTGCTAATAGGTGCTACTACGGGCTAAGTAAGCAATTAGGTTCCAGAGCCCTCTCTCGATCGACAAAACTAACACTCTACAAGACGCTCATCATACCTGTGCTTCTCTATGGCGCTGAAGCATGGGTGGTATCGCAAGCAGATGCAGCCGCTCTTGGGGTGTTCGAGAGGAAAGTTCTTCGCAAAATCTTTGGTCCTGTTCGAGTTGGCGACGACTATCGCATTCGAATGAACCACGAACTGTACGAGCTCTACGACGACATTGACATAGTCCAGCGTATAACAATTCAGCGACTACGTTGGCTGGGTCATGTCTTTCGTATGGATGAAGAAGCTCCAGCGACAAAGGTGTTTGAGGTGAAAGCCGAGGGTCGACGACGAAGAGGAAGGCCATGCCTCCGATGGATTGACCAGGCCGAGGAAGCCCTTACCGCGCTTGGTGAAAGAGATTGGAGACGGCGCGCGCGAAGCAGAGACGCCTGGCGAGACCTGATGAAGTCGGCCGTAACCCGTCAACGGGTTGTCATGGCCACCTAAGTAAGTAAGTAAGTCTACACACAGCCTCTATTGACCTGTCTTTTTCTTTACCAGAACTATTGGTGCACTATACGGGCTATGCGACGGTTCAACGCATCCTTTCTCGATTAGCTCTTCGACTTCTTTATTTATTATAGCCTGCATTGCTGGGTTCTTTGGAAAATACCGCTGCTTAATTGGCTGATCATGCTTCATAATAATTTTGTGACTGGTAATATTTGACACATTCCGCAGCTTCTCAAACTCCCGTAATTCATCTTCCAGAAATATTCTTATTTGCTCCTGTTCCCCTGTCTCGCTTTTGAGCTCCACGTTTTGCTCACCTGTAATAATTTTCCTGTTACTTTTGCCTTGTTCATCTTCCACTTTAGTCTGCACCAAAGAACACATATTCAGATCCTTTTCGTGTTCCATCCCGACTGTTTCACTAAGCGTGATGCTGCTACCACCACATGCAAAAGTTGCTCCTGTCCGCATCAAAAAATCCATTCCCAGAATTAAGTTGTCTGTCACATCCTGCATGACCAATAGTTCCAAAAAACATTGTGACGTTCCCAGCCTGACCTCAATTTCTAACGCCTCCCTGACTTCTTTTATTGTACCGTCTGCCAATCTCACCTGCGTCCTGATAGGCATGCTTACACCCTGTCTTCGAAGTGTTCTTGCAAATAGATCGCTCACAAAGCTTCTTGTAGCTCCAGTGTCTATAGTGGCTGTTGCTAGTTCCTCTCCCAGAGCCATTTTAGCGAAGATGCGGCTTCGCTCAAACCCTAATGGTTGCGTTGGGTACGAGGAGCGCTTTGTTGAAAGGATCCCGATAATCCTCGTCTCTGCCGGAATCCCTGAGTGTTTTCCGAATTCCGATCGCAACATTCAAATGTCAGCTTGTTACGTTTACCGCACTTCCAACAGAAAACCATCCTCTCATTCCTGCATTGCCTTCTACGATGACCATCCTGACCACACCGGAAACAAGCTGTCCGGACATCCACAGGGCCATTACCCGGTGCCTGATTTAACATACGGTACTGCTCTGTTCGCTGGCGTGCTTGACCTTCTGTGGTTGGCTCTTTCGCGTCTCGTAGCGCTTCAAAATCTTCTGCCATCTCGGTAAGTTCGCTGAGATTGGAAAAATCTCTGAGCCGGATGTAGAACTGGTATTTCACTAAACTATTTCTAAAGATTCTATCCAACGTCTGTTTTTCTGTGTACCGAGCATGGCGTGTAAGTGTTTGCATCCTGGTTGAGAATTCCTTGAACGATTCGTGTCTTTTTTGCTTGCAGCTCCGGATCTCATCCTCTAATCGTTCCAAGTATCGATGTGGAAGGAAAAATTTCAAAAATTCCTCCTTGAATTTTTCCCATGACGCCCACTGCCGCGTTGTGTTCCTGTACCAGGCCAAGGCATTATCCTTCAACAGTTCTGGCATCGTTCTTGGTATCATGTTCGGCTCCAGTCCGTAAACTTCTGTAAGCTCCTCCACTCTTTCAATAAATGCGATGGGGTCTCTACCCCCGTCGTATCGAGCAGACCACTTCCTGACTTGGTCGCTAACAGTTGCATAAGAGGTACCTGTGGTTCCACGACTTACCACTGTCATGTCCTCTTGTGCAGCTCCTAACGGCGGTATTACCCGGAATTCTGGCAGTTTAGCCTGCGTTTGTGGTCCAGGTGATGTACTACGCCCATGCTTTAATTGTAACTCCTGTAGTCGTTGTTCCTGCTGCAGCGTCCTGTTTTCGCTGCTTATCCAGCTAGAAAATCGCTTTCGCAATTCATCGACCGTACCTTGAACTTCTAAGCTTACCTCGCTCATATATTCCTGCAGTTCCTCCTTGGAGAGATGATAAATCCACCTTGTTTTAACCATTTTAACTTTTTTTTTTTTGCCACACTTATCTTTTTTCTTCTGTAGTCCTTTCAATAATGTTTTTTTTTCACTCAAGTTTTTTTTTCCGAAAATTCTTTTTTTTTTCTTTTTCACTATGCTTTTGGTCCCTGCTCGGGCGCCATTTGTAACGAAGTTTTTAAGCCTGGGCATATCTCGCCGGATACCCAGGCTTCTGTACAAAAATATTTATATATTTGAGACCAAAAGCGTTTTTTTAAAAGAAATAAAGTTCTGATTTATTATTTAAAATCACTATTTTTAATGCTACGATTACAAATTTGATTAATTTTTCATTTATATTATTAAGCTTATCATTCAACTCTTATTATTTGACTATAGTTACTAATCTTCCTGATGTCCTGACTTGTCCTGCGTTTTATCGGTCCTCCGGTCTTCCGCTCCGTTTGCTGACTCGTGAAAGTGGGATTTTAGGAGTTTATGTGGGATTTTGAGGTTCCAGGATGTATCTAGTGCTACTAGGGTAACCGCTTAGAAAAGCTCGAAACCCGAAACATACAGTGTTCTCTAGTTCTACTAGGGTAACCGCTTAGAAAAGCTCGAAACCCGAAACATACAGTTTTCTCTAGTTCTACTAGGGTAACCGCTTAGAAAAGCTCGAAACCCGATCTTATAAATAATATTCAAATTCTACTAGGATAACCGCTTAGAAAAGCTCGAAACCCGGAATAAAGGGATAGGAAGGGATGTCTTACCTTTCACGATCAGCGATCAAAAAGATCCATTCTGTCTTCAACCTCCCTTTTTATAGCGCAAAAATCGCTGCATTTGCTAACGGGATCTTGTTTGTGCGATTTTTCATCAAATGTTTTTGCACATCTAACTGTGCACCAGTTCCTTGTTGTTGTCCTTAAGCCGCGTGTTTACTTCTTAGCTTAGTCTCAAGCTTTGGCTCGCCTGCGTTGTTGTTATTGTGCTGTGGCTTTGTTATTGTTCATATTTCGGCGCGTGTTCAATATTGTTGTTATAATTGTATGTGCCTGCATTACATACCGTTGTTTGGTGGCGTGTGCAATTCTGGTAGTTATGTGTTTTTGTTTGTCTTCTAAGCAGTTGTTGTTGTTATTGCTCTTGGTTTTGTGTTTGTTTATATTTTATTGCACCGCTGTTGTTGTTGTTGCTGCTTGGCTTGCTATTTTTCAAGCCTGCTACTATTTCTTCTGTATACGCCCGCTGTTGTTGTTGTTGTTGGTGTTGTTGTTGTTTAAAGTTGTTTTTGTGTTAGAAGTGAACTATTGTTGTTGTAGTTGTTGTTGTTGTGGTTGGTGTTTTTGTTTGTGCTAGAAGTGAACTATTGTTGTTGTAGTTGTTGTGGTTGTTGTTGTTAAAAGTAAACTATTTTTGTTGTAGTTGTTGTTGTTCTTGTTGTCGTTGCGGCTGTTGTTGATGTTGTCGTTGCGGCTGTTGTTGTTGTGGTTTAACTTTCATGTGGGCTGAAATTTGTCCCAAATTTCAGTTCCTCACATCCCCCCTGTAGTTCCGGGGCGAGGAAGCATTGTTATGCCCGACTTGGACACTTTCACCCGAAAAGGTCCCATCAAGAAATTCAGCCTCTTCGTCCTCTTGATGCAATACATATCGGCCACTCGCTCCGATATTCTGCGGCGGATATGGTCTGGCAGCACAACTCCTTTCGGCCCGTTCAACTCCACCACGTCCACGAATCGGAAACAATGTTCTGGTGGTGGTTTCTGTGACTGCTTCGTAGTCTACTTTGTATCCAGTTTCCTTCTCGTCTCCGTTATTGTTGCCAGTTTCGTTGCCAGTTCCCTTGTTTGTTTCGATACCGCGTTCCTTCGTATTGCCGTTTTCGTTGCCAGTGTCGTTTCCAGATTTGTTTCATTTGCCGTGTCGTTTCCAGTTTCCTTGTTTGTTTTGTTACCAGAATATGACTATAACATTTATGGTCGGGAATTCTCTCGCCGAGATCCTGACTGGTTTCCATCTTGTGCTGCTGCTTCTTCGCTATTATTTGGATGGAATTCTATGACTTCGCCCACGTGTGCTGTCCTTACTCGATCTTCTCCATCCTTCTTCAGCTGGACTATTACCGGTGATGTAAATCCTATAACGCGATATGGTCCATCGAATTTTGGTGCCAGCTTAGCATTAAATTGGTCCACAGCTTTAGACAGATGATATTGCTTGACCAGTACCTCTTGTCCTATTTCCGGTTTCCAAGATCTTCGTCGCAGATTGTAGTGTCTTGCTTGATCCTGAGCTGCTCGTTCGAGGTTCCCACGGACAATTTGGAACACTTCCTTTAATCTTGTGTGTCTTTCATCTGGTGTTTGAACTCTGCTACCTGTGGCAAGTGCTTGCTCGTCATAAAGGGCCTTAGGTAACCTGGGTTCTCTGTCTTGCGTCAAGAAAGCTGGACTAAATCCTGTCGTATCTGAGACTCCTGTGTTCAGCGCCAACGATATCTCGGGAAGAAGACTGTCCCATTTCTTTTGATCCGTTCCAGTGAGTTGTGCGATGATTCTTTTCACGTTTCTATTTGCTCGTTCTGTGGGGTTCTCTTGCGGTGTATAGGGTGCTGTAAACTGTTGTCGAACTCCTAGGTCCTGTAGTTATTTTTGAAACGGCTTGCTGCAGAACTGTGTTCCATTGTCTGTGATTAATACCTTTGGTACTCCGTATCGTGCTAGGATTCGTTCGTGAAATGCCTTTTTCAGAGTGTCACCTGTTGCTCTCCGTAGAGGCACTATTTCTGTCCATTTTGAGAACTTATCGAAGAACACGACCAGCATTGTATTTTCGTGGGTAGAGCGCGGGAGTGGTCCCACAAAGTCTGCACACAAAATTGACCATGGTTCATCTGCGATCTGCGTAAACATCTTTCCAGCTGCTTTCTCTTGCATCGGTTTGAACCTTTGACATGATTCGCATCTTCGAACATAATTCCTGATATCCCGCCACATCCCTGGCCAGTAGTAGCGGTTGCTAATGCGGAAAATTGTTTACCTTATTCCCATATGTCCGGCGCACGAACTGTCGTGATTCTCTTCAAGGACTCTGGTTCGTTGATTATTGGGTACGCAAAATTTCCATGATGCGCAATCTTCGTCACCTGTCTTTCCTGGTATATGACGATACAGTTTTCCATCGACTATGGTGTAGTCTGGGTTTTTCTCTGGGTTTGTTTGTGTGTCTTTCACCCTGGCCTTGTACCAACTACATTCCTGCGATTCTGTTTCCAATCTTAGTAGATTTTCCTGCGGCTGTCGTGAGAGTGCATCTGCAATCACGTTGAATTTTCCCTTCCTGTACTGAACATCAAATGTGTATTGTTGCAGCTCCAGCGCCCATCTTGCAATCCTTCCTGTCGGACTTTCTACCGAATTTAGCCATTTAAGCGATAGATGATCAGTCACTACCGTAAACTGGTACCCTTCTAAATACGGTCGCATTTTCCTCACGCCCCAAACGATAGCTAGACATTCTTTCTCTGTTGGAGAATAATTTCGCTCGGCCTGATTTAAATGTCGACCGGCGTATGCAATTACCTTTTCATTTCCATCGAACTCCTGTGTCAAAACTACTCCCAGCCCGTAACCGCTCGCATCCGTCTGCAACGTAAACTTCTGTGTGAAATCCGGACATACCAGTACGGGAGCCTCAGTCAGTTTTTCCTTTAGAGTCTCGAATGCTCGTTGCTGGTCCTCGCTCCACTTTCAATGTTTTCCCTTTTTAAGCAGACCCGTTAGAGGTATAACGATGTTTGCAAAGTCTGGTACAAAACGTCGATACCATGATGCAACGCCTAGAAACCGTCTCACCTCCCGAACATTTGTTGGCGGTTTCAGTTCTCGAATCGCCGCAACCTTATCTGGGTCCGTATGAATTCCATCCTTGCTCACAATGTGTCCTATATATTTTAGATTCTGCTTCAAAAATTCACACTTTTCGGGATTTAGCCTGAGATTTGCGGCCTTTAGCCGCCGGAAGACTTTCCTATGCTCCTCAAATTATTCTCCTATCACAATTATGTCATCCAGATATGCGAAAGCATGTGGTTCCATTTCTGGACCAATTACCTGATCGAGTGCCCTCTGAAAAGTAGCCGGCGCTGAATGTAACCCAAATGGCATAACGCGCCATTGAAAGAGTCCTTTCCCTGGTACAGAAAATGCTGTATACTGTTTACTTGCTGGATCCATGGGTATTTGCCAGTAGCCATTCTTCAAATCTAAGCTGCTAATGTACTTCGCGTTCCGTAACCTGTCGAGAATATGCTGTATTCTGGGTAGTGGGTATGCTTCGGGTACCGAATGCGCATTTAGCTGTCTGTAGTCTACACACAGCCTCCATTGACCTGTCTTTTTCTTTACCAGAACTATTGGTGCACTATACGGGCTATGCGACGGTTCAACGCATCCTTTCTCGATTAGCTCTTCGACTTCTTTATTTATTATAGCCTGCATTGCTGGGTTCTTTGGAAAATACCGCTGCTTAATTGGCTGATCATGCTTCATAATAATTTTGTGACTGGTAATATTTGACACATTCCGCAGCTTCTCAAACTCCCGTAATTCATCTTCCAGAAATATTCTTATTTGCTCCTGTTCCCCTGTCTCACTTTTGAGCTCCACGTTTTGCTCACCTGTAATAATTTTCCTGTTACTTTTGCCTTGTTCATCTTCCACTTTAGTCTGCACCAAAGAACACATATTCAGATCCTTTTCGTGTTCCATCCCGACTGTTTCACTAAGAAGTGATGCTGCTACCACCACATGCAAAAGTTGCTCCTGTCCGCATCAAAAAATCCATTCCCAGAATTAAGTTGTCTGTCACATCCTGCATGACCAATAGTTCCAAAAAACATTGTGACGTTCCCAGCCTGACCTCAATTTCTAACGCCTCCCTGACTTCTTTTATTGTACCGTCTGCCAATCTCACCTGCGTCCTGATAGGTATGCTTACACCCTGTCTTCGAAGTGTTCTTGCAAATAGCTCGCTCACAAAGCTTCTTGTAGCTCCAGTGTCTATAGTGGCTGTTGCTAGTTCCTCTCCCAGAGCCATTTTAGCGAAGATGCCGCTTCGCTCAAACCCTAATGGTTGCGTTGGGTACGAGGAGCGCTTTGTTGAAGGGATCCCGATAATCCTCGTCTCTGCCGGAATCCCTGAGTGTTTTCCGAATTCCGATCGCAACATTCAAATGTCAGCTTGTTACGTTTACCGCACTTCCAACAGAAAACCATCCTCTCATTCCTGCATTGCCTTCTACGATGACCATCCTGACCACACCGGAAACAAGCTGTCCGGACATCCACAGGGCCATTACCCGGTGCCTGATTTAACATACGGTACTGCTCTGTTCGCTGGCGTGCTTGACCTTCTGTGGTTGGCTCTTTCGCGTCTCGTAGCGCTTCAAAATCTTCTGCCATCTCGGTAAGTTCGCTGAGATTGGAAAAATCTCTGAGCCGGATGTAGAACTGGTATTTCACTAAACTATTTCTAAAGATTCTATCCAACGTCTGTTTTTCTGTGTACCGAGCATGGCGTGTAAGTGTTTGCATCCTGGTTGAGAATTCCTTGAACGATTCGTGTCTGTTTTGCTTGCAGCTCCGGATCTCATCCTCTAATCGTTCCAAGTACCGATGTGGAAGGAAAAATTTCAAAAATTCCTCCTTGAATTTTTCCCATGACGCCCACTGCCGCGTTGTGTTCCTGTACCAGGCCAAGGCATTATCCTTCAACAGTTCTGGCATCGTTCTTGGGATCATGTTCGGCTCCAGTCCGTAAACTTCTGTAAGCTCCTCCACTCTTTCAATAAATGCGATGGGGTCTCTACCCCTGTTGTATCGAGCAGACCACTTCCTGACTTGGTCGCTAACAGTTGCATAAGAGGTACCTGTGGTTCCACGACTTACCACTGTCATGTCCTCTTGTGCAGCTCCTAACGGCGGTATTACCCGGAATTCTGGCAGTTTAGCCTGCGTTTGTGGTCCAGGTGATGTACTACGCCCATGCTTTAATTGTAACTCCTGTAGTCGTTGTTCCTGCTGCAGCGTCCTGTTTTCGCTGCTTATCCAGCTAGAAAATCGCTTTCGCAATTCATCGACCGTACCTTGAACTTCTAAGCTTACCTCGCTCATATATTCCTGCAGTTCCTCCTTGGAGAGATGATAAATCCACCTTGTTTTAACCATTTTAACTTTTTTTTTTTTGCCACACTTATCTTTTTTTTTCTGTAGTCCTTTCAATAATGTTTTTTTTTCACTCAAGTTTTTTTTTTCCGAAAATTCTTTTTTTTTTCTTTTTCACTATGCTTTTGGTCCCTGCTCGGGCGCCATTTGTAACGAAGTTTTTAAGCCTGGGCATATCTCGCCGGATACTGTACAAAAATATTTATATATTTGAGACCAAAAGCGTTTTTTTAAAAGAAATAAAGTTCTGATTTATTATTTAAAATCACTATTTTTAATGCTACGATTACAAATTTGATTAATTTTTCATTTATATTATTAAGCTTATCATTCAACTCTTATTATTTGACTATAGTTACTAATCTTCCTGATGTCCTGACTTGTCCTGCGTTTTATCGGTCCTCCGGTCTTCCGCTCCGTTTGCTGACTCGTGAAAGTGGGATTTTAGGAGTTTATGTGGGATTTTGAGGTTCCAGGATGTATCTAGTGCTACTAGGGTAACCGCTTAGAAAAGCTCGAAACCCGAAACATACAGTTTTTCTAGTTCTACTAGGGTAACCGCTTAGAAAAGCTCGAAACCCGAAACATACAGTTTTCTCTAGTTCTACTAGGGTAACCGCTTAGAAAAGCTCGAAACCCGATCTTATAAATAATATTCAAATTCTACTAGGATAACCGCTTAGAAAAGCTCGAAACCCGGAATAAAGGGATAGGAAGGGATGTCTTACCTTTCACGATCAGCGATCAAAAAGATCCATTCTGTCTTCAACCTCCCTTTTTATAGCGCAAAAATAGCTGCATTTGCTAACGGGATCTTGTTTGTGCGATTTTTCATCAAATGTTTTTGCACATCTAACTGTGCACCAGTTCCTTGTTGTTGTCCTTAAGCCGCGTGTTTACTTCTTAGCTTTGTCTCAAGCTCTGGCTCGCCTGCGTTGTTGTTATTGTGCTGTGGCTTTGTTATTGTTCATATTTCGGCGCGTGTTCAACATTGTTGTTATAATTGTATGTGCCTGCATTACATACCGTTGTTTGGTGGCGTGTGCAATTCTGGTAGTTATGTGTTTTTGTTTGTCTTCTAAGCAGTTGTTGTTGTTATTTCTCTTGGTTTTGTGTTTGTTTATATTTTATTGCACCGCTGTTGTTGTTGTTGCTGCTTGGCTTGCTATTTTTCAAGCCTGCTACTATTTCTTCTGTATACGCCCGCTGTTGTTGTTGTTGTTGGTGTTGTTGTTGTTTAAAGTTGTTTTTGTGTTAGAAGTGAACTATTGTTGTTGTAGTTGTTGTTGTTGTGGTTGGTGTTTTTGTTTGTGCTAGAAGTGAACTATTGTTGTTGTAGTTGTTGTGGTTGTTGTTGTTAAAAGTAAACTATTTTTGTTGTAGTTGTTGTTGTTCTTGTTGTCGTTGCGGCTGTTGTTGATGTTGTCGTTGCGGCTGTTGTTGTTGTGGTTTAACTTTCATGTGGGCTGAAATTTGTCCCAAATTTCAGTTCCTCACATCCCCCCTGTACTTCCGGGGCGAGGAAGCATTGTTATGCCCGACTTGGACACTTTCACCCGAAAAGGTCCCATCAAGAAATTCAGCCTCTTCGTCCTCTTGATGCAATACATATCGGCCACTCGCTCCGATATTCTGTGGCGGATATGGTCTGGCAGCACAACTCCTTTCGGCCCGTTCAACTCCACCACGTCCACGAATCGGAAACAATGTCCTGGTGGTGGTTTCTGTGACTGCTTCGTAGTCTACTTTGTATCCAGTTTCCTTCTCGTCTCCGTTATTGTTGCCAGTTTCGTTTCCAGATTTGTTGAAGGTTTCTTTTGCCGTGTCGTTGCCAGTTTCGTTGCCAGTTCCCTTGTTTGTTTCGATACCGCGTTCCTTCGTATTGCCGTTTTCGTTGCCAGTGTCGTTTCCAGATTTGTTTCATTTGCCGTGTCGTTTCCAGTTTCCTTGTTTGTTTTGTTACCAGAATATGATTATAACATTTATGGTCGGGAATTCTCTCGCCGAGATCCTGACTGGTTTCCATCTTGTGCTGCTGCTTCTTCGCTATTATTTGGATGGAATTCTTTGACTTCGCCCACGTGTGCTGTCCTTACTCGATCTTCTCCATCCTTCTTCAGCTGGACTATTACCGGTGATGTAAATCCTATAACGCGATATGGTCCATCGAATTTTGGTGCCAGCTTAGCATTAAATTGGTCCACAGCTTTAGACAGATGATATTGCTTGACCAGTACCTCTTGTCCTATTTCCGGTTTCCAAGATCTTCGTCGCAGATTGTAGTGTCTTGCTTGATCCTGAGCTGCTCGTTCGAGGTTCCCACGGACAATTTGGAACACTTCCTTTAATCTTGTGTGTCTTTCATCTGGTGTTTGAACTCTGCTTCCTGTGGCAAGTGCTTGCTCGTCATAAAGGGCCTTAGGTAACCTGGGTTCTCTGCCTTGCGTCAAGAAAGCTGGACTTAATCCTGTCGTATCTAAGACTCCTGTGTTCAGCGCCAACGATATCTCGGGAAGAAGACTGTCCCATTTCTTTTGATCCGTTCCAGTGAGTTGTGCGATGATTCTTTTCACGTTTCTATTTGCTCGTTCTGTGGGGTTCTCTTGCGGTGTATAGGGTTGTCGAACTCCTAGGTCCTGTAGTTATTTTTGAAACGGCTTGCTGCAGAACTGTGTTCCATTGTCTGTGATTAATACCTTTGGTACTCCGTATCGTGCTAGGATTCGTTCGTGAAATGCCTTTTTCAGAGTGTCACCTGTTGCTCTCCGTAGAGGCACTATTTTTGTCCATTTTGAGAACTTGATTATTGGGTACGCAAAATTTCCATGATGCGCAATCTTCGTCACCTGTCTTTCCTGGTATATGACGATACAGTTTTCCATCCACTATGGTGTAGTCTGGGTTTTTCTCTGGGTTTGTTTGTGTGTCTTTCACCCTGGCCTTGTACCAACTACATTCCTGCGATTCTGTTTCCAATCTTAGTAGATTTTCCTGCGGCTGTCGTGAGAGTGCATCTGCAATCACGTTGAATTTTCCCTTCCTGTACTGAACATCAAATGTGTATTGTTGCAGCTCCAGCGCCCATCTTGCAATCCTTCCTGTCGGACTTTCTACCGAATTTAGCCATTTAAGCGATAGATGATCAGTCACTACCGTAAACTGGTACCCTTCTAAATACGGTCGCATTTTCCTCACGCCCCAAACGATAGCTAGACATTCTTTCTCTGTTGGAGAATAATTTCGCTCGGCCTGATTTAAATGTCGACCGGCGTATGCAATTACCTTTTCATTTCCATCGAACTCCTGTGTCAAAACTACTCCCAGCCCGTAACCGCTCGCATCCGTCTGCAACGTAAACTTCTGTGTGAAATCCGGACATACCAGTACGGGAGCCTCAGTCAGTTTTTCCTTTAGAGTCTCGAATGCTCGTTGCTGGTCCTCGCTCCACTTTCAATGTTTTCCCTTTTTAAGCAGACCCGTTAGAGGTATAACGATGTTTGCAAAGTCTGGTACAAAACGTCGATACCATGATGCAACGCCTAGAAACCGTCTCACCTCCCGAACATTTGTTGGCGGTTTCAGTTCTCGAATCGCCGCAACCTTATCTGGGTCCGTATGAATTCCATCCTTGCTCACAATGTGTCCTAGATATTTTAGATTCTGCTTCAAAAATTCACACTTTTCGGGATTTAGCCTGAGATTTGCGGCCTTTAGCCGCCGGAAGACTTTCCTATGCTCTTCAAATTATTCTCCTATCACAATTATGTCATCCAGATATGCGAAAGCATGTGGTTCCATTTCTGGACCAATTACCTGATCGAGTGCCCTCTGAAAAGTAGCCGGCGCTGAATGTAACCCAAATGGCATAACGCGCCATTGAAAGAGTCCTTTCCCTGGTACAGAAAATGCTGTATACTGTTTACTTGCTGGATCCATGGGTATTTGCCAGTAGCCATTCTTCAAATCTAAGCTGCTAATGTACTTCGCGTTCCGTAACCTGTCGAGAATATGCTGTATTCTGGGTAGTGGGTATGCTTCGGGTACCGAATGCGCATTTCGCTGTCTGTAGTCTACACACAGCCTCCATTGACCTGTCTTTTTCTTTACCAGAACTATTGGTGCACTATACGGGCTATGCGACGGTTCAACGCATCCCTTCTCGATTAGCTCTTCGACTTCTTTATTTATTATAGCCTGCATTGCTGGGTTCTTTGGAAAATACCGCTGCTTAATTGGCTGATCATGCTTCATAATAATTTTGTGACTGGTAATATTTGACACATTCCGCAGCTTCTCAAACTCCCGTAATTCATCTTCCAGAAATATTCTTATTTGCTCCTGTTCCCCTGTCTCGCTTTTGAGCTCCACGTTTTGCTCACCTGTAATAATTTTCCTGTTACTTTTGCCTTGTTCATCTTCCACTTTAGTCTGCACCAAAGAACACATATTCAGATCCTTTTCGTGTTCCATCCCGACTGTTTCACTAAGCGTGATGCTGCTACCACCACATGCAAAAGTTGCTCCTGTCCGCATCAAAAAATCCATTCCCAGAATTAAGTTGTCTGTCACATCCTGCATGATCAATAATTCCAAAAACCTTGTGACGTTCCCAGCCTGACCTCAATTTCTAACGCCTCCCTAACTTCTTTTATTGTACCGTCTGCCAATCTCAACTGCGTCCTGATAGGTATGCTTACACCCTGTCTTCGAAGTGTTCTTGCAAATAGCTCGCTCACAAAGCTTCTTGTAGCTCCAGTGTCTATAGTGGCTGTTGCTAGTTCCTCTCCCAGAGCCATTTTAGCGAAGATGCGGCTTCGCTCAAACCCTAATGGTTGCGTTGGGTACGAGGAGCGCTTTGTTGAAGGGATCCCGATAATCCTCGTCTCTGCCGGAATCCCTGAGTGTTTTCCGAATTCCGATCGCAACATTCAAATGTCAGCTTGTTACGTTTACCGCACTTCCAACAGAAAACCATCCTCTCATTCCTGCATTGCCTTCTACGATGACCATCCTGACCACATCGGAAACAAGCTGTCCGGACATCCACAGGGCCATTACCCGGTGCCTGATTTAACATACGGTACTGCTCTGTTCGCTGGCGTGCTTGACCTTCTGTGGTTGGCTCTTTCGCGTCTCGTAGCGCTTCAAAATCTTCTGCCATCTCGGTAAGTTCGCTGAGATTGGAAAAATCTCTGAGCCGGATGTAGAACTGGTATTTCACTAAACTATTTCTAAAGATTCTATCCAACGTCTGTTTTTCTGTGTACCGAGCATGGCGTGTAAGTGTTTGCATCCTGGTTGAGAATTCCTTGAACGATTCGTGTCTGTTTTGCTTGCAGCTCCGGATCTCATCCTCTAATCGTTCCAAGTACCGAGCAGACCACTTCCTGACAGTTGCATAAGAGGTACCTGTGGTTCCACGACTTACCACTGTCATGTCCTCTTGTGCAGCTCCTAACGGCGGTATTACCCGGAATTCTGGCAGTTTAGCCTGCGTTTGTGGTCCAGGTGATGTACTACGCCCATGCTTTAATTGTAACTCCTGTAGTCGTTGTTCCTGCTGCAGCGTCCTGTTTTCGCTGCTTATCCAGCTAGAAAATCGCTTTCGCAATTCATCGACCGTACCTTGAACTTCTAAGCTTACCTCGCTCATATATTCCTGCAGTTCCTCCTTGGAGAGATGATAAATCCACCTTGTTTTAACCATTTTAACTTTTTTTTTTTTTGCCACACTTATCTTTTTTTTTCTATAGTCCTTTCAATAATGTTTTTTTTTCACTCAAGTTTTTTTTTTCCG
Source organism: Tetanocera ferruginea (assembly GCA_958299015.1). Taxonomy (NCBI): domain Eukaryota; kingdom Metazoa; phylum Arthropoda; class Insecta; order Diptera; family Sciomyzidae; genus Tetanocera; species Tetanocera ferruginea. The sequence goes on along the minus strand of OY282640.1, from coordinate 76,282,687 downwards.
AAAATTCTTTTTTTTTTCTTTTTCACTATGCTTTTGGTCCCTGCTCGGGCGCCATTTGTAACGAAGTTTTTAAGCCTGGGCATATCTCGCCGGATACTGTACAAAAATATTTATATATTTGAGACCAAAAGCGTTTTTTTAAAAGAAATAAAGTTCTGATTTATTATTTAAAATCACTATTTTTAATGCTACGATTACAAATTTCATTAATTTTTCATTTATATTATTAAGCTTATCATTCAACTCTTATTATTTGACTATAGTTACTAATCTTCCTGATGTCCTGCGATGTCCTGACTTGTCCTACGTTTTATCGGTCCTCCGGTCTTCCGCTCCGTTTGCTGACTCGTGAAAGTGGGATTTTAGGAGTTTATGTGGGATTTTGAGGTTCCAGGATGTATCTAGTGCTACTAGGGTAACCGCTTAGAAAAGCTCGAAACCCGAAACATACAGTTTTTCTAGTTCTACTAGGGTAACCGCTTAGAAAAGCTCGAAACCCGAAACATACAGTTTTTCTAGTTCTACTAGGGTAACCGCTTAGAAAAGCTCGAAACCCGGAATAAAAGGATAGGAAGGGATGTCTTACCTTTCACGTTCAGCGATCAAAAAGATCCATTCTGTCTTCAACCTCCCTTTTTATAGCGCAAAAATCGCTGCATTTGCTAACGGGATCTTGTTTGTGCGATTTTTCATCAAATGTTTTTGCACATCTAACTGTGCACCAGTTCCTTGTTGTTGTCCTTAAGCCGCGTGTTTACTTCTTAGCTTTGTCTCAAGCTCTGGCTCGCCTGCGTTGTTGTTATTGTGCTGTGGCTTTGTAATTGCTCATATTTCGGCGCGTGTTTAACATTGTTGTTATAATTGTATGTGCCTGCATTACATACCGTTGTTTGGTGGCGTGTGCAATTCTGGTAGTTATGTGTTTTTGTTTGTCTTCTAAGCAGTTGTTGTTGTTATTGCTCTTGGTTTTGTGTTTGTTTATATTTTATTGCACCGCTGTTATTGTTGTTGCTGCTTGGCTTGCTATTTTTCAAGCCTGCTACTATTTCTTGTGTATACGCCCGCTGTTATTGTTTGTTGGTGTTGTTGTTGTTTAAAGTTGTTTTTGTGTTAGAAGTGAACTATTGTTGTTGCAGTTGTTGTTGTTGTGGTTGGTGTTGTTGTTTGTGCTAGAAGTGAACTATTGTTGTTGTGGTTGTTGTTGTTAAAAGTAAACTATTTTTGTTGTAGTTGTTGTTGTTCTTGTTGTCGTTGCGGCTGTTGTTGATGTTGTCGTTGCGGCTGTTGTTGTTGTGGTTTAACTTTCATGTGGGCTGAAATTTGTCCCAAATTTCAGTTCCTCACAAGTCGCGAAATTTGGAGAAGTAGCCAGCTGTTAAAAATTGCAAACAATGTTCCAGAGGTACAAAGTACATCAACTAGTTGCTTGGAAAATCAGTTAGATATTGTTGAGATGGAAAGTGCAGGAACAAGTTCAGATATTAATGGAAATAATCTAACAGGTATATTTGATAGTAACTCTGTATCTTTATGATTTTTTAAATCTATTTTATATTACCCGTGTAATTTTAAACAATTTTAAGATAATTTATTTTTACTCGCGTTTTATTTTTATAACAACCGGGCTGTTGTAAATTAAGAAAGATATGCAAACGTTTTTGATAACGACCAAACATGTAATTTTCAACTTCTGAAGATTCAAAAAGTTTTAATTATTTTTCTCACTTCGCACAGTAAAAATTTCTTGGTTAAAGAACGACTCTCCTTGACTCAAGAAAATATTTTGAAAAGCGAAAATTATCTTGGATGAAGTAAGAATTTATTGAACCAAGAACATTTTTTTGTCTTAAAAAAATGTTTTCTTACCCTCAAACACCTTAGATTTTTCGAATGATTTTCTGGACTGAAGAAAACCTTTTTTTCTTTGTAACAAAAATTGATTGACGTTTTTAAATGATTAAAAGCTAAACATTTATGATTTTCTTGATCCAAGTAATCTCTTTACGAGCTGATCAAATTAAACTTTTTTTTTGTCTTCTTTTAAGCTGAATTTCTTAAAAATTTTAATTTCTAGACTCTACGTTGCCTTCTTCTCAACATTCTACTACTTCTAATATATCAACTCAATCTGATTGTTCCTTAACTTCTAACTTTTCTACTGAACTATTTCCGGAACCTAAATCTAAAAAACTGAAATTGATGACACCAGCAGTTGTTTTAGCAATGGATAGAGCTAACATTAGCAGTAGACGAGGGACTCACGTTATTCTTGCAGTCGCATCGGCTTTAGGACATAATTTAAATGATGTCTCTGCAAGTCACCGTACGATTCATCGACAGCGGATGGTAGTGAGAAAACAAATTGCTGAAGATTTGAAAGCTGAGCTGAAAATTGCTCAATGCGTTGTCATTCATTGGGATGGGAAGTAAACACAAGTTTTTCATTACAAACACAATTTTAACATTCAACATAAAAACATTTAATAAATTTGAAAATTAAAAAAAAACTTTTAACAATACTAGCATTTAAAAAGATTTTAAATTGGTAAATAATTTTGGCGCTGCAAGCCTAGCTTCGCGTCATCGTCTACTAATTTGGCTATTCAGCAAGGGTTTATAAATATGTGCTTCTTAACACACAACTACAACATCAAAAATCTACCGCCTAAGACAACGAAAGCAATAGAAAAGCATTGCCATAATTTTCAACAAAAGATACTCAACAAGTTGATTTCTTATAAACACATAATGCTGAGAGAGGTTGAAATGACAAAAAACAAAATATAAAGAACGATCAACAACAGAATGCAAGAGACAGAAGTTAAACACATACTCACAAGCAACAAGACAATCGAAAAACACAACACCGACAAAACGAAAAACAGACATAATCAAAAATTTGAGAAACTAAGAGCTGAACAAATACAACGTATGAACATCAACAACAATACGGACTGGTTTGTTAACAAAATCGACAAAATCATACCGAATGATATACAATGGCTACTCGCACAGGGACCGAAGTTTTCTTTACCGCAAACGAAAAAGAGCTTTCCTATGTTCAACATCATTGCAGAGGGCGAAGATTGTATTCAAACGATAACAGACAAAGAAGAACAAGAAACGGCGAGAATAAGGTTAACATCGGTAATAGAAAAACATTTAAGAGGAGCACAACTAACAGAACGAGACAATTATGTTACTAACATAGCTAAAGCTACAAGAGCTTTTTTAAAACAGAACGATGACATAGTTATAGTAGATGCAGACAAAGGAAATAAGACAGTAGCTATGAAAAAAAAAGATTACGCAGAGAAGATGCGAAAAATACTAAGAGATGGATGAACATACAAAACAATCAGACGAGAGCCAACGTCAAACTTACAACAAAAAAATAATAACATTGTGGTCAAATTATTTAAAAAGGAACTGATAACAGCACGGGAAAAATATCTTCTGACGACACATACTGCGACAGCACCGCGTATTTATGGTTTACCAAAAACCCACAAGATAGATGTGCCCCTAAAGCCTATATGCTAATCAGTAAATTCTCCAGCTCACGGACTATGCAAATACATCGCTAACATTTTGAAAAACTTGACCGTAGAATCTACGTATAACATTAAAGACGCGACAGAATTTAAAAATAAAATAAACTACAATTTCATTGGTGAAAACGAAATGATGGTATCATTTGACGTGATTTCATTGTTTCCAAGCATTCCAGTGAACTTCGCAATAAAAAAAAATTGAAAGCAAGTGGGACAAGATATCGCAACATACAAAAATACCAAAACAACTATTTATGGACATTTTAAAATTCTGCGTTGAAGAAAATAATTATTTAAGGTATAATGACACTATTTACAACCAACTCAAAGGAATGCCAATGGGCTCTCCTATCTCTCCAATAATAGCGGACATAGAGGAAGTATTGGATATTTTTATGACGAAGTGTTCAAATAAACCCAGAATGATGACGAAATATGTGGACGATATTTTTTCAATAGTACAAATTGATAAAATAGAAGACACATTCAAAATTTTGAATTCCTGCCATAGTCTTATAAAGTTCACCAAAGAAGAAGAGAGTGACGGACGTTTGCCATATCTAGACGCAATGGTTGTGAAGAAAGGCAATATGATGAAGACTGACTGGTATCAAAAACCAACGTCATCAGGCAGGCTCATTAACTTCCAGTCCAAAAATCCTATGAAAATTATTATCGGTTCAGCCAAAAATTTTATAAACCGGGTTTTCAACATCAGTGACAAAGTTTTTCACAAGGACAATAGACTTCGAATAATTGACACACTCAGCTTAAACGACTTTCCAATACAGGCTATAAAACGCCTACTTAGAGAGTATAGACAACAAAATAAAAACAAAGAAAAACCAGAACCCAAGCTCTACAAGGGAGTAACATATGTTCCTGGACTCACGGAAAAACTCAAAAAAACAGACATTTACAACAAAAACACGCACCTTATGGCCCCTAAAACAAATAACACTTTGAGAAAACTATACAGCAACACCAAAAGTAAAATAGAAAAGATGGACAAACACAACTTAATTTATCAAATCAAGTGTAAAGGTGACGGATCCAATGTACTTGGTCGCATACATATGTTGGAACAACTAAGTCTAAATTAAGGACAAGGATATCTGCACATAAATCAGGCTTAAAATAAAAAAATGACAAAAAACAGCGTTTGCTAAAATCTATTTAAATGTTAGTATTGTTAAAAGTTTTTTTTAATTTTCAAATATGTAACTTAATAATGTAACTTGCCAATGCCATCACATCAATCATTTTGCAGAAAAACGTTTATGTCCAGCGTCTGGTTGACCGTTTTTTTTGCTGAGACCAGGGCCCTATTGCACCAACAACTTTTCACTTTGCAACTTATCGTAATATTTGATAATTTTGTGTTGCACGAAACAAAAATTTGATAATTTTTTTTTTTGAGTTATGAAAAGTGAAAAGTACTCAATTTAAAAATTTTTGTTTTCCGAAATTGGATAAGTGAAAAGTGATAAGTTTTATTTTGAAAAGTGATAAATTTGTCAAAATTGTATAGAAACAAAAAGTTTTTGTTGCACCAACAAATTATTGAAAACTTATCAAGTAAAATTTTGATAAATTTTCATTATATTTGCTAAGAAAAAAATCACTTTTCAAAAAAGTGTTCCTAACAAAACAAGACCTTAAAAAGTTATTTTATACATCATTATTAATATTAGCTTCACAGAGTGTCAACAATCCAAAATATCTCAATTTGAAAGTATTTTTAAAGATGAGGTTATTCAAAGAAAAACTTATCAGTTCAATCCAAAAACAAATGTTGACAGTGTTTTTGATTTAGAAAGCGTGGTTGTGAGCATTTACTTTTATCATTTAATTTTTTAATTATCTACCTTGTATTGTACAGGTATGAACTGAAAAGGTACATTACCTGCAACAATTAAACAACATATTATCGGAAATTGTATACCTTTAAGCAATGGGGAAGTTGCCAGATGCGTTGACGTGACAACGATTAAAATAAATTCTCTTCTGAGAATGGCAAACGTTTATAAATCATCCCACTCTTTTGGAGCCCTCACGTAGAAAACTAACTGATCAGAAAGTGTTAAAAGGACGGTTAAAAGATTTCGTTATATCACCACTAAGAAATAACCATGATAACCCAACATAGTGCTTATAAAAAATGTAAATATTAAAAATACATTCTTTAATTAAAAGTATTATCCATTGGATTAACTATTGCAACACCAATTCATGTCATTTAAGACAATGCATATAAAAAACCACATCCACACGTTGCAAAACACCTATCGGTCCAATTGTGACAGAAAACGATCATACATAGTTCCTTGTTATCGCTACGTTTTTTAGCTATGCTTACAAGGTCATTTATCGATGAGTCTGTAGATTTAACTGTCTGGTTGGCATGTTGCGCTTTGCATAAAGGATATATATTCAGATTTTGTGTATGAAGGATAGGTATAAAAGTAGCTTTTGGATTAGTTTCCAAGTTTATGCCAACCTAGGCAGGTATTTTGCTGTCAATTTTCTCCATGCTACTGGTAGATTGCCATCGTCTAAACAGAAGCTGAATTTTCTGCAACAAAAGAGCTGGAAAAGTATCATTTACATCTGATGATTTGAATGGTTTGAAGGAGTTTTATTCCCCTATTTAGTCCTCCAATTACCTCTATTTGGAAGATTTTTCCATCTCTAAAGAAAAAAAGGGTTAGGATCACAGTGAGGCCACCATAATCTCTCATATATTGGGCTATCAAAGGTTTATGGTCTGACGATTGAAGATTTTCTGAAGGTGACAACTCAAAGAAACATACTTTTATAGAACCACAAAAGGTCCTGCTACTTCTAAGGATTGCGGTTTTCTTTAGATATGCCGCCAAAACCCCAATGGTGTAATTAGTTCGGAAACCACCAAACAAAATTTGCTGAATTGTTTTAATTAAATAGTTTTGAACGAGTTGTGTTAAATTATTTGTATCTTCTTCTTCACCACAAAATCAGTTTGTTTCCTGAATTATTTTCATAACATGTTTCACGTACAAAAGTATTTTTCAATTGTTTGATAAGTAAATTTATTTTAAAAGTTTTTTGAAAATGTTGAAGACACGCTTATCACTTACACTTTTCAAAAACTCGATAAGTTGAAAAGTGAATATGAGTTAAATTAAAATTTTGATATAGAAAAAACTTATCACTTACACTTAGCAGAAAAAAACTTATTTGATAAGTTGAAAAGTGATAAGTGATAAGTTGTTGGTGCAATAGGGCCCAGAAGCCAACAAAATCCCAATAAATGCATCTAGCTCAGAGCTTGTCAAATCAATCCATTTTCTTTGGGTAGACTCTGGATGTTCTTCATTCCATTTTCTAATTGATTCTCGCCCATGCCGATTTGTTTCACTAATGATGACGAACGTAATATTGGTTGAGAAAAATAGCTTGAATACCTCAACTGGATTGGTGAGCCTTGTTTTTGTTCCAGATTGAAAATGCATGATATTATGCTGGCGCAAACGAGATGCAGGGGGTTCAGTTTTGTTCCATTTAGTACCGTCTTTGCCATAAAAACAGCCTGAGTCGAGTTCATTTGCTGCTTCAGCATCATTTCCACTTTCTTCTTCTTCATCACTATCATAAAGTTCGTTGGCTTCAATTTCCATATCACTTTCTATGTCTGATGCATCATCTTCTGGCACATAATAAGCAGTGTCGTCACCATCGTTTTCAAAAAAATCATAATTTTCATCAGCTTCTACCTGACTTTGAAAATCACGCACTAATGCCTCTGACAATTGGGGTTGTAAATTCGCGCTACGCAAGCGTGTAAGTTAAAATAAAAGACTTGTCCTTATTATTTTTTTGAGTTTTATTTCTGGCACTATGTGCCAGGGTTATTCTTCGTTGCACGCTTAAGACTAACTTAACTTAACAAAGTCAAGCTTAAAAATACCTTAATTGTTGTTCTTGCTGTTGTTGTTGTCACTGTTGCTATTGCTATTGCCGCTATTGTTAACGTTGTCGCTGCACTAGTGCTGCTGTCGTCATCGTCGTTGTTGTTGTTGCGCCTTTAGTGGCTGTTGCTATTTACTGCTACTGCTTTTGCATTGGCCGCACTGCTGTTGTTATTGGCTTTGTTGTTGTTGTTGTACTTGTTGAGTCAGCTGTTGTTGTTGAAGCTATTGCTGCTTGCTGCTTATTGCAATTCGGGTGAAATAGCAATAGCAGACGCTTACGTTGCAGAAAAGTTTGGAGCGGATGCGCGTGCATAATTGTTAGCTGACACCCGTTTACTTACATTTGGATTATTCTACAAAAAGGCGAAATGATATTTATTTATTTAAGTCTGGAGAATCGGGAGCGGATGCGCGTGTTAACTTCCCCCCTTCTTAAGAGCGGCTGTCCTCAGTCGCGCCATGATTATAATCATGCCTTCGTCCACGACTTCCGTCATCGCCATATCGTGCGCCGAAATTGTTTTACAGTTAGCGGTGTAATTATTAAGTAGATGTTGTAGGCAAGATCCATCCGAGCTGTTTATCTCCCTGCAGAATGTTGATGTGGTCGCTCTTTCGCAGTTTTCTACTAATTTATAAGTCTTGTCACACTTTGCTACTATCTTAGATTCAAATATAATTATCTTTGAGTCATGTACTACCGGGTAAATTATGGTTTTATTACAAACTGAATGAATTTTAGGGTACTTAATTAAGAAAAGTATAATTTCCTGATTTTGTAAGATTTTTAATTTAGAATTAAGTATAATATCGCTTGCGCTAATGTCAGTTGACTTTTCATTTTTAACAATAGATTCAATTTCTTTATTATCGAGTAAAATAGGATTTATAACATTCATTTTTCCAAGCATAATAGACAAAACAATATTACTTAGTTCAGTTATAACAGCTCTATTCCTGCTGCTTATAAGTCCGAATAAATGAGCCGTGTCAAGGTCTGTTGTCTTAGTTTTGTTCAATAGCTGATTAACGGCGTTCGTTATTTTATTAATTTGGGTTTGCATTACGGAGTTTATTTTTATTTGCTGTTCGTTTGACTCTAGTAAGATCACATTTTTAATTTTTATTTCTTGAAAATCATCAAAATCTGGGGTGCCCGCTACATACTTGAGTGCGGTACCTATAAAATTAAGGCTACGAGCGTAACGATGATGGATTGTAAGTGTTTCTAAAAGCTGAGTTATTTGTTCTATGTCGAGTTCCAGAAGTTTCCTCATATGTGAGTGTGGGAGAAGGTCCATGTATTTTTCCGTTTCTTTTATAATTTTATCAAAGTTTGTTAGATTCGTACGGTGCGTAAGGTAGTTGTAGTCGGAGTAAATTGCAACCACGCCGTCTGCAATGGGTATATAGTTGGATTTTGAGTAATCCAGTAATTCGCCCTGAATTAGTGTTAAGAATGGTAACCTGTAAAGAAAATTTATCTGAGATTACTTTTGTGAATTCGACTGTTTCCAACTAATATCGTAGTTCCCAAGTCTTTATCCACAACTTTTTCTATATAAAGTTTCCTGAACTTGTTTCCTATGCGTTTGTTGGTTCTAACGAATACCCTATCGCCTGGCTTATATTTTCTTGTATGTCTACCTAAGTTATGGCGCTGTAATTCTATTCGCTGAGCATCCGTGAGTTTTCCTTTTATTTTTTCTTTAAGTTCATTCGGTGCTGCGTGAATTATGTCTATCGGTCTGTAGTTTGTTATTGAGTGAACTGTTCTATTGTACCTAGTTGTCGCTAGAAGAATTAATTCAGAGGTATCAGAGATATCTAATTCTATTTTCAGGCAACGAGCTATTTCAGTGAGTGTGCTGTGAAACCTTTCCACTTGTCCATTTGTAGTGCTGTGGAAAGGTGGCGTTGTATAAATTTCTGCTCCGAAATGATTCATCAGCATTGATTTTATGGCTTCCGAGTTCAGCGATTTTTCGTTATCGCACACTATCTGTTTAGTTTTATTGTAGAAATTTAGAATTTCGTATAGGGGTTCTTTAATATCAACTATGGCTCTCGATTTTATTGGGAAAACTATTGCAAATTTGGAGAATTTATCAATGCTAGTAAGGAAGTGCATTTTATCGGTAGAATAAATATCTACATGTAAAATCTCACCTGGATAAGATGGCACGGGTGTTTGGCCTATTTCTGTTCGGATTGGGTGACGTTGGTATTTGGCTTCGAGGCAAGTTTTACAATTTGAGGTAATCTCTTTTAGTCTTTTTCGAATTCCCGGAAAGTAATAATCCGTAAGGATTTGCTGTGTATTTTCCCTCGCAGATCTATGTGCACGGTTATGTTCTGTTGCGAGAATATCAACCTGATCGTCTTTATTGATCACATCCATAACTTTTTTCTCAGTATGGCGAAATTTAACCGAAGGGAACATTTTAATTATGTTATTTTGAATTTTTCCTAGCACAGGTAGTTCGCAATAGATTCCGTTAATAACGTTAGGGTTTACGGATGTCTTAAAAGCATCATAAATATCGTTCAGTGAAGAGAATGTGATTTCATGCCTAGTTTGTGTTTTAAATAGGATCTTAGATGTTTTTTTAATTTTGGGACCTTGGTCAAGAATTATCTGATTTTTAAAACAGTTTACCGGATTCTGCACTGTTGGAATAGTTGGTGTGAGAGATTCTTCGCTGTGAGTTGTCATGTCGTCTGAGATTTCTCCTTCATTAAGAGCATTCATATGCTGCCTTGAGAGAGCATCTGCAACGAAGTTTTCCTTGCCTGGTTTGTAAAAGAATTTCGGTGAGAATTCTTCCACAAAAGCTTTCCACCTTTTGATCTTGGCGTTCGAGCTCTTATCAGATATGGCGAAGATCAATGGTTGATGGTCAGTAAAGATGTTAAGCTGTTTTACGCCATATAAATAGTTACGAAGCTTCTGTAATGCCCACACTATGGCCAAAAGTTCACGCTCATTGGTTGCGTAGTGTTCTTCCGTGCAGGAAAGTGTCCTTGAAATCATTATAATAGGTCTGCCGTTTTGAGACAAAACAGCTCCTATTGCTTGAGAGGACGCGTCCGTCGTAAGGTCAAATGGCTTTCCAAAATCGGGATACAAAAGTAGTACCTCCTCAGATGCTAAAATTTTCTTTATTTTGTTAAAGGCTTCAATTCCCGCTTCATCTAGATCAATTGTTGTCTTTTTAGATTTATTGGCACTTACATGGCCATTGTCCCCCCGCAGAAATTTGGTTAGAGGTCTTGCAATTTGTGCATAGTCTTTAATGAATCGCCGGTAATAGCCGGCAAGTCCAAGAAATGATCGTAGGGCGCGGAGGGTTTTGGGCATTTTAAAGGTTAGAATATCGTTGACTTTATCTGGGGACGTTTTAATGCCACTACCCGATACCAAGAATCCCAAGAATTCAACCTCGCGCTTGAAGAACCTAGATTTTTCTAAGGAAACACGCATATTTGCCTCGTAAAGTTTTGAAAGAATTCTGTTGATATCCTTGAGATGCTGCTCTTCCGTTTGGGAGAAGATTATTACGTCGTCTATGTAGACGTGGCAACATCTACCGATTTCGTCCCTTAGGATATCGTCTATTGTCCTCTGGAAGATGCTTGGGGCGTTCTTAAGCCCAAAAGGCAGTCGGCAAAATTCATATTTGCCGTTGTTAATCGAAAAGGCAGTTTTTTCCCGATCTTCTTGAGCTAATTTTATCTGATGGAAACCTGACTTCAAGTCAATTGTGGTAAAGTATGACGAATGGCCGAGATTTGCCAGAATAACTGACGTATCCGGAATCGGATACTTGTCGCTTATGGTCTTTTCATTCAGCTTCCTGAAATCAATAACAAGTCGCATTTTACGATTACCATCCCCATCAATGCCCTTTTTATCAACCACCCATATAGGGTTGTTGAAAGGTGACCGTGAAGGTCTGATAATACCGGATTCTAGCAGCGATTTCACCTCGTTATTAACAAATTCGGCCGCTGCCATAGGGTACGGGTACGCCTTAGAGTAAACCGGTTCATTATCAATGGTGCGAATGCTGGCGACAACCTTGGTATTATAAGGTAATGACTCTTTGGGGTCGGCGAATACCCCTGATTGATTTCTAATCATAGTTGAAAATTGTTCAACAAGCTCAGAAGGAACGGTTGAGTCATCAATAATAAGATTATTTATTTTGCTAGAATAGAGGTACAGAAATTCTTCCTGACCACCATCGTATTGCAAAATTCCTTTCCTGACATCAAGTTTTGCGTTTATTTCAAACAGGAAGTCAAAACCAACTATTCCGTCAAATTTTTCGAGATTTGGTAAAATATAAAAATTGGATGTTTTATTAAACACATTCATTAAACATTTTGAATTGACTCTGGTTTCACCGTGTATTGATTTAACCAAAAAAGGAGTTTCTGTGGGTTTAACAGCTTTTAAAAGGCTTAGGTTTCTTACGTAATTTTTTGACGTTCCAGTGTCGATTAAGAATTTTAGTTCATTCCCTCCTAGTGTCCTGCAGACGTACGGGAGGAGGGATTTCCCTCTAAAAAATTAATTTCATCTTTAATTTATAAAACATCTTCTGTGTGACTGTCGTTAAAACCTGAGTTTGCGTTTTCGTAATAGTCGCCGTAGTCAAAGTGATCCTCACCGCTAAGGCTTTCCTCTTCAGGCTCGATATCCCGATGAGCCAGATGATTGATTCTCTGTAACTTTGCCATGGGTGCTCTGTCTGAGTCCCGATGCCTCTTAAACGGTTTGGCTTGTTGGTCAGGCCCCAAGGGCCTTGGTTCGTTAATGTTAACACCGAAAGCAGTTCTGTTGTTGGGAGTTACTAATGGTCTACGATCCAATGGGTAGATAGGCGGAGCCTGTGGGCTTGGCCTATTCAAGACAAATCGAGAGGTGGAAGCATCGACTTCCATGGGAATAGGTCGCTGTGGTCTCTGTTGTCTTCTATCTAAGGGAATTCCACGATATTGTGGAATAAAGGGTTGTGGAGCAAACGATTGTCGTTCATGTCTATTAAAAGAATTGGCGAATACCGATCGCGCTTGGTTGGCTTCTAACTCCTGAGCGAGTGCCAGCGCTGTCGGCATATCATCTGGCCTGGATGAAAATAGTATGTCGCACAATGGCCGGTTTAGGCCAGAGATGAAAACGCGAAGTGCGTCCTGTCTGTATTTTGTGTTAAGCGACTCTATGAGTCCATCCTGACCGCTATATGACATTATGGTCTTATTAATTATTAATGTCAACTTCTTCTCTACCTCATCGTAGAATTCTATAATTGACAATTTACCTTGCCGTAACGTTGACATCTCCTGTTCTACCAAGTAGACAGGTCTTTTGTCAGCGTACGTAAAGTCTAGCCTGGCGATTATTGCTCGAAAATTCAGAACCGTATTAAAAGAAGCCAAAACCATGTCTGCTGATCCTGTTATCTTGTTCCTTATTATGGCTACCGCTTGGTAGTGCTTTGAGCTACCAACATGGTTTTCGAAAATTTTGTAAGCGGTGTGAGCCGCTTGTCTCCATGAGACATATCTCGCCTGATCACCAGAAAATTCTGGCAGTGACTTCACTAGGTCTAGTGATTCATCACATGTTGTGCCTGGAACTATTGTTACATCCCTAAACTCCTCGACATGGGAGGGGGTCTCTAACAAGGTCAGTTTATTCGTTAAGTCGTCCAGTTTCCCCTGAAATTCACGTCTAGTTTGTTCGGTCGCGGCCCTTATTGCTGCATTAAGCAGGGTCTGCATTGTGTCTGCGTCCATATTAATACAATTGTTAAAATTGAGAAAACTTAATATTTTATAAAAAATCTTTATGTAGAGGTATTCAATAATATAAATTTTAATATAATCGATAAAGTTGCTAGAGCTTTAATATTTATACAAAAATTCAAACAAAATTAAATTAATAAAATAATACTAAAATAAAAATATCTACAGTATTAACACGTTCATGTTAAGCTTTGCTAGAGTCGCAGCTAGCTGCTCGTCTTGGTTCATTTTATTACTATTTTTTTATACCTTTTAAAAAATTAATTAATATTTAACTGATAAAGGTAAATGCTTCCTTGAGAATTAAAATTTATTTAATGTTATTTTATTTAATAAATTCTCCCTAATTTTAACATCTAATTAAAACCTCTTTACATCTAATATTTAATAGTAATATTTTTTTCTGACAATCAATACAAAAATTTTTCTTTATTTAAATGCAATATAAAGTGTGGTTAATATTGTTTTTTCTAAGTATAATTATTATTATTTTTTTGTCTTACATTAAAAAAATTCCTGGTGCCTTCATGTTGTGGACTCTGTTCTGACTGTTGTAAATTTTCCTTTCTAACAGCTGCTTATTTCCAATTGACCGGCTGCTTGCTTAAAGTTGATTCCTTTACTTTGCTATTGCTTTGCTGAATTTTTTCCAAATGGTTGTTTCGTTAAAGCCGTTGTATTTATTCAGTTATTACTTTGTTGATGATTTTTTTCGAAATGGTTATTTGTTTCCTTTAGTTGCTGCTTTGTTGATTAGTTGAAATGTTCAATATTGTTGAAATGTTCAATAGCGTTTTATGTTTCAGAAAATATCCCTTGTCACTTTAATTCACTTAAAAGTTTTTGGTTTATATTTCAGTTTCAATTATGATTGCTTGTTATTTTGAAATTTAATTATTTTTATTCACTTTAAAGTTTATGGTTTATATTTTAGTTTCAATTATAGTAGTTTGTTATTTTCAAATTTAATTATTTTAATTCACTTAAAATTTCGCTTTTGCTTTATTCACTTAAAAGTTAATAGTTTATGTTTAATGTTTAATAGTTTTATGTTAGGTTCAATTATGGTTGGCTGGACAGTACAGTCCGTCCTTTTTGCTTTGGAACTACTAAGGGGCCAAATCCAAAATTTTCACAGTATTATTAATTTTTAGTCCGCGATATGTTTTATTATTTTTTAAAAATCACTCGCGGCCCCACGTTGGGCGCCAGTTAAAATAAAAGACTTGTCCTTATTATTTTTTTGAGTTTTATTTCTGGCACTATGTGCCAGGGTTATTCTTCGTTGCACGCTTAAGACTAACTTAACTTAACAAAGTCAAGCTTAAAAATACCTTAATTGTTGTTCTTGCTGTTGTTGTTGTCACTGTTGCTATTGCTATTGCCGCTATTGTTAACGTTGTCGCTGCACTAGTGCTGCTGTCGTCATCGTCGTTGTTGTTGTTGCGCCTTTAGTGGCTGTTGCTATTTACTGCTACTGCTTTTGCATTGGCCGCACTGCTGTTGTTATTGGCTTTGTTGTTGTTGTTGTACTTGTTGAGTCAGCTGTTGTTGTTGAAGCTATTGCTGCTTGCTGCTTATTGCAATTCGGGTGAAATAGCAATAGCAGACGCTTACGTTGCAGAAAAGTTTGGAGCGGATGCGCGTGTATAATTGTTAGCTGACACCCGTTTACTTACATTTGGATTATTCTACAAAAAGGCGAAATGATATTTATTTATTTAAGTCTGGAGAATCGGGAGCGGATGCGCGTGTTAACTTGTATAAATAAATAAATTCCAGCTCATCAGCCATGTTATACTAAAAACGCAACAAATCTACCTGCGTAAAATTATTCACAAGCTCAAAATTACCGCACAAAAACTAGATTACTTCTTCACTGTTCAACGTTCAATGAATAACTAACTCACAAACAAAAGCAGAAGAAAGAAAGAAGCATAAAAGAATACAGTAAATACAAATTTCCAACTCGTGCTATGCGCTTTGCCTATGCGTTCATACAAAATGCGTAGGGGTCTGGCCAGGCACCATGTACCAAAAATAAGGTGTAGATTTTTTATTTGGCTTTTTCGTCCCGTTCCAAGGACTTCTTTTCAATTATTAATTTATACATCGAAAGCCAACAATATTTTGGGAGATTACCTGAAATTACAGCCATGTACCTAAAATGGAAATATGCTATATTGAAGCATGAAAATGAAATATGTCGCATAACTTATAAGCCCGGTAGACAAAAATATTGGAAGAATTCAGAGAAAATTTTCAAGTTTTTGAAAATTTTATATTCTTACTTCTTTTGTCAAATATCCATGGATAGCATAGTATTGTTTTTTTTTTTAAATCTCTTATAAAATATTTAATTTTTGTATAGGTTAATGCAAAAATATTTTTTTTCTTTCAAAAAATAATTAAGTTATAATTAAAATTTTAAATTAAACGAAATTTTTTAAGTTTTGTGTTAGTTACCAAAATCTTTCAAATGATATCAATTATATTAATATCGATCGATAAGAATATTTTTAATTTTGTCTTTTGTAATTCAGTTATAAATTGGATACAAAGAATTAAAATATGTATATACTCATTTGCACTTATTATTTAAAAAAATTATATTACTATATAAGCATTACTATAATGATGTTTAGTATAATCCTCTAAAGGGGTGCACAATTAGCTTCCGCCCCAGGTGCCACCAACCCTAGCTACGCCACTGGGGTACGCGGTATAATTGTTGGCCGCCACAAATGAAGTACTTTGAGTAATGAAACAAACACTCATTTATATCATTATAATCATTAAATATTATAATCATTAATAAATATATTTATATCATTAATAATCATTAAATATCGAGTTTGCATCTTGCTTTCTTAACGTTCAGACGTGTTTAAAGAGTGTTTTTTTCATTTATTTTAAATAAAAGTTTCTTGCTTTTTCTGAATCATTAAATTTAAAACTTATTTTCAAAACATCACGGATCAGCTCTAGTTTGGTTTCTTGAAGCGTGCTAAAAGTCATATTAATCCTTTTGCTACAATAATATATTTTGTTTATCTTATATATATACATATACCTATACGCATTTTGTTTACTTTTTTCTAATTTGTTTTGTTGCTCAAACTAGTTTTGATTGTTGATGAGCAAGAGCGAATTATTGTTGTCTCTTTGCACATCTGATTTAAAGCTAACGCAACAATTCAAGCGCTTTATTTCTTTCTTTTGTTTTTAATCACAAACAGGTGCTTGTGTAAGCGAGTGAGAGCTATAATTATAATTTTTCTTTACTTGCTTCTGTTTCTGACCTGTTTGTTTTGATTACAAAACCAGGGCTGCTCCTAATAACTTAACAGTGCTTCTTAAACTGTTTTTCTGAAAAACAGTGTAACTAATTTTTTTGTGGTTTTTTTTGCATTTTTATTTAGTTAATAGCATTTTGAAACGTATAATGTTCTGTAATTTTCGCAACTGCGCTATAAAAGGCGAATCCGACCGTGTAGTTAATTGCTGGTTATGCGATTCGTTTTTCCACTTTAAGTGTGCAGCGTTGAATGCTAGAATTTTCAATGCTCTAAACGAAGGCAAGGGACTTCGTTGGTCATGCGAAGATTGCAGGTCTACTGATGAAGACATTCTTAAGCTCATAAGACAATCTAGAAGAGGCTTCTTGGTAGTGTCTGAGGATTTAGAGGCGGCTCAGACAAGATTAGTCGAATACGAAAATTTGTTTAAAAAGTTAAAGTTTTTGGATGAAGCTTCTGTGTCTCCAAAACGCAAACGAAGTAACAAAAATCTTCGAAGTTCTGCTAAATCGACTGCAGTAGCCTCGCCACTGACCTCTAGCATTACTAATGCAATCATTTCTGATCCTATCTTGCCTAACATAATTTTACAACCTGAAGATCTGCCGACAAAGTTTTTGACTGCAAATCAGATCACACTTAATAACGCTGTTGCATCTGTTCATAAGGAATTAACTTCACCTTCTATTTCAGTTCCGACATATAACGCAATTAATAATTCTCCTTCTGGTGCCAAAAAAACTTATGCCCAGTCTTGCGCTTCCAATATACCTTCCAATACTGATCCACCTACCTCTATTTCGGTTTCTAATGGAGCTATACCGAAACAAACATCGAATAGCAGCAATAATCAGCCGGTTCATAAAGAGCTTGTAGTTATACCGCCAGCTAAATGTTTATTTGTTTCTCGCTTTGCAGCTGATACGTCCGAAGGGGATATTTTATACTTCTTAAACCCTAAGTTAAACCTTCTTAATCAGAAAATTTCGGTTTACAAACTAAGATTTTCATATCAGCGTACTATTGCTTCTTTCAAAATAACTTTGTCTAGTGATCTCTTCTATAAAGTTATTGATCAAAGTTTTTGGCCGGAAAATACTTTGGTGCATGAATTTATTCAGAAATCACCACCTCACACTTCACTGGCTACCTTGCCTGTTCGCAACATGAACCCAAAAATCTAGATTGTTGCTTCAGTTCTTTGTCTTATACCAAAATGTTCGAGGTTTTTTTTTTTTTTCACTTCTTGGCATTATTGCTTTAAGTGAAACTTGGCTTAAACCTAATACGTTAAATACTGAAATTCTGGCAAACAACTTTAAAATATACCGTAAAGAAAGAAACTCTATTGTTGCTAACTTTTGCAATGGTGGCGGCGTTCTTATTGCCGTTAAATCTTCACACTTCTCACAAGAAATAATAATATCTGAGTCTTTAGATATTGAATTTTGTTGTGTTCTTGTGAAGTTTGGCACTTTTAGAATTTATGTAACATATTCGTATATTCCTCCAGTTTCCAATGTTGAGGTGTATGAGAAACATCTGGCGTCGATAAATAAAATTTGTTCACAACTTCAGCCTTACGACCACATTTTAATAACTGGTGACTTCAACCTCCCTAATGTTACTTGGAACAGGTGTTCTAAAAGTACTTCAGTATTCCTGCCATCTTCAGAACATTCATCTGTTAACTCATTTTTAAATGAGCTTTCGAGTCAAGGACTTTTTCAAATCAACTATCACTATAATAGGAATAACCGTTTGTTAGACCTTATATATTTTGATGATAGCAATATTGTTTCAGTTAATAGGTCTGATCCGCTTGTGTATCCTGAGGATTCACACCATCCGACTATTGAAATCACACTGAATTTTCCTAAACAATCTATATCAAATCGTTTGTTTCCTCCCTCAGAGTTCAATTTTAAAAGAACAAATTATGTAATTTTAAGAAATAATTTGTCAATTATCAACTGGGCATCAGTACTTAATATCAATACTACAAGAATATTGCATCAAACTCTTGATTCTGCTGTGTTTGCCTTTAACAAAACTCTCAATAATTGCTTTTTAACTTCAGTTCCTCAGAGAAAAGCCTCTTTAATATCTGGCCCCACTTGGTATACCAAAGAACTGAAAAATCTGAGAAACTTAAAATCAAAATTTTTAGAATTTAGAATTTATTTATTTAGTAGATCATTAGTACAATAAGAACTAGGTTCTTTTTTAGTACAAAGCTTATGGACTAGTTTCAAAGAACGAAAAAGAGTTAAGAAACAGAGGTGAGAATTGTTTTAGTAATTATTCGTTGATGAGAAATGCTTTAGAACGGCATGCCTGAATTTTGAAATCGACACTATTGATTTTATCTGATTAGGTAAAGCGTTCCATAGTCTAATGGCGTTAATAAAAAATAATCTTGTAGAGTTAAGATATTTAAAATTAGGAATAATGAGCATATGGCTTCTGTGCGTCCGACAAAATTGAAGTTTTTCAAATAAATAAAGAGGAGTTTTAAGATGTATAAGTTTATGCAGAAAAATACAATTTCTGGCACTACAGTAGTTTATTACATCACAACCAAGTATAGAATTCTCAAACTCAGATAAATGATCAAATTTGCGTTAGCCATAGACATATCGGGTAGCATGATTAAACGCAATTTGTAGCTTCAGTTGAGACTGCGAGTCGAGCTTACTATAAACAAGTTCTGAGTAAGTGATCACCGGAAGGACTAGT
The DNA here is from genome assembly GCA_958299015.1 of Tetanocera ferruginea. Classification (NCBI taxonomy): domain Eukaryota; kingdom Metazoa; phylum Arthropoda; class Insecta; order Diptera; family Sciomyzidae; genus Tetanocera; species Tetanocera ferruginea. Next base: position 76,263,328 of record OY282640.1, on the reverse strand, counting down.
TGTATAACTAGTTTTCGTCGTATTTCAACCGGTGTATATTCGGCCGATATTCTTAGGTTTCGCAGGATGTAATAGATTTTGCTCACTACTCTGTTGATGTGATCTGTGCACGTGAGAGAGGAATTGATATGAAATCCTAGGCTAACTACACTACTTAGAAACTTAAGGGATTTCTCGCCCATAAATACCTCCGGAATTGACCGAGAGTCAACATTTTGTTTTGAGATTGGTAACACATATGATTTGAGCGCATTGAGATGAAGCAAATTATTCATAGCCCATTGATTAACGCCGTGCAGATCTTCAGTAAGTTTATATACTAAATCTTCCATAAGGTTTTTCCTACCAGATAGATAAATCTGTACATCATCAGCATAAGCATGCATTGATGAGTATTTGCAACAACGAAATATATCATTAATGAATATAGAGAAGAGCAGCGGACCCAGAACTGACCCCTGGGGTACACCACAATTAACAATTTTCGGCTGTGAGAGGTTCATGCCAACTTTTACCCTTTGTACTCTACCAGTCAAGTAGCTACTTAGCAGATGAACTGCATTGTCACAAAAACCATAAATAAATTTTAATTTTTGACATAGTAGATCATGATTAACAGTGTCAAATGCCTTCGAGAAATTGAGTAGGCAGAGTAATATTAACCTATCATCATCATAACAAGACTTACTTACTTATATCGTCTAATACTTTAAGCATAGCAGTAGAGCAGCTATGACCAGTACGAAAACCAGATTGAAGTTTTGATAAGAACTGATTTTGATTTAGAAATAATGAAATTTGATTAGCCATCAGAGATTCACATGCTTTAGCTAGGGACGAAAGAATACTTATAGGTCTAAAGTCTTTAGGCTCAGAAGCTGTAGTTTTCTTTGCCACTGGTGTTACAATTGCAGTTTTCCATAGGTAAGGGAAAGAGGACGTAGTAAGACAATGATTAATAATGTGAGTTAAAGGCCCAATAACGTGAGCAAGAATAATCTTTAAGAATTTTATATTGCTACCATCATCACCAACAGCGTTAGATTTAATGTTTGTTAAGCTCATTGCTACCTCATTTTCCGTTACCTTGGAAAACTGAAATGTTTGCTCTACAGGAGGATACGAGAAAGCAACATTACCTGAAGTGCTACTTGAACTTTCTTGAACGTTAGAAAGAAAAAAATCTTTGAGAATGTCAGGATGAATTTCGCAGTTAGTAAGATTCTTATCACCAATGCCCAGATTTTTCAAATTTTTCCATAAAACCTTGGACGGAAGAGATGGCCTCAACTTAGCAGAGCAATATTTCATTTTTGATTGTCTTATTAAAGTTATTGAGGCATTTCTGGCACGTCTATAATTTTCCCATTTCTCAGGTGAGGGATTAACCCTCCACAAACTCCGCAGCTTATTTCGTTTTTTTATCGCGCGTTGCACATAACTTGTAAACCACGGACAAGTCACATTTTTAATAGTTACCGTCTTAACAGGGACATGCTTAACATATAAGTCATTTATTGCACTAGTTAACATGGACAGTTTATCATTAACATTAGGACAAAACCACACTTGATTCCAAGGAGTTATAGTGAGATCATAAAGAAGGGCCTGATGATCAATAGATTTGAAGTCATGATACGTAAACTCATCTGACGTAACGGAACGAGATAGCTTAATGTCAAGTGTACAGAAAATTAGGTCATGATCTGACAAGAAAAATATTTGGTCAAACAACAGCACAGACGATATATCAGACACTATAAAATAATCAAGGAGACTAGGACTGTCAGTGGACGAGAAACGCGTGGGCATGGAGTCATTTACAACAGACAGACCGACAGTTGAGATATTATCATACAAAGAACATGTTGAGCTGTCATTACATAACAGGTTAACATTAAAGTCACCACATATAACAAAATGAGTAAAATCTATTGTATTATCAGATACTTCAGAAAAGAAAGAGTCAAGACTATTGCACTTATTTGGATTGTATACGCATGACAAAAATATTTTTGTATTGTTGTCAGCTTTACAAACGTTCAGGTATTCAATGTGACTAGATTTAGGTGATTTATTGATAGCTTTAACATTTAAGTTACTCCAGCAGTAAATAGCTACACCACCACCCCTTCTCCCATCCCTATCATTCCTAAAAAGTGTAAAATTTTTAATATTAAAAGCAGAGTCTAAGACATCACAGCAAAACCAAGTTTCGGAGACACAAATAATATCAACCGACGAATCCTCAAATACATATTTTATATAGTCCAGTTTGACAGAGTTTAAGCTTCTAGCATTAAAGTGGACAATATTTAAGCCCTGCTGCCTCTTACACAACACTTCTACAAGAACCTTATTATTAACACCACCATATTCGTTAAGACTTGACATTCAGAGACATATATAAGATACAATCACAACACATACCAAGCATAACACCAAAACATCAGAACAATTACCAAAACGCCAGCTATTCTCACAGATATTCAGGTAGAAATATGAAAAATAATTAATAGAAAATTTTATTATAATTGGAGGGCGAGACGCTCCATTTTTATGTACATTTCTCTTAGCTCGAAATATACTCTTGAGTGGGGACGGTCTGCAACCGATAGAGAAGCAAAGCTTGTTATATATATGCGTAAGGTTCTCACCATCCGTCTCTGGGATCCCAAGCAGCACAGCATCTGAAGCAACTTCCCGCCGCTCTAACGCACCTATTTGCTTATTTGCATTGCACACCGCTGCTCTCAGTTCAGCCACCTCCGTTTAGTCCGAGCCAGCTTCAATGATGCTGACCCGTTTTGAAACACAATCAAGGTCAGCATTGAGTTTTTCTTGTTTTGCAGCCCAGCTTTGCTCTATCTCATTAATTGTTTTCTTAAACTCTTCTCTTAGATTACTTATCTCAATTGATATTTTGTGGATAAGTAAATCACTCTGCTTATCAAACCGATCATCCAGTTGTTGTAGTGTTATGGCAGCGCTGGTATTAGTAGCAGCTGGAGAGCCACCTTGAGTGGGTGTCTGTGGCAGAGGCTTCAAGTTTGCAGTTTTAGCTTTTGTCGCCATCATTTAAGTTTTTTAATTTATTAAAGTTTTTTTTTTTATATATTTTACTCAAAACTAAACAAAAACTATAAGGCACTTTCAAAATGTTAAATTATGCAGGTGTTTTAAATAAATTAATCCAACACAGTTACTTTTGCTATTGTTAGCATATATTTTAGCTATTCAAGTTTATTTTGTTTAGAAAACTTAAGGTTTTTTGTTTGTTTAAGAGGAAAACGCAAAAGACTCCTATAAAATACTATAAAAAATATCTAAAATCTAATAGTATTTGTGATTTTGCTTATTATACTTCAATTAAGTACAACTACCGGCATTAATGTAGGCAATCCTATGACATATATCAAATTAAATATCAAGTCTGATGCAAAATCTTTTTGGAACTTTGTTAATACTAAACGTAAGATCAATTCATATCCTTCTTTTATGAAATATAAAACATTTGAGTCGGATGTTGATATTACTATATGTAACCTTTTTGCAGACTTCTTCAAGACTACTTATTCATCTGTTTCTTATGATAGTTTAAGTTATTCTTTAAATGTGCAACCTGGCAATATTTGTTCTCCAATAATTGATATTAACACGGTTTCAACCTACTTGAAAAATCTTAAGACATCTTATAAAAGTGGGCCTGACAATATTCCTTCATGTATATTGAAATATTGCTGTGAAGAACTTGTAGTTCCAATTACTATGCTTTTTAAAGCATCGTTGGAATCTTGCTATTTTCCAGTTGCTTGGAAATCTTCTTTTATTATTCCGCTTCATAATTCTGGCAATAGGTCTTTAATAGACAACTATCGGGGAATTGCAAAGCTCAGTGCCCTTCCTAAGCTTTTTGAGGCTATTGTAACCTCACAATTATCACATAGCGTTAAATCTTTAATATCTCCATTCCAACATGGATTCTTATCTGGGAAATCAACTGTAACTAACCTTCTAGAATTTACATCTAAAACTGTAGAAAATTTTGGAAAAGGTCTACAAACAGATGTTATTTATACAGACTTTAGTAAAGCCTTCGATGTTGTAAATCATAAGCTGTTAGTTATAAAACTGTCTCTTCTTGGTTTTCCAATGCATTTCGTGCGGTGGATTGAATCATATTTATTACATAAATAGAACGCAAAGCGTTATATTTAACCTCGTAAATTCAGATGAGCTTGTTGTTACTTCTGGTGTACCTCAAGGAAGCCATCTTGGTCCTTTATTGTTTTTACTTTATGTAAATGATCTTCCATCTGTAATAAAGCATAGCAATATCTTGCTATATGCTGATGATGTTAAACTTTTTCTTTCTTATAAAAATGAGCACGACTCTATTTCCTTCAAACCGATCTTGACCATCTTTGTAACTGGTGCGAAATTAACTGCATGAAGCTCAACTTGAAGAAGTGTAAACACATGACTTTTTCTCGGAGGCAACCTTCTCGAAGTTATTACAAAATAGGTGACTATATACTTGAGTTCTTAGAGATTTTCGATGATCTCGGTGTAACTATGGACACCAAACTTCGCTTTAACATTCACATTAATAAAGCTAATAGTACTCTAGGATTTATTTAACGATGGTCTAAAGAGTTTAATGATCCTTTTATAACAAAAACCTTATTCACATCGTTAGTAAGGCCCATTCTAGAATACGCTTCAATTGTTTGGTGCCCTCGTTATGGGTGTTACATTGACGATATAGAATATGTTCAAAAGCAATTTCTTCTATTCTGCTTACGCGATCTATATTGTGATTCAAACTTTATTTTACCTTCTTATGAATATCGATTACAGCTAATTAATCTGCTTTCTTTAAAAATAGGAGAATTATGCTAAATGTTTGTTGGATTATAAAAATTTTACATGGATATGTTAACAGTCCATATTCACTTAGTAAAATTTACTTTAACGTTCCTCTTCGTCCTAGAAGGTCTTTTGAGCTACTTTTTATGAACTTTTGTAGAACTAATTACTTACAAAATGAACCACTAAGAAGCGCTTGCGGAGACTTTAATTTCGTTTCAGATGTTATTTCTTTAAATGAATCCATGTACTCAATTAAACATAAAATTATAGATTACCTGCAGTACCGCCGCTGAGTCTGATCACGCTTTTTCCAAGGATGCATAATTTTCACTTAGTGATGGATATAAAACTACATTAAACTACACTAAAATGAATGGACCTGAACCTGTTAACCTCAATTATTCTTATATAACATGCTTGGTGAAGGTTAATTCATTTTTCAGCCGTACCGCACTGGTTGTACATTTTGGATTTTTTCCTACAACCATGCAAGAACGATTTGTATTGTATATATATTGATATAACTGGCCAATGATACCTAGTTGTCTTAGTGCCTACGTTCTCTACCAATTCTTGTTATAGAATGAAATTGGTGTGGTGTATTTGACCTAGTTTGTCGAAATACTACCTTGCTTAGAAGAACGATTTATATTATATGTATACATATGCTTATCAGTGTGGCGTACAGAACTTGTTTGTCTTGATACCTCCCACCGTTCTATACCGACACCAAGCTATTTTAAGTGTGGGTGGATATAACCTTGTTTGCCTTGTTACCACAAGTTCTTTGCTGTGTAATATTCTTATAATGTCTTATAATTTAAATGTACATATTTTAACGTAAATTTTAAATTGTATGTATAATTTCAATTGTATTTTTATAAATGTATAAATTTTGTATAATGCTAAAAAGCCTCAGAAGGCTTAGCAAATAAATAAATAATAATAATGTTAAAAAATAATGATGTTCTTATTGTGTTGGGCGATTTTAACCTACTCTTTGTGTCTTGGACAGATGACTCTTCATTTCTTACACCTGTTTCCACTAGTAATTGGATAAATGATTTTTTAGATAAGTTATCTGACCTGTGTCTTCAACAAGTCAATAATACTTTTAATAAAAACCATAGAACGCTGGACCTTGTGTTTATAGATAGATGCACTACTGTATATCTCAATCGTTCAAACCCTGTTTCTTTTGCGGAAGATGAACATCATCCAACTCTTGAAATAACTGTATTACTTGCTCACCAAAATGAAAATAAACTTACACCTGATAAGCAAAATACAAAAATATATAATTTCAAAAGTACAGACTATGTTAAACTCAACGCCTTACTCTCGCAGACTGACTGGCCACCGATTCTATCTATTAAACCACCGTATTCATATTATGATGTCGAAACCTCGGTACAGTTTTTTAATGATACTTTGCAAAGGTGCTTCTTATTGTGCGTCCCAACAAAGCAAAATAATTCTAAACCCTTAAGTCCACCCTGGCTAACAAGTGAACAAGTGGAGTCACTAAAATATTTAAAAAATCGCTTATTTAAAAAATATAAAAAATCTGGTTCTAATATAGACTTTGCTTGTTATTCATCTTGTCGTTGCAGATACCAGCTATTAAATAAACAGTGTTATTCTGCTTATATAGCCAACATCAAATCTCAATTAAATGATAATCAGAAACTCTTCTATACTTTTGTTAATTCAAAACGTAAGGCTTCCAACTTTCCACCCCTTATGAGATTCAATCAAGAGGAATCGTCTTGTGACAATGTTATTCCCAACATGTTTGCAAGCTTCTTCAAATCAACTTACTCCAATATACCATTTAATATGTGTACTGAGCATCCTTATTTACCTCCAGTTAGCTTTTTTGAAACTCCAGTAATAGACTCAATTATTGTTATGCATTACCTTCGTCAAGTTAAATGCTCTTTTTCGACTGGTCCTGATGAAATTCCGAGTTGCATTCTAAAGGAATGTGCTAGCAACCTATGTGCTCCTCTATCAAACATATTTAATATATCCTTGCAAAGTGGACATTTTCCCATTATATGGAAAGATTCATATATTACACCCCTTCATAAATCTGGCTCCAAAATTGATGTCCCTAACTACCGAGGCATCGCCAAATTAAGCGCAATCCCTAAATTATTTGAGAAAATCATAACTGAACAACTAACCCACTTTGTATCTTCTTCCATTTCTGTCACTCAACATGGTTTTTTAAAGGGTAAATCAACTTCAACAAACCTTTTGGAGTTTACAACTCGTGAAATAAAGGGTTTTACTTTGGGAAAACAGACTGACGTTATTTATACGAACTTAAGCAAAGCTTTTGACAGCGTCAATCATAATCTTCTATTGAATAAACTTAAGCTAATTGGGTTTCCTGTAAAATTGCTAAATTGGATAGAATCGTATTTATCGCGACGTTTTCAAAAAGTTTTATATAAAAATTCTCTATCACAAAATATTATAAACACTGTGACGTCTTAATGTATGCTGACGACGTGAAACTTTTTCTTACCTACAAGTCACTCGACGAACAACACATTTTACAATATGATTTAAACAGACCAGTGGATTGGTGTAACTTCAGCCTATTAAATCTTAACTTAAAAAAATGCAAATCAATGATCTTATCACGTAGAACTGCTCATAGCAAAAATTACACTATAAATAACATCCACTTAGAAAATGTACATAGTTTTGTTGCTCTTGGTGTTATTATGGATCCAAAACTTCGCTTCAATCTTCACGTAAATTTGGCTGTAAATAAGGCTAGAGGTGTTCTTGGTTTCATTAAAAGATGGGCGAAAGAATTCAATGATGCCTTCACTACTAAATTACTATATATATCTCTCGTAAGACCAATCCTTGAAAATGCTTCCGTAGTATGGAACCCTCAATATAACGTCCACATTGATGCAATAGAATCGGTTCAAAAACAGTTTTTACTTTTCGCTTTACGTCATCATCGTTGGAACCCAGATATTATTATTCCTTCGTATGAAACCCGCCTTAAGCAAATTTTACTGCCTTTCTTGAGAAGCAGAAGAATGGTGCTTAAAGTGAAACCATAAAAACGCGAGTCAAAATTGGACTGCGCAAAACTTATCAAAATAAGAAAAAATTGGTAAGAAGGTGCCTTAGTAGCCATAAATAAGGCAAAAAGGTGGTATTATGTGCCAGCCCTTACCAAGAAATTAAAAGACATTGAATTAAAGCTATCTTCGAGAAACAAAAGATAGTAAAACAAGTTAAAAGACATTCAATTAAAGAAGTGCAAGCTTTCTTCAACTACAGGAAGAGCTTCTTGAAAATCAACACATGTTACCAGAAGATCTACACCCGGAAATAGACGAAACCGAGCCGACGTCATCATTTACACCAATCCCAACAGAAGGGGCAAGAGGGCAAATTTACGGTGAGGATACTGAAACAGTTGACTACCAGGAAACCATCAAAGAACATCGATATAGACTCATCTTTAACGAATCAAGAAAGAACGCAGCAAAAACAGGATCAGCACTAGAGTAAGCTTAATATTTAAGATATATAAGTAAATTTAATTTTTTGTCAAGATTTACGAAAAAGAGCCAAATATGGCAAATCAAAAGATCCGAAGTATTACGGAATCCTTACGGTAGTTAGAAACAAGATAGTAGGTAACGCTGACGTTGCGTTAGAGTCGTACAATACGCCTCTCGACTTGTCAGCAATAACAAAATGTTTGTCAATGCACTATGCAGACAAACGCGACCTCTCTACATTAGAATATCAAATGACCACTTTGATACAGGGAAATAGGACAATCGCTGAATTTATCAGCAGGTATATAAACATCTTTCATTAATTTTAGATAAATTAGGATGTGTTGAGATGGATAACGAATCTCTTCACATGTTGACACAATCGTACAGGAACAAGGCTTTAGACACTTTTATACGAGGACTGAACGGAGACCTCTCAAGGCTGCTAGGAATAAGGGAACCTATCGACTTACCTCAGGCCCTACACCTTTGCTTAAAGCTGGATAATCAAAATTTTCGCACAAATCACGCAAAACAAAATATGCACAAAACATTTCAAAATCCCCAGCTCCCTCCGAGAAGATATCCGACACAAACTCAACAGCAGAATTTTTATCCCCAATTAGCATACATACCCCATGCAAACCAATTAAGTATACAAGCTAGGCCACCGCCATTACCACCGTTTCAAAACGCTCCAGCTAGGCCACCTAAGCCTCAACCTAGGCCAGAGCCTATGGAAGTTGATCAAACTACATACTCACGCCGTGTCAACTATATGAACAGGACACCTCAGAACCAATTTCATGGTAAAAGACCGCCATCTGTCACCAATCACCAGCAAAGTAAGACTCAAAGGACATACCATATAGATGCATCAGCAATGGGAAATGAGCAGATCGAAAATGAAGATATTCAGTTCGGGGAACCTAGTGACATTCATTTTTTAGCATGATCAGCTCTTCGCTCCCATACTTTGAAGTGAGAACGGAGAGCGGTACTATTTGAAATCTTTAGTAGATACAGGTTCCAGTAAAACCCGAATTGGTAAAAAAGCGCATAAAAAATTAAAACCCTTTTTATGCGAGGTCAATTATAGGTGATGTGAAAATTAGTGAACATACATATGTGAAACTTTTTAATATCGAAGATGAAATAAAATTTTATTTAATGCCCTCATTGAAAATATTTGATGGTATCCTAGGAAACGATACACTCAAAGCTCTTAAAACTGTTATATAAATTAAATTATTTCGAGTTTAAATTAGATAAAAAAAATATTTTTTATCGCGGTTAGCGACTTTATTTATTTCAATCCAACTTAGAACTAACTTAACATTTTCTATATCTTATTATAATATACCTAAAACTGCTCTGCTGCTATTGCTATTGTTGTTGCTGTTTGTTGTAGTGGTTGTAGCTGACGTTGGCATTCCCACGGTTTGACGAATGCAACGGATGCGCGTGCATGGTGTCAGCTTATTTTATTATTTTAAATATTTGTTGTCTTAACTCCTCCCTTCTCAAAAATTCGAACGTCCTCGTTTGATCTTTTATTTTTAAAAGAGAGGAATCTGATTTATCCTTTTAATCTTCTTTTCCGATTCTATTGTTTGACTATGCTTATCTTGTGGGATGTTTTGTTGTTCTTCGGGATGACAATTTTGTATGTTGGAAACTATTTTGATCGGAGTGGGTCTTTTAAGGAGCCAAATCCAAGCGATGATTATGATTAGCAAAACAATTCCGAAGGTTGAGATTCCTAAACTTGTAATAAATTTAGTTTTGTGTTCTGTCTGCAATAAGTCAATTTTTTGTGTATTTTTCATATGTAATTCCTTGAGCATCTCGAGTGAAATAATTTCTTCAAAATCAGTAGATGCATTTACGGATTGTGCTATAACTGGTTGCGGGTTGACAATTGAAATTTCTTCATTAGCGTAGGTTTGATTCGCAATTGTTATCGTAGTGTTGTGGTATTTAATTAAAAATGATCCTTGCAAGTTAATTTCTTTATTTTCCGTTGTAATTACACCTTGAAACTGGTTGAGGAGTAAGATTCCAGGTAAAATCTCTTCTGCTGAGGCAATGTGTTGGTTGTTAATTGTTGTACAGACTGATGGTTGTCCTTTTAGTATTTTCGGTAAACAGCGGGTATCAGTAATATTAGAATAGTTTTCTCTTTTACAAATAGCTACGTTATTCAATGTTTTACATTGTTTTCTTATTTCTAAAATATAATTCTTACAAACTATAATATTTTCGAAAGGAATTTTTAAAGTAATGTTTTCGTGTTTAATAGGTTTAATTAACAATTTTTGACAATTTTCCTTATCTGTCTTAGGTAGACTTACAATGTAAATAATTGTTGAAAAATCTGAGGCTATTCTTACCTCTCCAAATTCGATAGCTTCTATTAAATTAATATATGGCATATCTTGCTCTTTAAAAAATTCTTGTGTTATTTTCATTTCGAGAGTTGAAAAAATAAAAGAGTTTATTACTCCTACTTTTGCCCATTGGATGGCATAATCTATATTGATTAAATCATCTTTAATGATTTTTATTTTTCTTTCAATATTCTGAATTATTTCGTTTTTTAAAATATTACTTGAGTTTACAGTTTTAAGAATTGCATTCGTTACACGAGTTATCTCATTAATTTTTTCTAGATTATTTTTATTTATAATAAATTGATTATTATTTTTTACGAGCACATTATTAATTTTATTGCTAATTATCTCAAAATCGTCATGATCCGGGGAACCTGCTAACCATTTCCAAGCAGTCCCTAAGAAATTCAATGATCTTTTATTTCTATTTGATTTTAATCCATTAAGTATTGCGGTAATCTGATCTGTTTCATGTAATAGAAAAAGTCTTGCATTGTCATGTTTTGGTATGTTATGTATAATTTGGTCCTCTAAATTATGTAAAATTTCCTGATAGTTTGTCAAGTTGATAACGTGTATAATTTTAAAGCTTCCTATCTCTAATTTAGCCGTTCCTGTTTCAATAGTAGCAATTTGTGCATTCGTATAGTCCAATATTTGTATCTCGCATGATACAAGCCAAAGTGATAGTTGCGCTCTGAAAGCATAAAATAAAATAATTTTAAGAAAAACAAATTCAATTTCGTATGTTGCTCTTGTGAACAATTTTTCCGCTTTCTGTTACTATAGTAGTGTCTCTGTCCTCTTTAACTATTTCCTTTTTAAATCTTTTTGAAAGTTTTGAACCAAGTCTTTTATTCTGTTTTACAAATATTTCCTGTCCTACTAAGTAATTTTAAATTTGGTGTCTCTTTTTATTATGTCTTGCGAGGTCAGTCTGTTGTTTTTCCTGAAGTTTTTTGTAAATTATTTCTTTTTGTTTTCTCAAAGTCATCAGGTCCGAAAGTAACTGTGCGTCCGTAATATAGGTCTGCTGGTTTTTTCCCGGTAGTGGAATGAATTGTGTGGTTGTATTCGTTGACCGCTCTTTCGAGCAGTTCTTCGAAATTCCTTCTTGTAACATCACATTTCAAACACCTCATAATTTCGGTTAGAGTTGAATGGAAGCGTTCGACTTGGCCGTTCGCTTCACTTCTGTAGGGTGGTGTAGTGTACACGTCTATTTTGAGCTCGTTTTTCATCATAAATAGGATTGAAGCAGAGTTAAAAGATGCTTCATTATCCATAACTATTGACTTTGGAACACCAAAGAAAAAAATTAAGTCTCTAAGGGGTCTTCTAACGTTTTATATTGATTTTCCGTCAAGTATTTTCGTCTGTGCGTACTTTGTAAATTTGTCAAGAGCAGTGAGAATCAGTTTACCTTCCGTATTATAGATGTCGATGTGGATTATCTGTCCTGGATAAGTAGGTAATGGTGTTTCGTTAAGCAAAGGTTGATTCGGATGACGTTCGTATTTATTTTCTTTATAAAGAGAACATAATTTCAGGATTCGATCGATTTTGTTAGTCATGCCTGGGAAATAATATTTTTCTAATATCTGCATTCGGTTTTCTTGTTTATTTCTATGTGCCCTATTGTGTGTTTCTATAATAATATTTTATTGATCTTGTTCGCTATTAATATCCTGTACTTCTGCTTGAGTGAATCTAATTTAATAATTTTTAAAGTGTAGAGGAACAATTTCTTGAATAATACCCATTACGTTTTCTGGTGTTTTTATTCCGTTTATTACTGAAGGTATCGTTTAAGGAGAGATATAAGTTTGCTAGGTGTATAAGACGTTTCTGATATGATATGTCTATGGTAGCCTGGAAAAATTATTTTAAATTGATAAGAAGAGTTGTCAACGCAATTAAAAAATAATTGATTTTTAAAAACGTTTATTGGAGCTTTAACACAAGGAACTAAATTTTCAGGAGAACTATCGGCGCTATGAACTGAGTGTGTCAATGAATTTATTTCGTTTTTTGGTGGGCGAGACAGAGAATCTGAAACTACATTGCTAGTACCTAGCTTATAGAGTAATTCGTAATTATATTCTTCTAAGATAGCCTTCCAGCGTTTCATCTTAGAATTTGCGTTTTTGGTACTGAGAGCATAGGTGAGAGGTTGGTGGTCGGTGTAAATTTTGACCTTTCTTGAACCATAGAGAAAACTGCGTAGCGATGTAAGTGCCCATATAATGGCAAGCATTTCTTTCTCGTTGGTTGCATATGATTCCTCAGTTTGAGAAAGGCTTCTTGATAAAAATGTAATTGGTTTAGAGTCCTGCGAAAGAACTGCTCCTAATGCTTGATTGGAAGCATCTGTTGTGAGTTCGAATGGTTTTTGAAAATCAGGATATGAAAGCATAACTTCTTGTGACACTAAACAGCTTTTAGCTTTTTGCCATGCTTCTATTGCTTGTTTGTTCATAACTATTGAGGTATTTTTTGATTGGTTTTTGGACAAACGTCCATTCTGTCCTCTTAAGAGTGAGGTTAAAGGTTTAACTAAACTGGCATAGTCTTGGATGAATCTTCTATAATAACCTGTCATACCTAAGAACGATCTTAAATCTTTTAAGGTTTTTGGTTGAGGAAGTTCTACGATTGCTTGCACCTTTTTTGGGTTAGTTCTTAATCCGTCTTTTGAAACAACAAAACCTAAAAACTCGACCTCTTTTTTAAGGAATTCGCATTTATCTATTTGTACCTTAAAGTTGGCATTTTCTAAAGTTTTAAATACAATTTGGAGGTTTGAAAAATGTTCTTCCTCAGTCTTTCCAAATATAATGATGTCGTCTATGTAGACATGGCAGCGATCGCCAATATGCTGTCGCAAAACATCATCAAGAGCCCGTTGGAAAATAGAGGGGGCATTTTTAAATCGAAAGGGAGTCTATTGAATTCATATTTTCCATTATTAAGGGGTCTTCTCATTGAGCAACTTTTTTTTTTCGACTTTTTTTGCATTTATTTATAGCTTGGGTAGTTGTGAATATGCCCCTAAAAGGATTTTTAGAAATTCGAAATACTTTAGAAGATACAGCCTTTTTTGTGAAGCAAGGTCTTCGTCAAACTACTTTACTTCAAACTTTAAACGCGTTTATCTCGAAACCACGTTTTTCGAACTGGCGGCTATGATATCTCCAGTTCAACTGAACCGATTTTCATGAAAGTGGAATCGACGCAAAATTGTCACCATTCTTGGGTGAACCTCGACCATAATTTTAAAAAAATTTTACTATTTTTTTTTACACTAAACTACAAAAAAAAAGCCCGAAATTGAATTTTTTTTTGAATGGCCGCCATTTTGTCAAAAAAAATCACAAAATTAAGCTTGAGGTTCACCCGAGAATTACATCTATACTGATTATAACTCCGTTTTTTTTTTCATTTTAGACGCTCCGGAGACCCGGAATCGTGGCCGCCGTGACGACACCTTTTTTTTTCACCACCAACTTTGAAGTCTCATTACTTTTTGAACAGCCCACGTATCGAGGCAAAAAAAATTTTTTTATTTACTTTGAAACTTTTGTAATACAATAAATAAAAAAAGTTTTCAATTATTCTTTGCGTTTTCAAATAAGAATTTTTTTAAAAAGGGTCCAAAAAACGGGTTTTGAATGAGAAGACCGCCTTAATGGAAAATGCGGTTTTTTCCTTGTCTGATTCTTTGAGTGCTATTTGGTGAAAACCACTCTTTAAATCGATTATTGTAAAGTATAAATTTTTTCCGAGGTTGTATAGAACTTCATTGATCTCAGGTATTGGGTACCTGTCTGCTATTGTAACGGAGTTAAGTTTGCGGTAGTCAATCACCATTCGGAATTTCTTTTCGCCGGATGCGTCTGATTTTTTAGGCACGATCCAAACTGGTGCGTTATATGGCGATTTCGATGGTCTTATTATACCGTCTGCAAGGAGTTCTTCGACTTGCTTTTCTACTTCCTGCTTTAATGCCATTGGGTAAGGGTAAGACTTAGTATAGATTGGGGTTTCATTTGTTGTACGGATTTCACCTTTAATTCCAGTTGTAAATGTTAATTTTTTATCTGGATCAGAAAATAAATTTGGGCATTTTCGTATTATATGAATTAGTTTCATTTCTTGTTCAGGTAATAGATGTGGTGTGCGTAATTCGATACTGTTGATGTCTTGTGTGATTTGTTGTTTGAGAGGAATTTTGATATTTGACAGGATTGTCATATAACTTTTGTCTGTATGAATGACTGATCTAAATTCCTTTAAAGTATCGTTGCCTATGATACCGTGAAAAGTTTTTAATGAAGGTAAAATGAAAAATTTAAGTTTTTCGGTTTCTGGGCCGAAAATGTTGACGAAAGTGTGATGGGTGATCGGAATATTTCCAGCAACTGAATTTACGAAAAATGGTTTTTTATTTAGGATTGGATTTCTTATTCGTGTGGATTGGATATAGTTCTTGTTAGAACCTGTGTCTATTAGAAATTTAAGAGTATCTCCACTCCTAGCCAAAAATTCAAAATATGGGAGTGAAGAGGTTTCTAGTCTAAAAAATTAATGTTATCAATTTCATCTATTTCTTCAGACTGGGGCTCAAAAATTTGGTTGCTGTCATATTCGTCTTGATGATTATCTGCATGGTCTGAGTAAATTTGGTTTGGATCTGGATTTGGTCCATGTGAATTCGTTTCGGTTTCTTTTGGAATATCTACATTTATGTGAAAATTTCTTTGTATTTTATTTGGGTTATGTGCTTGCTGAGTAGCTGGACGTTTCTGTGGAAAATTATTTTGTTGGAAATTCGGTCTGTTTTGATAATTTATGTGTCGAGATTGTATCGACGGATCTATTTCCATCGGTACTGGAGATTTGGGTGGAAATTGTGGTCTGTTATTGAATCCTGGAGGATTCCATTGACCAAATTGGGGTTTTTGTGGAACAAATGAGCTGTTATTCATAAAATGTTGATTGTTTAATTGAAATCTGTATGGATTATTTGGATGATTCTGATAGTTATATTGAGGTCGGTATGAATTATGACTATATTTAAATTGAGGTGATTGCGTCAATTCTGGATAAAAATTTCTTTGAACTGGTTCATGATGATAAATTGGTCGAGGTGGAAGTCTAGGAAGTGGTAGTCTAGGAGGTGGTATGGGGTTATTGATTCTCTTGTAATTGCTCTGAGCATGATGCATTCTGAACATCATGTTATCTAGTTTCAAACACATGTTAAGTGCTTGTGGTAGTGTTGTTGGTTCGCGTATGCTTAACAGTCGAGGAAGGTCACCGTTCAAACCTCTGATGAATGTGTCCAGAGCTTTGTCTCTATACGAGTTCGTCATGGCGTTAATGGCGTCGTCACTTATATCTAGGCAAGCTATCTTGTCAAGTATAAGTGATAGGTTTTGGTATATTTTTTGGTAAAATTCAGTTATAGTATTTTGTCTTTGAGTCAAAGACATCATCTGGTACTCTAATGTACCGATATCTCTTTTATCCGAATAATGAATCATAAGGCATTTTCGGATTTTTTTCCAATCCAGTGGCGTTCTGTACGATTCTAAAGCTGCATCAGCTTCACCCACGATTTTATGTCGAATCATATGTAGAATTGTAAAATACTTAGACGTCCCTCTAGTGTGTTCGAACATGTTTGAATTCTTTCGACCGTCTTTTTCCATGAATTGAATTCACCGGGTCTACCGGAAAATTCCCTAAGGCATTTAACTACGTCCGGAACTCTGTCTAAATCACTTGCATTACCAGAAAAGCTGGCTGGTTCGTCGTAGTCCTCGTTCTCTAAAAATGGATTATTTAGACTTGCTATTGTTCTTGTCACTAAGTCTGTTATTTGTTTGGTTAATTCGGGACTAAGTGTGGCAAAGACATCATCTGGTACTCTAATGTACCGATATCTCTTTTATCCGAATAATGAATCATAAGGCATTTTCGGATTTTTTTCCAATCCAGTGGCGTTCTGTACGATTCTAAAGCTGCATCAGCTTCACCCACGATTTTATGTCGAATCATATGTAGAATTGTAAAATACTTAGACGTCCCTCTAGTGTGTTCGAACATGTTTGAATTCTTTCGACCGTCTTTTTCCATGAATTGAATTCACCGGGTCTACCGGAAAATTCCCTAAGGCATTTAACTACGTCCGGAACTCTGTCTAAATCACTTGCATTACCAGAAAAGCTGGCTGGTTCGTCGTAGTCCTCGTTCTCTAAAAATGGATTATTTAGACTTGCTATTGTTCTTGTCACTAAGTCTGTTATTTGTTTGGTTAATTCGGGACTAAGTGTGGCTGATGGTGGATTTTGTGGTGTGTTAGGAGTAGGGTTTCGCTGTAAGTTCAGATTACTGAGACGGGCAGCGAGAGTTTCTGGATCTGTCATTTTTTTCGATTAGCTTTTTCTTTCTTTTTAAATAAATTGAATTAAAATTTAGTTGCTCAAAAAATTTTTTGGAACAATTTTTTTACTTGTAAGAAAGAATTATTAAAATATTTGTTTATAAAAGATTTTTTCAATTAACTAATTTTGTCATAGGTTAAAATACATTTTTCTTCAAAATTTTATATTATTAAATTATTTTTCTTTTAATAAGAAAAATTTTTTTTAAATTTCTTTAAAGTTTATAACATTAATTTTTTCTTAATATTTTTTAGAATTTTCTTTTAATATTGATATTTATATCTTAAAATCTTTTCTTAGTAAATTTTCGTTTTTAATTTTTCCAATGATTATTTATCACTTTTATTAATCATGTTTTAATAACTTTAATTTTGTTTCAACTTAGATTTCTCTTGGAATATTTATTCGCTTAAAATTATAATGTTTTTTCACTTCTCTTTTCTTAGAAAATTTTTTATGATTCTTTTAAATTATGAAATTCTTAAAAACTTACATCAAACATCTTAATATTAGACTTATCATATTATCCGGCTGTTTTATTTTAAAAACTCCTTTTCCGACGATGTCTTTTCAGGGGCCTCGTTCCTGCTACTTAGTTCAGGTTTTTTTCTGCACAATGTAATTCGAAGTTTTCCAGTTGTGGTTTTTTTTTCCTTTTTACCCGTGAAGTTTTTGCGATACTTTTTATTTTTCTCACTTTTAATTTACGTTTGGTTCTTTGTGATACTTTTAAGTTCAACTTTCGAAAACTCACGAATACTAACACTGGTCCCTGCTCGGGCGCCAATTAAATTATTTCGAGTTTAAATTAGATAAAAAAAATTATTTTTTATCGCGGTTAGCGACTTTATTTATTTCAATCCAACTTAGAACTAACTTAACATTTTCTATATCTTATTATAATATACCTAAAACTGCTCTGCTGCTATTGCTATTGTTGTTGCTGTTTGTTGTAGTGGTTGTAGCTGACGTTGGCGAAATAGCTGACGTTGGCATTCCCACGGTTTGACGAATGCAGCGGATGCGCGTGCATGGTGTCAGCTTATTTTATTATTTTAAATATTTGTTGTCTTAACTTATCGTAAACACATACCCCAGGCTTTTCTCAGAACCTGACGAAAGGCTTACTTACACCACTAAGGTTGTGGGTCAAATTAGAACTACAACGGACACTCCCGTTTATACAAAGTTTTACCCTTATCCTGCTTCTCTCAAAAGCGAGGTAGAAACTCAAGTCAAGAAACTATTATCTGATGGTATCATAAGACCATCAAGATCACCGTACAATTCTCCAGTATGGATTGTACATAAAAAAGCGGATTCAATGGGCAATAAACAATACCGCATGGTCAGTGATTATAGAAAATTAAACACTGTCACAGTAGCAGACAGATATCCAATTCCTGAGATATCAGAAGTTATATCCCAACTAGGAAATAGTAATTTTTTTTCTGTGCTCGATCTAAAAAGTGGTTTTCACCAGATTCCACTAAAAAAATCTGATATAGAGAAAACCGCATTCTCTATTAATAATGGCAAATACGAATTTACACGTTTACCATTTGGCTTAAAAAATGCCCCGTTTTTTTTTCAGCGTGCTTTGGATGATATATTACGAAAGCACATAGGGAAATATTGCTACGTCTACATCGACGATATCATTATTTTCAGCAGGACGGAGGACGAACATTTCAATCATATACAAGAAATATTTAAAACCTTAGAGGAAGCCAATATGAAGGTTCAATTGGATAAATGTAATTTCTTCAAAAAAGAGGTAGAATTTTTAGGGTATATTATTACTCCAGAAGGTGTAAAAACCAATACAGCGAAAGTTGAAGCATTCGCTAATTTTCCACAACCAGCAACTTTAAAAGATCTTCGTAGTTTTCTTGGTTTATCCGGATACTACCGTAAGTTTATTCAGGATTATGCAAAACTGGCAAAACTCCTAACATCGCTTCTTAGAGGGGAAGAAGGTAGAATTTCAAAAAATAAATCATCAAAAGTAAATATAGTTCTGGAAAAGAACTATCTGGACAGCGATACAAGCCTTTGAAAACATAAAACACGCACTTACCTCCAAGGATGTTATACTAGCATACCCTGACTACAGTAAACAATTTGAATTGGTAACGGATGCTTCCAATTTTGCTATTGGAGCTGTTTTATCACAAGGCTCGAAACCTTTAGCGTTTATCTCAAGAACATTAAATAGAGCTGAAGAACATTATGCAGCTAACGAAAAAGAAATGTTAGCCATAATTTGGGCTCTCAATTCTTTTCGAAATTATTTGTATGGATCAGCTAAAGTACAAATTTTTACTGATCATCAGCCGCTTACATATGCGCTGAGCAACAAAAACAATAATTCAAAAATGAAAAGATGGAAGGCAGGTCTAGAAAAATACTCGTACGAGCTATGCTACAAGCCTGGTAAACAGAACATCGTGGCTGATGCAATATCTAGGATTCCGCTAAATGAATCACAAATTAATACGTTATCAATAGCAACAAATTCCGATGATAGCTCATCCCATAATTTAATATACAGTGTTGAAGCTCCCATTAATGCTTTTAAAAATCAGATATTTTTAAATAGGGATAGAGTTTCCACTTACCAGTTTAAAATAATTTTCCCAACATACCATCGCCATATAATAACAGAACCAGAGTACTCTCAAACAATATTAATCTCAATACTCAAAAGATATCTTAACCCGTCAGTAATTAATTGCATTAAAACGGAGGAATCTATAATGGGAAAAATACAGGAATTGTACCCTTTACTTTTAGTAAATATCGTATTAGGTTTACACAAGTAGAAGTTCAAGATATAACTAATGACCAAGAGCAAGAAGAACTTATAATTAGTACACACAATAGAGCTCATAGGAATAGCAAAGAGAATAGGACACTAGTCCTGGAAAAATATTATTTTCCTGGAATGGCAAATAAAATTAAAAAAATTATCAAATTATGCGTTACATGTAAGGAGAATAAATATGAACGACACCCTCCAAAACCCCACATTCAAGCAACTCCCATTCCAAAATTCCCAGGTCAGATAGTTCACATAGATATATTGTTATTCGGCAAACAATTAATTTTAACTGTAGTCGACAAATTTTCCAAATATGCTGTTGCAAAACTTATTCAATCTTAAGCAGCAGAAGATATAAGACAACCATTGAGGGATATTCTTTTCATTCTAGTACCAGAAACAATAGTTATGGACAACGAAAAATCTTTTAACTCGGAAGCAATAAATTACATGATCGAAAACGAATTTGGTACAACAATATATCGAACGCCACCATATACAAGTTGTTCCAATGGACAGGTGGAGCTTTTTCACTCCACTTTGCAAGAAATAATGCGTTGTCTTCAAGTTGAAAAGACCCATAGATCATTCCAAGAACTTTTAGAATTCAAGCTATTAGCAGAGTACTAGGAATTATTAAACGATGGTCTTAAGAGTTTAATGATCCTTTTATAACAAAAACCTTATTCACATCGTTAGTAAGGCCCATTCTAGAATACGCTTCAATTGTTTGGGGCCCTCGTTATGGGTGTTACATTGACGATATAGAATCTGTTCAAAAGCAATTTCTTCTATTCTGCTTACGCGATCTATATCATGATTCAAACTTTAATTTACCTTCTTTTGAATATCGATTGCTGCTTATTAATCTTCCTTCTTTAAAAATAGGAGAATTATGCTAAATGTTTGTTGGATTATAAAAATTTTACATGGATATGTTAACAGTCCATATTTACTTAGTAAAATTTACTTTAATGTTTCTCTTCGTCCTAGAAGGTCTTTTGAGCTACTTTTTATGAACTTTTGTAGAACTAATTACTTACAAAATGAACCACTAAGAAGCGCTTGCGGAGACTTTAATTTCGTTTCAGATGTTATTTCTTTAAATGAATCCATGTACTCAATTAAACATAAAATTATAGATTACCTGCAGTACCGCCGATGAGCCTGATCACGCTTTTTCCAAGGATGCATAATTTTCACTTAGTGATGGATATCAAACTACATTAAACTACACTAATATGACCTGAACCTGTTAACCTCAATTATTCTGATCGAACATGCTTGGTGAATGCTAATTCATTTTTCAGCCGTACCGCACTGCTTGTACATTTTGGATTTTTTCCTGCAACCATTTTGGTGTGGTACATATGACCAAGTTTGTCGAAATTCCACCTTGCTTAGCCAGGATTTCATTGGCTTTAGCAATGACAGAACGATTTATATTATATATATATGCAAATGCTTATCAGTGTGGCGTACAGACCTTGTTTGTCTCGATACCTCCCACCGTTCTAGGCCGACACCATGCTATTTTAAGTGGAGCGAACATAACCATGCTTGCCTTGCACCACATTGTGATTTGCTGTTCAATATTTTAAAATATCTTAAAATTTATTTGTACATATTATAATGTTAATATTAAAATATTATATCTATTACACAGGGCAACACTGATTCTGCGGCATGGGTTTGGTAGTCAATTTTAGTATATACATTGATGAAGATCTTAGCCTCTTATTTAGATTATTTGAATTGACTCTGGTTCTCGCGATAAACCGCTATTTTTAAAATTAACGAGATTTCATCAGAGATATTAACATAACTCCAGAACAGTTAGTCTGATTTGGTTAAATAAAAAATTCGAAAATCCACAGCAAAATTGCCTCAAAGTTACATCTACACTGTTTTTAATTAGCTGAATAGTTTCGGATATATTCATAAAGTTCTTTCGAAAAAAACATTTTTTTATACAAAATTTAAACTTTTTTGATATTTCATAATTCATACAAAATCGAAAACGTCAAGTAGCTCTTTTTTAACATAAAGCTATAAGAACACATATGTTACAAAGAAAATAAGCCATATTTCATTTAAATCCATTGGCATGTTTTGGTTTAATTCACATTCAATGCTGTTATCTCATTTTGATAAAAAATTTCTAAAAAAAATTTCTGAATAATATTTATATATATTTGAACTATGTGCGACGAGTAGACGTGTTTTACTTAGTTCCGGCTTAATCATCGCAATATATCCAAATTTTGTGACCACTTAATTCGTTTTAATTCGCCTTACGCACTAAAATCAGTTTTCTTCCGACTTGTCAATTTGTTTTTGCCTGAAAACAATATTTACTTGCTAAAAAGCTAATCTTTAATATAAAATTGCAATGTCTTCAATCACCAAAAACACGCGAAGTGCTACAATTAGCCGCAAAGCTGCAAATCCGACGACTCCACTTGGACCGTGCAGAACAAGTGACTCATCGACTCTGACTACATCTTCGCTTGTGGATGCTAGTATAAGTTCTCAACTCAACATCATACGTGAGAGTATAGTGGAGCAACTTACTGGAGCCATAGAAGCATCGGAGGAGAGGGTGATGCAAAGGATAGGTGAAGTCTCTGCAGAGCTCTCTAACATGAGAACATCCATTAGGAATTTGGCAGAAAGAGTGTCCGTCATTGAAGCTGCACACGATGAGCTGAGTATGCTAAAACTGAATTTGAGTGGCCTACAAAAACAAATTGAGGAGCATAAGTCATCCGCTGTGTCAGAATGCTCACATTCCTCTAATCTGGATGGTAAAGTGAGAGCGCTGAAGTCCCAGCTAGATATGTATGAGAGTGATGCAGTTGCCAGTGATGTCATTATCCATGGAATTCCCTTTGCAGCAAATGAAAACCTTAGCAGCATCTTCACTAGTGTCTGCTCTTTGCTGAAATGTGACTCTCTTAGACTGCGCGATATTTTTAGAGTGCGCAACAACAACAACACTAAGAATACGGTGATCATTGCGAAGCTGAAATCAACACATGATCGCAGTTGTTTTCTTAAGGCTATTGCTGAGTTCCGAAGGGCAAATAAGCGGCAGCTCATACTCAGAGACATTGGCTGCGGGGGAGAGGGAGTAGTTTATTTTAATGAGAGCTTGACCAAAGCAAACCGCGCAATTTTTCTGCATGCTATTCAGTTGAAGAGGGAAAGAAAACTTGTTGCTGTTTTTACGTTGCGTGGGCGTGTGTATGTAAGAGCTGTCCGTGATGGTGAAGCAAAATTGGTGCTTGACAAAGAGAGCGTTAACTACATTGCTGGAACTATAAGATAAGCTGCTATATTTTGTGATATTTTATGCTATGATGTTGTTAACTTTATTTTTAATGTTATGTATGCTATGTTTATTATTTTTGTGTACTTCACTTCTTTTCCTTTCTCTATGCTATTTTTTAACTAACTCTATCTTTCTACCAGCTGTTTTTCTTCGATTTGTTTACTTTTTTCTGTGCAGTTTTAAGTATGTAGTGTTTGTTGTTGGTTCTTGGTATGGTTGTTGTTGTTATGAATTCTGATGGAGTATCTAATGGTGCTGTTGATAATTACAGGGCTCTTATCAATATCTTGTGTAAGCAACGCAATGGTTTAAATGTAACATATTTTAATGCTAGAAGTTTAAATGGTAATAAACTTGACTATGCCAGATATATCTTTGAAAATTCGCCTGTGGATGTTGTCTGTGTTTCCGAAACTTGGTTCAAGTGTGGAATACCTGACTCTCACTTTGATTTTAATGGCTTTAAACTGTTCAGAAATGATAGGTGTGATAGAAGAGGTGGGGGAGTAGCTATCTATTGCAAGTCCAATCTTAATGTGAAATTTGTTAGCAAGAGTAATGATGTTTGTGAGTACTTAAATGTTGAAATCTTTGATAAAAATTGTAAAATTCTTGTTTCGTGTGTGTATAATCCCCATCGTTGTTTTAATCTTGAATCATATGTCAATGATTTATCTAGTAAGATAATTGATTATGACTTCTTATTTGTATGTGGCGATTTTAACGTGAATCTGTTATGTTTTCATCACCAGTCATATTTATGTGGATTAAACCTTGTTAATGATTGCATTCCAACTCGATTTATGCATAACTGTGAACCTAGTTTACTTGATGCTTGCTTAGTCTCTGATATCTCTTTGCTTCTTAAGTTTGATCAAATTACGTTTATGTCAGATCATGACTTGCTTTTCTGTTCCTTAAATGTTAGTTTCGGTAGAAATGTCCCTGTTAGTTTCTCATATTATGACTTCAAGTCAATTAACCTTGCTGCCTTACTGGAAGACTTGTCTTATGTAAGATGGAATGACTGTTGGTTTCATGACTTGGTTGATGTCAAACTAAAGGTTTTCATGGATAAATTATATTGGTTGTTTACTCGTCATGTTCCAGTACGTTCTGTATTAGTCACGAATAATTGTTGTCCTTGGTTTTCCAGTAGAATACAACTTGCTATTAGGCTAAGGAATAAACTCCACTCGAAATGGAAAGTATGCCCCTCTGATGATAACTATGATAAATTTAGAAGGGCTCGCAATACAGCTAATTTTCTCATCAAACAAGCTAAAAGTAATTATTTTTCCTCTAAGCTCAACCCCAACCTTAACTCGAAGCAATTATGGCAAAACATAAAACGATGTAGAGTTTTCAGCAAAGATTCAACTGAATGTTCCTTAAAACCTGATGACCTTAATAACTTTTTCTTGGAAAGCGGAAACCTTGGTCTTTCTAATAATATAAGCAGCGTTGACTTGCCGCTGGTGACTAGTAATTTTCAGTTTGCTCCGTTTGAGTTTTCTTCTGTCAGTGAAGAGTGTGTGGCCAAATGCATTAAGATGATTGATACGAATGCTGTTGGGATTGATGGTTTACCCGTAAGGTTCATTAAATTAATAGTACCTTTTATTCTTTCACCTTTAACCCATATAATAAACCATAGCCTAACATGTTCCCGATTTCCAGATTTATGGAAGACTGCCATTGTTTTACCTGTAGCTAAATCTAGTTCTGCCTCTGTACCCAATGACTACAGACCTATAAGTATATTACCTGCATTGGGAAAGGTCCTTGAACGCATTATGGTCGACCAAATCTCTGAACACCTACAAAGAAATAAGCTATTATCCCCTCTCCAGTCTGGCTTTAGAGCTGGTCATAGTTGCACAACGGCTATTATTAAAGTTCTTGATGATATCAGAATCTCTTACGATCAAAATTTTCTGACGTTATTATGTCTTATTGACTTCTCGAAAGCATTTGATTCTGTGAACCATATGCTTCTCTGTCATAAGCTCAGACATTTTTTTAATTTTAGTTCTGAGGCCGTTAACCTAATATCAAGTTACCTTGACGGAAGAATGCAGCAGGTGAAAGTAGGTAACGCCTTCTCTTCTCTCAAACCTGTTGTAAGTGGAGTACCTCAAGGATCTATTCTAGGTCCACACTTATTCTCTGCATTTATAAATGATGTTTTCTCAATTTGCAAATATGCTACTGTACATGCTTATGCTGATGATATGCAACTCTACTTATCGCGACCTACTGGACTTTTAGAGGATTTAACATATAGACTGAACTACGACTTGACGTTGTTAAATAACTGGGCTGTTTCTAACTTGCTTTTAATTAACCCCTTAAAAACTAAAGTTTTGCCAATTGCGAGGAGTGATTCTTGCTTCATTGATATCCCTCCGGTTTTTATTGGCGACAAGAAACTTGATTTTATCCTGAAAGCTAAAAACCTTGGATTTATTATAAACTCCAAGTTAACATGCATAGACCATATTAATTCCACAATAGGTAAAATATATGGCACTTTACGCCACCTTCGTATTTCCCAGAACTTTACGCCCATTGAAACTCGTCGCAGACTAGTTGTGCAATTAATTTTACCGCATATTACATACTCTGCTGTTGTATATAGCCAGCTGGATTCCCAATCACAGCATAAACTTTTGGTTGCATTCAATAATGCGGCTAGGTATGTGTATGGAATCAATCGTTATGATCATATCTCTTTAAGGAGTAGAGGAATTCTGGGGTGTGGCTTACTTGATTATTTAAACATTCACAATGTTATATTTTTGCACTCACTCTTACATACTCAAAGGCCTGAATATCTTTTTGTGAAACTTCAGTTCTTTCAGTCTCAACGGTCTACCAGCTTTATAGTTCCTAGGTTTAATTATCTTAATAGCAGCAGGTTCTTCTTCGTCAGCACCATTAGATTGTGGAATGCTTTACCCAACTCTCTTAAACGGATAACTTTGCGAACTAACTTCAAACATGCCATATTTGAATATTACAGCACTTTAAATCAATAGTCCTATGCTCTTCTCAATTCTATCTAATTTTTCTACAATATATCTATATTTCTTAAACTTTCTTACTTTCTTATTTTCTGTTATCATAATTTCAATCAATTTGCCAATGTTATTATATTAAGTTAATATTTTCATAAGTTTCAAAAATTTAATGGATATATTTTTGCTTGCAAATGTTTTATATTAAGTAGATCTTAAACTGTGTAATTTAATTTAATTTTAAATTTAATTTTAAGTAATTTACAAATCCACCAGTGATAATGTCTCTTGTAGTACTAAAAAAGACTAAGTCTTATTGTACACCTCAGTTCTTAATAATAATAATAATAATAAAATACTATAATTACACAGGGGAACAACAAGATTTTTTTTCTGCGGCATATATTTTTACATAAAATTCAAATTCACTTACTATTAGGCCACCAGAGCATTAATGGTAACGAGAGGGCTGACGGACTACCAAAGAAGGGCGTCGGGCTGGGATCTGAATTCATAAAACATGTGCGAATCCCGCTACAAGAAGTCGTATCGAAAACTCGGGATTAAATCATCATAAACAGTGAGATGGTATATGTGAGTCTGCTCTGAGAGAGAGCCGAATCAACCTAATCAAAGATTAAAAAATGTACTTACTACCGCTCCACATGGGAAATTTTACCTGTGTTGTGGCCAAAATTCGAAAAGTTGATGTATCAACTTCAAACTTGGTTCAGTTGGTTCAACTATTGAGAACGTAAGTTAGAAGTAGTGAGCTTGCTAAACTTAAATAGACTTGCTACGCCTACTTTTTCTACAGGTGAAAGGTTTAGAGTTGAGTTATCTTGAATCTTGGGTTAAAGTAAAAATACAAATACTGAACTGAAAAATTATAATACAAATACTGAACTGAAGGTAAAGAGTTCAATAAAAGTTGTTATATCAACATTAGAAAAATACATTTTCTTCGATATATTAAACATTTAACAGTTAATTCTATTTGATTTATATTATTAGAGACTTAAGCACTTGAAGCTCAATAGCATGACGAATTTACTTCTCATCCATATAGCCACATATTGAACTGTCTTATACCATTACTTTTACTTTCTTAAATTTAATACAATACTTAATACTCTTTACATTAATCTCTTTGATCTCTTGTTAATCTCTTTTATTATAGTTGTTATTCTTATTATCTTTAGTTATCTCTTACTTATCTTAACTTATTCTTAATCCTAATTCTCTTTTCTGTTAGCTTTTAACTGTAACCTTTAATCTTAAGTTTCTAGCAATGTAAGTTCATTTGCAAGTTTTAGTTTTAAGACTGCTTTGACGTGTTTTTAAGCTCTATAACTACAGAATTTTTACGTTTCGATACGGCTCTTGTAGCGGGATTCGTTCATGTTTTATACACTCAGATCCCAGCCCTTCTTTGCTAGTCTGTCAGCCCTCTCGTAACCATTAATGCTCTAGTGGCCTAATAGTGAGTGAATCCGAATTTTATGCAAAAATATATGCCGCAAAAAAAATCTTGTTGTTCCCCTGTGTATTTATTTGGAAATTTTTTTTTTGAAATTTTTTATCAAAATGAGATAACAGCATTGAATGTGAATTAAACCAAAACATGCCAATGGATTTAAATAAAATATGGCTTATTTTCTTTGTAACATATGTTTTTTTATAACTTTATGTTCAAAAAGAACTATTTTGACGTTTTCGATTTTTTATGAATTATGAAATATCAAGAAAGTTTAAATTTTGTATAAAAAAAGTGTTTTTTTCGGAAGAACTTTATGAATATTTCCGAAACTATTCAGCTAATAAAAAAACAGTGAAGACGTAACTTAGAGGCAATTATGCTGCGGATTTTCGAATTTTTTATTTTACTAAATCAGACTTACTGTTCTGAAGTTATGTTAAAATCTCTGCTGAAACCTCCTTAATTTTTAAAATAGCGGTTTATCGCGAGAACCAGAGTCAATTCAAACAAAGTGAATTAAAGGATTAAAACTTCATTAACCCATGTATATTAATTGACTCCAAAAACTAACGCCGCAGAAAAAAATTTCTGTTTTGTTCCCCTGTGTTGTTAATATGTTTTGTATTCTTTTGATAATTCACTAATCCTCATATATATACAATAGTATTGAAATTTTGTATTTTTAATTTATTATAGTGCTAGAAAGCCTAAGGCTTAGCAAATAAATAAATAAATAAATAAATAAGTAAATATCAGCACACTTCATCACACTTAAGTTAAAATAAAATCTTTAAAATTACTTAAAACAAGTAAGGTATATCTTCAACTTGGCCGAAGTTAAAACACCCCCACGGCCGATTCTTAAGGGTTAAAAATCTTCAATTGTAGCTCTTTTTGTATGAGATGTATAAAGATTTAAGTACTTTGATGACGTCTAAAATACATACGTATCAAATTGTTTTCCAGCAGCTTAAAGATAAACTTCTTTATAGAGTTTTTAATATTGGGGTTAAATTGGAGGTGGGCGTGTTCATGGGTGGATGACACCCATTTTTCTAATACGTCTTAGTTTTGATATAAGCTACACACATATTGATTACTATTTTTGTAGCTTAAATATGCGCCTCTTTATAGAGTTTTGAATTTTGGGAATGTATTTGAGGAGCGCGTGTCTGTAGGCGGATGGCGTTTATTTTTCTAGCAAGTCTTAGTTTTGATATAAAATACCGAATTTTATTTTTGTGCGTTAAATATTAGTCTCTTAATAGAGTTTTCAGTTTTGGGGTTGTATGGGAGGTGGGCGTGTTCGCGGGTGGATGAACCACCACCCACGTTTTCGTTTTTTAGAAAAAAGCTTAAATATGAAGTTTCATTACGATAGTTTGCAAATTACGGCAGTTTTAGTGTCGACAGACAGACGAACATGGCTAAATCAACTCAAGTGGCGATGCTGATCAAGAATATATATACTTTTCTTTACCTACCACGCCTACTTATGGGCGTTAAGCATGTCGACACAAAATTAACATACCCCTTACGCAGTACGCGTGGGGGTATAATCAATAAAACTCTTACACGCTACCGATGCATAAAAAAAAAAGTGGTCAATAAGCTAGCAATTGCCAAAAGAAATAATAAATACAAAAGAAAAAATAAAATATTATTAAAATAATAATAAAAAAATACCTCAGAAAGTACCTGTTCAATCAGAAAAGGACTATAACAAAAACAAAACAAGTGAAAAAAACCAAGGGGAATTTATTGCATATAAGCGAAGACAATTTATTTGGGTTAAAGAACTGAATAATTATGTGGAGCGCAAATGTCGATTCATCGATGGCAGTGTAACCTTCTATTTGTAATAAGTCAATGGTAATACTTCGAAAAACTAAAATTAAGGAATGGTTATTATTTTCAAATAAAAAAAAATGTATA
The DNA here is from genome assembly GCA_958299015.1 of Tetanocera ferruginea. Lineage (NCBI taxonomy): Eukaryota > Metazoa > Arthropoda > Insecta > Diptera > Sciomyzidae > Tetanocera > Tetanocera ferruginea. Next base: position 76,233,479 of record OY282640.1, on the reverse strand, counting down.
ACATTCTTTAAAATAAGCTGAAAATGCTTTAAATTCTTTCAGCCTTATTCAGAATAACATTTTAAAGGCTGCGTAATTTTAAGCAGGCGTTAAGTAACAAAACCTTATTCAGAATGTTGTTTAAGGGTTGCGTTACTTAAACGCCGAAATTGGCGTTTAAAGGCTGCGTAAATGCCACGTAAATTTTGATTTGGTTGCACAGGATAAGCATGTCTATCATTACTTCATCCTGTGGAACTAAGAAAAGTTTACAAAAAAGGTTAAATCTTATGAAACTATGGGAAAAGGAGCTTCGGAAAAAAAATCGTATTTCCAAAGCTAACATGGAAGGCTAATCAATATTATCCTCCCGGAATTCAGTAACCACAAAAAATGGTCACATTCTAGGGGAGCTGCAAGTCATGATCGCTATGCGCTATTTGATCAGCTGCTGTTAGAGCAGCTGCTTGTAAATGGAATTTTCGGTTGCATTTTCTAAATGTACAAGATTATTGTAATAATTTTCGTAAATTTTTGACACAACGATAGTTTAGTTACACAATACATAAAAAATGATTCTGAATAACAATTTAAGCAACGTTGCGTAAAGGCTGCGTTAAGGTTTAAACAGTGCGTAACTAAACAAGCGTTGCACGACTGTTTAAGGAATTATATTGAATAAGACAGTTTGTTTTTAAATATAAATTTAATAAAAATCATCACTTTGGTTTAAAATAATATTCTAAGCTATAATATACAACTTAATGCAATTCCCATGATTTTCTATTCATAATAACATCGCCATTTTTTCTGATTTCTGCATGTATCAAGTGCAAAACAAACAAAGAAGCTCTTTATCAGATTTTGTAATCACTTGTTATTCCTAAAAAATATAATGCTTTAATTAACTGTATTCAACATTTATTAGCTTTGAAAATGCAGACAAAAAATACATCTTAAACCTAAAATAATACTGAATCTGCGAGTGTCAAAACAGCTCTGTAGTTATGTTTATTGCTGTAAGAGAGCCTTTACAAAGCAAATACCAAAGTACCGACTTCTGCTCTGTTGCAGATTTTATAAATTCCTTTACAGAACTATATAAAATTTTTGGAGCTAAAAATGGTAAAAAACTTAAACTATCGAGCATTTTTCTTATAATTAAAGGCAATTAGCAGCAAAAACAGCTGGGATAAAGTTTTAACTACAAATGACACACCTTTAGAACATTTTTAAAGCTCACTCGTACCTAGTAGCTCCAACAATGATACTTGGGTGGTGTTATGGAATGTTTAATTTCTTTTATATGATTTTCAAAATCGTGTCTTTCATCTATTATCATCCCTAAGTATTTGGTGTGTTGCACTCTTTTTATTTCTGTATTGTTGATTTTTATTTTTATGTTGGTCCTAAAATTTATCCTTGGGGTACTCCAATCTTGGATATCAGTAGCTCGTTTCTGCAACTTTTGTCACCGTAGTTCTCACCATTTTTTCTCACTTTGACATCATAATGACGTCATTCTCACTAGCACCATCACTGTAATAAAATGAGATAAGTCGGTGACTCGTCTCGCTTGCTTCAATTCTATTTTCGTAGGAATTCAATAGCCAAAGTGTTTCTGTAAACTAAAATATGCGACTCGAGTTGGCTGAAGTAGTCACTATGTTCTCATTAGGTGAGAATTATTTTTGTTGGATTGTTCAACTGTCGATTTCAATGAAGTGGTTACTAATACTTCTACCCGGTACAAGGTGTCTACTTATTTTTTTTCATTTAGACTATAAATATATAATATACACAATATTATAAGTATTAAAATGCATAAAATAATGAATATATAAACTTAAATATTTTATTAATGAGATGTATTGCCTGATAAAATGTGTATTACTGCATTAAGCAACCGCTTGCAAAGAATACTCGGATCTCAACGCATGGATAGGGTTTGTTTTATAAAAATCAACATCACTAAGTGTCAAAACATGAAAAAATTGTTTTAAATTTGAAAAAAAAAATAAAAATGTCAATTGTTTCAATTTAAAATATTCTCTATCGCTTGAGTATCTTTCTCATCACAGAGCAATATTTACTCACTCATTAATGCAGAAACACTAGCTTTCGTAAAAGTGAGTATTTTGGAACGAAATAGTGTGACGTCAGAAAAAGTGACTATTTTTCGCAAAAGTTGTAGAAACGAGCTACAACTCGTTGCTGTATTCGCCATATTTTTTTTTCAACGTGAGGCCTGTTGTTCAAATAAGTTTGTATAAGCTTGTTTGCGTCCCTCGAATTCCCAAGTCGTTCATCATAATTAATAGTTTTTCATGTTCAACGAGATCAAAAGCTTTCGATAAATGCTGCTGTAACTAGATTCTTCTCATCTAATGCATGGTATATTTCTTACATAGACGCTGTGATTGCGGACTCCGCAATTAACTCGCTAGGAAACCGATCTGGTTGGCATCGAATCGAATTGTGGAATCCATGAAATTTACGATTCGGCTATCTATCGCCTTTTGAAACACTTTACTAACTGCACTAAGAACGGAAATTGGCGTGTAGTTCGCACAGTTATCTTTTCTTCATTTTTTATGTATTGGAGTTATTACAGCTTTTTTGAGGCAGTTTGGGAAGACTTCAGTTGTAAAACATTTGTTTATATTATTAGCCAAAACATTTGAGAGCGTTGATGAGAGCAATTTCAGTTCCTCGACCGATATATCGTCGACGCCTTTAGCTGCACTACTATTAAGGCTACACTCAAAAAAATACTGTAGTAAAGAATAAATACTGTAGTACAGCTACACTCAAAAAAATACTGTAGTAAAATTAACTGTACAGCGTGTATTTATTTTAAAAATATGTAGTTTTATTTATTTTTAAATACAAATGTAGTTATTCAATATCTTTTAACTGTATATACACTTGAATAATTAATACTACACGATGTATTTATATGTTGTCAGTATTTGTTCAGATGTATTCATTTGTGAATACAAATATACTTAGAATTTAAAAAAAAAGCAACAATCTGAGCCTTTCCTTTGAATTTTTGTTTTTAAAATTTAAAAATAAGCAAAATAAAGCAAAATGAAAGAATACTTTGACTTCCTTGTAAGTTACATTTTATATTATTATCAGTGTACATTTTATAACTTTCTTTCTAATGTTATTCCTACTCCAGCGAATGGAATTTGTGCGTTGATGTACCAACTCTTCTAGCTATTTCCAACGATGTGCTGAAAAGAACTTTGTGGTGACCAAGGGGCTGAGTGTCAACGAGCTGTTCATTTTTTGTTTGTTTGTTGTAATGTGTAATAAGTGACAAGTTAAAAACAAGGTCGTTTAATATTTTGTAAAACTGTTTAACACTTTTAAGACCGCTAATGATACGGTAATGACATATAATATATATTAAATAAATTACAATAAAAAATAAATCATATTAGGGGAATTCACGATGTGGTGTATTTGCCCTTGTATTGTGTATTTTTGATAAATTTGATATTTGAAGTAAAATTACAAAAACACAATGCACAGTGTTCAAAATACAACCCTATAGCAAAAATACAATGGCGAAACCCATTTTGGTATTCTTTGTAAATTACGTTGTATTTTTGATCAACAGATCACAAAAGATTTTTGACTCAGCGTGGATGAAGGTACTGGCTGGGTTGTGTGTTTATTTAATAAAAGTTAATTGAATTCAGTGCTTCGTTTCAATTCTTTTATTTTCTCGTACTGCTAAATGATGAACTTCCCAGACTTAAGTTGTAAGAATTTATCAAAAATACACCACATCGTGAATACCCCTATTATTTTATAAATTCGTGTTCAATGTAGGAAAACTTACTACACATGTAGTAAAAATTACAACACATGTAGTAAACTTTTTTTAAATACTGCAAAAAAATTGGGTTTTCGAATTTTGTTGAAATAAATATGTAGTAAAATATACTACACTTGTAGTAAAATTAAGTGCAATAAACAGTTTCTTTATTCTGTAGTAAAAATAAATAAATTAATTTGGTCATAATAAATACATTTTTATTTGGACGGTGAGCTACTACTTTACTTTTGTTTTAAATACATTTTTATTTATTTTTACTTCAGAATTTTTTTGAGTATACCTTAAATTTGCTGTATTTCTTGCTGTGTTGTTGGTTTAAGAAAAATTGATTTTTGAATGTATACATTTCGTGGTGTTGGTGCGTTTGCTATATTAGGTCTGTTTCCGTACTTATTGGACTAAAATTTTTAAAACTATCAAAAGCGTGAAAATTAGAAAAAATCTTTCGCACATGGAGAAAAGCACAAAAAAGTACAGGAATGCTTCTCGGAGTAAAATTGTACGAACTGTCAAATAAAATTGTTTGTCTAGCGCTGGCTTGATGTGGAGCATCGACAATGCAGACGACATGCTTAAACTTTTTAACAATATTGAAATATATTCTCAAGTTGTGCTTAATCTCAAAATGTACACATTTTCCCATGTTTCTGGTTTCCATTTAAATAGTTTTTAAAGAAGTTTTTATAGATTGCAATTTCTTTGCTTCCTTGTAAACACCTGATTTTAGGCTGTTTGACACTTACAATTATTACAATTACACTTACAATTATTACTTATGACAAGGAGGGGGAATTGTTTACTCTCTCGAGCTTCCTGTTTCACGTGTTCACGTGTTTTTAAAAAAATCAAGTGAAAACACGAACCTTAACTACACGTGTATTTTATTAACGAACTACACGTGAGGTTCGTATTCACGTGATTCACGTGAATATTATTCACGTACTTTAGGCATGAGCCGAACTTTTCATAGTTTTTTTAATTCTAGGTAAAAAGTGGTTATTTTTGGCCTGTCCCGTTTTTTAAATAATTTTTGTGCAATATTTTGGCATAGTGCGACCCCTCCATCTACGCGTCTCGATAATACTATCCCCCTTAGAAACACGTAAAAAGTGGTTACTTTTGGCCTATCTCGCTGCGTTATCGAGATATCCCGCTTTTTCTGTTTTTTTAAATATTTTTGGTGCAATATATTGGTATAGTGCTACCCCTCTATCTACTCGTCTCGATAATATCCCGCTTTTTCTGTTTTTTTCATATATTTTATTTATTTTTGGCCTATCTCGATCTCAGAAACTCAAAACAAAACCATTAAAAGTTCGGCTCTGCTTGAAGTACGTGAATACTATTCAAGTGAATATCATTCACGTGAATAATATTCACGTGAATACGAAAATCATGTGTAGTCCGTGAGTACGAAAATCACGTGTAGTCCGTGAACAAAATACACATGTAGTTGAGGTTCGTGTTTCAAAACACGTGTTTGAGCTGAAGCTCTTCTATAAATATATCATATACACAATGTTATAAGTACAACAATGTATAAATTAATGAATATATAAACTTAAATATTTTATTAATGAGATTTTTTCCATGATAAAATTTGTATCACTGCATAAAGCAACCGCATGAAAAGAATACTCAGATCTTAACGTATGAATAGGGTTTGTTTTATAAATATCAACATCACTAAGTGTCAAAACAGAAAAAACTGTTTTAAATTTGAAAAAATAAAAACAAGAAACAAATGTCAATTGTTTCAATTTTATATATTCCCTATCACTTGTGTATCTTTCTCATCACAGAGCAATATTTACTCACTTATAAATGCAGAAACACTAGCTTTCGTAAAAGTGATTATTTTGGAACGAAATATTGAGTCGACAGAAAAATTGACTATTTGTCGCAAAAGTTACAGAAACGAGCTACAGTAAAATTTTATCCTGTTGAACATATTCTTATCATTACTTTATAGGAGTTTTATACCATGTGTTGAGTTTAACGTCCGATGGTCTCCGTGCTTTCACGAGGAGAAGAGTGACCATGGACGGAAGAAGCAAGACGTTTGTTTGTTTTTTGATTGACTTTTTATTTTTATTTATTTTATTTTAACAATGGCCCGCTGTCTTAGCGTGGCTGCGACCAAAGTTGGGTTTTATTTAGCATTTTATTCTAAAAAGGCCTTGCTGTCTTAGCGAGGCTGCGACCATTTTAGATGTTATAAGTTACAAACTGTCTCTCTTTCTTCTTCGTTTCTACGCCGGTCGGTGGTTTATAAAGGAAAATAATCAGTTTTCGAGGGCGTTTCCATATTCCCAAATTTCCAATAATTTCCAATAAGTGGAAATTCAAATCGATACCAACCAATCAAAATCAATACATTATATACATATACCTAAGAAATGTAAATCATTATGTAAATTAACATATCGTTCTACTTCCCCTTAGTGATACGCGATCACGTACACTTTGCATGTTACGCAGTTGCAGGCAATGCAAAAGTTTGCTTACAAGCAGCGCAGTAACTAGGGTAGGTAAATGAACGGCCTTTGCTGACCGTGCAAGCCAATGCCGATGCACCCAAACAGTCACTTGCTTTGTTTTTGTTGTCGCCGACGTTTAAGTCGGAACCACTTGACAATAAAAACAAAGCATTACAACTTACTTAGATGGCGCTTACAACCGTTGGTCGGTTTTGGCCTGGTCTAAGAATTTGCGCCAGCCTCTTTTGTCGTGCGCTTGCTGGCGCCAGTTGGAAACTCCAAGCGTCGCCAGGTTATCCAATGCCTGGTCTTTCCAACGGAGATGCGGTCTTCCTCGTCTGCGTTGGCCACCGCTGGGTACCGAATCCAATATTTTTTTCGCTGGAGCTTCGTCGTTCATTCTCTCGACATGACCTAGCCAGCGAAGCCGCTCTATTTTAATACGCTTGACTATAGCGATGTCGGCATATAGCTCATACAACTCGTGGTTCCATCGTATTCGGTACTCGCCATTGACGCAGATTGGACCATAGATCTTGCGAAGGATTTTTCTCTCGAACGCTCCCAAAGTCCTTTCATCAGAGCTGCTCAACGTTCAGGTTTGTGATGCGTATAGTAGGACGGGCATGATTATTGACTTATAGAGCGTCAGTTTTGTTCATCGAGAGAGAGCTCTGCTTCTCAATTGCCTACTGAGCCCAAAGTAACACCTGTTGGCAAGAGTTATCCTTCGTTTAATCTCAATACTGATATCGTTGGAGGAGTTAATACTGGATCCCAGGTAAACAAAGTCCTTCACTATCTCAAAGGAGGTGTTGTCAACAGTGACGTGGTTTCCAAGACGCTGGGACTGTTTGTTTGTTGACACGAGATACTTCGTTTTATCTGCGTTCACTGCAAGACCCATTCGACTCGACTCCTTTTCTAGCCTGGAGAATGCTGCACTGACTTCGCGCGTATTTTGGCCAATGATGTCAATATCATCAGCATACGCCAGCAGCATAACGCTCTTATAGAAAATTGTGCCGCTGCGTCTGAGGTCAGCAGCTCGGATGATCTTCTCCATGACTATATTAAAGAAGTCGCACGATAAGGAATCACCTTGTCTGAAACCTCGCTTGGTATCGAACGGATGGGAGAGGTCCTTCCCGACACTGCGCTGCTGGTGTTGTACAGTGTCATCCTGCAAAGACGTATTAGCTTCGCAGGAATACCAAATTCAGACATGATGGAGTATAGGTGACTCCTTATTGGACTGTCGAAGACTGCTTTGAAATCGACAAAGAGATGGTGCGTGTCGATTTGTTTTTCAAGGGTCTTTTCCAAGATTTGTCGGAGCGTGAAGATCTGGTCAATGGTGGACTTTCCAGGTCTGAAGCCACACTGATAAGGTCCAATCAGTTGGTTGACGATGGGCTTCAGTCTTTTACACAATACGCTCGACAGGACCTTATATGCGATATTTAGAAGGCTAATCCCACGGTAGTTGGCGCAAATGGTGGGATCGCCTTTCTTGTGGATTGGGCAGAGCACACTGAGGTTCCAATCATCTGGAATGCATTCTTCCGACCATATTCTGCATAGAAGTCTGTGAATGCATTTAAACAGAGCTTCGCCACCGGTCTTAAACAGCTCAGCCGGTAGACCATCGGCTCCTGCGGCTTTGTTGTTTTTAAGCCGAGCTATAGCTGTTAAGACCTCGTTATAGTCGGGCAGCGGAACTTCAACGCTGTCATCCATAATTGGGGTTTCCGGGATATCATCTCCACTGGCGGGATTGTTGTCAGCGTCGCCATTTAAAAGACTAGAGAAGTGTTCCCTCCATAGCATCAGTGTACTCTGGATATCTGTCACTAGATTCCCATTCTCATCCTTGCAGGAAGAGGCTCCGGTCTTAAAACCATCGGCCAGGCGTCTTATTTTTTCGAAAAATTTTCGAGTCTCATTCCTGTCGCCATGCATCTCAATTTTCTCGCACTCACGCATTTCCGCCTCTCGTTTCTTTCGCCTGAAAATGCGTCTCTCTTCCCTCCACTTCTCTCGGTATCGCTCCATAACAGCACGCGTTACAATCGACTGCAGGGTGGCGTCCTTCTCTGCAGTGGCGTCGCGACACTCCTGGTCGTGCCACTGGTTTCGGCTAGGGCGGTGGTAGCCTATCACCTCTTCGGCAGCCGTACGCATAGAGTGGGATATGTGCGTCCACTGTCCGCATATATCGTCGATCGGAGGAGTGCTTTCTTGAAACAGGAGTGAGAGTCGAGTAGCGAAGGCTTCGGCCGTCCGTTTTGACTGCAGCTTGTCGACGTCTAGCTTTCTTTCTGTAGGATTGCGAGCATTCTTGGCTGCGCACAGACGTGTGCGGATCTTTTCTGCGACAAGATAATGATCCGAGTCTATGTTAGCACCACGGATCGTGCGTACGTCTAGTACACTGGAAGAGTGCCTTCCGTCAATCAAAACGTGATCAATTTGGTTGCATGTTTTTTTGATCAGGGGACAGCCAAGTGGCCTTATGAATATTGAGATGCTTGAATCTAGTGCTACTAACGACCATGTTTCGTGCTGCGGCGAAGTCAATCAACCTCATTCCGTTATCGGATGTGTCGTCGTGGAGGCTGAACTTTCCGACTGTTGGACCAAATATGTTTTCCTTACCCACCTTGGCGTTGAAGTCACCAAGCACGATTTTTATGTCATGACGGGGGCATCGCTCGTATGCGTCTTCAAGGCGCTCGTAAAAACTCTCTTTGGTCTCGTCATATTTTTCTTCTGTCGGAGCGTGTGAGTGAATCGCAGGACATGATGCTGTATTCTCTTGCCAACTACAAATCCGCATCCAAACTCGTGCTTCTCCACATGGCTGCTGTAGTAGATATCACAGGATGCTTGCCGTAAGCAACCCTGTCCCTTCCATCGCATTTCTTGGATTGCAGTGATATCAGAATTATATCTTTCCAATATATCAATCAGTTGGATAGAGGCACCATCCCAATTTAGGGTTCGGACATTCCAGGTGCATATCCGTAAATCATTATCAGTTTTTCGTTTGCGGTTGTCGTCATCAGATTTGGGGATCATTCTTTTATTTATTCTTAAACTTTTTATTGAAATGGTTTATTACATGGTGGGCTTCAAACCCAACGCACAACCTTTGCTTGATGGCCAAAGGAAGCCCGCCGCTCAGATTCGCCGCCAAAGTATATAGGTATGATAGTTTTTTGACGTTTCCAGGAGACACCACGCGGAGGTTTGAGTCGACTTGAGACGATTTCGACATGGATAATGCTGGCCTCGCCAAGTTGAGGCAGTCAGACACGTTGCCATGTGAAGATCGCCCCTTATCTCCCCTTATCTAAACAAAGCATTGGTTTTGTTTATTTTGGTAATTTAAGCATATGCGCTTAAATTAGGTCAGTATGTCAGTATGTTCTGTGTATAACACATCAACTTGAAGGCCCTTCTCTATTGCATTCATGCAAAAATTTGAAAATATAGATAAGTTAGTGCTGGTGGATCTGCCAGCGAAAAATCCATGCTACTCAGTGGAGATTAAGTTCCGCACTTGAGAGAATATTTTATCGGCAATTAATTTATCTAAAAGCTTTGGAATGATCGAAAGTTTGATAATTGGTCTATAGTTTTCTATAAGATATTTTTGCCCGGATTTGAAAATGGGAGAAATATAAGCTTGTTTCCACTCATATAAAAATATTCCGCTCGAGAGGGACTTGTTGAAAATTAAAGTTAATGCAGTGCATAGAGAATTCGCACAGGATTTAAGAAATATTGGATGAAGTAAATCGTATCCACCACCCTTAGAACAATCAATGCTCTGTAGAGCATTAAATACTTCATATTCAGAAAATTCTACATTTCCGATATCCACAATTTTAGATACATAAGGGAAATTACCGAAATCAGGGGACTGCCTGATATTATCAAAGACTGATCCAAAAAATTTCGCAAATAACTGGGATACAACATCCCTACCCCCTTATAAAAGAAAATTTTTCTCCTTGAAGAGGTTGAAAAATTTTCTGTCGCGATACCACTAGGGATGGTGATCCCGGGATCCCGGGATTAAGGCCTAATTTAGTCCCGAAAAGTGATCCCGGGATCACCGTTAAATATTTCGGGATTAAAAAAAAGGAAATAATCATGAAATAACTGGAACTGTTTACAAATGGTGGCAATAAGGGTGTCATCTTAGATAAATGCTTCAGATATTTGTCCACTATTCAACCGACTAGTGTTGAGTCGGAGAGGTGCTTTTCGTCAGCCGGTCACTTTTGTAGCAAAATAAGAACAAGACTTGGCGATAATACGTTAAATGCATTAATATCACTTAGATATTATTTTAAGAATAAGCAGAACATAATTGAAAAGAAAAAAAATAGAGTTGTATTAATTAGTTATATATTTCATAACTAAAATGTGAAATGTTCCTTATATTTTTGTTTTAAGCATTAGTTTTAGAAATGATCTCATTTTGCTATTATAATAATATTACTAAAATATATGAACTGTTTTTATATTAATTATTTAAAAAAAACCTTTAATTTTATATGAACTGTTTATTTCTTGAATCCCGGGATCCCGGGATTCAAATTTTAAAATCCCGAAATCCCGGGATTCAAAAAAGGGTCCGGGATCGACATCCCTAGATACCACCGATCAGTGAGCAGAAATGAGCATTACATGAATTTATATAATAATGAATAATTTTTTTATATACAAATACGTTTTAAGAATTTTATACAAGTTAAGTAGTATATGAATAATTTTTTGTAATTTTTATATACAAATATGTTTTAAGATATTTTTACAAATATGTTTACATTCCTCCTAATTGTGACATATCAATTTACTTAAGACATATAAATGCCATCGAGCAAGTTCATAATACTCGAACTTTTTTTTCGTTGCCAACACTGTTTGCGTCAAGACGTACTTTTTTTCAACCGCGATATTTTAAAAGTTTCTTTCAAATTTTTAACTTCATTTCAAAGATTTACTTAATTAAAAAATTTAAATTGAATTTTCCGTGGTCTCCTGGACTCGTCAAGAAAGCGCTAAAATAATCCTTTTAATTGTTTGCATATTTGCTTTTATTTATTGTTAATTGCTTTAAAGCTATTTGCTTAACTTGTTTACATAAATTGTTTTTGCGTTAGCAACAACAATTTCTTGTTTTAACTCGTGAAGTGAGAGCGAAGTTTTCTTTTTCATTTCGTCATTTTCTTTGTTTACTTTGTTTACTTTTGCTGATTCTTGCACCACAGCGCTTCTCAAACTGTTCAAACTGTTTGACGTTTAGTTTACCCTATCCTCAAACCATCATTGTAAATAGGGTTGTCATTGAGCTTTTTTTCAATTTAAGTATTTAATTTTAAATTTTTATTTTTCTTTTAAATTTCTATTTATTTATATACTTTAACTTAACAAATGTTCTGCATTTCTCGTAACTGCACTGTTAAGGGTGAATCAGATAGGCTAGTCCATTGCTGGTTATGTGATGCATTCTTTCATATAAAGTGTGCAGCGTTGACTGCGAGAATTTTTGATGCACTTAATGAAGGCAAAGGACTTCGTTGGGCGGGCGAAAACTGCAGATCTACCGATGTAGATATTTTAAAGCTTATACGACAATCTCGTAAAGGCTTTTTAGAGGTTTCGAAGGATTTAGCGGCTGCTCAAGCCAGATTGGCTGATTTTGAAGATTTATTTAAGAAGTTTAAAATTATGGATGAAGCTTCTGTTTCTCCTAAACGCAAGTGGCCATATAAGAATCTTCGAAAAACCGCAAAGCTATAACCATACCTCCGTCTACTAACAACGACTTAATCTTGCTTTCACCAAATTTGAGCATAGGATATGAAGCGCAGTCAACTGAGTCTGTCAACGATGACAAAAATACTAATAAGACTGTCTCTTCAAATGTGCCTGCAACAGCTGATATTATTTTACAAACAGCTGAAGCTCCTGCAGCGGCACCAACTATCGTCGTAAGTGATTCTCCAAGTCCTTCTGGTAGGAAAAAAACTTACGCCGAAGCCTGTGTTGCTCCAATTTCGGCTCCTTCGTCTTCTAGTACCGCTTCTAGTTCTACTGGTTCTATACCTAAACAGATATTAATAAAACACAGTGACCAGCCTATATATAAGGAACTTGTTATTGTCCAGCCTGTTAGGCCTATTTTTGCCTCACGCTTTGCTCCTGATACATCTGAAGACGATGTTTTACATCACATAAACTCAAAGTTGAAACTTGTTAATAAGAACATTTCGGTTCACAAATTTAAGTTTTCATATGAGCGGTTCTCTTCTTCTTTTAGAATTAATTTACTAGGTGATCTCTTTGGTAAAGTCATGGATCAACGTTTTTGGCCTGAAAATACCGTGGTTCATGAATTTATTCCTAGGTCAACACCTAAAATGTTTTTAGCTACTTTACCTTCCCACACCACTAACTCAAAAAACTAGATTGTTGCTATCAGTTCCTAGTCGTATACCAGAATGTCCGGGGTTTAAATACAAAGTTAACAGATTTATTCCTTTTAAGCCATAATCTTCACTTTGACATTATTGCTTTCAGTGAGACTTGGCTTAAACCTAACACTTTAAGTACTGAAATTCTGTCTAATACCTTTAAAATATACCGTAAAGATAGAACCTCTATTGCTGGAAATTTTTGCAATGGGGGTGGCGTTTTTATTGCCGTTAAGTCTTCACACTTCTCACAAGAAATAATAATATCTGAGTCTTTAGATATTGAATTTTGCTGTGTTCTTGTGAAGTTTGGTTCTTTGAGAATTTATATTACATGCTCGTATATTCCTCCTGTATAAGTATAATTTGCTCACAGCTTCAGCCTCACGACCACATTTTAATAACTGGTGACTTCAACCTTCCTAACGTTTCTTGGAACCGATGTGCTGAAAATTCAGCAGTATTCCTGCCATCTTCAGAACATTCATCTGTTAACTCATTTTTAAATGAGCTTTCGAGTCAAGGACTTTTTCAAATCAACTATCACTATAATAGGAATAACCGTTTGTTAGACCTTATATATTTTGATGATAGCAATATTGTTTCAGTTAACAGATCTGATCCGCTTGTATATCCTGAGGATTCCCACCATCCGACTATTGAAATCACACTGAATTTTCTTAAACAATCTATATCAAATCGTTTGAATCCTACCACAGAGTTCAACTTTAAAAGAACAAATTATGTAATTTTAAGAAATAATTTGTCAATTATCAACTGGTCATCACAACTTAATATCAATACTACAAGAATATTGCCACAAACCTTTGATTCAGCTGTGTTTGCCTTTAACAATACTCTTAATAATTGCTTTTTAACTTCAGCTCCTCAGAGAAAAGTCTCTCTAATATCTGGTCCCACTTGGTATACCAAAGAACTGAAAAATCTGAGAAACTTAAAATCAAAATATTATTAAAAATATTTAAAATCTCATAATATTTGTGATTTTGCTTCTTATACCTCAACTTAATATAAGTACCGTCAATTATGTAGGCAATCTTATAGCATATATTAAACAAAAGTCAAATTAAACATCAAGTCTGATGCAAAATCCTTTTGGAACTTCGTTAATATTAAACGTAAGATAAATTCATATCCATCTTTTATGAAATATAAAACATTTGAGTCGGATGTTGATATTACTATATGTAACCTTTTTGCAGATTTTTTTAAGACTACCTATTCATCTGCTTCTTACGATAGTTTAAATTATTCTTTAAATCTGCAACCTGGCGATATTTGTTCTCCAATAATTGATATTAACACTGTTTCAACCTACTTGAAAAATCTTAAGACATCTTATAAAAGCGGTCCTGACAATATACCTTCATGTATATTGAAATATTGCTGTGAAGAACTTGTAGTTCCAATTACTATGCTTTTTACTGCATCGTTGCAATCATGCTATTTTCCAGTGGCATGGAAATCTTCTTTTATTATTCCGCTGCATAAATCTGGCAATAGATCTTTGATAGACAACTATCGGGGAATTGCAAAGCTCAGTGCCCTTCCTAAGCTTTTTGAGGCTATTGTAACCTCACAATTATCACATAGCGTTAAATCTTTAATATCTCCATTTCAACATGGATTCTTATCTGGAAAATCTACTGTCACTAATCTCATAGAATTTACATCTAAGACTATTGAGAATTTTGGAAAAGGTCTACAAACAGATGTTATTTATACAGACTTTAGTAAAGCCTTTGATGTTGTAAGTCATAAGCTTTTAGTTATAAAACTATCACTTCTTGGTTTTCCAACGCATTTAGTGCGGTGGATTGAATCATATCTATTAAATAGAACACAAAGCGTTATATTTAACCTCATTAAGTCAGATGAGTTTCTTGTTACTTCTGGGGTACCTCAAGGAAGTCATCTTGGTCCTTTATTGTTTTTACTTTATGTAAATGATCTTCCATCTGTAGTAAAGCATAGCAATATCTTGCTATACGCTGATGATGTTAAACTTTTTCTGCCATACAAAGATGTGCAAGACTCTTTATTGGTACAAACTGATCTTGACCATCTTTGTAACTGGTGTGAAATTAGTTGCATGGAGCTCAACTTGGGGAAGTGCAAACAAATGACTTTTTCTCGAAGACAACCTTCTCGAACTAATTACAATAAAGGTGACTATACACTTGAGTTTTTAGAGGTTTTCGATGATCTCGGAGTAACTATGGACACCAAACTTCGCTTTCACATTCACATTAATAAAGCAATCAGCAGAGCTAATAGTACTCTAGAATTTATTAAACGATGGTCCAAAGAGTTTAATGATCCTTTTATAACTAAAACCTTATTCACATCGCTAGTAAGGCCCATTCTAGAATACGCTTCAATTGTTTGGTGCCCTCGTTATGGGTGTTACATTGACGATATAGAATCTGTTCAAAAGCAATTTCTTCTGTTCTGCTTACGTGATCTATATTTTAATTCAAACTTTAATTTACCTTCTTATGAATATCGATTACAGCTAATTAATCTGCCTTCTTTAAAAAATAGGAGAACTATGCTAAATGTTAGTTGGATTTTAAAACTCTTACATGGATATGTCGACAGTCCATATTTACTTTTTATGAACTTTTGTAGAACTAATTACTTACAAAATGAACCACTAAGAAGCGCTTGCGGTGATTTTAATTCCGTTTCAGATGTTATAACATTAAATGAATCCATGCACTCAATTAAACTTAAAATTTTAGATTATCTGCAGTATCGCCGCTGAGTCGGTTCTAACCCAATTTTCACTTGGTGATGGATACAAAACTACATATAATCTGAATGGACCTGAACCTGTTTGGACCTCCTCACTTAATCTAATCGAACATGCTTGGTGAATGTCAACTCTCCTTTCGGCCGTTCCAAGCTGGTTGTATATTTTTTCTTCAACCATGCTAGAACGATTTGTATTGTATGTATAATAATATAACTGGCCAATGACACCTTGTTGTCTTACTGCCTGCGTTCGCAACCATTTCTTGTTATAGAATGAAATTGGTGTGGTGTATTTGACCTAGTTTGTCGAAATACCACCTTGCTTAGAAGAACGATTTATATTATATATACATATGCTTATCAGTGTGGCGTACAGAACTTGTTTGTCTTGATACCTCCCACCGTTCTATGCCGACACCAAGCTATTTTAAGTGTGGGTGGATATAACCTTGTTTGCCTTGTTACCACAAGTTCTTTGCTGTGTAATATTCTTATAATGTCTTATAATTTAAATGTACATATTTTAACGTAAATTTTAAATTGTATGTATAATTTCAATTGTATTTATATAAATGTATAAATTTTGTATAATGCTTAAAAGCCTAAGAAGGCTTAGCAAATAAATAAATAATAATAATGTTAAAAAATAATGATGTTCTTATTGTGTTGGGCTATTTTAACCTACCCTTTGTGTCTTGGAATTCGACAGATGACTCTTCATGTCTTACACCTGTTTCCACTAGTAATTGGATAAATGATTTTTTAGATAAGTTATCTGACCTGTGTCTTCAACAAGTCAATAATACTTTTAATAAAAACCATAGAACGCTGGACCTTGTGTTTGTAGATAGATGCACTACTGTATATCTCAATCGTTCAAACCCTGTATCTTTTGCGGAAGATGAAGATCATCCAACTCTTGAAATAACTGTATTACTTGCTCACCAAAATGAAAATAAACTTACACCTGATAAGCAAAATACAAAAATATATAATTTCAAAAATACAGACTATGTTAAACTCAACGCCTTACTCTCGCAGACTGACTGGCCACCGATTCTATCTATTAACCCACCGTATTCATATTATGATGTCGAAACCTCGGTACAGTTTTTTAATGATACTTTGCAAAGGTGCTTCTTATTGTGCGTCCCAACAAAGCAAAATAATTCTAAACCCTTAAGTCCACTCTGGCTAACAAGTGAACAAGTGGAGTCACTAAAAAATTTAAAAAATCGCTTATTTAAAAAATATAAAAAATCTGGTTCTAATATAGACTTTGCTTGTTATTCATCTTGTCGTTGCAGATACCAGCTATTAAATAAACAGTGTTATTCTGCTTATATAGCCAACATCAAATCTCAATTAAATGATAATCAGAAACTCTTCTATACTTTTGTTAATTCAAAACGTAAGGCTTCCAACTTTCCACCCCTTATGAGATTCAATCAAGAGGAATCGTCTTGTGACAATGTTATTCCCAACATGTTTGCAAGCTTCTTCAAATCAACTTACTCCAATATACCATTTAATATGTGTACTGAGCATCCTTATTTACCTCCAGTTAGCTTTTTTGAAACTCCAGTAATAGACTCAATTATTGTTATGCATTACCTTCGTCAAGTTAAATGCTCTTTTTCGACTGGTCCTGATGAAATTCCAAGTTGCATTCTAAAGGAATGTGCTAGCAACCTATGTGCAACATTTAAATGAAATTATCTTCAAAAAGTAAATGTCATGAACCAATATAACGTTTCAAATAAAGAACCGATGAGATTTTGCAAATTTTATGCGTTTTTTTTTAAAAAAAAGTTATCAAGCTCTTAAAAAATCACCCTTTATATCCTTGCAAAGTGGACATTTTCCCATTATATGGAAAGATTCATATATTACACCCCTTCATAAATCTGGCTCCAAAATTGATGTCCCTAACTACCGAGGCATCGCCAAATTAAGCGCAATCCCTAAATTATTTGAGAAAATCATAACTGAACAAGTAACCCACTTTGTATCTTCTTCCATTTCTGTCACTCAACATGGTTTTTTAAAGGGTAAATCAACTTCAACAAACCTTTTGGAGTTTACAACTCGTGTAATAAAGGGTTTTACTTTGGGAAAACAGACTGACGTTATTTATACGAACTTAAGCAAAGCTTTTGACAGCGTCAATCATAATCTTCTATTGAATAAACTTAAGTTAATTGGGTTTCCTGTAAAATTGCTAAATTGGATAGAATCGTATTTATCGCGACGTTTTCAAAAAGTTTTATATAAAAATTCTCTATCACAAAATATTATGGTTACATCTGGTGTTCCGCAAGGAAGTCATCTTGGACCGGTTTTATTCTTACTATTTATTAATGACCTTCCCTGGGCAATTAAACACTGTGACGTCTTAATGTATGCCGACGACGTGAAACTTTTTCTTACCTACAAGTCACTCGACGAACAACACCTTTTACAATATGATTTTTTTAATTTTTTTTTTTTTTATTTTTTTTTTTATTTATTTATTTACTTCAAGTCAATGAACAATCGTTCTTACAGACTATGATAATTTGTATAATTAAATGTCTTTCAATAATAGTTTAAATAATTTAATAATGGTTATTTAACACATTCTTTAATGATTGTTTGGAATTAGAAAAATCTATATTACAGTAAAGCATACAGTTGTTGAACTCTAGCATTGCTCTATACATTGGTGAGTTATTGGCATAGTTGGTTCTGCATCTTCATAGATAAAACACATCAAAATGACGTAATGTTCTACAAGGAACATTGAAATTTATTAGTTCAAGTAGTTTAGGGCAATCAATCGTCCCGACTACAATATCAAAAATGAATAACAGAGATAAAATGGTTCTTCTATTCTGAAGAGTTTTCAAATTTATAAGACTACATCGATCATAATAAGAAGGCCGAGGATTACTTGGATAATTTACTTTAAAAACAAATCTAGTAAAAGCTTTCTGAATTCGTTCCAGGCGTATTGTATGAGACGCATAAAACGGATTCCATATAAATGAAGCATATTCCAACTTCGAACGAACAATAGAAGTATAAAGTATTTTTAATGTAGTAGGGTCCCTAAAATTAGAACCATTTCGCCGTACTACAGCAAGGAGAGAATAAGCTTTTGGAATTAGATAATTAAGATGGCAAATGAAAGTAAATTTTGAATCAAAAACAACACCTAGATCTTTAATTTCATAAACACATTTCAAAGGGAAATTATCTAAATAGTAGGTTATTTTTAATGGACATGATGATTTTGTGAAAGTAGTAAACATACATTTTTCGAAATTAAGATAAAGACCATTTTGCTAACTCCAGTCATATAATGAATTTAAATCTGATTGCAGTACCGAGGCATCAGATAAATTTTTTATTTTCCGAAATATTTTTAAATCATCCGCGTATAACAGACATTGTGAATTTTTTATTTTTAATGTAATATCATTGATAAATAGTATGAAAAGTAACGGACCCAAAATGCTACCCTGTGGAACACCCGAAGAGGCAACATATGGTCTTGAGATTTCATTTTCAACATAAACATGACATACCCTATTACTAAGATATGATCCAAACCATTCTAATAAAATAATAATAATGAAACCCAATTTTCGCTAATTTTTTCAACAATATATTGTGAGAGACTTTGTCGAAGGCTTTCGAAAAGTCTGTGTAGATGGAATCAACTTGATAACCCTGTTGAAAAGCTGAAATACAATATTCGGAAAAAATTGTAAGATTCGTTACCGTCGAACGGCCAGGAACAAAACCATGTTGAAATGGAGATATAAAGCGTTTTACAGCAAAATAAACTTTTCTTTTTACTATAATTTCGAAGAGTTTTGATACCGACGTTAGTTTAGATATTGGTCTATAGTTTTCAATATTATTTTTATTTCCAGATTTGAAAACTGGGGATATAAATGAAACTTTCCAGTCAGAAAGAAAAACTCCAGTAGATAAGGACTTATTAAAAATCAGCTGAAGAGGTTTTGCTATTGATTTGCAACAATTTTTTAATAAAATACCCGAAAGACCATCCGAATCAGATTTAGTTGTAGTTTTTAGATTCAAAATTCCTTCCATAACGTCAATTTCAGAGATAAACAGCGTTCCGATATCAACTAATGGTGAAATATCACTAGTAATATCATCAGAGCATATAGTTGATGGTTCAAAATTAGACTCAAAAAAATCAGCAAAAAGATTTGCAGTTTCAAGAGCATTTTTAGACATTTTTTCCCTATAAAACATACTAGCAGGGAAATCAGAGCGCTTCTTTTTTGACTTTATGTAACTCCAAAATGCTTTGGGATTAGTTTTAATGTTCGTTTCGAAGTTCTGAACATACTGGTTATAAAGATACTTATTTAAAAAATTGAACTCCCTCATATAATGCCTATATTTATTTAAAAAGTCTGTATTGTTAGCCGCAGCCCATTTTTTATAAAATTTATTTCTTAGATTTTTCAATTTCAGTAAGCCAGGTGTGTACCAAGGCAGTTTGTAATTATTTTTAATGTGTTTCCTAGGAACATGCTTACAACATATATCAGTTATAATTCATTTAAAGATCAAAAAACAATCAAGAGCACTAAAAGAACGAAACTTATTAAACCAATCAATGCCATTAAAAATGTTATTCAATAGATTGAAATCACAAGCATTATAGTTAAAATCATTTATAGTTTTAGTCTCACAACGGAGAAAATTATAAAATTCAAATTCAATAGATAAAGGAGAGTGATGTAAACTAGATGGAGATAAAGGAAGACCTGATTCATCAATAGCAAAGTTTATACTTTTACTTGCAAATACAAGATCCAATACTTTGTTTAGTTTGTTTCGGCAGCCATTTATCTGCCATAAATCCAGTTCAAGAAAACTGTCAACAACCAGTAATTCAATATTACTATTAGCGTTCAAAGGCAAATAGCCTACATCTGCAGACATTTTAGACCATATTATATTATTTAAGTTAAAATCACCAAGTATGCAAAAGAGATGATTTTTATTCTCATTTTGCACAAGATCCATAATATTATCCAAATGCGCTTTATAAAGTTCAAAGGCACTATTCGGCGGAATATATGAGACACACACATATATCTTTTCAGATAATCCATGCACAGCAACACACAGTTGATCCAACAGAGGGTCTGCGTTTTTTAAGTAAAAAGATGATGATTGAAACGAAGAGTTAACAGCAACAAGTACGCCACCTCCACGTCTACATCCAGTTTTATCAATATCCCTATCTTTCCGAAAGACGTGGAAAAGATTTGGATCGAAAAATTCTTCATCAGAAAAGTTTGAGTTCAGCCAAGTTTCAGTTATAAAAAATATATCGTATTCCATTTGGGCAGTAGCTAAATATATTGCAATAGATTTAGTTCGCATACCCGAAACATTTTGGAAGTATATTTTTAGATTTTTATTATTGAATCTTTTTATCGGTTTTGGTGTTGAAACCTTGGTCTTTGAAAAAATGTTTTTTGACATCAGCAGGCCACAACGACGCATTAAAAACTTCGTTATAGTGCGAGCTAGAAACTCCCAATTTAAAGCTTACTCTATTAATAGCTTCAATCGGAGCTGTTCTTTTCACCAATTTAAAACAGAGCTAATTCTGTCTAGCAACATTTGAATGTTTAACAACATAATTCAAAATATTCTCTTCGGACACCAATGGCAAAAAAGATGAAACATGTAGCCATCGCAAGTTATTAGCAACATCAAGCTCAGTGGTCAAACATTGACCAACAATTTTATTTTGATTATTTATTTTCCTATTAACAGAAGCGTTTCTATTATTAGAATGCGAGAGTTGTGGAGCAAGAGGAGCAGCGCTCAGAGAAGACATCGCAGTTGCACCAGCATTAGTAGAAGTAGAAGGCGGAGGGGTGGCAGCAGCAGCCGTAGAAACCGGTTTATATGCATTGGCCGCATGTAAAGTTGAGCTAAAAGTTACGCATTGTTCAGGCTTATCAGCATCCAACGCAGTCGTCACCGAATTTGTAACATTCGGCATTATTTTAGCAGGTACGGCCGAAAGCGGTTCCATGGACGAGGCAACAGCAGCATAAGACGGGATGATAGGAGGCACAGTAGAGAGAGCACTTGCTATAGTTGTTAGTTTTTCATTAGGTGTAACGAGCACATTATGCGTTTTCGGCAAATTCAAAAAGTTTAATGAACTTGACATTGAGTTATTGTTGTTTATTTTTGCAGACAAATCACGGGTAATACAAGCAACTCTTAACCCTGACACTAGTTTGTTTTCAGCAACAGACCAGACAATAGACGAAAAACATAATGGAAACTTAGGGGACCTAGACAAGATACCCGACGTTGTTAAATGTTTAAAAGAATTCTCTGGTCGTCCAGGAGAATTCAACTCATAGAAGAAAAGTGTAGAACGCATACTAAACGTATACGAACCATTAAAAGGAACTCCGAAGTATTACGGAATCCTTACGGTAGTTAGAAACAAGATAGTAGGTAACGCTGACGTTGCGTCAGAGTCGTACAACACGCCTCTCGACTTGTCAGCAATAACAAAATGTTTGTCAATGCACTATGCAGACAAACGCGACCTCTCTACATTAGAATATCAAATGACCACTTTGATACAGGGAAATAGGACAATCGCTGAATTTATCAGCAGGTATATAAACATCTTTCATTAATTTTAGATAAATTAGGATGTGTTGAGATGGGTAACGAATCTCTTCACATGTTGACACAATCGTACAGGAACAAGGCTTTAGACACTTTTATACGAGGACTGAACGGAGACCTCCCAAGGCTGCTAGGAATAAGGGAACCTATCGACTTACCTCAGGCCCTACACCTTTGCTTAAAACTGGATAATCAAAATTTTCGCACAAATCACGCAAAACAAAATATGCACAAAACATTTCAAAATCCCCAGCTCCCTCCGAGGAGATATCCGACACAAACTCAACAGCAGAATTTTTATCCGCAATTAGCATACATACCCCATGCAAACCAATTAAGTATACAAGCTAGGCCACACCCATTACCACCGTTTCATAACGCTCCAGCTAGGCCACCTAAGCCTCAACCTAGGCCAGAGCCTATGGAAGTTGATCAAACTACATACTCACGCCGTGTCAACTACATGAACAGGACACCTCAGAACCAATTTCATGGTAAAAGACCGCCATCTGTCACCAATCACCAGCAAAGTAAGACTCAAAGGACATACCATATAGATGCATCAGCAATGGGAAATGAGCAGATCGAAAATGAAGATATTCAGTTCGGGGAACCTAGTGACATTCATTTTTTAGCATGATCAGCCCTTCGCTCCCATACTTTGAAGTGAGAACGGAGAGCGGTACTATTTGAAATCTTTAGTAGATACAGGTTCCAGTAAAAATTATGTCAAACCCGAATTGGTAAAAAAGCGCATAAAGAATGAAAACCCTTTTTATGCGAGGTCATTTATAGGTGATGTGAAAATTAGTGAACATACATATGTGAAACTTTGTAATATCGAAGATGAAATAAAATTTTATTTAATGCCCTCATTGAAAACATTTGATGGTATCCTAGGAAACGATACACTCAAAGCTCTTAAAACTGTTATATATACCAATAAAAATTATATGATATTGGGAAACAACTTCGTTGTTGGTCTTAAACAGCTTCCGTCTCAAAGCGTCAACGCTACAAATATAAGGGAAGAAAATTTATCACCCAAACAAAGAGATAACATGAAAAAAATCGTAAACACATACCCCAGGCTTTTCTCAGAACCTGACGAAAGGCTTACTTACACCACTAAGGTTGTGGGTCAAATTAGAACCACAACGGACACTCCCGTTTATACAAAGTTTTACCCTTATCCTGCTTCTCTCAAAAGCGAGGTAGAAACTCAAGTCAAGAAACTATTATCTGATGGTATCATAAGACCATCAAGATCACCGTACAATTCTCCAGTATGGATTGTACCTAAAAAAGCGGATTCAATGGACAATAAACAATACCGCATAGTCATTGATTATAGAAAATTAAACACTGTCACAGTAGCAGACAGATATCCAATTCCTGAGATATCAGAAGTTATATCCCAACTAGGAAATAGTAATTTTTTTTCTGTGCTCGATCTAAAAAGTGGTTTTCACCAGATTCCACTAAAAAAATCTGATATAGAGAAAACCGCATTCTCTATTAATAATGGCAAATACGAATTTACACGTTTACCATTTGGCTTAAAAAATGCCCCGTCTATTTTTCAGCGTGCTTTGGATGATATCCTACGAAAGCACATAGGGAAATATTGCTACGTCTACATCGACGATATTTTTATTTTCAGCAGGACGGAGGACGAACATTTCAATCATATACAAGAAATATTTAAAACCTTAGAGGAAGCCAATATGAAGGTCCAATTGGATAAATGTAATTTCTTCAAAAAAGAGGTAGAATTTTTAGGGTATATTATTACTCCAGAAGGTGTAAAAACCAATACAGCGAAAGTTGAAGCAATCGCTAATTTTCCACAACCAGCAACTTTAAAAGATCTTCGTAGTTTTCTTGACTTATCCGGATTATGCAAAGTTTATTCAGGATTATGCAAAACTGGCAAAACTCCTAACATCGCTTCTTAGAGGGGAAGAAGGTAGAATTTCAAAAAATAAATCATCAAAAGTAAATATAGTTCTGGACAAGACAGCGATACAAGCCTTTGAAAACATTAAACACGCACTTACCTCCAAGGATGTTATACTAGCATACCCTGACTACAGTAAACAATTTGAATTGGTAACGGATGCTTCCAATTTTGCTATTGGAGCTGTTTTATCACAAGGCTCGAAACCTTTAGCGTTTATCTCAAGAACATTAAATAGAGCTGAAGAACATTATGCAGCTAACGAAAAAGAAATGTTAGCCATAATTTGGGCTCTCAATTCTTTTCGAAATTATTTGTATGGATCAGCTAAAGTACAAATTTTTAC
The DNA here is from genome assembly GCA_958299015.1 of Tetanocera ferruginea. Classification (NCBI taxonomy): domain Eukaryota; kingdom Metazoa; phylum Arthropoda; class Insecta; order Diptera; family Sciomyzidae; genus Tetanocera; species Tetanocera ferruginea. The sequence continues at coordinate 76,208,893 of OY282640.1, read as the reverse complement.
TGATCATCAGCCGCTTACATATGCGCTGAGCAACAAAAACAATAATTCAAAAATGAAAAGATGGAAGGCAGGTCTAGAAGAATACTCGTACGAGCTATGCTACAAGCCTGGTAAACAGAACATCGTGGCTGATGCATTATCTAGGATTCCGCTAAATGAATCACAAATTAATACGTTATCAATAGCAACAAATTCCGATGATAGCTCATCCCATAATTTAATATACAGTGTTGAAGCTCCCATTAATGCTTTTAAAAATCAGATATTTATACCCTAAACCTGAAAGGTCAGGGTATATTAACTTTGTGCAAACGTTTGTAACGCATAGAACGAAGCGAGTCCGGTATAGAAAAGTATATATATTCTTGATCAGCGTCACCACGTGAGTCGAGCTATCCATGTCCGTCCGTCCGTCCGTCCGTCTGTCCGTCTGTGTGTTGTCCGTATACACAGGATAAGAAGAAGGAGTTGAGATAATTAAATGAAACTTGGTACACATAGTTACATGGACCCAAGGATCTGCACTATTGAATATTTTTGGAATCCGCCCACAGACACGCCTACCTCCCATACAACGCAAAAATTAAAAACTGCATAACTCAGCTCATAATTAACCTACAACAATAATATTTGGTATGTATGTGTTTGGTATCAACACAAAGACGTTTTTGAAAAATGGACATCATCCGCCTACATACACGCCTACCTCCCATACAACCCGAAAATTGAAAACTGCATAACTCAGCTCATAATTAGCCAACAACAATAAAATTTGATATGTATGTGTTTTATAAAAACGCAAAGATGTCTGCGAAAAATGGACGTCATCCGGTCACGGACACGCCCACCTCCCATACAACCCAAAAATTGAAAACGTAATAAATAAGCCTCTGTTTAACCTACAGAGCTAAAATTTGACACATATATTTTTTTTAACAAAACAAAGATATTTTTGAAAAATGGACATCATCCGCCCACGGACAAGCCTACCTCCCATACAACGCGAAAATTTAAAACTGCATAACTCAGCTCATATTTAGCTTACAACAATAAAATTTGATATGTATGTGTTTTATACAAACACAAAGATGTCTTCGAAAAATTGACGTCATCCGTTCACGGACACGCCCACCTCCCATGCAACCCAAAAATTGAAAACGCAATAAATAAGCCTCTGTTTAACCTACAGAGCTAAAATTTGACACATATGTTTTTTATGACAAGACAAAGATGGTTTTGAAAAATGGACGTCATCCGCATACGGACACGCCTACCTCCCATACAACCCAAAAAGTTTAAAACTCAATAAATAAGTTTTTGTTTGTCATAGAGAAATTAAATTTGGTATGTGTGTATTTTATACCAAAACTAAGGTGCGTTCAAAAATTGCGAGTAATACGTCCATGAACACGCCCACCTCCCATAGCGAAAGCACAATAAAGGCATTAACTGTGAGCTACAGGAATAAAACTTGGTATGTGTAAATTTTTCATCACCATTTAAATGCAATTAAAATATAGGCTTCATCCGCCCACGGAGACGCCCATTTACAATAAAAATTTTTTATTTTTGAAAAGTGGGTTTAGGGTATTTCATAGTCGGCCTAGACCGACTTTAGACTTTCTTTACTTGTTTTAAATAGGGATAGAGTTTCCACTTACCAGTTTAAAATAATTTTCCCAACATACCATCGCCATATAATAACAGAACCAGAGTACTCTCAAACAATATTAATCTCAATACTCAAAAGATATCTTAACCCGTCAGTAATTAATTGCATTAAAATGGAGGAATCCATAATGGGAAAAATACAGGAATTGTACCCTTTACTTTAAGTAAATATCGTATTAGGTTTACACAAGTAGAAGTTCAAGATATAACTAATGACCAAGAGCAAGAAGAACTTATAATTAGTACACACAATAGAGCTCATAGGAATAGCAAAGAGAATAGGACACAAATCCTGGAAAAATATTATTTTTCTGGAATGGCAAATAAAATTATAAAAATTATCATATTATGCGTTACATGTAAGGAGAATAAATATGAACGACACCCTCCAAAACCCCACATTCAAGCAACTCCCATTCCAAAATTCCCAGGTCAGATAGTTCACATAGATATATTGTTATTCGGCAAACAATTGATTTTAACTGCAGTCGACAAATTTTCCAAATATGCTGTTGCAAAACTTATTCAATCTAAAGCAGCAGAAGATATAAGACAACCATTGAGGGATATTCTTTTCATTCTAGTACCAGAAACAATAGTTATGGACAACGAAAAATCTTTTAACTCGGAAGCAATAAATTACATGATCGAAAACGAATTTGGTACAGCAATATATCGAACGCCACCATATACAAGTTGTTCCAATGGACAGGTGGAGCGTTTTCACTCCACTTTGCAAGAAATAATGCGTTGTCTTCAAGTTGAAAAGACCCATAGATCATTCCAAGAACTTTTAGAGAAATCTGTCAAAGAATACAACCATTCTGTGCACTCCACCACTGAAAAAAACCAATAGAAATATTTTTTGCAAGACAAGTAAGTAGCAATTCAAGATCACTGGACATCGATAGGCAAGAAATATCCAAGAAAATTCAAGACAAACAAAATGCTGATCTTTCCTATCATAATAAGAGTCGATCAACTCCAATAAAGTATTCAGAAGGGGATGAAATTTTTGTGAAAGTAAATCGTAGACTAGGAAACAATTTATCATCCAGATATAAGAAAGAAATCGTAGCTCAAGATTATAATTCCACAGTTAAAACACAGTCAGGAAGAATAGTTCACAAAAATAATATAAGACTATGACATAAGATTCTTTTTTTTCTCAGATTATGGAAACCACGACAACAATTCTAATTTACCTAATGATACTGATGACTGCAGCACAGCAAATCGAAATACAAGATCTTTCAAATAATAATGGGTATATACCTATTAGACAGGGGAACAGAAAATAATCGACCATTAAGAAAAAATTCTTCACTTTGTTAACCTAACTGCATACGACGAAAGGATCTTTTTAATTTCAAACAACATTGACACATTGACAGCAACAACTTTCGAAGACAAACAGTTATTAAACACCCTGAATAAAAATTTAATTTTACTAAAAGCAAAAATAGATCATTTACATCCTCGACCCAAGTCAAAAAGAGGTATAGCTAATATATTAGGTAAAGGACTAAAATATATTGCAGGTACAATGGACAGTGACGACGAACAACAAATCAACGACGCTATCAACATAATAAATCAAAACGCTAGGAGTATGAAGAACAGTATAAAAATTTAACTTATGTTAATAATCTCATGACCGACCAAATAAATAACATTACAAGTCACATTAATAAACAGCAGTCTATAATTAAGAATTACATAAATACATTTAAAGAAAACACACAGAATAGAATAAAAACATTGGAAGACGAATTGCAATTCATGGAACATATATACCAAATAAATAATGACTTATCTCTTTTACGGAACCACATTAACGACATTGGACAAGTAATTTTTTCAAGCAAGATCGGTATAATACCAACAGACATTTTGACAAATACAGAGCTTGACCTTTTAACGGACCTAGATAGCTATGCAAACATAAAGGTAGCAGTCGGTACGCAAGACCGCAATATTGTAATAATCCTCCAAATTCCTCAATATTCCAACAATATCTTTTCAACAATAACTTTCGAACCTATTCCTAACAATAATAATAAATCCATAAGATTAGAAATTAATGAATACCTAGTAGATTGAGATAATAACATCTATGATATAAATGTCAAGAACAATTTAAAGAAAAACTTAATAACAATTAATGATAAATGTTTATCGAATATACTGAATTTTGAAGAGGCATACTGCGATATGCAAACTGTAACAAAATCCAATATAGTTGAAATTGTACCAGGTATATTAATCTTCAAGAATTTTTTCTCAAAAATATTTCATAACTGCAATAGAATAGAGATACAAATGAAATGAACTTTTTTAATTAAATTCGAAAACTGTAAAATAAGTGCAGAAAATAAAACGTTTTTTAATGTTAAATTAAGATTACATGATAAATTCATTTTACCAAATTTTATAACTAAAGTAAAAGAAAGTCCAAATATGGGAAATAAAGATCTTAAACTTGAAAATTTGTATATAAAACAGTTGAAATACGATGAACATATTAAGCTACTGATAGACAAAAATAAAAGTACGCATGTTATTAGTTTAAGCACTGATGTAATAATAATATTTCTTATCGTTATTGTAGCATTTATTATTATTTGTACTATTAAGCATAAGCAACAATTTTCGATATCACCTGCAACGCACTCAACGGTGGCAGAAGCACCAAAAGGCCCTTTTCTTCAAGTAAAAATGCCAAATTCAGCACCCATCCATTACTCCGATTGAGGACAATCGATATAAGAGGTGAAGAGTTAACACCCGAAGTGTTAATAAACTCCACAAGCCACACCACTAACCTACATTCAAAATACTGCAACGGCCAACGGTTCAACAAACTACGAAATTGCGAAACAATTAAACGGAAGAAAACAATTAACTTAAAAAGTTAACCCACATTAAAAGAATAGTCAACAGTTTAAATCGATTGTGAAACAACTCATAAAGCGATGAACTTAAAATTCGACTAAGCAAATTCCGAGAAATGCAGTTCGGCTGGCACACATTGAAGCAGTGCAACCTCATCAAATTATTAATAGTTTAGATTAATATAAATATAGCATTTAGCGATTATTACATTGTCATTAGTGTTGTGATCAATAAAGTGGACAGTAGAGTGGGTCGAAAAAAAAAGTTTGAAAAAACCACCCCCTATTTTAAAGTTGACCTCGAGAGGATTCCGAAAACAAAAAAAATTTTTTTTTTGGACCACCGGAAAAACAGCCAAAATGGTCTTCTTTGCATAACTTAAGCATTACATGTCAGATCTTAAAAAATTATATGTCATTGAAAAGGGCTTTACGAGCACTACAATGTCTTCTTAGAAAATTTTTACTTCTGAGGTCATATTAGTAAGTCCCATTAGCCCGATTTATCCCCCTTAATTTTTTTTTTTTTTCTCATAAGATTAAATTCCTTCAAACTTGTTTAATTTGTGTTCAAAAAATTATTTATTAAGTTTCTTTTACAATTTTGTTTATGTTATGTAATTGTTCGTTGACTAAACTTAAAGTAAATTTTTTATAAAAAAAAGGATTATATCAAATATTTGAACTATTATAACTTCTTTGTTTTTAAACTGAATAAATAATTTTTTTAACACAAATTAAACAAATTTGAAGGAATTTAAATATATGGGAAAAAAAAGAAACTAAAGGGGGATAAATCGGGCTTATGGGGCTTACTAGTTGAATATGACCTCAAAAATAAAAATGTCCTAAGAACACATTGTAGTGCTCGTAAAGCCCTTTTCAACGACACATAATTTTTTAAGATCTGACATGTAATGCTTAAGTTATGCAAAAAAGACCATTTTGGCTGTTTTTCCGGTGGTCCAAAAAAAAAAATTTTTTTGTTTTCGGAATCCTCTCGAGGTCAACTTTAAAATAGGGGGTGGTTTTTTCAAACTTTTTTTTTTTGTATGGAGGCCGACCCACTCTAGTGGACAGTTGTCCAACAAAAGAAAAAAATAAAAAATATTTTTTTTAAGTATTTCAATTTAAGAAATACTAACTTACATATTTACACGTATATATCTGCGTTATATTTGGAATTGGTTTGGTGTTTAAGAGTTTAATCTCTTTTCCACGTAGGATCTTCGGTTGGATAGTTGCCGCAAACTTACTAATATTCATATTATTTATAGTTTCTTTGATCTCTTTGTTTTAGAGTTTTATGTAAGGTTTACTACTTATTTGATGTTGTTTACTTTTTTAAATTCAAAAATTCTTAATAAATTCGTGTTTTTGTATAAAATTTCTAAGTTCCACTGAAAAGCCAATTAATGTGCTTAGTGGAAATTCATACTTCGCCAACTGGGTGTGTGTTTTAGTACGTAGGTGCATTCTGTCTGTTCCGGTTGATCCGGATAGATTGTAGAATGTAAGTCGTGCATGCGTATAGTACGGGCTATACGTGTTCATGAGATTCCACACTCCTTTGGCGAATCCAAAAAAAAAAAAAATAATTTTATGCCAGTTAAGTATCTAGTATATATAAAGTTAAATTTATCTTATAATATAAGTATGAGCATGTGATTGATTTTTTTTTTGTAAAAATTATTTATCCACTTATATATATTGTTTTTGTTTTTTTTTCTGCTTAAAATGTCTGTACATTAGGTTTTTTGTTTGTTTTTTTTTTATATAAAAATATCTTATACATTATGTTTTTTGTTTGTTTTTTTTTTAAATATAAAAATGTCTTACACATTATGGTTTTTGTTTGTTTTTAAAATATGTATTTACCAATTTTATTTTTATTTATATTATTATGATAATTAAAGTTTAGAAGAAAAAATTGATTTGTAACATATAAGTATTTGTTTCAAAATAGGTATGTGTGTCCCTAGTACATTTATATTTTTCATTATATACGGACGTATTTATAAATATTTACTTAAACATTTAAAAAAATTTTTTAATTTTTTTTTTTTGTTTCTTTTTATATACATAGTTTGAAAGTTTTTGCGTTATTGCCCCATGATTGAAATTTGTTAATAAAAATTTTTTGTTTCAATTTTTAAGCGGAATATATATGTAGTTTTTGCGTATTGTGTTTATCAAATGTTGTGTGTGCCTCTCTCTTTTTTTTTTATTTAATCGGAGAATGATTTGAGGTTGTTATTGTGTATGATTTTAATTTTATTTCGAATTTTTATAGCAGTATTTTCGGGTGAAATTATCTTAATAACATCATATGGACCTTCCCAAAGAGAAGAAAATTTGTTTTTACTTGTTTGATTTCTAATCAAAACTTTTTCTCCAATGTTAAATGTTTTTGTTTTGATACCTTTGTCATACTGTTCTGTTGTAGGCGTGCCTTTAACTCATTTGCATAATTTTCGTAGTTGTAGTTTAATGATGGGTCTTTTTGTAAAGTGGATGGAATTTTTGCCGGGTATCCATAGAGTAATTCATGAGAGCTGTAATTGGTGCTACTGTGAGGCATATTGTTGAAAACAAATATTGCATAAGGGATCCAATCGTCCCAAGTGAGAGGGTCATTATTGTCATAGTGTCGAAGATATTCCACAAGTGTGCGATGGCTTCTTTCAAGTGCTCCATTTGTTTGTGGATAATATGGAGTTGCTTATAATTTTTTAATTTTTAATAATTTACATACTTCTTTATATAAATCACTGAGAAAATTAGTGCCTTGATCAGTTAAAAATTAATCTGGAAATCCAAAACGGCAGAGTATTTGTTCTACAAAAGCTCTTGCAACTGTGGTTGCTTCTGCATTCTCTAAAGGTATAGCTTCAATAAATTTGGTTAAATCATCTTGAAAAGTTAAGATGTATTTATTACTTTTGTAAGTCACTGGAAGTGGACCTACTATGTCTAAAGCCACTCTTTCAAATGGTGAAGAGCTCATCGTTGTAATTTTCATTGGTACTTTTGGAGATTTATTTAGTTTATTTTTCTGGCATGATTCATATTTTCTTATGTAATTTTGTATATCAAGTTTCATTGTGGGCCAGTAGTAGTTTGTTTTCAATCTTTTTAGCGTTCTATTTACTCCTTGATGTCCTCCAAGCGGTGATTCATGATATTCTCGTAAAATTGTTTCTATTTAAATTACGTTTTCCAAAATTGTTCTTTTGTTAATGTGGAAATTAATTGTTTTATCGGAAAATATTTCTTTAAGCATTGTTTTAAAATTTTCTTTAAACTTCGGGTTAATGTATGGGATTGATATGGCTATAGAATCATGATTTTGATTTTCGCTTTTTATTTTGTTTAGCGTTTTCTTTGCTAATTCTTGATCTTTTGAAGTCTTAAAAGGGATGGCTAATGTCGTCGTAATCAAATTTACGTTATTCAATGAGTATAACTCTATTTCACCTATTATAGGTTTCATAAATTGTGGAATTGATTTTATTATAAATTTTTCTTCTAAAGATTCTGTTAGAGGTAATATTAATATTTTTAATGCAGATTTTTTATTGAAACATATTGAATCTTGGGTTTCTATTATTTTAGAGATTGCCTCGTTCCTAGCATTTTTGGGTTCTTCAATTTTTGAATGTACTGTAGTGTTCGGGATTTAAATGTTTGCTTTGTTTAATTTTTTTTTGTGCGCGAAATTTCTATATCGCTTATTTAAATTATTTTTCGGATTTAAAACGCGTTGTGTTTTAGTGTGTTATAAGGCCCTGCCTAATTGTTTGCCGGCGCTTAAAAATGCCACTGGCTCTAATTATTTATATTATTCAGCCTGAGCAGTTGAATGCTCAAAAGGCTTTAGAATTAAAAATTAGCAGATGAATGCTTGATACTGGATTGTTTATTTATGAGGATTGCACCTACTTAAAAAGTAAAATAACAGTATTTTGCAAATAGTCAAATTGAGTCAAAATGCGTAATATATAATAACTTAAAATAAATAAATGGAGCCTTAAATTTTACATAAACAAAAGTGTTATACTTCTTTGAGTTTAATCATAACATAGTGATGTGCTTAAAATTAGTGTGATAGTGCAGGCGGTTATAGGGTATTCTACACCCCCATCCTCAAGATAAAAATTATTTGATTTTAAGATAATAATTTTCAAAATTTTTCTTATATTTTACAATTCAAAAGATAAATGTGAGTTTAAAACTTACTAACAACTAGTTATACAATTCAATAATAGTATTATGTACTATATATGTGATACTGTTACTTTGATTACTAAGTTCATTAAATCCATTTTTTTAATAAATTATTATGATATTCTTTAATTTTTCCATTTACATCTATAATTGAATTTACTCCATTTTTATCGATTATTCTATATGGACCATGATAAGGTGGTTGATTTTTCTTTCTATTCATCTTTTTTATTATTACATTATCTCCGATCTTTAAATTTAACGGGTTGAAATTTTCATTATTTCTTCTTCGATTTTCTTTTGATATTTTTATTAATTCTTCAGTCTTTTTTAATGAATATGCTAATCTTGCTTTTAGTTCTTGCGCATAATTATCTGTATTGTAATACTTTGAATTTACTGAATTATCATTTGGAAGGTTCGCTAACCTGCCAAAAATGAGTTCAAATGGCGTGTAATTTGTATCAACATGAGGTGTAGTATTGTAAGCAAATGTGAAGTATGGTATCCATTGATCCCATTCGTCACCTTTACAAAAATTTAATAAGTATTCATTTAATACTCTATGATTACGATCTATAGAACCAAGTGTTTCATGATGGTATGGAGTACTAAAAATTTGTTTTATCTCTAATAAGTTGCATATCTCTGACAGTAGCGTAGCAAGGGAGGCGGTCCGCCCCGGGTGCACGCCAAAATGGGGTGCAAAATTTGGCAAAAACTTGTGCCACATAATTTTTGATTTTTTTAATAAAAAGAACACACCTCAATGATTTCGGTTTTCTATTTGAATATCAAGAGGGTGCAAAAGTGAATCAGCCAGGACCATCACCAGGACTTCGTTTTTATTGAAACAAACTTTAACTTTATATTAAATTTTCTTCAATATCAACGCTCACACTAAAACCCAAGTCAATTCCTTATGAAATTTTTCATTGGTTAGGGGTGCAATTTCCAAACAAATTATATTAAAATTTTCATGATATTAAGATGGAGTTCAAAAGTAAAAATGTAAAAACATTTTTTTATATTTCATTAAGTTTTATAAATACACACTTTTTTACTTCTTATATTCAGGTTAAGAAATGTTCAAACTTGCTAGCATAGTAGACATTTCTAAAACCATTAAGTTTCGAAAACCTGCATGATTTTCAGAGTATGATGAATGGAGGCGTCAGTTGTTTTGTAAGCAATACATTTCTCCAGAACTTTTCAGAAAAACATGTTCATGTCATAAATGTCAAAAAAAAATATACAGTATATTTTGGGTATACTTTTACATAAAATATTAGTTTAAAAATCATTGCTTGCTTAAAAATTTCTAAAAAATTAAATTGATTTAAATTCATTACATTTTTTATATAAATTAAATAAATGGCGTTCTATGACAATTTATAGCGCTCTGACTTTTTTTATTTTATTTTGAAGATGTCTATTAAAAACTTTAAGATGGTTTCCTGAATGCTTCATTTTGATAAAATAATTATTACATATAATTACAACCAGCTCTTTTTGAGCCATTCATTACTCTTGACCTTATCCATCCTGGCCAAGTTTGCTTTGGGAATTATGTAGATAAAGAGAATGAAACAAATTTTTGATATCAATTTGGTATCCCTGGTAATATTGTGATACTGAGATATTTAGGTTGTATATATGGTGATATTTATAAAGTAGTCAAATGTCTACTCAATCTTGTCTATAAAAGTTCAAGCGGAGGTTAATATAGATACACTGAGATGAAAAACATACTTTAAAATTAAACAAAAAATATTAAAATAGAAATTTAACGCCTTTGCGTTTCTACAAAACAATATTTAAAACAAGTGTGTTAAATTTTCACCTACCTTTAAACTCCTTTCTTTTTTTTTTCTCTTATTATTTCTTTGAAAAAACAAACAAAAATTTGAATACAATGATAATTTTTAAATTTTTTGAATTGGTTTGACAAATATCGAAAATATGATAAAATAAAATTTATTAAATATTAATATATTTCAAATGCAAACTTCATCGAATTGAGTTAACATTTGGTATTCAGAAGGTCCCGGGGGTAGCTGGTTGTGAATCTGGTGCAAAAACTCGGAAAAGTTAAAAAAATGGCATCGAAAAATATATGCTTTAAAACATGTGTTTTGAATTTTAAAATTTTTGTTTTAAATTTGGTTTTCATAGCAAAAACATTGTTTTAAAAACAAAAACTTTTGTATTGAATTTAACTTTAAAACAGCTCTGTTTAATTTTAACACATTTTTTCCTCAGTGTACTATAAAGAAATTGATAAAAATGATGAAAAATATTTATAAATGAATTTTAATATTTTATATTAATTTTTCATTTAAATTTTATGTAGAAAATGGGGGTTAATTTCGAAAAAATATTCATATTAATAGTTATTCAGGGTCACTAGGGAAAATTTGTCAATGTTTTGCTTCCAGGTCCTATTTTTTCTTCAATTATGCAAAGTTTTTCGTAAATTTTTCAAAGTTTTCTTTATTAAACTAACTTTAAGTTTTTACATTAAAACTGATATTGTGTGGTTCACTGATAGTAAATTTTTCTCTCACAACTCATAAGTCAGGAGATAAACATATTGGAACAATTCAGAGAAAATTCTTTAAGTTTCTGAAAATTTTAGATTCTTACTTCTTTTATCAAATATTCATGGATAGCATAGTTTTGTTTATTTTTGTAATCTCTTCTAAAATATGTCATTTTTGTAGAGGCTGATTCGAAAATATGTAGTAAGATTCATCGACTTATTTTATAAAAAAAACCTTCTTAAGGGGTGCACAATTTTGTTTCCGCCCCGGGTGCGACCAACCCTAGCTACGCCACTAATCTCTGATAGTGATTCGTTGGTAAACTCTGTACCTCTATCTGACTTTAAAATTTTAAAATGACTATATATCAGAATTGAGTTTTCGATTATAGTTTTTGCGACTGTTTTCGCGTCTTGTCTCCATCGGACAAGCAATTATATACTTTGTTAATTCACATTGCATTGTGAGTATGTATCTGTAATTATTTGTTAAACGTAAAGGGCCTATTGTATCTATCAATACGACTTCGAAACTAGTCCCTGGCATGTTTGTTATTGTAAGTTTTTCTTTTGTATGTTTTGTTTGTTTATTTTCGCAATTATTTATGAACTTCTTTATCATTTTACACATATTCTTCCATATGTATCTTTGCTTTATTTTTAAAATTGTTTTTCTTATCCCCATATGACCTCCGTGGGTCGATTTATGATATTCCTCAATTATACTTTTCTGTTTTTCTATATGTATTACTTTTTCCGGTTCTCTAAAAATCAATATCTTAAAATTTTCTTTATCTCTTTTCAAACTATTATAAATCTTTTTAAATTTTTCTTTTTCTACTGTTTTAAATTATGCATTTTTGACGACAGTTTCTCCAGAGTCAGCTGTGTGAACAAAGGATTATCGCTGCATCTTGCAATTACTTCATTATCTTCTATATATATTTGGGTTCCCTTAAAATCTTTTTCTGTTATAAATTTAAGCTTTCTTATTTTGTTTACATCCGATATTGATGTACATTCCCAAGCAATAAGTTGATCAGACGTTTTGCTGGAAAGACATTTTTTTGTTGTTAAAATCCGAGTTTTTTGTATGGTTATTTTTATCCATACTCCTTGTTATGGCTAGTATTTTCTTGTCTTCATGTTCCAATCCAGTTGGAATCATGGCTTTAAGTGAGTTGCTATTTATCGAAGTCAGGGTATTGAAGTACTGGTGGTTTTAGTAGTTTAGTTTTTAATGTTTCAAATGCATTTTGGCATTTCTCAGTCCAGACAAATTTTTCATTTTTCTTTAAAAGAGAATTAAGGTCTTTGGCTATATCAGCAAATTTTGGTATGAAGCGCCTATAATAGTTGCAGAAAGCAACAAATCTTCTAACGTCATCTGCGTTTGTTAGGGTTGGGAAGTTTTCTATTACCTTATTTTATGCTGGGTCAGTTCTTATACCCGCAGTGGTAATAAGATGGCCAAGATATATAACTTCCGGTTTTAAAAAAGAGCATTTATCTGGATTCAACTTTAAATTAAACTTTCTCATTCTTTGAAATATTTTCGTTAAATTTTCATTGTGATGCTTTAAACTGCATCCAAATACAATTATATCGTCTACGTACAGAAAAGCCTCCGGATCTAAGCCACTTAAAGCTATTGTTAGCATGCGCTGAAAGCTGTTGGACCATATTTTCAGTCCAAATATATTTTAGTATTTAGCTCTTCCAAGTCTGTCAAGTACGTGGTCTATTTTGGTAAGTGGGAATTTGTCACTTACGATTTTCTCGTTTAATTTTCTAAAATCGACAACGAGTCGCCATTTCTTCTTATCATTTGTTGATTTCTTCGGTACTACTAGTAGTGGAGAATTATAAGGACTGACCGAATGTTCTATTATGTTATACCTCAAAAGTTGGTCAACCTGTTCGTTTATTTCTGTCATTTGTGTTTGTGGCAGTCTGTAGTTTTTTATGTAAACTGGGTTTGAATCTGTTGTTTGTATTTGTTGCGTATTAAAATTGTTGACGCTTAAATGTTCTCCAGGGAGATGAAAAATATCCTGGTAATCTTTAATGATTTCTATTATTGAGTTTCTTGCTTCTGGTCCATTGCATCCAATGTCCAAATCGCTTAAAAGTTTGTTGAGCCTGTCCTTGTTGACTGATTTGTTTCCTTTGTATTGGAAAACATTGTACTTTTTTAAAAGTTCAGTTTTTACATTAAAATTTTTCAGTGTTACATCTTCCTCTGTTGTATTCAATACTTTAACATGTGCCATGCCTTTCGCGGATATTATGCTATTTCCTAAAAATACACCTTTTGCTATTTCTTCATTCAAAGCTATGCTATCATCCATAACTTTAATGTTTATGGGTACTATTGACTCAGACCGAGCTGGTATTAAAATATTTGTATTATATTTATCTTTTAAATTCATTGGTATGATTAATTCTATTTCATTTATATTAAAACTAACTGTTTATGTTTCAAAATCTATTTTTGACATATATTTTTCTAAAATATCTCGCCCTATGATTCCATCTGTTGCGATTGGAAAATCATCTACAACTATTTAAAATTTATGCAAAATTATTTCTGATTCTACCATAAGTTTCAGATTATTTGTGCCAATACATTCAATTTCTTCTCTTGTTATTCCTGTAAGTGTTAAAGTATTTCTTGAATTAACTTCATCTATATTTTTTACTTTACAAATGGAGATATCAGCTCCAGTATCTACCAAGAATTTTAAATCTTTATTAGTATTTTTACATGTTAAAATTATGTAATTTGATAAATTTTGCGAAATTTTGTACATTAGTTTTGGCCTCTGCGGGTACCATTCTCTGTTACCCGGCCATAACAGTTTCCCTGTGTTCTGAAATTTTGGTTTGAATTTCTACTTGTGTTATTATTGTTTCTGTAGTTATTTCTTTGATTATTATTCTCATAATTATCGTTTTTAAAATTGTTGTTATAATGGTTATTGTAACCATTACTTCCAAAATTTTGGCTGTAATAGCCATTATTAGTATTTCTATATGAAAAATTATGGCTCTGATGGCCATAAGAATTGCCCCTGTAATTGTTGTTTTTATTATTATGATTGTTCTTATTATTATTATTAAATTGGTTTCTGTTATTTTGGTACCTTCTATTCACCATACCTAAATTATTTCCATTCCGTATGTGAAATATTGTGTTACTGTCTGTTTCTAAACTTCTTTCTAAAGTCATTTACCTTTCTACGGCCTCATTAAATGTTTTTGGTGGATTTGCCAACAAAATATTTGTATATTCCCTATTTACGCCTTTCAAGAAAATATTCAGAGACATACTCTCATTTACTTTATAAATTGCATTTTTTTCCAATTCATTTGGATTATTCAAAGTTTTTATCTCAAAATTACTTAATTGTTCGGAAAGTTACACTATTTTTTCTCTAAATTCTGATATATTTAATCTATTTTGCTTAAGTGCACTAAATTCACTTAAAATTTGCTGTAAATTCTTTGGATTAGGGTAAGCTTTTTCCAACGAATTCTTCAGCTCTAAAAACGTTGCAGGCTTATTTGAGCGTCCAATTATACCGCGAACTTGGGCTGATAATTTAAAATTATAGACATATTTTACAAAAATAGGTCTATCTTCATCTTTTACAAGATCATGCAATAACTCTGATTGCGTAATAAAATCCTCTAGTTGATTTAAATTACCCTTGAAAATTTGTAGGTTTTTACCTACCATATTAATGTCAAAATTAGACATTCTTGGCAAATTTTCTACTTCCCAAATGTGGGATAAATCTAAATTTTCAATATTATTTTCTGATAAAGTTTCTTTTTTTTCTTTGATAGTTAAACTATTTATTATTATGATTATTTCCTTATAACAATCGTAGAATTTTTCTTTTAAAATTCTACAATTTTCTTTATTTTCTATTTCTTCTATTTCAAGTTTTAATTTTTCAAAAATTTTTAATTTCTTACTTATATATTCACTACTGTATATTCTATTTTTACTTTTCCTTACATTCAATTTAAATTTTTCCAACACTTGAATGCTTCTTTTTATTTCTTCCATGTAAATTCATTCTTTTAGAGTGACATACACATTTTAGTATGTATGAAACACCCTTTGATGGTGGCACTCTACTACTATACCTGCGAACGAAGCATAAAGCAAGATGCAATTGACTGACGTTTTTAGTCAATGAATGAAAATAAAAAAATCAAAATTTCGGTCGCGTGTGTAAAAACGAACGAAAGTTTTCGCGAGTTTTTAATAGTATAAAAAAATATATATATAAATGCGCTAATTAAAAAAATGGATTTATTAAAAGTGTTTTAAGAAATAGTTTTAGTTTTCAATTCATATTTTTATTTATTTCTATACATTAATAATAATACAATCACTTAATCAATAGTGTTTAAAAAAAAATTTTTTCTGTTTTTATTTTGTGTTTGTGTGCTTATGTGTGGGAGCTTTTTTCTCTAGCTCACGCTCGAGCTCATCAATTTGCAGCCAAATAACGTTGGCAGTGCGGTAGGGCGGATGCTCTACCTCCACTATAGGGTGGATGCTCAGAATTTACTACTGCTTTCAAAGCCGCAATTTTCTTACGCAGCTTCACCTGTCTGCCTCCGCGCCGGTGTTTCGGCTTTGCCGTCGGTGGTATCGTGGTGCGCTTATCCGCTTCAGTTTTTTCTTGTCGCTGCCGGTATTCTTCTATTGTTAATGATTTTGGGCCTTTTGCTGGGACTGTTGCTGGTGTATATGATGGAGCGTTTGTGTTTCCGCCTGGGGGCACGTACTCTTCCACGTACTTCTGAACCAGAAATTTGTTGGGCAGGATCGCCATGTAGTGTTCGGGATTTAAATGTTTGTTTTGTTTAATTTTTTTTTTGTGCGCGAAATTTTTATATCGTTTATTTAAATTATTTTTCGGATTTAAAACGCGGTGTGTTTCAGTGTGTTATAAGGCCCTGCCTAATTGTTTGCCGGCGCTTAAAAACGCCACTGGCTCTAATTATTTATATTATTAAGCCTGAGCAGTTGAATGCTCAAAAGGCTTTAGAATTAAAAATTAGCAGATGAATGCTTGATACTGGAATGTGTAACGAAGTTTTTTTAAGCCTGGGTATATCTCGCCGGATGCCCAGGGTTCTGTACAAAAATATTTATTTATTTGAGACCAAAAGCGTTTTTTTTTTTTAAAGTAGTTAAGTTCTGATTTATTATTTAAGTTCACTATTATTAATGCTATGATTACAAATTTGATTAATTTTTCATTTATATTATTAAGCTTATCATTCAACTATTATTATTTGACTATAGTTACTAATTTTCCTGATGTCCTGCGATGTCCTGAGATGTCCTCTGATTTCCTGCGTTTTCTCGGTCCTCCGGTCTTCCGCTCCGTTTGCTGACTCGTGAAAGTGGGATTTTAGGAGTTTATATGGGATTTTGAGGCTCCAGGATGTATCTAGTGCTACTAGGGTAACCGCTTAGAAAAGCTCGAAACCCGAAACATACAGTGTTCTCTAGTTCTACTAGGGTAACCGCTTAGGAAAGCTCGAAACCCGAAACATACAGTTTTCTCTAGTTCTACAAGGGTAACCGCTTAGAAAAGCTCGAAACCCAAAACATACAGTTTTCTCTAGTTCTACTAGGGTAACCGCTTAGAAAAGCTCGAAACCCGAAACATACAGTTTTCTCTAGTTCTACTAGGGTAACCGCTTAGAAAAGCTCGAAACCCGATCTTATAAATAATATTCAAATTCTACTAGGGTAACCGCTTAGAAAAGCTCGAAACCCGATCTTATAAATAATACTCAAATTCTACTAGGGTAACCGCTTAGAAAAGCTCGAAACCCGGAATAAAGGGATAGGAAGGGATGTCTTACCTTTCACGATCAGCGATCAAAGAGCTCGATTCTGTCTTCAGCCTCCCTTTTTATAGCACAGAAATCGCTGCATTTGCTAACGGGATCTTGTTTGTGCAATTTTTCATCAAATGTTTCTGCACATCTAACTGTGCACCAGTTTCTTGTTGTTGTCCTTAAGCCGCGTGTTTACTTCTTAGCTTAGTCTCAAGCTTTGGTTCGCCTGCGTTGTTGTTATTGTGCTGTGGCTTTGTTATTGTTCATATTTTGGCGCGTTTTTAACATTGTTGTTAAAATTGTGTGTGCCTGCATTACATACCGTTGTTTGGTGGCGTGTGCAATTCTTGTAGCTATGTGTTTTTGTTTGTCTTCTAAACAGTTGTTGTTGTTACTGCTCTTGGTTTTGTGTTTGTTTATATTTTATTGCACCGCTGTTGTTGTTGTTGCTGCTTGGCTTGCTATTTTTCAAGCCTGCTACTATCTTCTTTATACGCCCGCTGTTGTTGTTGTTGTTATTGTTATTGTTGGATATAGTTAACTATTTGGGTTATTGTTGTTGTTGTTGTTGTTGTTGTTGTTGTTGTTGTTGTTGGTGTTGTTGTCTAAAGTTGCTGTTGTTGGAAGCAAAATATTGTTGTTGTTGTTGGATTTGGTTTTTTAAAGTTGTTGTTGTTAAAAGTAAACTATTGTAGTTCTTGTTGTTGTTGTTGTAGCGGCTGTTGTTGTTGTTGTTGGACTTTTATGTGGGCTGAAAATTGTCCCAAATTTCAGTTCCTCACATCCCCCCTGTACTTCCGGGGCGAGGAAGCATTGTTATGCCCGACTTTGAAACTTTCACCCGAAAAGGTCCCATCAGGAAATTCAGCCTCTTCGTCCTCTTGGTACAATACATATCGGCCACTCGCTCCGATATTCCGCGGCGGATATGGTCTGGCAGCCAAACCCCTTTCGGCCCGTTCAATTCCACCACGTCCACGAATCGAAAACAATGTCCTGGTGGTGGTTTCTAAGACTGCTTCGTAGTCTATTTTGTTTCCAGTTTCCTTCTCGTCTCCATTGTTGTTGCCAGTGTCGTTTCAAGATTTGTTGAAGGTTTCTTTTGCCGAGTCGTTGCCAGTTCCCTTGTTTGTTTCGTTACCACGTTCCTTTGTATTGCCGTTTTCGTTGCCAGTGTCGTTTCCAGATTTGTTTCATTTGCCGTGTCGTTTCCAGTTTCCTTGTTTGTTTTGTTACCAGGTTCCTTCGCATTGCCTTTTTTGTCGCCAGTGTCGTTTCCAGATTTGTTTCATTTGCCGTCCTGTTTCCAGTTTCGTTGCCAGTTCCCTTGTGTGTTTTCTAAATAAGGACTTTAATTAATAGGTTTTAACGACAATTACTTCTACCTCTACTGAACAAACACAATCAAGAATATGACTATAACATTTATGGTCGAGAATTCTCTCGCCGAGATCCTGACTGGTTTCCATCTTGTGCTGCTGCTTCTTCGCTATTATTTGGATGGAATTCTTTGACTTCGCCCACGTGTGCTGTCCATACTCGATCTTCTCCATCCTTCTTCAGCTGGACTATTACCGGTGATGTAAATCCTATAACGCGATATGGTCCATCGAATTTTGGTGCCAGCTTAGCATTAAATTGGTCCACAGCTTTAGACAGATGATGTTGCTTGACCAGTACCTCTTGTCCTATTTCCGGTTTCCAAGATCTTCGTCGCAGATTGTAGTGTCTTGCTTGATCCTGAGCTGCTCATTCGAGGTTCCCACGGACAATTTGGAACACTTCCTACAATCTTGTGTGTCTTTCATCTGGTGTTTGAACTCTGCAACCTGTGGCAAGTGCTTGCTCGTCATAAAGGGCCTTAGGTAACCTGGGTTCTCTGCCTTGCGTCAAGAAAGCTGGACTAAATCCTGTCGTATCTGAGACTCCTGTGTTCAGCGCCGACGATATCTCGGGAAGAAGACTGTCCCATTTCTTTTGATCCGTTCCAGTGAGTTGTGCGATGATTCTTTTCACGTTTCTATTTACTCGTTCTATGGGGTTCTCTTGCGGTGTATAGGGTGCTGTAAACTGTTGTCGAACTCCTAGGTCCTGTAGATATTTTTGAAACGGCTTGCTGCAGAACTGTGTTCCATTATCTGTGACTAATACCTTTGGTACTCCGTATCGTGCTAGGATTCGTTCGTGAAATGCCTTTTTCAGAGTGTCACCTGTTGCTCTCCGTAGAGGCACTATTTCTGTCCATTTTGAGAACTTATCGAAGAACACGACCAGCATTGTATTTTCGTGGGTAGAGCGCGGGAGTGGTGCCACAAAGTCTGCACACAAAATTGACCAAGGTTCATCTGCGATCTGCGTAAACATCGTTCCAGCTGCTTTCTCTTGCATCGGTTTGAACCTTTGACATGGTTCACATCTTCGAACATAATTCCTGATATCCCGCCACATCCCTGGCCAGTAGTAGCGGTTGCTAATGCGAAAAATTGTTTTCCTTATTCCCATATGTCCGGCGCACGGACTGTCGTGATTCTCTTCAAGGACTCTGGTTCGTTGATTCTTGGGTACGCAAAATTTCCATGATGCGCAATCTTCGTCACCTGTCTTTCCTGGTATATGACGATACAGTTTTCCATCCACTATGGTGTAGTCTGGGTTCTTCTCTGGGTTTGTTTGTGTGTCTTTCACCTTGGCCTTGTACCAACTACATTCCTGCGATTCTGTTTCCAATCTTAGTAGATTTTCCTGCGGCTGTCGTGAGAGAGCATCTGCAATCACGTTGAATTTTCCCTTCCTGTACTTAACATCAAGTGTGTATTGTTGCAGCTCCAGCGCCCATCTTGCAATCCTTCCTGACGGACTTTCTATCGAATTTAGCCATTTATGCGATAGATGATCAGTCACTACCGTAAACTGGTACCCTTTTAAATACGGTCGCATTTTCCTCATGCCCCTCATGTTGGAGAATAATTTCGCTCGGCCTGATTTAAATGTACTCCTGTGTCAAAACTACTCCCATCCCATAATCGCTCGCATCCGTCTGCAACGTAAACTTCTGTATGAAATCCGGACATACCAGTACGGGAGCCTCAGTCAGTTTTTCCTTTAGAGTCTCGAATGCTCGTTGCTGGTCCTCGCTCCACTTCCAATGTTTTCCCTTTTTAAGCAGACTCGTTAGAGGTATAACGATGTTTGCAAAGTCTGGTACAAAACGTCGATACCATGATGCAACGCCTAGAAACCGTCTCACCTCCCGAACATTTGTTGGCGGTTTCAGTTCTCGAATCGCCGCAACCTTATCTGGGTCCGTATGAATTCCATCCTTGCTCACAATGTGTCCTAGATATTTTAGATCCTGCTTGAAAAATTCACACTTTTCGGGATTTAGCCTGAGATTTGCGGTCTTTAGCCGCCGGAAGACTTCCATCAAATTTTTTCTATGCTCCTCAAATGATTCTCCTATCACAATTATGTCATCCAGATATGCGAAAGCATGTGGTTCCATTTCTGGACCGATAACCTGATCGAGTGCTCTCTGAAAAGTAGCCGGCGCTGAATGTAACCCAAATGGCATGACGCGCCATTGAAAGAGTCCTTTCCCTGGTACAGAAAATGCTGTATACTGTTTACTTGCTAGATCCATGGGTATTTGCCAGTAGCCATTCTTCAAATCTAAGCTGCTAATGTACTTCGCGTTCCGTAACCTGTCGAGAATATGCTGTATTCTGGGTAGTGGGTATGCTTCGGGTACCGAATGCGCATTTAGCTGTCTGTAGTCTACACACAGCCTCCATTGACCTGTCTTTTTCTTTACCAGAACTATTGGTGCACTATACGGGCTATGCGACGGTTCAACGCATCCTTTCTCGATTAGCTCTTCGACTTCTTTATTTATGATAGCCTGCATTGCTGGGTTCTTTGGAAAATACCGCTGCTTAATTGGCTGATCATGCTTCATAATAATTTTGTGACTGGTAATATTCGAAACATTCCGCAGCTTCTCAAACTCCCGTAGTTCATCTTCCAGAAATATTCTTATTTGCTCCTGTTCCCCTATCTCGCTTTTGAGCTCCACGTTTTGCTCCTCTGTAATAATTTTCCTGTTACTTTTGAATTGTTCATCTTCCACTTAAGTCTGCACCAAAGAACACATATCCAGATCCTTTTCGTGTTCCATCCCGACTGGTTCACTAAGCGTGACGCTGCTACCACCACATGCAAAAGTTGCTCCTGTCCGCATCAAAAAATCCATTCCCAGAATTAAGTTGTCTGTCACATCCTGCATGACCAATAGTTCCAAAAAACATTGTGACGTTCCCAGCCTGACCTCAATTTGTAACGCCTCCCTGACTTCTTTTATTGTACCGTCTGCCAATCTTACCTGCGTCCTGATAGGTATGCTTACACCCTGTCTTCGGAGTGTTCTTGCAAATAGCTCGCTCACAAAGCTTCTTGTAGCTCCAGTGTCTATAGTGGCTGTTGCTAGTTCATCTCCCAGAGCCACTTTAGCGAAGATGCGGCTTCGCTCAAACCCTAATGGTTGTGTTGAGTACGAGGAGCGTTTTGTTGAAGGGATCCCGATAATCCTCGTCTCTGCCGGAATCCCTGAGTGTTTTCCGAATCCCGATCGCAACATTCAAATGTCAGCTTGTTACGTTTACCGCACTTCCAACAGAAAACCATCCTCTCATTTCTGCATTGACTTCTACGATGACCATGCTGACCACACCGGAAACAAGCTGTCCGGACATCCACAGGGTCATTACTTGATGCCTGGTTTAACATACGGTGCTGCTCTGTTCGCTGGCGTGCTTGACCTCCTGTGGTTGGCTCTTTCGCGTCTCGTAGCGCTTCAAAATCTTCTGCCATCTCGGTAAGTTCGCTGAGATTGGAAAAATCTCTGAGCCGGATGTAGAACTGGTATTCCACCAAACTATTTCTAAAGATTCTCTCCAATGTCTGTTCTTCCGTGTACCTAGCCTGGCGTGTAAGTGTTTGCATCCTGGTTGCGAATTCCTTGAACAATTCGTGTCTTTTTTGCTTGCAGCTCCGGATCTCATCCTCTAATCGTACCAAGTACCGATGTGGAAGGAAAAATTTCAAAAATTCCTCCTTGAATTTTTCCCATGACGCCCACCGCCGCGTTGTGTTCCTGTACCAGGCCAAGGCATTGTCCTTCAACAGTTCTGGCATCGTTCTTGGGATCATGTTTGGCTCTAGTCCGAAAACTTCCGTAAGCTCCTCCACTCTTTCAATAAATGCGATGGGGTCTCTACCTCCATCGTATCGAGCAGACCACTTCCTGACTTGATCGATAACAGTTGCATAAGAGGTGGTTCCACCTGTGGTTCCACGACTTACCACTGTCATGTCCTCATGTGCAGCTCCTAACGGCGGTATTACCCGGAATTCTGGCAGCTTAGCCTGCGTTTGTGGTCCAGATGACGTACTACGCCCATGCTTTAATTGTAACTCCTGTAGTCGTTGTTCCTGCTGCAGCGTCCTGTTTTCGCTGCTTATCCAGCTAGAAAATCGCTTTCGCAATTCATCGACCGTACCTTGAACTTCTAAGCTTACCTCGCTCATATATTCCTGCAGTTCCTCCTTGGAGAGATGATAAATCCACCTTGTTTTAACCATTTTAATTTTTTTTCCACACTTATCTCATTTTTTTTTCTATAGTCCTTCCAATAATGTTTTTTTTTCACTCAAGTTTTTTTTCCGAAAGTTCTTTTTTTTTCTTTTTCACTATGCTTTTGGTCCCTGCTCGGGCGCCATTTGTAACGAAGTTTTTTAAGCCTGGGTATATCTCGCCGGATGCCCAGGGTTCTGTACAAAAATATTTATTTATTTGAGACCAAAAGCGTTTTTTTTTTTAAAAGTAGTTAAGTTCTGATTTATTATTTAAGTTCACTTTTATTAATGCTATGATTACAAATTTGATTAATTTTTCATTTATATTATTAAGCTTATCATTCAACTCTTATTATTTGACTATAGTTACTAATTTTCCTGATGTCCTGCGATGTCCTGAGATGTCCTCTGATTTCCTGCGTTTTCTCGGTCCTCCGGTCTTCCGCTCCGTTTGCTGACTCGTGAAAGTGGGATTTTAGGAGTTTATATGGGATTTTGAGGCTCCAGGATGTATCTAGTGCTACTAGGGTAACCGCTTAGAAAAACTTGAAACCAGAAACATACAGTGTTCTCTAGTTCTACTTGGGTAACCGCTTAGGAAAGCTCGAAACCCGAAACATACAGTTTTCTCTAGTTCTACAAGGGTAACCGCTTAGAAAAGCTCGAAACCCAAAACATACAGTTTTCTCTAGTTCTACTAGGGTAACCGCTTAGAAAAGCTCGAAACCCGAAACATACAGTTTTCTCTAATTCTACTAGGGTAACCGCTTAGAAAAGCTCGAAACCCGAAACATACAGTTTTCTCTAGTTCTACTAGGGTAACCGCTTAGAAAAGCTCGAAACCCGATCTTATAAATAATACTCAAATTCTACTAGGGTAACCGCTTAGAAAAGCTCGAAACCCGGAATAAAGGGACAGGAAGGGATGTCTTACCTTTCACGATCAGCGATCAAAGAGCTCGATTCTGTCTTCAGCCTCCCTTTTTATAGCACAGAAATCGCTGCATTTGCTAACGGGATCTTGTTTGTGCAATTTTTCATCAAATGTTTCTGCACATCTAACTGTGCACCAGTTTCTTGTTGTTGTCCTTAAGCCGCGTGTTTACTTCTTAGCTTAGTCTCAAGCTTTGGTTCGCCTGCGTTGTTGTTATTGTGCTGTGGCTTTGTTATTGTTCATATTTTGGCGCGTGTTTAACATTGTTGTTAAAATTGTGTGTGCCTGCATTACATACCGTTGTTTGGTGGCGTGTTCAATTCTTGTAGTTATGTGTTTTTGTTTGTCTTCTAAACAGTTGTTGTTGTTACTGCTCTTGGTTTTGTGTTTGTTTATATTTTATTGCACCGCTGTTGTTGTTGTTGCTGCTTGGCTTGCTATTTTTCAAGCCTGCTACTATTTCTTCTTTATACGCCCGCTGTTGTTGTTGTTGTTAATGTTATGGTTGGTTATAGTTAACTATTGGGGTTATTGTTGTTGTTGTTGTTGTTGTTGTTGTTGTTGTTGTTGTTGTTGGTGTTGTTGTCTAAAGTTGCTGTTGTTGGAAGCAAAATATTGTTGTTGTTGTTGTTGTTGGATTTGTTTTTTTTTTAAAGTTGTTGTTGTTAAAAGTAAACTATTGTAGTTGTTGTTGTTGTTGTTGTAGCGGCTGTTGTTGTTGTTGTTGGACTTTTATGTGGGCTGAAATTTGTCCCAAATTTCAGTTCCTCACAAATGTTTATTTTTGAGGATTGCACCTCCTTAAAAAGTATAATAACAGTATTTTGCTAATAGTCAAATTGAGTCAAAATGCTAAATATATAATAACTTAAAATAAATAAATAGAGCCTTTAATTGTACATAAACAAAAGTGTTATACTTCTTTGAGTTAAATCATAACATAGTGATGTGCTTAAAATTAGTGTGATAGTGCAGGCGGTTATAGGGTATTCTACAGTACATTTTCATTTTGCTCCTTTTTATTTGTCATTTGGCGTGTCATAACTAAAACTCTGTTTACAATTTCTGCAAGTTTTTCGTCTTCAGTGATTCGACTTAGTGCGTCAGCATTTTATTGCATTTCCCTGCTTTAAATTTGATCGTATAATGATATTCTGATAGGAGAATTCACCATCTAGCTAATCTGGACATTGGGTCTTTTAGCTTCATTAGCCATTCAGTGGTTTGTGATCAGTGTAAATTGTGAACTTTTTACCGTAAATTTAAAGTCGGAATTGTTTTACGGCAAAGACAATTGCAAGCAAATCTTCGTGTCTCTGCATCGTTCAATGTTCTACTTGCAAAACATATTGGCTTGTCTTTTCCAATTTTAACTTGAGATAAAACTGCGCCAAGTCCTGCATCACTCGCATCTGTCGTTACTATGAATTCTTCATCAAAGTTTGGATATGCTAATATTGGAGGGTTAATTAGTTTTTCTTTTAATTTTTAAAATGCTTCATCGCAGAATGAGTCACAATTGAATTTGATATCTTTTTTAAGTAGTTTAGTTAGTGGTTTGGCTGTAATGGAAAAATTTTCAATAAATCTTCTATAATATCCAGGGAATCCTAAAAATGATTTTATTCCTTTCACATTCTTTGGAGTCGGATAAGTTTTAACTATTTTAATTTTTCGGGATCTGGTTTTATACCGTTTTCAGAAATTATGTGCCCTAAAAACGTTAATTCTTGTTTGAGAAAATTACACTTGCCAGGTTGTAGCTTAAGGTTGTGTTGACGCAATCGGTCAAATATTTTAATTAATTTGTTGTTATGATCCGATAAGTCATAACTAGACTGCGGATTTTTATGCAGATAAATTGTTTTCTCAATATAAGTTTTCACAATGTCCGGTTAAGCGCTAATCGGAACTTTAACCAGCGGTTAGCAAAAAAGCATTTTCTCAATGTTCGGTTAAGCCTTATTTGTCTGTTTAGGCTAACAGCAAGTTGAAGTTCCGGTTAGCTGCTAATCAGAAGAACAGCTGAGTAGAGTTAACAATTTTCTATTCATTATAAATCCACTAAAACGAATAAAATCAAACTTTAAATCAAAGTTTGAACTTAAAAAGGTAAAGGACATATGCAAATAGACGTGATTATGCTGAAGAGTATGACGACACATGTATTCATTAGAAAATTTTGTTTGTCCAACAGCAGTTCTTTTCTTTTAATATTGGATGAAATAAAACATAAAATTGGAAAAAATACTGAAAAGCTTGTATAGCTGTATTGTATTATTAATCAATTTTAATTAAATTTATTGATTAATTGAACAGTCTATTTTTGAATATTAATTTTTGTTTAAATTTACATTTTTCACGGCACAAAATGACAAAAAAAGTAAAAGTAAAACAGCTGATATGCAGTGTTCGCGTATTCACAATTGAAAAATTCACAATTAATGATCTAACCGAAGGTTACTTAACCGACACTTGGTGAAAACAAAATTATTATTTTAGCTATCGTACGGTTAGCTAACTGCTGGTTAAGAGCTGCGCTAACCGGACATTCTGAAAACGGCCCTAAGTGTTTCAACGGGTCTTACCGTTATATTTCTATATTATATCGAGTCTCCTACAGTTTCTTTTAATATGCAATTTATATGCAAGTTGTATGCAAGTTATATGTAAGTTATATGCAAGTTATATGCAACTTGAAAATGTGATTTCTTATTGTTATCAAGACAATATGAGGTATTTTTATAATATCTTATTATAGTAGTATTATTTTTACATTTAAACGTACTAAACGGTTATCAAGTTAACAGTGCGGTTTTTAAAATTAACCATTTGGTCTATTTTAGTTTAAATGTAGTAAACTGCATATTCAAATTATAAAAGAACTTTCTTACGATAAGAAAACAGACAAATTATTCTACAGCAATGTGTAGAATAGTCAGTGGCGTAACTACCGGGGGAATGGGGGCTATATTTTCCTGGGCCCCACGACTAAGTTTTATAGTCACCCCAAAAATCAAAATGAAAAATAAACCTCCTTCATCGTAGCTATGCCACTGGTAGCAGACAATAAATAAAACATATGCAAAATATATGCAATTTATGCAAGTTGTATGCAACATATGCAAGTTGTATGCAACATATATGCAACATATGCAAGTTGTATGCAACATATGCAAGATATATGCAACGCATGCAACTTGTATGCAACGTATTTGAGATATATGCAATATGCAGAATATATGCAATACGCAAGATATGTAACATATATGCAATTGCATATAATCCGCAGTCTAGTCATAACCGTACACAACGATGTCGTCGATGTAAACAAAACATTCAAATCCCTGTAAACCCATTAGTACGTTGTTCATGAGCCTCTGAAAAGTTACTGGAGCGTTTTTTAAACCAAATGGCATTCTGTTATATTTGTAGTGCCTAAAAGGTGTGCTGAAAGCAGTTTTACATTTGTCAGATTCTTTAACGGGAATCTGATGAAAACCTTTGGCTAAATCCAGGGTGCTGAAATATTTTGCTCTTCCCAACTGATCAAGTATGTCAGTAATATTGGGCAAAGGGTATGCGTCCCGACTGTTAAGTCGCTTAATTTTCGAAAATCGACTACAACTCTCCAACGTTTGTAACCTTCGGAATCTGCCTACTTTGGAACAAGATAAAGTGGCGAGTTCCATGGACTTGAACTTGGGCGAATAATACTATCTTCTAACATTTCATTAACCTGGGCCCTATTGCACCAACTACTTATCACTTATCACTTTTCAACTTGTAAGTGATTAGTTTTTTCTATATCAAAATTTGGATTTCACTCATTTTCACTTTTCAACTTATCTAGTTTTTGAAAAGTGTAAGTGATAAGCGTTGCACCAAAATTTTTAAAAAACTTTTCAAATAAATTTACTTATCAAACAATTGAAAAATATTTTTGTACGTGAAATATATTATGAAAATAACTCTGGAAACAAACTGATTTTTTGGTGAAGAAGAAGAATAAGAAGAAGGTACAAATAATTTAACACAATTCGTTCAAAACTATTTAATTAATACAATTCAGCAAATTTTATTTGGTGGTTTTCAAAATACTAACACCATAGGGGTATTCGCGGCATGTCTTGAGAAAACCACAATCCTTAGAAATAGCAATCAATCAGGACCTTTTGTGGTTCCATAAAGGCATGTTTCTTTGAGTTGTCACCTTCAGAAAATTTCAATCGTCAGAACATAATCCTTTCATAGCCCAATATAGCCCTTGTTTAGCATTAGCTTGGAAAGAAATCCAAAATCTTTTAGACCTATCAGTCTTCTTCATACGGAAAACCTCACAATTGGGCCGATAAGTGTTTTGCATCGTGTGGATGTGGTATTTTATATCAGAGAATGGAAAAAAAACGTACCTTAAACGTACCGAATAAAAATCGCGCGCACTTAAACATTTTTCTCTCTCTATTCCGCATTTGGCTCTTCGACTCAAACACAAGCACAATCGCTACCACGCATAAGAAAGAGAGCGGAATAAAATGTTAGGGATTGTGCTGTTTGATCAAAAACATTATTTGTTTTGTTGTGCTTTTTGATCATGATCAAAAAACCGAACCTATGTGGCGAATGTTAGACCCCTTTTCCACACGGCAATTTTTCTTGCTGGCAAGTCGAGTTTGTAGGCATCGGAACGTGACGAGAGGGGACGAGTACAGACTTGCTCGTACCGGCAATTTTTCTTTTGTGCTGCTCTTGCTTTGAAGTTTCGCTTTAGTTTAATTCAGAATTGCTCAAGAAAACTTGCTGAGTCGAAACGCAAATGGCAAGTTCAAAAGAGAATTGAAAACTTGCTGGCAATAAAACTTGCCGTGGGGAAAAGGGGACTTAGCGAATGTCAGTGCTGCTGAGCAACAGCAGAACAATTTGTTGGCACATGCAAACATTTTTTTTAAAGACGCCGCATTTATTTACGCATTCTTTTAATGTCTTTGATTTCGTTATTGTTGCTTATTTAAATTCTAAGATAAAGCGCAAAATATATTTAAGTTACATTGCAGCTGCCACTCCCACTCGTCCAATAACGCTAAATTTTACATATTTTTTGGAAATCACATGTTAGGTGTTTTCCTTTGATTTCGTTGTTTTAGCTTTTTTTATATCTAAGATATAGTGCAAAATGTGTTTAAAGTGTATGTAGAATTTTAAATGTGGATGTTGCGGATTAAAAGTAAAACAAAGTCTTTAAGATTATTCTAATTCTATAATTTATTTACAACGCGCGACGTCTATCAACTACCGATGTTCGAATTCTACTAAATGTTACTTAAGGCAGCAGGGACCATATTCCCTGCCCCCACAAAACCTTTATAATATAACGGATGGCCACGTACCACCAAGCGGCCGCACACATACAAATCATCACGAGTACAATTTTGTTTATTTCCATATTGTAATAATAATAATTCGCGCAAACATTTGCGCTGCGCTTTATAGCTGACCGCCTCGTCATCAGCGCTAATGACGCGACGGCTTAGACAGCTTAATGTCCGCGTATGTGTATGTGTGTGTGTGCGACGAGCTGACTCAGCCACAACCAAGACTATGTATTGAGTGATTGCTTGCCTGTTAGCTGGGTAGCTAAACCAGCGCGCAGGCAAACCAACGCTTGTTGTTGTATATACAAACTTATGAGTCAGTGCTAGTGTTTAAGTTAGGGGTGTAGTGGCACAGCACAACAAGCTTACGGTATAATTGAAATTCGGCACAATTTAAAGAATTGCAATTGATAAACTTATTTTCGTTTTGTTTATTTTCTTTCATTCATAACGGCACTGGGTCAAACGATTTATATTACATAGCGACTGACGCAAACAATGCTACTGCATTGACTTTGCAAGCTCAGCATAATTATTAGCTGCGTTTTTTCCAACATCCAAATCCGATTTCCATACAAAGAAAATCTTGCGTAGGAATCAGATTACGTTTAATTGTATCACGGCCAGGTGGCGCAAAATCGCATAAGTGAACGTAAACCGAACAAAAAAAAACAAAAGACGTAAACAAATGTAAGCAATTGACAGCTGGCTGAAAAATATGAAGACAACTAGAAAGTAAGTAAAAATCTTTAAATTTGTTTAAATAATATTAATATTAAATAAACAAATGTTTCTTTATTTAGGTGGCCATAAACACTCGTAATCTGGTTACGGTCGACTTCATCAGTTCTCGCTGGAGCATATGCAACACGTACGCCTCTAATTTGTGTCACCAAGCGCGATTAGGTCTTACTCGGAATGGTCAATCCATCGGAGACATGGTCTTCCTCCTCATCGTCGAATTTGGCTTCACCTCAAACACCTTATTCGCTGAAGCTTCTTCATCCATACGATAGACCCTCAGCTTAGTCGCTGAGTTGCTTATGCTTAACTAAGTCTATGTTGTTGTTAAGCTCATACAGCTCGTGGTTCATTGGAATTCGATAGTCGTCGCAAACTCGAGCAGGCTCAAAGATTTTGCGAATAACTTTCCTCTTGAACAACCCAAGAGTAGCTGCATCTGTTTGCGATAGCACATGTGTCTCAGCGCCATAGATAAGCACAGGTATGATGAGCATCTTGTACACTGTAGTTTTGTCTAATAAATCAATAAAACAATAAAACAAACTCATTTATATATACACCTATAGGCAACGAATCTGGCAAGATGCAAAAAAGACGAGCAGATTTTTTTCACCAAGCCATGAAGAAGAAGGCACAATGGCTCACGTTCCGAAGGAATCAGCGACGAATTCAAAATGTGTTTTACTATTTTTATGCAACGTTTAAAGAATGGTACTAAATTAAAATAACATTTATTTAAAAAAACAAACAGGAGGTGAGTTGTCTAAGTTGATAAACTAAACTAAAACACTTAAACTAAGCTTAAAAATAATAAATCAAAACTAAAGATTTACTGCCGCTGCTGTTATTGTTGGTGGTGTTGCTTAGCTTAGCTAACGTTGCTGGTATTGTTTTTGGCTACTTGGCCATTTGTCGGGGCTGTTCCTGCCGAAGTTAGGGTTGCAGTACTTCTACTGTTGTTTTTGTTGCTGTCGCAAGTTTTTTCCGTTGCTGGTATTGGTTTTGTGTTTCACTATTTGGCATTTATCGTGGCTGTTTCTGACGAAGTTTGGTTTGTAGACTTCTGTTGTTGTTGATGAAGATCGTACCTGAAAAAGACATTAAAAGTAAAACTTCTGCTAAAAAAACTAATCGTTGTTAGCATCAAATAAATAAAATTTTGTTGTATAATTTTAACCTAAAAATATATGCGTAATTTTTCAAGATGATATCTTATTTTTTATTGAACTTTTAGGCATTTAAAAACATTAAAAACAAATTTTTTTGAAGGTGTCACGGCCACTTATATAGCAATTTGTCGTGGCTCTTTCTTTCGAAATTTGAATGCTTGCAGTACTTTTGTTTTTGTTGCAAGCTTGGCTCTCGTTGCTGGTGTTTTTGGCTATTTTTCCATTTGTCCTGGCCACTCGGCCATTTGTCCTGGCCACTGTGCCATTTGTCCTGGCTATTTTTGTCAACGTCTGTTCTGTTGCTACTGTTGTTGGTTGTTATTGTTGTGACTGTCGCTCGGGGTTGAGAAATTATTCGTGGGTTCTGGATTCAGGTCATAACTGCATCATGACCATAAAAGCAGATGTAATTGAAAATGCAAAATATAAAATATGGTGCCATTAAAAGTAAGACCTCAGTTATAAAATTAATTACTGCTAGTAATATATAAATACCTTTGCTTCTGCTGCTTGTGCGAATTGCAGCACTTATTTTTTTTTTGTTTTGATAATTTGTTGAATTTTTCCTTTGTTTATAAATAATTTATGACAATGTTGTTGACATATCTTACGTTGTTTTCCAATGCCATCTAGCTGTGATAAGCTTACAGAGTTGCAAACCAAATCTAAATCGGATTTGGATGTTGGAAAAAACGCAGCTATTATTAGAACTAGTGTGAATGAAAGAAATGAAAAGAACTCTTTAACAAAAAGATGTTGCACAATAGATCAATCTATTGGTTAACTAATGTTTTATTACTTACATTGGAAAACATGGGAGGAGTTTTGGAAGCAGCAGCAAAATAAAATACTGGTACTTTTGATTTATATAGCAGAGAATAATTTAAATAAAGTTAGTTAATTTTTGGTTAAACAAAAATAAACTTTTTTTATTTTCAAAGTACGGCGTAAAGCCATTTTTAGATTTTACCATATAGATCGGCACCTTAGGGACATAAATATTGATTCATTCAAAACACCTCTTCATGGCGATCCTGCGACCTGCGATCCTGTGACCTGCGATCCTGCGACCTGCTATCCTGCCACCTTCAACTCCTGCAACTACAATCCAACGCTAATCTTGCAAAGTTCCTGTCTCACAATCCTTCATTCAGACCAAATTTAAAACGTAGTGAGCAAAGAGCAAGTCATACAAAAATTACAGGCAGCATTAAAAGAAAAAAGCAAATTTTAATCATATTGAAAATTAAATAAGACAAATCAATAAAGAAATAAAATGAAATTCCAGTACAAGGAGGAACATCCTCAAGGAGAAGAGACGCGCTGAAGGCGATAAAATTCGCAGAAAATATCCAGATCGAGTGCCTGTTATTGTAGAGAAGGCACCAAAAGCACGCATCGGTGACTTGGACAAAAAGAAATATCTCGTGCCATCAGATTTAACTGTTGGTCAATTTTATTTCTTGATTCGCAAGCGCATTCACTTGCGTCCCGAAGACGCTCTCTTTTTCTTCGTTAACAATGTAATTCCACCAACTTCTGCTACACTGGGTTCACTTTACCAGGAACATCATGAGGAAGACTATTTCCTGTACATTGCCTACTCGGATGAGAATGTTTATGGCAAGAACTAAGCATTTAATTTATAACTGAACTAACGAAAAACAAAAATTGCGTGGGCGAATTTAAGAAAACCATAAAATATAATAATTGAGCTGTTTAAAAGGAAGCGAGCGTAGCAAAATGCAGCAAAAAAAAAAAATTAAAAGTGCACTGCATACAAATGCAAAAAAAAAAATATAAAATATTTGACAAAAACCAATTCGTATCTTGTATTCTACTTTAGAAATAAATATTAGTTCTAGTTATTTTGATCGTAACTAAATATAAATATTATAGTTTCATATACATACAACTTTGCTAATTTTAGTTTACTTTATGATTTGTCCTTTTTGTAGTGAATTGATTTGATGAGTTAAATTGATTTGAACAATTTCAGAATTATTGATAAATTGCTGTTGTTTGAATAGATAACTGGAAAAAATCAAACAAATTTTTGTCGTTCTATTTTTTTTCTTCTCACAGAAACTTACTAAAATTGTATTAAATTAATTTATAAAAATGAGTTATATACATGTGCATAAATTATAATGACCATTTTAAAATATTAAAAATAAACCAATAATCGAAAAGGAATTGTTAGCCATACACTGGGGCATAAATTTCTTCAAACCATATCTTTTTGGTAGAAAGTTTATAGTGGTCACTGACCATAGACCTTTGGTATCGTTATTTTCTCACAGAAACCCATCGTCAAAAATGACAAGAATTCGAGTAGACCTGTCAGATTATGATTTCGAAATTGTATACAAACAAGGTAAAATAAACACAAACGCTGATGCATTGTCTAGAATAAAATATGATAGCGAAATTTTAAAAAATATGATTCCTACAAGTAGAGAGAAAGAGATTTTAGCAATAACAAGGAGCAAAGCGAAACAGAAAATAAATAATAATGTGAGTGATGTAAGAAAAAACGATAATGCGAGTATAATGAAGAATATGGGTACCCACCAAGAGCGCATTGAAGGCAATGACTTATCTCATAAGGGGACTGATCACCTCCACATTTGGGAATGTACATCTTTCAATGACGTTAGGTATTTAAAGAAATTGAAATTTATATTGAAAAATAATTGTAAACTCGCCATAAAATTGAACAAAGATATTGTGCACATAACATGTAGTGATGACCCTTCGCGCCTAGGTACGATGTTGGAGAAACTACATTGTTATTTAAATAAATCACAGATAAAGGAAATAGCCCTTTGTGATCAAGATTATATATTTAAGAATATCGATATGAATGCATTCAAGAAAGAATATAATGAATTAACAATTAATAAATCCTCGCCAATTAAGATAATAATACACAGAGCTCCACGAAATATAAATAGTACTCTTCAACAATACAAATTGATAGATGAATATCATAATACTCGAACAGGCGGACATTTAGGAATCAGGAAAACTATTTTGAAATTAAAACAACGCTACATATGGAAGATCATGAGAAAAATGGTGAAAGAATATATAAATAACTGCGAAAAGTGTCACAGAAATAAAATACATAGACATATCAAAGAGAGTTTAACAATAACGAATACACCAACAACAAGTTTCGAAACTGTATCTATAGACACAGTAGGTCCATTAAAAATGTCGAATGGAAATCGATATATTTTAACTATCCAATGCGAACTTACCAAATTCACCATAGCACATCCTATCGCAACAAAAGAAGCTTAGACAATTGCAACCACGCTTGTTGAACAGTTCATACTTAAATACGGATGTTTTAAGACCCTTAAATCTGATTGCGGTACAGAATTTAAAAATGAATTGATGGCAAACATATGTAAATTGCTAGACACGCGAAAAATTTTTTCGACTCCATACCACCATCAGACTATTGGAGCTCTAGAAAGAAATCATAGGGTTCTGAACGAATATTTATTATCTTTTGCAGATGACCAAGAATGGGATAAATGGGTCCCTTATTACACATTTGCGTATAATACTACGCCTCACGTAGATACATCATATTCACCGTATGAACTAATATTTGGTAAACTACCATCACTTCCGAGTGATATTACAAATGAACATGACAAAATTTATAATTTAGAAGATTACACTAATGAATTAAAACTTAGGTTAAAAACATCTATCAATAGGGCTAGAGATATGATTAAAACAGTTAAACATAAAAGAAAAATAGAGTAAGATAGAAATAAGAATGAAGCAAAATTAGAAATAGGTGATTTGGTTTTCGTAGGTTTAGAAAATAAAAGGAAATTACAGAGTCCCTATCACGGACCATATAAGATAATTGATAGATTAGGTGTAAAGAAGTAGAAATAAATGGTAAACATAAATTATTGCACAACAATATTTTAAAGAAATACATAAATAGCACTTTATAAATTACAATAAATCTAATGTTCACTAGTAGAAATTAACAGCATATATAAATTGTTGCAAGACAACACGCCCCTACATATATGGTGTATATATCAAAAATGGACACAAACAAAAAAAAATAATATATAAAAATCATCTGAAAAACATAATTATAAGCAAAGATTATAATAGTTAAACATTAAGAATTTAAAAACACTTTTGTAAGTCAAACAAAAAAAAAATAAAAACAAAAAAAAATATTTTAACTATGGTATATTATATGAGTAAATAACTCTTATAAACATATTGCTAAATTAAACAAGTAACAAAAAAAAATTTGTTTATGAAAACTCTAATATGTAAGCTGCTCCTAAACTTCTCCAATCTTTAAAAATTATTTCAAGTAATAATTTTTCGCTTAAGGGTAAGGGTGTAGTGGCACAGCACAACAAGCTTACGGTAAAATTGAAATTCGGCACAATTTAAAGAATTGCAATTGATAAACTTATTTTCGTTTTGTTTATTTTCTTTCATTCATAACGGCACTGGGTCAAACGATTTGTATTACATAGAGACTGACGCAAACAATGCTACTGCATTGACTTTGCAAGCTCAGCATAATTATTATTAGAACTAGTGTGAATGAAAGAAATGAAAAGAACTCTTTAACAAAAAGATGTTGCACAATAGATCAATCTATTGGTTAACTAAAGTTTTATTACTTACATTGGAAAACATGGGAGGAGTTTTGGAAGCAGCAGCAAAATAAAATACTGGTACTTTTGATTTATATAGCAGAGAATAATTTAAATAAAGTTAGTTAATTTTTGGTTAAACAAAAAGAAACTCTTTTTTTATTTTCAAAGTACGGCGTAAAGCCATTTTTAGATTTTGCCATATAGATCGGCACCTTAGGGACATAAATATTGATTCATTCAAAACACCTCTTCAGGGGTGTCAGGTTGCCGCTACAATGTTTGCAACGGCACTCTGACTGCTGAGGATAGGAATGTGCTTGATTTGTTTTTCTGTACAATCAAGTCACACTATACCCAGCGCCCAAGACATAAAATCAAAGTGGCTCGAAATTGCTAGCAAATATAAATATTTAGATTATATTTTAAGTACGCGACAAAGTGTCGCCAGCTGGCTAGAAGAGCCGAAACACGAAACTATGCTCGTAGGGGGTGACGGAACAAAGTGTACCGCCACATGTACTACAGCTGCCACGTCCACTTGTCCAAAATTTCTGAAATACTTTTTATAACTGACCTATAACCTTAGCATCGAAATCTACTAAAAAAATTCACAAAATAGTTTTCAATGGTGGCATGTGCCAACAGATTGTTTTACAAATTGTTAGGTTCGGTTTTTGATCATGATCAAAAAGCACAACAAAGCAAATAATGTTTTTTGATCAAATAGCACAATCCCTAACATTTAATCCGCTCTCTTGGTTCTGCGTGGTAGTGATTGTGCTTGTGTTTAAGTAGAAGAGCGGTATTCGAATAAAACCGAATAAAGATTGTGCTCTCTCGAACCGAACAAAAAGGAACCGTTCGTTAAGGTTTTTTTCCATTCCCTGTTTTATATTCATTGTTTTAAATGACTGACTGCGGTCCCACATTGCAAAAATGAATTGGTGTTGCAAAAGTTAATCCACTGGATAATACTTTTATTTAAAGAATGTTTTTTATTAGTTGCAGTTTTTATAAGCACTATGTTGGATTATCATGGTTATTTTTGAGTGGTGATATAACGAAATCTTTTAACCGTCCTTTTAACACTTTCTGATCAGTTAATTTTCTACGTGAGGGCTCCGAACGAGTAGGATGGTTTATGAAGGTTCAACGCATCTGAAAACTTCCCCATTGCTTGAAGGTATACGTTGTATATATACGTGGTATATGTTGTTTAATTGTTGCAGTTAATGTGCCTTTCAGTTCATACCTGTTCAATACAAGGTAGGTTATTGTTACTTGTAATTGTTAATTGTAAAGTAAATGCTCACAACCCCGCTTTCTAAATCAAAAACACTGTCAACATTTGTTTTTGGATTGAACTGATAAGTTTTTCTTTGAATAACCTCATCTTCAAAAATACGTTCTAATTGAGATATTTTGGATTGTTGACACTCTGTGTAGCTAGTATTAATAATGATGAATAATGTCACTTTTTAAGGTCGTTTTTTGATAGAAACACTTTTTTACACACATGCAATAACAATAGAGTTCAGTTACTACAGCTTTTTCGCACATTCTCAGCATTAATATATTTGAAGCGACAATCCAGATCTCATTGAGATATTTCAATGTCATGAATTCCAGTGGCTCCAAACAAATTAATGTGATAAAAATTTACCCACCACAGAATGGATTGGGCTCAGGGACAACACAGGACATAACAACTAACCATGCATACACAAACACAGATCTAATTACACAATAGCTTTCAATCTACTTTTGAGTTGACCTTTTGACAAACTAACATCAAAAAATGTACAGTTGTTAACAGAGGTACTCATGCGGTTCAAGGGAGCAGTAGCCATGTAATTTGTTCTACTAAATAGTAGATAAATTAAGTTGTTAGCATTTCTACTACTTCTACGGTTAGAGTTAAAGTTTATAAGCGAAAGTAATTCCGGACAATCGAATACACCGGTTATGAGTTGGTGTAAATAGACGATATCCGCAGACTTCCTTCGTTCACTTAAAGATTGCATTTTTAAAAGTTTTAAACGATCCGCGTAAGGAGGAAGGTTCAAAAAATCAAACCGAATAAAACGTTTTTGGATTCTCTCTATACGTTCAACATGCACACTATAACTTGGGGACCAAACTTGACTTGTGTACTGAGTGAGGGCGCACTATTGCATAATACAACGATGTAGTTGTAAACATGCTATTGAATTCTTTGGCCCAGCGTTTTATAAATCCAAGCATTGAAGATGCTTTTTTACAAATGTAATCGATATGATTGTTGAACGATAGCTTAGAATCCATGCATATACCAAGGTCTTTGACGGCCTCAACACGACTTAAAGCAGTATCTTTAATATTGTAGTCAAAAATTAAATTATTCCTCTTGCGCGAAAAGGTCATAGTTTGGCATTTAACAGGATTTAGAAACATATTATTTTTAAAGCACCAAACTTCAAAAGATTTCAGGTCAGCCTGGAGTAGGTTGGAGTCGTCTTTAGTATTTATTGTTCTGTATATTTTCATATCATCTGCATAAATTAACAAATGAGAGTGTTTAATAATGTGGGTAACATCATTAATGGCTAAAATAAACAGAAGTGGACCTAAGTGACTGCCTTGAGGAACACCTGATTCCGCAACAAATTCAGGAGACAGAACTCCTCGGAATCGTATTTGATAAGTTCGTTCTGTCAAATACGATTTAATCCAGCTGACAAAATATTGTGGAAATCCCAATAACTTGAGTTTAAATAAAATTAAATTATGTGGTAATTTATCAAACGCTTTACTAAAGTCAGTGTAAATGCAGTCGACCTGGTTACCTGATTCAATTGTATTAAGGCAGAAAGATGTAAAATCGAGAAGGTTGGACACAGTGGATCTGCCATTAACAAAACCATGCTGACGAGTTGTTATGACTTCTCCACAATGAATTTTAACACGATCGTACACAATTCGCTCAAAAAGTTTGGGAATCGACGAAAATTTAGCGATGGGCCTATAATTGATAACGTCATTCCTGCAACCTTTTTTATATATAGGACTTATAAATGATTTTTTCCAAAAAACTGGAAAATAACTTTCTGTAATTGATTTGTTAAATAATAAAGAAAGTGGTTGACATAAAACGGAACCGCATTGAGTTAGCAATGCGGCAGGAATTCCATCGGCAGGGATTCCATCGAGTGTCCCAATATACTTTAAAATATCCTCAGAGGTGAAGGATATATATTCCAAAGAGACCCTGGGTGAAGAGTTCATATAGTCAAAATACAAATTCATCAGGATTAAAAGAATCTGAACAAAAAGATTCCTTTTTTGAAAAGTAAATTTTTTCTTAGCAAATATAATGAAAACTTATAAAAATTTTATTTGATAAGTTTTCAATAATTTTTTGGTGCAACAAAAATTTTTCATTTTTATACAATTTTGACAAATTTTCACTTTTCATAATAAAACTTATCACTTTTCACTTATCCAATTTCGGAAAGCAAAAATTTTTAAATTGAGCACTTTTCACTTTTCATAACTCAAAAAAAAATTATCAAAATTTTGTTTCGTGCAACACAAAATTATCAAATATTACGATAAGTTGCAAAGTGAAAAGTGAAAAGTTGTTGGTGCAATAGGGCCCTGCTTATGAATTTCCTGTCTTTAACTTTCAGGTAGTCTATATGGTCTAACAAATAATGGAGGTTTTTTTGCTTCAGTTATAATTTCATGTTCTGAAGTTTCTGTATAAGTGAGGTGGTCTCCTTCAAATAAAATAAATCGTTATAATTTCTACAAATTTCTAAAATTGATTTATTTTCTTCTTTATTACAATGTGTTAGTTCAATGTTTGTTTCTATCTTTTTTTATCTATGAAAATTGTGACTCAGTGTTATCATCTGGTCATTATATGGAATTGTCATCACATATTTGCAACTTGTGGCAACACTGCTTTCACTCATTATATATTTTGTTCAATTTATACTTTGTCTGACATTTGCTCTTTCTTCATGTATTCATTCTCTCTTTTCATTTATGTTCATTCCAATATGTACTTTATTTTATTCTTTGCTGAAATAACTGAGTTAGTTGTTAATTTGAATTCGAGCAATAAAGTCATCTTGACATCTGTCTAGTAGCGACAGATATCAGAACTGGGATAATGGAGCTGAATCATTTTACTGTTGCTCAATTAAAACAAATATCAGAAAAGCTTGGGCTTAGGACAAGTGGCTCCAAAGCGGAATTAATGAATAGAATCCAGGAAGTCGAAGCAGAGATTGTTAAGCCAATTTTGGATTCGCTGGTATCATTGGGTGCACGTGGACAAGAACAAGGTGATGACCGAGATCTGCAGCAGAATGGGGAACCAACGAGGAATGACGCAGGAGTAAGGACGCAGCTCGAGTTGCAGGTTAGTGCACTATGTGAAGCAGTGGGAATGCTAACTGCACAGTTGCAGACTCTACGTCCAATGGGTCCGCACGTTCCAGATCCATGTACAGCCTGCAGCCTTCACAACGCATCAGTGGATGCGACACATATCTCATCACAGCCCGCAGTCACGCAGGCGCAGTTGCAAGCTCGCCACAAGCATCATTTATTGTTCAACCGACGACGCATGCGTCACCAACTTCGTATTCGTTGTCAGCGCAACGGAATTTTCCACTTGTTTTGCAGTCGTATGCATGTGCGCTGCCAATTTCGCAGCCGCCACTGTCGTCGTATGCTATGTCACAATCGTTGTCATCAAACACTGCTCAGCATGCAGCGCAGCATCAAAATACTGTTCCATATATGAGTCAGAATATGCCGTCTACGCAGCCAACAATGCAAGCAATGGATGACAGATATACAAATTCAGCTAGAGGTAAATACATACACACACCAAGTGAAGCAGCAGCAATTCTGCCTGAATTCAACCCTATTGACAGCACATATTCATCAATGCAGTTCGTTGAGAGAGTTGAGCAATTGAGAACATTGTATCATTAGGAGGATAACTTATTTTACCTGGAAGAATTTTTGAAAATAATCCAACAAGAGGGGCTGACGTTAAGATTATCGAAGTGTACGTTTTTAAGGAGTAATGTTACATTCTTAGGGCATCAGGTGGACATAAATGGTATACGACCAGGGGTTTTTAAAACAGAAGCGATAGAGAAGTATCCGAGACCACATAATCAGCTAGAGATCAGACGTTTCTTGGGGTAAACTGGGTTCTTCCGCAAGTTTGTTCCCGGATATGCATTAATAGCTTAGCCACTCACTCAGTTGACGAAGAAGAATGCAGAGTTTTCTTGGGACTCCGAATGCGAAGAAGAGTACCTGCAGTTGGTCAAAATTATTACTAATCTAATCAAAATTATGTCACTAATTACTTACCAGTCCTGACAATTTATGAGGTGACGAAGGATCATGAACTGCACACTGACGCATCAAGTGTGGGTGTTGCTGCAATCCTGTTGCAAAGAGAGGCAACTGATCTGAAACCGATTGCATACTATAGTCGAGCATGTACGGCACAAGAGAAAAATTATCATGCATACGAGCTGGAAGTGCTTGCTGTTGTTGAAGCATGCGAACGTTTTAAAATGTTCTTGATGGGCAAAAGTTTTACAATCGTTACTGACCGTAAAGCGATGACTACTGCAAAGGTGTCAAAACCAATGGTACCAAGGGTAGCGCGTTGGCTTCTCAGATTGTTGGAATATGACTACACCATAGTTCATCGAGCTGGGTTATAGATGGGTCACGTCGACGCTATGAGTCGCGCTCCGGTCGAAGGGGCAAAGAAAATCGAAGATGTTAGTGCGAAGATAATGGCGTTATCAGTTGACTGGATAGGTTCCATGCAACTACAGGACAATCAGATAAAAGAAATCGTTAACAATTTGTTAAGCAGCGACAACACTGGACAACGAACCGAAATAAATTCTGAGTATTGCTTGAAGAACAATCGATTGTTTCGAAAAGGTGAAAACGATCGTCAACTATTAGTAATTCCGAAAGGTATGCGATGGCGTATACTTAAGCTCTGCCATGATGATGTAGGTCATCCTGGGGTAGATGGAACTATCAAGAGAGTGCTGCTCAATTTTTGGTTTCCACGTTTAAGGAATTTTGTAAAGGGTTTTATTAAATCCTGCATTGAGTGTTGTTATAATCGAGAGCCGAAGCGTAAGGAGTGTGAGCTCTATGGAATGGACATCCCACAGTTTCCATTTCAAACGCTGCATGCGGATCATCTGGGGCCATTTGTTAAAAGTCGATGTGGCTACGAATACGTCATTGTCATTGTAGATGCGCTCACAAGGTATACCGTTGTGGTACCTACTCGATCAACGAAAACTAAACCAGTAGTTGATGCATTGAACCAGTTAACTCTTAGTTTTGGGTTACCTCAAAGATTAGTGACAGATCGCGGGACAGCATTCACGTCAGCAGCATTTAGTACTTACTGCGAATCTAATAGCATTCAGCATATAAAGGTCGCAGTGCAAACACCTCGTTCAAATGGGTTAGCAGAGCGAGTAAACCAAGCTGTTTTAGCGTTTTTGAGAACATCGTCTAACGATTCAAAAGATTGGGATACACATATTCGTATGTTGCAGTGATCATTGAATACTAAAGTAAATGCAACAACAAAGTTTCCACCAATCGACCTGATCTACGACTTCCCACTTCGCGACTTGAGTGGAAATAAGATGTTAGCAGCGCTCCAATGTGATGACGAGCAACTTTATATGAATGGGCGGCAAAAGGAGCTATTCGAAACATCGAAGCAGCAAGGCTCAAATAGAAGACCAAGTTCGATTCCCGTTACAGTAAACCAGTGCCATATGAAGAGGGGTCACTTGTTCTTTTAGAAGCACCACCCATAAGTACAGGCATGTCCAAAAAACTACAACCCAAGTTCAAAGGCCCATATGTCGTGAAAAAGGCGCTAAGATTCGATCGATATGTTATCGAAGATGTTGAAGGTGCACAACGTTTGATAAGATGAAACCATGGTGTGCTTTGTTCCCCCAAGTAGACGACGATGATGGTGTTGAAGATGTTCCAGATTCAAGATAACTCGGTACTAGTTTCTGTCAGGAGAGGCCGAGCTGTCATCACATATTTGCAACTTGTGGCAACACTGCTTTCACTCATTATATATTTTGTTCAATTTATACTTTGTCTGACATTTGCTCTTTCTTCATGTATTCATTCTCTCTTTTCATTTATGTTCATTCCAATATGTACTTTATTTTCTTCTTTGCTGAGATAACTGAGTTAGTTGTTAATTTGAATTCGAGCAATAAAGTCATCTTGACATCTGTCTAGTAGCGACAGATATCAGAACTGGGATAATGGAGCTGAATCATTTTACTGTTGCTCAATTAAAACAAATATCAGAAAAGCTTGGGCTTAGGACAAGTGGCTCCAAAGCGGAATTAATGAATAGAATCCAGGAAGTCGAAGCAGAGATTGTTAAGCCAATTTTGGATTCGCTGGTATCATTGGGTGCACGTGGACAAGAACAAGGTGATGACCGAGATCTGCAGCAGAATGGGGAACCAACGAGGAATGACGCAGGAGTAAGGACGCAGCTCGAGTTGCAGGTTAGTGCACTATGTGCAGCAGTGGGAATGCTAACTGCACAGTTGCAGACTCTACGTCCAATGGGTCCGCACGTTCCAGATCCATGTACAGCCTGCAGCCTTCACAACGCATCAGTGGATGCGACACATATCTCATCACAGCCCGCAGTCACGCAGGCGCCAGTAGCAAGCTCGCCACAAGCATCATTTATTGTTCAACCGACGACGCATGCGTCACCAACTTCGTATTCGTTGTCAGCGCAACGGAATTTTCCACTTGTTTTGCAGTCGTATGCATGTGCGCTGCCAATTTCGCAGCCGCCACTGTCGTCGTATGCTATGTCACAATCGTTGTCATCAAACACTGCTCAGCATGCAGCGCAGCATCAAAATACTGTTCCATATATGAGTCAGAATATGCCGTCTACGCAGCCAACAATGCAAGCAATGGATGACAGATATACAAATTCAGCTAGAGGTAAATACATACACACACCAAGTGAAGCAGCAGCAATTCTGCCTGAATTCAACCCTATTGACAGCACATATTCATCAATGCAGTTCGTTGAGAGAGTTGAGCAATTGAGAACATTGTATCATTAGGAGGATAACTTATTTTACCTGGAAGAATTTTTGAAAATAATCCAACAAGAGGGGCTGACGTTAAGATTATCGAAGTGTACGTTTTTAAGGAGTAATGTTACATTCTTAG
This sequence comes from Tetanocera ferruginea, assembly GCA_958299015.1. Classification (NCBI taxonomy): domain Eukaryota; kingdom Metazoa; phylum Arthropoda; class Insecta; order Diptera; family Sciomyzidae; genus Tetanocera; species Tetanocera ferruginea. Next base: position 76,164,879 of record OY282640.1, on the reverse strand, counting down.
GGCATCAGGTGGACATAAATGGTATACGACCAGGGGTTTTTAAAACAGAAGCGATAGAGAAGTATCCGAGACCACATAATCAGCTAGAGATCAGACGTTTCTTGGGGTAAACTGGGTTCTTCCGCAAGTTTGTTCCCGGATATGCATTAATAGCTTAGCCACTCACTCAGTTGACGAAGAAGAATGCAGAGTTTTCTTGGGACTCCGAATGCGAAGAAGAGTACCTGCAGTTGGTCAAAATTATTACTAATCTAATCAAAATTATGTCACTAATTACTTACCAGTCCTGACAATTTATGAGGTGACGAAGGATCATGAACTGCACACTGACGCATCAAGTGTGGGTGTTGCTGCAATCCTGTTGCAAAGAGAGGCAACTGATCTGAAACCGATTGCATACTATAGTCGAGCATGTACGGCACAAGAGAAAAATTATCATGCATACGAGCTGGAAGTGCTTGCTGTTGTTGAAGCATGCGAACGTTTTAAAATGTTCTTGATGGGCAAAAGTTTTACAATCGTTACTGACCGTAAAGCGATGACTACTGCAAAGGTGTCAAAACCAATGGTACCAAGGGTAGCGCGTTGGCTTCTCAGATTGTTGGAATATGACTACACCATAGTTCATCGAGCTGGGTTATAGATGGGTCACGTCGACGCTATGAGTCGCGCTCCGGTCGAAGGGGCAAAGAAAATCGAAGATGTTAGTGCGAAGATAATGGCGTTATCAGTTGACTGGATAGGTTCCATGCAACTACAGGACAATCAGATAAAAGAAATCGTTAACAATTTGTTAAGCAGCGACAACACTGGACAACGAACCGAAATAAATTCTGAGTATTGCTTGAAGAACAATCGATTGTTTCGAAAAGGTGAAAACGATCGTCAACTATTAGTAATTCCGAAAGGTATGCGATGGCGTATACTTAAGCTCTGCCATGATGATGTAGGTCATCCTGGGGTAGATGGAACTATCAAGAGAGTGCTGCTCAATTTTTGGTTTCCACGTTTAAGGAATTTTGTAAAGGGTTTTATTAAATCCTGCATTGAGTGTTGTTATAATCGAGAGCCGAAGCGTAAGGAGTGTGAGCTCTATGGAATGGACATCCCACAGTTTCCATTTCAAACGCTGCATGCGGATCATCTGGGGCCATTTGTTAAAAGTCGATGTGGCTACGAATACGTCATTGTCATTGTAGATGCGCTCACAAGGTATACCGTTGTGGTACCTACTCGATCAACGAAAACTAAACCAGTAGTTGATGCATTGAACCAGTTAACTCTTAGTTTTGGGTTACCTCAAAGATTAGTGACAGATCGCGGGACAGCATTCACGTCAGCAGCATTTAGTACTTACTGCGAATCTAATAGCATTCAGCATATAAAGGTCGCAGTGCAAACACCTCGTTCAAATGGGTTAGCAGAGCGAGTAAACCAAGCTGTTTTAGCGTTTTTGAGAACATCGTCTAACGATTCAAAAGATTGGGATACACATATTCGTATGTTGCAGTGATCATTGAATACTAAAGTAAATGCAACAACAAAGTTTCCACCAATCGACCTGATCTACGACTTCCCACTTCGCGACTTGAGTGGAAATAAGATGTTAGCAGCGCTCCAATGTGATGACGAGCAACTTTATATGAATGGGCGGCAAAAGGAGCTATTCGAAACATCGAAGCAGCAAGGCTCAAATAGAAGACCAAGTTCGATTCCCGTTACAGTAAACCAGTGCCATATGAAGAGGGGTCACTTGTTCTTTTAGAAGCACCACCCATAAGTACAGGCATGTCCAAAAAACTACAACCCAAGTTCAAAGGCCCATATGTCGTGAAAAAGGCGCTAAGATTCGATCGATATGTTATCGAAGATGTTGAAGGTGCACAACGTTTGATAAGATGAAACCATGGTGTGCTTTGTTCCCCCAAGTAGACGACGATGATGGTGTTGAAGATGTTCCAGATTCAAGATAACTCGGTACTAGTTTCTGTCAGGAGAGGCCGAGCTGTCATCACATATTTGCAACTTGTGGCAACACTGCTTTCACTCATTATATATTTTGTTCAATTTATACTTTGTCTGACATTTGCTCTTTCTTCATGTATTCATTCTTTCTTTTCATTTATGTTCATTCCAATATGTACTTTATTTTATTCTTTGCTGAAATAACTGAGTTAGTTGTTAATTTGAATTCGAGCAATAAAGTCATCTTGACATCTGTCTAGTAGCGACATAATGTTTGCATTGAATTACCTGAAATGGTTGTAACTGTGTGTTTACTTTGTTTGTTAATTCTGTACTTTTGTTCTGTGTCTTTTAAAAGGCTTATCTGTGCGCCTGTGTCTACTAAAAGTGAAGTTATATTTTTGTCTGAAGGTTCGAGTTTAATACGAAGCACTGGCTTATCGTATCCTTCGCAAAAAGGTATTATATTTGAATATGTTAATGTTGTGCTAGGTGCACATCGGCTTTGATTTGCATCCGGGGAGAAGCGCCGCTGATTTCTTCCCGTGCTATTTCGTTTCCCGATGCATGATTTACGTGGTGAGTTTGTTTGGTAGGATTGAATTGACCTCTGAATTGGTTGTTTTCTCTAAACGGATTTGGATATTGTGTAAAAGTTATATTATTTTCTAAAATTCTGTAATTTTGGTGTTCTTTGTATTCTTGCCTTGGCCGCAATCTACACTCTTATCTCAATCTACAAAATTTATTTAATTCGGCTGGGCTGCCGTTAAAAACCGGTACGATATTATAAATATCGTTTAAAGAAAATTTAAGATCCATACTTAAATACTCAGGATCAGAATCCGCGTAAAAACAAAACGAATAATCGAAAAATGGTAGAGAAGCAAAGTTCTGTACTACCTTAGTCGCGTGTGGACGAGTAAAAATTTTGAAATTTTTTTCTTTTATTAGAGCAGAAAAATTATTAAAATATGTTGCTTTTTCGCAAAAACTTTCAATTGTATAGCCTTCTTAAATATTATTAATATGTGTGATTTTACAAGAATTATGTGAACATATATATATATAATTATTTATTTATTATTTTTTTTTCTTTGCTTACTATTGTTGTATCAATTCTTCCTTTTTGTTCCTGGTGTTGTTGATGTATTCTTGGTGTTTTTGATGTTGACTCAGTCGAGTTTTTCCTGCTTGATGTTGTTGAATTTTTTTTTCTGAAGGATGATGATGTTGTCCTTCGTTTTGTAAGTGTTTTTGATGTTGTCCTTGGTTTTGTTAGTGTTGTTGATGCCAGGAAGCTCTTAGTAGCCCCTATAGCTGGTTATTCTGGTCTTCGCTTACAGATGGGCCAGGAGACTTCACGTCTTAAAGCTGGTTATCCTGGGCTTTGTTTTCTTTTTTTCACTGGTTTTTTTTAATTCACAGTTTTTTTCTTCACTGCCGCTGTTATAGCCTCGGCACGCTTTTTTAATTTTCAGTTTTTAACTTATTACAGCCGACGTCAGCCCCGGTAGTCTTGAAAAATTGTATTATTATTTATTTTTTTTTTTAATTATATTATTATCTTGTATATATTAAAGGATTGTATTTCCTTTTCGTTGGTTTTTAATGAGTTGTATCCCACCGCTGCCACCAATGTTGAGTTTAACGTCCGATGGTCTCCGTGCTTTCACGAGGAGAAGAGTGACCATGTACGGAAGAAACAAGACGTTTGTTTGTTTTTTGATTTACTTTTTATTTATTTTATTTTAACAATGGCCCGCTGTCTTAGCGTGGCTGCGACCAAGTTGGATTTAATTTAGTATTTTATTCTAAAAAAGGCCCGCTGCCTTAGCGAGGCTGCGACCAGTTTAAATGTTATTAGTTAAAAACTATCTCTCTTTCTTCTTCGTTTCTACGCCGCACACTGGGGCCAAGTGTGCTCAAAATTCAATTTTGAAATAATGCATTTTTTGCATCTAAGAGTCATTTTTCAGCTTTGTAGCTTTTTTTCTGCTTGGAGATATGCGTGCCCAAATATGACACATTTTCATATTTTTTTTATTTTTCAAAATTGTGAATTTCGAATGAACAATTAAACATCTTACTGTGAGAAAACAGTCCAAGATTTCATTATTTTGTTTTTTGCATTAGTTCAAATGAAGTTTTCAAATTTTTTTGTAGAATTTATTTTGACAGTTTGTGCTTTGAAAAATTTACAGTTTTCAAAAAACTAACCTAAACTCTAGTTTTTTGAAATGTAATTTTTAAAGTAATTTTTTTAAAAAGGCGCAAAGCACGCTGCGCCTTTTTAAAAAAAGTTGTTTTTAAAATTTCACTTGTATTTAAAGCAAACATAAAAACTTATCCTTCTTGTTAAATTGATTCTGTTTCATTTCAAATTGAGAATTTTTATTCTATAACGGTGAATAATGAATAATGAAAGAATGTTGGTATATATTACAATTGCAAAAAGTTCATTGTTTTCAACACTTACCCATTCAAGCGTTATGAAAATAATGATTTATACAATTTTTCTCTATGCTTTGTTCAATCAATATAATTACAGTGTACATTTGTAATTTGAAAAAGAAGTGCAAATGTAGGATATGTAAGATATATAGGGTATTAAATCATAATAAAAAGAAATATACTTAAACTATCTGTTGCTTTTCTTCTAGAAAAACGTTCAAAAAGTATTGTAATCCGAATGTGTTACTTACAACAATTTTTTGAGCGAATGTTGTGTAATGATATAAAAGTTCTTAGAAGTGCATCTTATTTAACAAAAAAATCATTAATACGCAGACTATTAAAACAGATAATCATGATAAACATCTCTGGGTATTTGCAATGTCCTTTTTTGCAAGAGCTTTTCGGCAAAATTGCAGTAAAGAGACATCCCTACAAGAAGACTATCGGTTATTTAACTAATAAAAAACGGTTTCTCTTAACTGAAATTCCGGTTACCTCTTCATACAAAGTTTCGGTTATGCTAGGAAGAGTCTCGGGAAGAAAGTAACCGAAACTCGTGTACACGTGTGAACCGGCATCCCTTTCTCACAGGTTGTTTCTTAAATCGATTTCCAATACCATCTAAATGTAGCCTTCTCGCTCTCTCTAGATAACGATAACCTAAATACAGGCTATAGGTAACCAACTCTCATCAGATAGATCTAACCGAAAACTAAGTTATAGTTAACCGTTAGATAAAACGTAAATATCGGTTTTATCTAACGTACTTCTTTTAAAATAAGAATGCATACAATTGGTAAATGAAAACAATTGTTTTAAATTTATTATTTAAATTTTTTAACAGTACACTGGTGCTAGTATTAGAACTAGTACTGATACTAATGTTGGTGTTAGTGCTGGTGCTGTTGTAGCTGAGATGATGGTGTTAGAGCTAATGCTGGTGTTGGAACTAGTGCTGATGCTGTTGCAGCTGAGGTGCTGGTGCTAGAGCTAGTGCTGGTGTTGGTACAAGTGCTGATGTTGTTGCAGCTGAGTGCTGGTGCTAGTACTAGAGCTAGAGCTAGAGCTAGTTCTGGTGTTAGAGCTGGCGCTTTTGCAGCTGAGTGCTGGTGCTAGTGCTAGAGCTAGTGCTGGTCTTAGAGCTGGCGCTTTTGCAGCTGAGTGCTGGTGCTAGAGCTAGTGCTAGTGCTAGAGCTAGTGCTAGTGCTGGTGCTGGTGTTAGCGCTGGCGCTGTTGCTGCTGAGTGCTGGTGCTAGTGCTAGAGCTAGTGCTGGTGTTAGAGCTAGCGCTTTTGCAGCTGAGTGCTGGTGCTAGTGCTAGAGCTAGAGCTAGTGCTGGTGTTAACGCTGGTGCTGTTGCAGCTGAGTGCTGGTGCTAGAGCTAGAGCTAGTGCTGGTGATAGTACTGATGCTGGTGCTGGTACAAGTGTTGGTGCTAGAGCCAGTGGTGGTGCTTGTATTTTTTTATTGCTTAATATTTTTTTAAGTATTTGAATACTTAAAAAAGTAAATTGAATGTGAAAATTTGACATTCGTTTAAATTATAATACCTTCTCTTTTTTCTTATGCATTTGCCATAAGGTTAAATTTTTTCCATTGTTTCACAAATTTTGACAATGAAATGAATATGAGAATGTGATGGTAAACAAAAACATGTATGTGAATGTATTGGAGTTTCGGTTATCCATTTCTTGTAGGAATGTGCCATGTAATATGTCAAAGAAAAGAAATACAACTTGATGGTAAATTTTAAATTTGCTTCAGATTTAAACCAAAAAACATTTGTTGGGGAAAAAATGTTAATCCTTCTTTAAAAAATTTTAAAACACAAGTCACCAACAAATGGGAATCTAGTAAAAGACAATTCGAAAGATTTTATATACGTGAAAATACTTGAATAAATAGCGACTGCTTATTTGACAAACCTGAAAGAATTTTAAGTGTTGGTATTTATTACATTACTTTCTTTTCGTTATTATTACTTATTACCTTACTTGTGACTTAAACTGATTATGTGATCTCAACTATTGAAATTAAAATTATTAAGATATATTGTAACTTTAATTCACTCATTTGTGTTATAAATCTGATCTAAACCAACAATATTTAAAACAATTCATGTTTCACAATATGAATGAAACAGTTCATGGAAGCTTAAAACGTTTATTTTTGTTATATCTAGATGTTATCCTGGTCTCTTGTTGGCAAAAGCAAGGCTATAAGCAACTGGTTAATCTTTTGAAATTTGTATGGATTATATAATCAAAATCGATTGGTTTAAGTTATTACATAATTTTTTTTAATAGACTTAATCATGGTCACGAATAGGTTAAGTCAAGGTCATTAATTGGTTAAATCATTTTTTATTTTGCACAATAAAATGTAATAAATAAAGTTTTGCGTAAGGCTTTATATCAAAAAATTTGGTCACTAATGGGTTTAAACATGGTCTACAAAGGGTAAAGTTGTCAAAAAATTGCAACAAAAGTATAGATCAACCGAGTTTGATGGAAAGAAAAGTTTTTCAGAATTTTGAGCACCCACTTATATGGGGCGGCCCCTGTGTGCGCCGGTCGGTGGTTTATAAAGGAAAATAATCAGTTTTCGAGGCCGTTTCCATATATGTATATCTAAGAAATGTAAATCATCATGTAAATTTACATATCGTTCTACTTCCCCTTAGTGATACGCGATCATGTACACTTTGCATGTTACGCAGTTGCAGGCAATGCACCTTACAAGCAGCGCAGTAACTACGGTAGGTAAATGAACGGCCTTTGCTGACCGTGCAAGCCAATGCCGATGCACCCAAACAGTCACTTGCTTTGTTTTTGTTGTCGCCGACGTTTAAGTCGGAACCACTTGACAATAAAAACAAAGCATTGGTTTTGTTTATTTTGGTAATTTAAGCATATGCGCATAAATTTGGTCAGTATGTTTTTCTTTTCTTGAACGCCGGCAATTTGAGTCGCTCAAATTGGGTTGTTGTCGTTCGGTGTATTATATTTTTTGTTTATTATTTATGTCGAAATGCAGATCGCTGCATTTTTGATATCGACATCTGGTCATAATAATTATTGAGTTGGTCCTTTGGAATTGGTGTGAGGTCGGGTGTACAAAGTAGTGTATAACAGTGTTTGTTTCTAAAGAGAGCATAAGAGAGTATAAATATTTATGTCAAAATAAATATTCAAAAAAAATAGAAATCTTATTCGAAAAAATTTGGAATTGCTTCAGTTTTTTTTTTGTTTTGGTTCCAAGAGAATCTTCAAAACTAAACATTGCATTGGCTGGCTTTTGACTGCTGTTATTTACTTGTTTTGTTTTATATATTATTTTATTTATTTATTTTTATTATATTATATTTATTGTTTTAAATCTAGAATTTATTAACGTGTTGCGGCTGGATTCGAACCAAGTACATTTGTGTTGTGAGTCCGACACCTAAACTTCTCCCCCATTTTTACATATCCAATGTTATGAGGAGATGCTGGTTTGCATCACCTTTGTTCGAAAATAGAAAAAAAATAAGAAGCAAGAAAAACTTTGCGTAGTTTTAATGCGAGTAAGTGTTTATTGCTTGGCAATCGAGTTAGAAGTGAAGCTACATAAAAACCTTAATGCATACTTATGTTAGAATATTAATTTACAATGTGTGTGAGAGTAAGTACGAAATTAATGAGCATAAATGATAATTCAAAGACAATGTAAAGTGAGTGACAATGCGTGAGAGTATGTAAGATAAGTGAGTATAAAAATTATGAGGCAAATACAAATCAGTATTGAGTGAAAAAGAAATTATTTAATTTGAAATTAGGCTTAGGGTGTGCTTGTATATTTCTGTTGCAATTTAAGTTTAGGATGCACTTAAAGATGCTGGTGCGAACATTCTCCCCCCGTTGGAAGGCTACGGCTTTCGACTGTATCTACCGGTAGCACAGCAATCTTTCCTACTGCTCTTTTGATTGGACCATTTGAAGTTCGAATTACAGCCACACGAGCAACGCCATCACTGCCGCATACAATACTTTCTACTCGTCCGAGTTGCCATTTTAAAGGTGGCTGATTTTCGTCTTTAATGATTACCAAGGCGCCTTCTCTAATATTCGCAAATGATGTGCGCCACTTTCCTCGTTCTTGTAGTAGCGAAAGGTAGCATGTACTCCACTTTTTCCAGAATATCTGCTGCATATGAAAAACTCGTTGCCATCGGTTCAAGTGGTTAATGTTTAGATCTGTAACATCAGGCTCCACTATAGATGTAAACGGTGCACCAACCAAAAAATGAGCAGGGGTTATCACCTCCAGATCACTGGGATTCTCTGAAATGGGAGAAAGTGGTCGAGAATTAATTATTGCGCCGATTTCGCACACAAGAGTACGAAGCTCTTCAAACGTCAAAATTGAGGGACCAACAGTGCGAAAAAAATGAAATTTCGCCGACTCCAAATGTGGTGGCCGTACTGAAAATGCTTCTGAAGCTAAACGCGTACAGTTTTGACGAAAATGTTCCTCACACAAAATATTTTCCTCAGATAAACATGGGCTCGAATCAAAAGAGTTTTCGATTTCCCAAAACCGTTTAACGAGATCGTTTAACGATGTATCGTCAGGTTGGCCAATTAAGTTGTTGGTAAAAGTAGCTAAGGACGATGATTGCCCGCTAGAGTATGAAACTCCTCCAGATACAACCCTACCCAGTCGTGTTTTTTGTAAAGTTGGCAAGTTGTTTGATATGCGTATTTGACCAACGCACATCAAATCAAAAAACAGACTGGCACCTATCAAGAGGTCGATGCGTTGGGGTTTGAAAAACAAAGGGTCAGCTAATTTAATGTTGCTAGGAATATTCCAATCCGATGTGTTTAGATTAAAATTTTGTTGATAATCGGTGATGCTTGGTGTGACTATAGCTGAAAACGAAGTGGTGTAGTCACCATCTTGTGACTGTGCTATGACCTCGACTGATTTGTCGGCTACAAAATTGGATTGCCCAATGCCAGAAATGGATATGTGGGACTTATATGAATGAAGTTGAAGTTGATTCGCTAATCGTGTTGTAACAAAATTTAGTTGTGAGGCTGAATCTAAAATAGAGCGACAAGGCACCAGATTGCCTGCGCGATTTTTTACATAAAGAATGGCTGTGGCCAGCAACACATTATTTGGCGAGGCTGTTTGCGGTGCATGTTGAGAATTGTTTGACGAGGATGATACAAGAGCTGATTGCGGTGAGCTTACAGGAATGGTGGGTGTATAGATTACTGTGTCTAATGTATTTGAAGTATGTTGTGAAGGGACAGTAGGAGAGTTCGAAGCCATATGAAGCATTGAATGATGCTTTGCTGGGCAATGACGACAATGACCAGACTTGCACCGTTGTAAATTGCGGCCCTTACGCAAGCAGTTCAAACAAAGTTGAAGATTTTTAGCCTCCCTGTAACGCAAGTTAGGAGATAAGTTGACGAACCGTGGACACTTGTTAATATAAAGCTCCCTTGAATCACAAAATGCACACAATATGCTGTCATTTGAGGACACTAACATGACATTCCTACTAGCTTTGATATAATTTGAATTTTTTCCCACCTGGCGGCTAGGTGTTTGGGTGACCATAGCATTTTCCAAATTTTCCACCATTCGGCATCTTTTCTCCATAAATATTGACATAGCAGTCCAGGTTGGCAGCTCATGTATCGGCAAATCTTCCTCCCACTTCTCTTGTGTTCTTTTATCAAGTTTGCAAACGATATATCAGATATATCAGCATTCCATCAAAAATTTGTTCTGTCGACGCCAATGTGTGAAGTGCGCGGAGGTGTGTATTGAATTTGTCGTTAAGTTCGCACAAGCCGCTAGCAGATCCATTCTCAACACCCTTTAGCCCGAAAATCACCTTAATGTGTGCCTGAAATATTAATAATTTATTATCAAATCGTTTTGTTAATAATTCTAGAGCTTTGTCATAGTTTTCTCCATTAGGTTCGAGTGAACAAATTGTTTCGAGCGCAGCTCCCTGCATGCTAGCACGCAGGTGCTGGAACTTTTCAACCTTACTGAGCTCGATATCATTGTCGATGACGCTGGCGAACATTGCATAGAAGTTTGGCCACTCCGTATATGCGCCGCCAAATTTTGGTTCTGGAAGACGAGATTTTCGATGGGATGGCAAATACGTTGTGGTTGCATCTTCTAGCGCAAAATGTCTAACAGTCGATGAATGTTCTGTAGTTGCCTTGCGTTGCAATATAAGTTCACGAGAAAGTTTTGCTCTGGCTTCGAAATATAAATTGAAGAAATCCATACGGCTTGTACTGCATAATTCGCTAGAGTCAGCTTCTTCCAACGTTGACTGCACGCTTTCAAAATTATTTTGCAAGCGCTCAATGAATTCCATACGAACAGAAATTTCGGCTTCATCGAATTGACTAAGTTCCTTGGCAGTCAAGAATTTGTTGAGTTCTTCTAATTGCCCTTGAATTGCCTTTGATTTTCTTTTAAGAAATAAAATCCCATCGTTGCTAGCCAATGCATCACTCGATATAGCGGCATTTTTATCAGGCATTGCTGTTATGTATATGAAGTTGTTGTTGTGTGCAAGTATGTAAACGAAAGTTATGCAGCTGCACTTTATGTATGTGCACTTAACACGTTATTCGATGTATATAAAAGCTGCTATTCGAAACGAAGTGGTTTTAAAATGATGATTTTAAAGCGATTTTTGTACGATATGATAACGCGAATGACTTTTATTTAAGCAAGATTTGTTATCCGATTTGATAACGCGACTTCAATACTTCTAACCCGATCACGTCGGGGTCACCAAAATGTTATGAGGAGATGCTGGTTTGCATCACCTTTGTTCGAAAATAGAAAAAAAATAAGAAGCAAGAAAAACTTTGCGTAGTTTAAATGCGAGTAAGTGTTAATTGCTTGGCAATCGAGTTAGAAGTGAAGCTACATAAAAACCTGAATGCATACTTATGTTAAGATAATAATTTACAATGTGTGTGAGAGTAAGTACGAAATTAATGAGCATAAATGATAATTCAAAGACAATGTAAAGTGAGTGACAATGCGTGAGAGTATGTAAGATAAGTGAGTATAAAAATTATGAGGCAAATACAAATCAGTATTGAGTGAAAAAGAAATTAATTAATTTGAAATTAGGCTTAGGGTGTGCTTGTATATTTCTGTTGCAATTTAAGTTTAGGATGCACTTAAAGATGCTGGTGCGAACATCCAATATGTTGAAAAAATGTTAAATAAATAACGGTGCGCTGTCAATTGGCAGCATGAATATTTATATCAGTAGCTCGTTTCTGCAACTTTTGCGACAAATAGTCACTTATTCTGTCGTCACACTTTTTCGTTCCAAAATACTCACTTGTACGAAAGCTAGTGTTTCTGCATTAATAAGTGAGAAAATATTGCTCTGTGATGAGAAAGGTACACAAGTGTAGGGGAATATATATAATTGAAACAATTGACATTTTTTTTGTTTTTATTTTTTCATATTTAAAACAATTTTTTCATGTTTTGACACTTAGTGATGTTGATATTTATAAAACAAACCCTATCAATGCGTTGAGATCCGAGCAAATTTTATCAGGGAATAAATCTCATTAATAAAATATTTAAGTTTCTATATTCACTAATTTATACATTGTTGTACTTTTAATATTGTATTTATTATATATTTATAGTCTTAATGAAAAAATTTAAGTTGATACCTTGCACCGGGTAAAAGTATTAGTAACCACTTCATTGAAATCGAAATTTGCACAATCAAGCAAAAATTGTTCTCACCTAATAAGAACATAGTGACAACTTCAGCCAACTCGAGTCGCATATTTTAGTTTACAGAAACACTTTGGCTATTGAATTCCTACGAAAATAGAATTGAAGCAAGCGAGACGAGTCACCGACTTTTCTCATTTTATTACAGTGATGGTGCTAGTGAGAATGACGTCATTTTGACGTCAAAGTGAAAAAATATGGTGAGAACTGCGGTGACAAAAGTTGCTGAAACGAGCTACAGACATTTATTCGAAATGTCTGTGAAAATTGAATGCCGTAATGAGGTGATGCTCCTTTTATTTGTTTTATAAGAAAAGGGCGAAATTTTTAAAACTATTTAACATTCAATTTAATTCAATATGAAACGTTAATATTAAGCAAATACGAGAAGTAGGGAATTACCTTCGACAAGGCCGAAGTTAAATTAACCTAACTCGGTATTAAAATATTTGCGAAGTTTTATTATTTTGATGACTTCAATTTGTATTGGAGGGGCGTATTATTCTAAATTTCAATTTCAGAGAATCAAGCTGATACATTATTTTTTGTGGAACTTGTGAAGATATCAAATTGTATATGAGGCTGCCAAATTTTTAATGAAAAAAATCATGAGATTAATTTCATTATGGATTTTTTAGAGACTTTCCGTTTTAATAACGAAATTTTGTATAGAAACAGGACGCAATTTTACTCAATTTCTAAGCCTCGTTATTACATGTCTGAAAAAAGTGTATATAGCCCTTACGAAATATGGGTGATAGAGTTTTAAATTTGCTTATAACGCGTTATATCTAAAACCAGCTATAAAATAAGAATTTTTTATAGCACGTTATATTTTGCAATTTGTTCATTCAATTTTATCTATCGATTTGTAACGCTATAACGATATAACTGGTGAAATGCTTTTATAACGTGTTGTAGCGTTTTGATAGAACTGACTTTTAATTCATAACTAGGTAATAAAACTTTGTTTCAAATTTAAACACACTTTTTTTCAACTTCCAAATAGCAGGGGTATTCACACCGAACTCCTTAGTTTGTTTGTTGTTACTTGTTATATTTTTACACGCACTTTGTTTTTGTAAAATTATCTATCTAACTTCCAAGTAACAAAGTAACAACTGAGCAACCCTGATAAAGTTTTCGTTAGTTGCTAAAATATGAGCTGTTCCATAGTTGTAAGCATTTTTATCTACTTACATGCAATTCAATAACGATTACCAGGCTAACGAAATTAATCATACGAGTGTGTTCACAGTTAACAAATTTAACGAAGTAACAACTAACCAAATAACAAACTAACGAGTTCAGTGTGAATACCCCTAGTAAAACTCCCTAATTTCATTATTTAGGCTTACATTACTTCTGTTTGACGTAAATATTAAAAATAAAATTGACATTGCAATCGCTATTTATATAGGAAATTATATCAAGTTTCGAAGTTTGTCAAATGGGTCGAGTGTCAATGTATTAAACTTGGACCATGAAGGTCCATGGTTCAAATCTGCCGCTTAGAGAAATTTTTTTTTATAATTTTTTATGAAGCACCATGGCTTTTTACTAATTGAGAAAAGCAGCTTAAGATTTTGCATCAGCACCAACCACTGAATTTTTAAATGTAAAATGTGTATTTTACAATTTTGTTCGATTCAGTTTTATGTTAATATATAATGTATACATATATAAAAGTGACATATATGACTTCAGGTGTCATCCACAGAATGCTCCCAGTTGGTTCGTTACCTTGCTTCTCACCAGACAAACGTGACTTTGCTGTTACAAGCCCGAAATCGCTGCCCTCGCACCGTTGTGAGACGATGGTCAGCGATTGTTTTGAAGCACAACCCACGAAAAGCTGAATTTTGCAGTGTTGAGTTTTTTAAGGATCGCACCTAATTTTTGAATGCCTGTAATTGCGCTGGGCTGGAAGTTTTCAAATTCAAGGTTTTTACAGTGGCAGGACTAGGCCTATGGTCTTCAGCTAGTATATTCCAACTATCTTCAGATCCTTTGCCATCATGAGGCGATAGCAGATTGTTATTGCTTTAATCAGCTGAGCGTGCACCTTGTCTTTTGACAGGTTTTTGCGTACTTGTAGGTGAGGCTTGCTGGATTACTTGGATACTGTAGCGGACCCCGGATCTGCGCCAGTGTTCGTTGTGAATCATGGCCTTATGTTATTTATGCACATTGATTTGTTTGTTTTTGTTTTTGAAGTGAAACTTCTTTGGCGGCGAGTGAAATTTCAAGGTCTGTTATTCGTGACGCTAGGCTAACGTTTTCAATTCATATGAACATTTTCAAAAAATGATAGCCGCTAGCGAGAATTTAACCCTGAGCATCGTTGCTCATGAGTCGGAATCTATATCTTTACGCCACGCAGGAACATGATAGACAGGCAAACCAAATGTAATTACAACTGAACGCGTAACATTCTGTCCGTAATATTAATTTTCATCCGAAAAGTATGCACGGAAAATTTATTTCTTTAAGCTTCAAACGAAAATAAATGAGCTTGAAGCTTAATTTGGTTCGTTGGTTGTGATTAAAAACTTGACAGATGATTGATAACATGCAAAAAACAGTTAATTCAATATAATAATAAAAGTGCAATATTTAAGACTACCGAGAATAGTTTTTGCCAGCCAAAAAACGTCTCATAGCCAAGAAAAATAGCTAAAACAGGAGCAGAACGCGTTCGTGAATATAAAGAGCGAATTAGAGCTCTTTAGAATGCAGCTGCAGCTAATGCTAATGCTAATGCATCGGGTGAGTTCCAAAATGCATTTTTACGAAGCATCAGTGTATTTTGATGAATCTACAAAGAACCAATCCCCAGAAAAACACCTAGATGCTTTGTAAAAATGTATTTTGGAACTCAGTCATCATCTCAACAAAATTTTATAGCCAACCAAGTTGATACACTCAATAATCAACGTTCGCTGCTTTACGAGGCCCTCACTCAACATAGTAATTATTATGTTATATTACGAGTACTATGCAAATGCAATCTAGCATTCAAAAAGTGACAACGTTGAGAAGTCATTCGAAAGCAACTAAAACACCAACTGAACTAAAACAAGGACCGAAAATAACTGTTATTTTACAATTTTCAAACGAAAAAAATTGTTGAAATACTTTTGCAAATATACTGTTATTTACATATGTCCTCAGTCTCACGAATATTAAGTGCCTTTTAAATTATAGACTGATTCTTTAAAAGTTAAAATTTAACTGTTATTTTTTGCCATGTATTTTTCCGAGGAAAAATAAAGGTTATTTTTTCTTTTATTTTATCTTTCAAAAATAGCAGCTATTTTGTGACTTTAATTTTTTCGGTCAAAAATATCAAGCAATTTGTGTTTTTTTTAAAGGCCGCTTGACAGATTGAACTGTTGACATGTGTAAAATGTCTCACCGATGAGAAGAAAATAATGGTATCAAAATTTTTTTAGTCGGTTAAATGACTTGAACATATATAATTTATATTTGTTAAATATATTTGTTATATTTGTTAATTTTGTTAATATTTCACACATTAACTTTTATCTCTTAATTTTTATTTTTTCCGACAAAAATAAAAGTTATTTTGTGCCTTATAGTTTTTTTGGGAAAAATTATAGTTACTTCTGACTTTTATTTTATCGGTCAAAAATAACAGTTATATTTAAAACTGTAAAATGACTTGAACAAATATAATTTATATTTACTATTTATTTACTATTTACAATAATTTTGCCCAAAAAAACTATAAGGCACAAAATAACTTTTATTTTTGTCGGAAAAAATAAAAATCAAGAGATAAAAGTTAATATGTGACACTTTCGACAAAAACCATAGCCGGTACGGTCCCTGGATGCAAATATTGAATCAACAGTTAAATACGTTATTATTCAATTATTACTTATTTCTTACTGTTAAAGAAGTTTCACTTCTGCCACGCTTACGTTCCTACACGCGAGTTTTTATTTTTTATGTTTTAACTGACAGGCTCAGTTCGTAAAAGAGAGAATTTGTGTATTCGAAAAGTATACGAAATTCAAAGACAGATTGGCAATGGTATATTGTATAATTATTATATATTGTATAATTTTTTCATCCGATGTTTATGGGAAAAATCACTTCCTAGTTATTTAATACAATAAATAAAGCATGATTATACAAATTTAATGTAGTTTTTCTATAAACCTTGAATAATTTATTGAGAGAATATTCTTGCAGTGAATTATATCAGTGAACACTCCTATAACAGCAATTCTTCCAAATTGAAGCACTATATAACGTTTCTAACATTAAATCACACCATTAGTTTGAAATTGGAAGGGAAATTGTTAGTTGGGTTGATCACAGAATTTGATTGTTCTGTAGCGGTTATGCTCTTCATATCACATTCTTGTATTATAATTATTATTATTTTATTTATATAATTTCATTTGTTTGAGGTTTTTTAATTAATATTTCTTCGAATATGGCAACTCCATTATTTCTAAAAATTCTCTATAATTGATAAATAGTCTGGCAACATTTACTATTACTAGCTTTTACCCAGCTAGACAGCTCTAACAAGTTTACAAACACAAAGAAAATAAATTTGTTGGTTACTAACACACTCATACATTGTTATTTAATGTTAAACAAGGAAAGTTATATTTGTTTATATATCTTGTTCTTTTAACCAGCCAAATAAAAAAATTAAAATCCAAAACAAAGCAAGCTTAGGAACATTTGTAAAATAAATAAAATTAAATTAAATAATATAAAACAAAAATTACGTAAAAAGTGTTAGAGTATTATAATAATAATAGAAGTGGTCGGCATATTGTAACATAAAAGAATTGATCTGCACTCCTTTCGCTCCTATTTTTGTAAATTTAATTTTGTGTAATATTGTTTTGTGTGTTTTTTTATTATGTTTATATGTACTTATATTTCTGCGTTATAAATGTTTTAAATAAAATTAATTGTAATGGCGTTTATTCAATACAATTAAAAATTAATTTAAGATTAGTTTTAAAAATATTAAAAAAAAAATAAAAATATAAAAGATCTTTTTAAAATAAAAAAATAATAAAAAAAAAATTGTGTTCTTGTTTGCGCTGGGGTTCGAACCTTCGCCGTTGGAATTCGGTTTGCATAAGAGGTCAGAGCTCTTACCACTACGCTACGGTGGGAGAGCGGCTCGCATGCGCTAACTGCTTATTTAAACAAACAGCTGAAATTTACATTTTTCTGAGCAGATAGTTATATATTTTGCTTATGGCTATAACATGGGTGCCAGACAAGGATGCCAAATCACACAGATAGGCAAAAACTCATCAGATTTTTCCCACCGCTAGAACAAATATGATGGCTTTTGTATGGAAAATTTTATATGGGACTGATGCGAATCACATCAGCACTCTTGACAAATAACGCGTTAGCTAACAGTTACGTGTCTAGCTGGGTACTAGCTTTTAATATTAATAAAATATAACTTTAAAAACAAGATATCGTGTGGAAACATCTTTAATCAGTGGATCTTGCGACGCTTAATCCACATTGGTGACCCCGACGAGATCCTGTAAAGGATCAAATTGAATTTCACACGAATTTCATTGTGCCAACGGTGGTTGCAATCCAACACACACACACACGTAAAAGAAAAAAGGCCCTTTTAAAAAGTTGCTTGAAATGTTCAACGATTTGACTCAGCCTCTTAAAGCGAGTCCTTACAACCTAAACACCGTCGTTCAACACCATATTATAACACATGGCAAACTAGTTTACTCTAAAGCTAGACGACTCAATCCTGAGAAACACGCGTTAGCCAAAAAAGAGTTCGACTATATGGTTAAACAGGGAATATGCAGTCCAAGCAGCAGCCAGTGGGCCAGGCCATGACACATGGCGCCAAAAAAGAAGGCCGGTGAATGGAGACCATGTGGCGACTATAGGCGATTAAACTCCATAACCAAGCCAGATCGGTACCTCATTCCGTACATCCACGATTTTCCCCAAAAGTCATCACATTCTTGTTTTGTTATTATTATTATTTTATTTATATAATTTCATTTGCTTGAGTTTTCTAAATTAATATTCCTTCGAATATGGCAACTGCATTATTTCTAAAAATTCTCTATAATTGATAAATAGTCTGGCAACATTGTAACTATGGACGTATAGTTCGGAATGTTCAGTTTTGGTTTCGTTTTCATACAGCCATGTTTCTGTTACTATGACAATATCTATGTTCGCGATGTTATTCACTAAAAGTTCCAAATCGAAAAGTTTGTTTCGTAAACTGCAAATGTTCACATAAAATATATGGCGGTACGATTTATTATTAATCATTGGTATGCAATTCGCTCTTTTTACTTTTCAATTTTACTAAATGTACACTGCAATTGTGTGCCCCAGTTTTGTGATCGCACGCAAAAGCTGCTCCATTTTTATTTGCTCTGATGCAGTTTATACATTTGAAGTTGGTAGTTATTTTACAGGATCTGGTGGAATACTTTTCTGCACACATGCCGCAGACTTCTTCTCCTTCGCATTTATTGCTGGTGCGATGGTATTTTTGATGATTTTGATTTTTGACATTTGTGATGGTAGCTGAAATATATTCCGTAATATATCGTGACCTGTAGTTTAGCATGACATATCAGTTAGCAATTTTCGATAGAGTTTTTCCAGATAGTTCTAAAATCCAGATAGTTCAGTGATAATCGATCTGTCGTGGGGACAACACGTTTCACTTCGTGCATAATTTCGTTATTACTGCATTGCAATTTTTTTTTTTAATAACAATATGCCTTGTGTGTGCGGACAAAAAGTCGATAGAAACGACAAAAACAAAATTAATTGTGTCACATGTAGTGAACTATTTCATTTAAAATGTGTTAATTTAAATAACGCTGACATTGAATATTTAGTAAAGTCTAATCAGCCTTATCGATGTGGTAAATGCTTGTCGGTTCGTAGAAATTCGTTTCGATCTCCGATATTGTCAAATCAGACTGCGCAAGCGTCGGCTTCAGCTAAAACTGCAGCTGATATTCAACAGAACCAGCAAGAAAATCAAAACTTGCAGAAACAACAACAACAAAGTACTGCATATCAACAAAAATATCAGCAAGAACCAGGTCAACTAACTCCACTGCAAATTGAGAAACAGTGCAATAATAAAAACTTGCAGCAACAACAACTACAGCACAACGATAATGATCAAGCCAAAAATTCATTCGATCAGCATATACGACGTTTTGATGATTTCGAAAAAACCCTTAAAAAGATTTACGAAGAATTTTTGGCGCTCCGTGGCGATAATTCGCAACTTTTAAATCGAGTTGTCTTTCTTGAAAACGAGAATAAAGACATCAAAGAAAAATTATTTCAGCTTGAACGCTAGCGCAGTTATGTCGCCAGCGAGAACATAGAGAAAAGTGTTGAACTTGTTGGTGTTCCTAATGTAAACAACGAGAACGTTTTGAGTTATGCTTTGAAGATGTTTTCAGAAGGATCAAATTGAATTTCACACGAATTTCATTGTGCCAACGGTGGTTGCAATCCAACACACACACACACGTAAAAGAAAAAAGGCCCTTTTAAAAAGTTGCTTGAAATGTTCAACGATTTGACTCAGCCTCTTAAAGCGAGTCCTTACAACCTAAACACCGTCGTTCAACACCATATTATAACACATGGCAAACTAGTTTACTCTAAAGCTAGACGACTCAATCCTGAGAAACACGCGTTAGCCAAAAAAGAGTTCGACTATATGGTTAAACAGGGAATATGCAGTCCAAGCAGCAGCCAGTGGGCCAGGCCATGACACATGGCGCCAAAAAAGAAGGCCGGTGAATGGAGACCATGTGGCGACTATAGGCGATTAAACTCCATAACCAAGCCAGATCGGTACCTCATTCCGTACATCCACGATTTTCCCCAAAAGTCATCACATTCTTGTTTTGTTATTATTATTATTTTATTTATATAATTTCATTTGCTTGAGTTTTCTAAATTAATATTCCTTCGAATATGGCAACTGCATTATTTCTAAAAATTCTCTATAATTGATAAATAGTCTGGCAACATTGTAACTATGGACGTATAGTTCGGAATGTTCAGTTTTGGTTTCGTTTTCATACAGCCATGTTTCTGTTACTATGACAATATCTATGTTCGCGATGTTATTCACTAAAAGTTCCAAATCGAAAAGTTTGTTTCGTAAACTGCAAATGTTCACATAAAATATATGGCGGTACGATTTATTATTAATCATTGGTATGCAATTCGCTCTTTTTACTTTTCAATTTTACTAAATGTACACTGCAATTGTGTGCCCCAGTTTTGTGATCGCACGCAAAAGCTGCTCCATTTTTATTTGCTCTGATGCAGTTTATACATTTGAAGTTGGTAGTTATTTTACAGGATCTGGTGGAATACTTTTCTGCACACATGCCGCAGACTTCTTCTCCTTCGCATTTATTGCTGGTGCGATGGTATTTTTGATGATTTTGATTTTTGACATTTGTGATGGTAGCTGAAATATATTCCGTAATATATCGTGACCTGTAGTTTAGCATGACATATCAGTTAGCAATTTTCGATAGAGTTTTTCCAGATAGTTCTAAAATCCAGATAGTTCAGTGATAATCGATCTGTCGTGGGGACAACACGTTTCACTTCGTGCATAATTTCGTTATTACTGCATTGCAATTTTTTTTTTTAATAACAATATGCCTTGTGTGTGCGGACAAAAAGTCGATAGAAACGACAAAAACAAAATTAATTGTGTCACATGTAGTGAACTATTTCATTTAAAATGTGTTAATTTAAATAACGCTGACATTGAATATTTAGTAAAGTCTAATCAGCCTTATCGATGTGGTAAATGCTTGTCGGTTCGTAGAAATTCGTTTCGATCTCCGATATTGTCAAATCAGACTGCGCAAGCGTCGGCTTCAGCTAAAACTGCAGCTGATATTCAACAGAACCAGCAAGAAAATCAAAACTTGCAGAAACAACAACAACAAAGTACT
This sequence comes from Tetanocera ferruginea, assembly GCA_958299015.1. Classification (NCBI taxonomy): domain Eukaryota; kingdom Metazoa; phylum Arthropoda; class Insecta; order Diptera; family Sciomyzidae; genus Tetanocera; species Tetanocera ferruginea. The sequence goes on along the minus strand of OY282640.1, from coordinate 76,143,638 downwards.
GCATATCAACAAAAATATCAGCAAGAACCAGGTCAACTAACTCCACTGCAAATTGAGAAACAGTGCAATAATAAAAACTTGCAGCAACAACAACTACAGCACAACGATAATGATCAAGCCAAAAATTCATTCGATCAGCATATACGACGTTTTGATGATTTCGAAAAAACCCTTAAAAAGATTTACGAAGAATTTTTGGCGCTCCGTGGCGATAATTCGCAACTTTTAAATCGAGTTGTCTTTCTTGAAAACGAGAATAAAGACATCAAAGAAAAATTATTTCAGCTTGAACGCTAGCGCAGTTATGTCGCCAGCGAGAACATAGAGAAAAGTGTTGAACTTGTTGGTGTTCCTAATGTAAACAACGAGAACGTTTTGAGTTATGCTTTGAAGATGTTTTCAGAAGGCATCGGTGTGGATGTGAAAGAAGAAAACATTGATAACTGCTACGTTAAAAAAATAAAAACAACATCTGATAACAGTGCAAGCAACCACGCTAAAAACATTGTTGTGGTAAAATTTACAACGCTGCTGAAGAAGAGACAAATAATGAAACTTAAAAAGAACGCGAGAAACAAACTTACTACCAAGTTATTTAACTGCAATTATAATAATAAAATATTTGTAAATGACTGTTTAGATGGTCAAACTAGAATGCTTATTAAACAAGCTAAACAAATTAAAATAGAGAAAAATATTAAATATTTATGGGTAAGAGATGGCAAAATTTTTATGCGTAAAGCAGATAATGACAATTTTATTATCATAAACTCAGAGACTGATTTTCAATATTTATTTTAATTTTCTTCTTTTTGTGTTTTCTTATTGTTTTTATTTTGATATATGGTTCTTATCGAACAAGAATTTTTGAATCAATCTCTGAGTGATGATTTTGCCATTAATTACACCGTGTGTAATTTTTTAAGTCACGGCAAAATAACCATATTTTTTTTTTTTAGCTTTGAACCAAGGATTTCAGGTGTCAAACCTATTCAGTCAAGTCTGCCTTGGTTCGGAAATGGGAAGATAGATAAGTAGGAGGGAAAGTGAAATCAAGAGAAACAAGTGTAGAATGTTGTATGTGTGGCGGAGCACTATATCAACATGCGAATTTGAATCTGAGGCAAGTGTTATGCCTTTACCTCAGTCAAATTGAGTTATTAAGCAATCTTATTCCACAAACATCTCTACCACCAACTACAACTTTTAAAGTCGTATATATTGATGAATTTTCAATTTCAGTTGATTAGAAATGAGGAAATAATTAAAGAAAGGTGAAAGCGTAGGACCATGGCTAGACCAGGATTCGAACCCGGAACCTCTGGGTTGGCAGTCAAGCACGCTAACCATTCGACTACCGAGGCCCCATAAATATACGGACACCACTACGTGATAAAAGACTAAAAAAAAAAAAGACCCGTGTCTCCCAATTTTCCCCTAAGTCATGCACTTTTTGTTTTATGGGCCACGCCTACCTCCCATACAACACAAATAATGAAAACTCTATAAAGAGGCTAATATCAAAGTTACAAAACTGAAACTCGGTATTTGTGTGTTCTATGTCAAAACTTAAGTGTGTTAGTTTTGACATAGAACACACAAATACCGAGTTTCAGTTTTGTTACTTTAATATTAGTCTCTTTATAGAGTTTTAAATTTTGGGGTTGTATGGGAGGTGGGAGTGTTAGTGGGTGGATAACACCCATTTTTTTAACACACCTAAGTTTTGACATAGAACACACAAATACCGAGTTTCAGTTTTGTTACTTTAATATTAGTCTCTTTATAGAGTTTTAAATTTTGGGGTTGTATGGGAGGTGGGAGTGTTAGTGGGTGGATAACACCCATTTTTCTAACACACCTAAGTTTTGACATAGAACACACAAATACCGAGTTTCAGTTTTGTTACTTTAATATTAGTCTCTTTATAGAGTTTTAAATTTTGGGGTTGTATGGGAGGTGGGCGTGTAAGTGGGTGGATAACACCCATTTTTCTAACACACCTAAGTTTTGACATAGAACACACAAATACCGAGTTTCAGTTTTGTTACTTTAATATAAGTCTCTTTATAGAGTTTTAAATTTTTGGGTTGTATGGGAGGTGGGAGTGTTAGTGGGTGGATAACACCCATTTTTCTAACACACCTAAGTTTTGACATAGAACACACAAATACCGAGTTTCAGTTTTGTTACTTTAATATTAGTCTCTTTATAGAGTTTTAAATTTTGGGGTTGTATGGGAGGTGGGAGTGTTAGTGGGTGGATAACACCCATTTTTTTAACACACCTAAGTTTTGACATAGAACACACAAATACCGAGTTTCAGTTTTGTTACTTTAATATTAGTCTCTTTATAGAGTTTTAAATTTTGGGGTTGTATGGGAGGTGGGAGTGTTAGTGGGTGGATAACACCCATTTTTCTAACACACCTAAGTTTTGACATAGAACACACAAATACCGAGTTTCAGTTTTGTTACTTTAATATTAGTCTCTTTATAGAGTTTTAAATTTTGGGGTTGTATGGGAGGTGGGAGTGTTAGTGGGTGGATAACACCCATTTTTCTAACACACCTAAGTTTTGACATAGAACACACAAATACCGAGTTTCAGTTTTGTTACTTTAATATTAGTCTCTTTATAGAGTTTTAAATTTTGGGGTTGTATGGGAGGTGGGCGTGTAAGTGGGTGGATAACACCCATTTTTCTAACACACCTAAGTTTTGACATAGAACACACAAATACCGAGTTTCAGTTTTGTAACTTTGATATTAGCCTCTTTATAGAGTTTTCATTATTTGTGTTGTATGGGAGGTAGGCGTGGCCCATAAAACAAAAAGTGCATGACTTTTGGGAAAATTGGGAGACACGGGTCTTTTTTTTTTAGTCTTTTATCACGTAGTGGTGTCCGTATATGGTTATTTTTTTTGGTGTTGCACTGTGTAATCTTTCCCAATCTTTAGAATTATTATATGATAAAAAATATAAAGATCACTTGCTTGTTGTTCATCAAAATATTCGCAGTATATGAAAAAATTTTTATAGCTTAGTTGCTCACTTGAGTGCTTTTGTAAACAGTCCCGATTTGATTTTATTTGACTGAAACATGGATTTATGATGCCGAAATAGCGCACTTTAATATTCCAACTTATACATTTGTTTCATGTTGGAATAATACTTATGCGTCTGGTGGTGTTGGTCTTTTTATTAAAAGTAACCTTACATTTGAAAGTAGAAGCTTTAATTTACATAGTTGCGATGTCATGAAAGTTAAATGTAACTTTAATGAGCAAATTTTCAACTTCCTATGCATATATAGATTTAATGGTGTTGCAAATTATTTGTTTCTGAATGAAATTGAAGAAGTTTTGTTAGAAGTTGGATCAGGAAATTGTGTTTTATTAGGTGACATTAATATCGATTTATTACAGACAACGATGGATATTGATAATTATATATTTTTGTTATCGTCTTTCGGTTTGGAATCTGCTATTCACTCTCCTACGCGTATTACATCTAATTCTGCTACGTGTATTGATCATATATTTATTCGTGTATCTGTAAATCTATATTGTTTAAGTGCTATTGCAGACTTAGATATATCTGATCATTGCATGACTTGTCTAAATATAGCGAATGTTTTCTTAGTAAATCAATGCAAAATTGATAAATCACTTACTCAGAAGTATATTAATTATTCAATGCTTAATAACCTCCTACGTTTTGAATCATGGAATGAAGTTTACGCTGAATCTGATGTTTCTAATGCTTTTAATATATTTTCAAATACTTTTGCAGATTATGTTAACCGTTGCACTGTGTTTGTTAGGCGTAAAAAAGGTAAGCTAAAAAAACTTAAGCCGTGGATAACAAATGACTTAGTAGCAAAGTTCAATACAAAAACTCTTTATTTAGAAGGGTGAAAAGAAATCGGAATTGTGATGATTTAAGGAATGCTTATAGACTGTTATGTAAGGAAGTAGCTATAGAAGTTTCAATGGCCAAAACTTCTTATTATTCTAATGCCTTTAATAATGCTTTTGGCAATTCGCGTAAAGAATGGAAGCTTGTAAATTAAATTATAGGCAGATCATCCTCGCGTGACACTAGTGTAGAAAGAATTGTAGTGAATGGGGTAAAGATTTCGGACAAACAAAATATCTTCGAGCAATTCAATCAGTTTTTTGTTTCTGTAGGTGAAAATGTTGCAAATCAAAATGTTTCTCAGGAAAAGGTTTGCAGTTGTTCCTGCACTGATGCTGTCATTGACCATTGCTTCGTTTTTATTCCTTTCACATCTTTTGAGGTTTTAAATATCATCAGATCCTTGAAAGGTTCCTATTCTGCAAATGAAAACAGTTTTTCAAGCAACTTAGAAAAAATATTGTCTTTAACATTGCAGATTATTTATTTAATAAAAGTGTTCTTGATGGTAAATTTCCGCTTCAATTGAAGGCTGCTGAAGTCATTGTGTTGTCATTGTGTTGTAAAAAGGGGGACAGAACATTGCTGAATAACTACAGACCGATCTCGCTTTTGCCAGTTTTTAGCAAGATTATTGAAAAAGGAATAAATGGGAAATTTAATTTTTTTAGTAAATGCCATTATGGTTTTCGGAAAGGTCTGTCTACTGAAGGAGCGTTGTTAAATTTTTGTTCCAATATTTACAATGGTTTAAATAACAACCAGTTCACGGCCGCGCTATTCGTTGATCTTGCTAAGGCGTTTGATACCGTTAACCATACAATTTTACTGTCGAAGCTTTTTAAATGTGGTTTTAGAGGATTTATGTATGATTGGTTTGAGTCATATCTACCTTCTCGAAAGCAAAGGGTCAAGATGAATGCGTTAATGAGCTCATATAAAGAAATTAATTTAGGTGTTCCACAAGGTTCGCTACTCGTCCCAATTCTTTTTCTAGTCTACATAAATTCGTTATTGAAATCGCATGACAATATATCTCTTGTGGCTTTTGCTGATGATATGGCTTTTACTTTTATAAGTGATTCCCAGCTTAATCTCAGTGCTGAGATCAATTCAAAACTAGAATGGCTAAGAATATGGTTCTTGCATCACAAACTGGCTATCAGCGACAAGACAAAACTAATGTATTTTAGTGCAAGTGAAAAGGATTCTCATTCAAATCAAATTCAGTATCATTGTGGCAAATGCCAGAAATTTTTATGCTACTGCCAACATTGTAAAGAAAATGAAAGTGTAATTACTTATTGTCTTAATACTTATTGTGATCAAAATTGTTTCATGGTTGAAAGTGTTAATTTTTTCAAATATCTAGGAATTTTTATTGATAATAGGATGAATTGGTCTGTTCATACATCTGCTATTAAAAAATATCTCATTGCAGTCAACCGTTGTATTTTTCGTTTAAAATCCTTTTGTTCTACAAATCTATTGAAAGCAATCTATTATGGCATTTGTCAATCAAAATTAGAGTATGGGTTAACTTGTTGGGGTGGCACCCATTTCAACAAAATTAGGCCAATTTTAATAGCTCAAAAGCAAATCATTCGACGAATTTGTGGAAAAAATGTTGCTCATAATAGCATGCCACTTTTTAAAGAACTAAATATTTTGCCGTTAAAGCATTTATACTGTTACAAAGTTTTGAAGTTCTTCGTTAATCAAAATAAACATCTGGCGACTAGAAACTGCCCACACTATAAACTTCGGGTAAATGACAATAACTTAGTAGACATTCCTAGACACTCTATTATGCTTTTTTGTCATTTTTATGACTCCGTTGCCTTTTTAATAAATTACCACAGAATATTAGAAATATTAATACTTATCATATTTTAATCAACTCAATCAAATCGTGGATCGCTAATCTAAATTTTCTTGATATTGATGTATTGTTTATGTTTACTTCTTGAATATTGTGCAAATTTTTTAATTTATCTAAAAACTTAATAATTTTTATTTTTACAAACTGTTCCCCACATTACAAACTGTTTAATTATTCGTTTTGATTATTACTCATCATTTCATGTATTTCATTTACTTATTTTTATGTTATTTTTCTCAAAATTATAACTTTTCTGCAGGGCATTCCCTTATGGAGTGTCGGGTGTGACGATCCCGCGGATCCTGAGCCATTACTATAGCTTTTAAGTTTATTTTAACTTTTTACATTCTGTACTTACTATAGGGAAGCTTGTCGATACTAGCGTTCATAGCTACAGACATGCAATCCAGTTTATCTTAAGTCTGTTAGTTCTTGTATTATGTACTTATGTAAGAAGTTTTCGCTCAATAATAATAATAAAAAAAAAAAAAAAAAATATATATAGTTCCATAAGTTAATTTTTTGTTTATGTATTTATGAAGTTATTTAATTGTATCGCTGTCGTCAATAAAGTGATTAAATGCCACTAGTTCTTCTACTAGATCCTCCTGATTGTAGTTGCTATCTATGTTTGGTATAATTATCTTAGGCTGCCTTGATTTTGGTACTGTAATTTTGTTACCCTCGCTGAATTGTTGTTTTATCTCTGTTTCCAGTTTATCCCGCCCTTCGGAATCTAATGTGTTAATTATAAATCCACCTCTTATTTTTGCTGGTACAATTTTTGCTTTATACTACATATGTTCACACTAAGGCCGAAAAGCCGCTTTTCGGACAATAATGGCTTTTTAGCTGAAATACTAAACTATATTCAGCTTTTCGCCATAGTAGAACTGTCAAATGAAAAGCTGCTGTTCGTTGGCTTTTCAGCGAAAAGCAATGAAAAGTTAGAAAACAACCCCGATTCTGGAGTCTATTCGTTGAAGTTGAGTCAAAATCTATTACAAAAATACAGGTTGTCACTGTTATTTGACGTTTCGTATGTCTGTTTTTATTTATTTACATACTGGAATCCCAATTTAATTATCGTGTCAAAATGGACAAGAAATAATGCAAAGTGCGTGTAAAGTGAAGTAAGCTGCTTGAGGAAATATTTCTAGTGCTGTAGGAGGAAAAAATGAAGAGTTTTGTCAAAGAATGTGCATATATATCTGGAAATGGCCAGCAAATGCAGCTTCATGCAACAATTGAAACAGAACGCAATAATGACAAACATATGACTTCCAAGTAACAATTTTCCTCCTATAAAGCACCTAAGAACATTCTCAACAACATATTAAAACACAACATTTACGGATATAATCATTGTATAATATTCGTAAAAGATAAAAAAGGCGCACTTTTTTGCTTGTATTAAACTCTACATCAGTAAAATTTTATTGTGCTGAACATATTCTAATCATTACTTTATAGGAGCTTTATATCATGTTTTCAGTCTTATATAATTGTTTGTTGCTATAGAGAGCATGAGAGAATATTTATATCATAAAAAAATTAAAGTTTTATAGCCATGTCAAATTTGTCAAAATAAATATTCGAAAAAAAATTTTTAAATTTCATTCGAAAAAAATCATTTTGAATTGCTCTTTCAGTTTTTAGTTTTTTTTGTTTTCATATGAATTAACAGATTTATTAATTTACAAATTAATTAAAAAATTTACAATTACAAATTAATTATAGATTTTCTTTATGTTGTGTGGGAATCGGATTCGAACATGGTACCTGGGTGTTGCAAGTCCGACACTTGCCCATATTTCCTTATCAAATTCTTTGAAAAATTTTCAATAAATAGCGACTGCGCTGCCAATTGGTAGCTTCAATATATATATGAAAGATTTATTCGAAATGCCAATAATGTCGTATTGAGATGATGCTTCATTGATTTTTTTTATAAGAAAAGGGCGTAATTTTTCTTTAATTATTCACTATTAATTAAGTATGTAATAATTCATTATTTATTTACCGCAATAGGAAGGTTTTTTAAATTTGAGAACATTTTATTCAAAATTTAAAACACTTGATAGATTCAAGTTTCTTGAGAGCTGGCAACCAATTGCTGCTAATATACTATTATTTTTAATATTAAGTGGTTATTTTTCCAAGTTTTATTGTTTTGAACGAGTAAGTAAAATATTATTTCTCAGTTCAAATATATTTTTTACTAAACTTCAACCTTAAAAACGTAATAACGAATTATCTTCGGCATGGCCGCAGTTAAAGTTCCCACTCTCAGTATTAATATTTAAGCTTTTATGAACAAGTATAAGTCACTACATTAATTTGCATTTTTATGACAAAAATTATAATTTTATTTTTAATCTGTTGATAGACAGATTGACGGCTAAATCGTGTGAAGGTGATTCTTATTTAGAATTACATAAATTATATTATATAAAAATTGTATCTGTCACGCCTCCATTGGGCATTGCACAAGTCGTAACAAAGTTTATATAACCCTTAAGCAGTACATATGGGCTTATAAGACATACGGAACTAAAAAACCCAAATGGTAAAAACTCCCTACTTTTATTATTTGTGTTTACATTACTTGTGATGCACATAAATATTTTAACTATAATTGACGGTACACTGGCTATTTATTATAAAAACCATTTCTTTTTTTATGTTTGTCAAATTGTTCGAGGGTAAATGCGTCTTACTTACAACACGAATGTCCATGGTTCGAATTCGGCGGGCGCCAAGAAATTTTCGTTTTTTTAATAAAATAAAAATGATTTATAAAATTGTGGCATTTTGATTTGTTAATTTTATTTTATGTTTCTTAAGAAACGTCTTTTTTAAGAATTATATTTTGAGCTTTATGCCGAATAATTCATGAAGTAACATGTTGCTACAACAATAAAATCTTCTTCAGAAGAACAGAGCAGACTAGACCATGGTTTCGTCGGACGCTATAATAAACGCATATAATAAATATCTGCTTTCAAAAAGACCTTCTTCACGCCTTCTATGGTTTAATACCAACAAAATGTTGGAACCTAGATGGACATGTGATAAAGAAGTAAACAAAAATCGAAACAACAAAATCTTCGCAGAAGCAATACAGTCAACTTTTTGAAGTTTTGCGACTAGCAAAAGAGTCGGTAGAATAATAATGCTGTTCTGAGTTTTTGATTTACTGGGTTGTTGTTTACTTTTGTCGGATACCAACACTTCCACAGGATAAAGTTTGTTGCTTATTGTTGTTCCTTTCTAATTTACCTCTCCTTTAGTGAGTTAAGGAGGGTTACTCTGTAACGCGATACGATTGCGAAATTTTTCGTATTTGGACAAATGGTACCCTCTAATTCGACAATCGCATTAAAATATGCAATTGGCAGCACTCTTGTATTCGAATGCGAATGTCAAACAAGCTAGATTTTCGGATATTTTCAGCGTCAAGTCATGATATAATAACTCCAAGGTAGTACTGACGTTTCTGTGGGAAAAGACCTTCTGTCAAAAAATATAACAAGAAAGAGAGCGATTGAGAATCGGCCATTGTTTTTATTTTCAGTAAGTAAACATTTGCTTATTAACTTCATTGTTTATTTTATTGTAAAATGATAAATTGTATTAACATTTGTATTGATGATGAATTGAAGCAGCAGAAAAAACAATCTCAGCAACTGCAGATGCATATGGCCGAAGTGAAATAAATTTTCATGAAAATTGTGTGTTTTTGAAATGTAAGGTTATATTGGATTGTGTCTTTTATTTGCTGGCAAAGATTTTTTAACATTTTGTTTTTGGTTGCAGGGAAACTGGTGATTATCAGAGGAAGAAACCTGATGAACGAAGAAAAGTATTCATAAGCTTCACCCACACAGCACGTCAGTGCTTTGACGAACTTCTATTGGGATATATGTACAGGTCATCAGTATCCGAGTAATTGAATTACTTGGCGTTAAACTAGGCTCGAAGACTCCTGTTCACCCTAATGACCATGTCAACAACTTTGGGCCAGGAATTTAGTGGTTACGATCAACAGCTAGCTCATGCTTAACATCGCATTAATGCCTGCTTGCCACGCGATGTCAGGCGTTGGCCATGTGTGGCACTGTTGAGAGCACAGGTCTTAACATACGCATTAGCCGAGAAAATTGCAGCAAAATTTTGCCGAAGTGACTTGCCTGCCGTTTGTTACAGCCAGGACAGCGAGTTTGGAAACTGGTCTTCGCAAGGTTCCATTACTGGTGCGTCATTCTGCTATTCGCGTTTGACCATATTTTGCTGTAATTGGTTTGGTTACCACTCCACGCCTCCACTTGTCACATATTCAGATTCTCGGTACATATGAGCAACACATCTCCTTTTGCAATTGGTTATAAAGGCCCGAACCATTTTCTTCGTCGAGTAAGAGAAGGTAGATACTCACGTATCCATCGGTGCCAAAACATGTTTTTCAGTTGCTGACTAATCCTATATTGTTTTCTCGTGCAAACATAACAGTCTTCACCTGGCGTTTGCGTCGAATTCGCAGTACCCAGCAGAAAATAATTTGGGGTTAATAGCTCTGGATCATCTGCGTTGACTGGTAGATGTGTCAGCGGACGGCTGTTAACAATATTCTCTGCCTCAATGAGTAGGCTTCTCAATGTCTCAACTTGAGGCGCATTTGATTTTAAAGTTGCTGCTAACACTCACCTTGAAAAAAACTTGAAAAAAAGCAGATTCACCTTGAAAAAAACTGTTATATCTCGTCAAAGCATTTGCCAACAGGAATGAAAATTTGCAGTTCTGTGTTTTGATATGAAAGGAATTGATTGATAAGCTTGATTTTCTTTTTAAATCAACCATTAATGGATCTCCAGTGCAAAATTTGTTAAAAAATGCACAAGAATGCATTTCGGGGGACGCCAAAATTGTTTAAAATAAAAAAAAAGTACACCAATGGAAATGATTTTTCATGTACTATTTAATTTTGGTACCGGAATCGGGGTCAGATTTTTCCCATACAAGTCGATACACTCTAGTGTATACCCAATATTTTATCGACAGAATCTGTTTTTATTTGAACTGTTGATGGTGTTAATTTTTTAAAATTATTATGTCCTTAAATAAAACGCAGCAACCTGTATTCAATTGTTTGAACTTACAAAGTCTTTTTATTGTATTAGGAATGTAAGAAAAGTATATTAATTAAATGTATCTGTTAAAATAACATGGTTGCATATCTTACAGGGAAAAGTAGTGGTAGGCAAAATTGTACTTGCTACTAAGTGCATTTTACAAACATAACATTTCTTCTCTCACACCAAACCCTTAAGGCGAATAAGGAATTCGAGGCTTTCTTGTTCGATCTGATCTTCGTAACGCCTGTGGTGATGTGCTTGGACTAGGACTGAAATTTCTTATACGTTGTGGTGTTTCCACTTGTTGATCCGCTTGTAATTGTGTTGGCACCTCTGGAGTTGACGGTGGTTAAATCAACGCTTCACTACTGTGACTTCTGGTGAACTGCTGCTGATCCTCGTCAGTGTCTCTCCGGGGACGATGATCATCGTCGTCATCATTTCTCTGTGTCTGCTCTCCACATCCTCTTATTTGGTTTACATGTCACTTGAATCGTCGGCCACAATGCTCAATCTCATAATGCAACTTTCCCCAACATGAGGGAATAACACCTGGAATCGATATACCCATTCTCGGATTACACGATAAAATATACAGACTGTGAAGAGGACCTGTATTGGCTACTCTGTTTTTCGCACATTTTAGTGTACATATCTTCTGGTCGAACGAGATCCAATCGTGTACGAATATTCCGGCCTTAGAACAACTGTGATGGAGGTTGTCACATGAGGGGCTCTTCTATATTGCCGTAGGAATTCATTCAGGTTCCGTTGTATATTGTTCTTTGTAATTCCCATTGGTCTTAACGCATTCTTGACTGTCTGCACGCTGCGTTCTGCCTGCCCATTGGTTGACGGGTTATAAGGCGCTACAAATTTTTGATATTTTACACCAACTGTACGCATAAAACTCTTAAATTCGACGGACGTGAAATTTGTACCATTGTCAGAAACCACCGTCGTTGGAACACCATAACCGGCAAACACTTCGTCAAGCAATTCTATTGTTGCGTTCGCTGTCATACTGCTGGTGATTTTTACTTCCAGCCATTTGCTGTATTCAATATGTATTCGTTCCCATGGGCCCATTGGATATTCCTAGAAATGATCTCGAGCCTTGACTGGCTCATGCGCATATCTCGCGCCTTCATGACAAATCTCTGCTGTTCGTTTTATGTCTGCATCTATTCTAAATTCTGTGCTGCTTGAAATGTTGCTGGTTTCCTTGCTATAACTTCATCACACATACTGCGTGATTCTAGCCCAAAAAGAAATTGCTCGATAAGCATGCGATCGAGAAAGTCACCATATTCGCAGTCTGCAGTACCCTGTTTAAGCCGTAGAGCAAAACCAGAAATTTTTTTCATCTTTTTCTTGGCGCAACTGCCTGAACCTTATACTTTCAGCATATTTGTTTTTAGCCCGGCCAAAATGTTTCTATATATGTTAGTGTTTCTGGCATCTTAGGGCTCACTAACGCATTGTTCAGTTCCGCACCCATGTGAACTCGTGCGTAGACTTGATATTCCTGTTCGTCGATTTTGCTTAGGCTCAGCGCCCAATCAAAGCGCCTAAAGTAATCCTCCACCGAAGTCTCTTCCGCTGACTTGAACTCCTTCATTGCAAATGGTGGCGCTTAAGCGGCTGCCTGTTGCCTTGTCGATGACTGAGTATCCACAGACGCACGTGTTGCTTCTACTACCGCCTTCTGAATTGCGAATGTCAATGCTCCTGTAAGAGCATTCAGTGCTTCGCTCGAAATAGACATCGTGTACAGTAATGCTATAAAAAATTTTTTAAGTGTACCTCTATAAATTAGGAACACGTACCTTTTTAGCCAAAAACGTACTTATTTGGAAATTATTAGTAAAACGCTAAATAAGCGCCATATCAGCTTTAAGTTAAAATCTCATGTTTTTTTAATTAAGTATAACGGCTAGTTTATTTCGAAGATTTGTTTTAATGAGCTTAAATTTAGAGCAAACGCGCTCTGATACTGCACTTTTATTTGGAAGCCATGCCATAGTCTTAGCACCACTATTGACACCACTATTATGGCTAAATCGCAATACTGTGTTAGGTCGGTCGTGCGTTGACAGTTCGAGTAGAGATCAACGTGTTCTTATGGTGCAAATATGATGGTAGAAGCTGGCCTCCGCAAATACCCAGAAGCAGTTTTAACTACCGCTGAGCTCACTTGCCCGTCATTTGCCGGAAATACTTTCTCAACTCATCCACGTTTCCAATCTCCATGGCTCTCATTTTCATCACATATGATAACGACGTCCCCAATTTCTAGAGGATCTACGGACCGATGCCATTTAGTTCGGCGTGTAAGCGTTGGAATGTATTCGAGCACCCACCTTTTCCAGAATGACTGCTTCGATTGTTGCGAAATGTGCCATTGCTTTCTCAGACAGGCTTTTTCGTCAATTTTCGGCGTTTGAATATAATTTGGGCAGCCCAACAAAAAGTGATTTGGCGTTAAAGGTTCCGAATCAGTAGTCTCAATTGGAAGATGAGTAAGAGGTCTCGAATTTACCGAATTTTAGATTTTCTGCTTCTGTTAGAAAACTCTGGAGCGTTTCTATCTGCGAAGCTTTTTCCTCAAGCGCGACCGCCAAGACGCGTTTTACACACCCTACCATTCGTTCCCAAGCGCCTCCAGCTGAAGGATTTCCTGGCGTATTAAACATCCACTCAATACCGCGCTTAGTACATTCGTTCTGAATTCCAGAAGTTGTAGTTACCCACTCTGCCTTGCTTGCCCCGATGAAATTCGTGCCCTGATCACTTCTTATGCGCTGGTAAACCTCACCGATTTATAGAAGCATAAAATGGCAGCATCTGCCGATAAATCTCGTGCTAGCTCCAGATGAATTGCCCTGATAGAAAGACATGTAAAAACAGCAACCCACATTTTTTCTCGTTGCCTACCAATGGCCACATATACCGGTCCAAAGAAGTCGAGTCCTGTATATGAAAAAGGACGTTCATAAGCAGTTAAACGATCAATTGGAAGCTGTCCCATCAACGGCGGCTCAGGATTAGCTGTTTTAATTTTGCGAAATTGACATTTCGACTTAATTGATCTAACGAGGCGTCGCAGGCCGGGAATCCAAAATTTTGCTCGGATAGCATAAACGATTGCTTCTTGGTTTTGGTGGTGGAACTTTTCATGAAACAGCTGCGTCTGTGTTTTTGCTGCCTACGTAGAGTGCACAATGTTTATAGATGCAAACGCAAAGTAGCCTGCGAAGAGAAAGGGTGCAAAAGACTGGATTATTCATTGCTTCATCAAAATGAACAGCAACAAGGGCCTGTCACTGAAGTGATCAACACGATACAAAATAAAACAACAAATTGTTCATTCAAGGTAGTACCTGTTGAATTGGTTGGAACTAACAAGGCAGTTATTAAAACCTATACATTTTGGATGATGGCTCCTCAGCGACATTGATTAATAAAAAATTAGCAAGAGAATTGAGTGTCAACGTAAAGAAAGAAAATCTTACTCTACAGTGGTTTGGTAATCGTGTAACCAATGTTAAATCAATGAAGTGTGATTTGCGCATAAGTGGATTCGGAACAGACAAAAAATTGGTATGAGTTAAGTGGAAATTCAGTTCCAAATTTAGAATAACCATTACAGACTGTGAATTTGAAAGAACTTTATAATGAATTCCAACATTTGGAAGGGTTGCCAATTCAAGATTACTGTGATGCTGCACCAAGCGTTTTAATTGGAATAAATAATTGCCATCTAACTAGTTCATTTTAGAGCGACATGTGGAACAAAAGTTTATTAGCGTCAAAAACATCACTAGGATGGGTAATATATGGCATATCAAACGAAATTGGAGATTTTACTTCTTGTCGTGTATCCATTATATTACACACAAGCGTCAAAGAGAATAACACCTTAATTGAAGAAATTCATAACATGGTTGAAGAGTTTTTTACCACTGAGAGTTTCGGAGTGGCCAAGCCAGATAATCCTTTAGAGTCAGCAAAAGTTGCAAGAGCCCGTGACATACTTGGAAGGACGTCACAACGAGTTGGCAACAGATTCGAAACGGGGTTGCTCTGGAAAAGTGACGATGTTAAACTACTAAATTCTTTTTCCATGGCTCTCAGTCGACTTCGATCAGTGGAGATGAAAATGCAAAAAGATCCAGAGTACTCTCAAAATTATAGAAATGCTTTTTAAACTTTCTAGAAAAAGGCTACGCAGTCAAGATGACAGCTGAAGAAGCTACTAAAATTGGGCCACGAACAATTTCGCGAAGGTGCTATTGGAGTGTGCGCAGACATTAAAGAAATGTTTTTACAAGTAAAAATTAGAAAAAAAGGATCAGGATTCTTTAAGATTTTTGTGGAGGAGTGATGATTCATCAAAAACTGTAGAAACATATAGAATGGTGAGCATGATTTTTGGAACAAGCTGTTCTCCTTGTTGTGCCCAATTCATAAAAAATTTGAATGCTGAAGAAATACCAAGTGACCAACCTGAAGTAATTAAAGCCGTTAAAAATAGTCATTATGTCGATGATTATCCATGCAGTTTTAAAACGATCGAGGATGCACTGAATATTAGTCAAGTAGTAAAAAGAGTTCTTATGAATGCAGGGTTTGAACTAAGAGGTTTTATCTCAAATTCAAAACTCGTACAATGGCAGCATAATGGAGAGCATAATTGTTATGTTTGTAAAATTCACTTAGTAGCAAGTACAATGTTGCCTACCACAACCTTTCCCAATAAGATATGCAACCATGTTATTTTAACAGATACATTTCACTAATATACTTTTCTTACATTCTTGATATAATAAAAAGACTTTGTAAGTTCAGACAATTGAATATAGGTTGCTGCATTTTATTTAAGGACATAATGCTGAAATCGCAGTATTGCGTTAGGTCGATCGTGCGCCGATCGTACTTTATATCGACGTTGCATAAATTTTACGAGATGAGCTGTCAGAACGCACGACCTATAAATTAACAAAACTCAATGTTGCGCTGACAGATCGTGCGTCTGCAATTTTGGCGAAGCCAATAAAAGCAGCTATACAAAAATGCCCACAAAAGTTGTTCTTACCTGTTTCGCCAACGCATATTTATACAAAGATAGTTTGAAGAAAAATAATTCAAATAGATTAACTTTATCAAAATTTTCATTTGATTACTTAAATAGCATGAGTTATTAAAAAACATTATTTAAAACATAAATTCCAGCGATAATAAAATAAATCCCACGAAAATCTATCTTTGGCAGTGAAACCATAAAACACCCACATTTTAAGCGCTTTCAACGAAAATGCAACTCTGCTATATGAAGAAATGTCAAACGCACGACCGAGTAGAACATTTTTCTACTTATCTTGTTAGATCGTACTTTGGTCGTGTTGCTACCCAAAACTAATTTTCTATATTTACTACTTATTTTTCTTACGTAATATTTTTGTATTTGCACACTACAACACTGTTTATGTGATTATCGATGTGTTTGAACATATTCCTTTTATTTTGCTTTGTTATTGACATCTTCGTGGCATCTTCGGCAACTTTGTCGAAAAATTTGAAAATTTAACAACTTTCTAGAACAAAAAGCGTCATTCATTCCACGAACTCGTCAAAGGAGATACAAATAAGTATTTAATTTCTTAAATTGTAATTTTATTTTAATTAACATAAATTTGTTTTAAACAGATAATAACCCTTCTCGATCTCTCTCAAACAAACTTTTCTATATAAGTTGAAATAAGAAGCCAACGAGAGTGTTCATTGTTTTTGTATTTTTTGCTACAACCTTGCTGCCGCAACATTTTGTTGTTTATTTGAGATTCCTGGAATTGAATGCCACGCCGAAACACACGAAGCAACAAGGGTGTTCCGCCGAAGTTTTTTGACGATTTCACTGGCACAATGTCGGACTCCTAGCAAGATGAAAGCAAAGCAGACTCTGGCAGCGAAAATGAACAAGACCAGACTGTCGTAGCTCCGGACGATTCAACCATGGTTGAATAACAAAAGCAAATTAAGGAATTGCAGTCTCGTCTTGCTACTTCTGAAGTGGCGACAGCCAGTCTTCGTCAGCTGATGTCGTCAACTAACGTAGCCGCTGTAAGTGTGCCAGCTCAAGTAGTTTACCGAAATAACACTGTTGCAGTTCATGCCACCATCGCGTCCGATCAGAGCGCCGCTATTGCCATAGCACCAATTTTCAATCCCGGTAACGCCACCGGTCAAATTGACACGGCTCTTGTCAGTCAAGCTGCCGCAGTTAGCCAACGCGTCACTTTTGCCGACGCACAAAGTTATTATTTTGCCAATGCTGACAGCCACACTAACACTGCCATCGCTTCACGTTCTGCAATTGTAAGCTCTGCCTGCCATAGTGACAACGTTGCCGTCGCTCCACGTTCTGCAATATATAGTTCTGCCTGCCATAGTGACAATTTTGCCGTCACTCCACGTACATCACTTGCTAGCTCTGCCTTCCGTAGTGACAATTTTGCCGTCGCTCCACGTACATCACTTGCTACCTCTGCCTGCCGTTGTGACAATTTTTCCGTCGCTCCAAATTTAACTTACTTAACTTGCCAGAATGACGTCATGACAAATTTAATTTCAACTAGTCATCGCGATACCATTGCCATCGCACCATGTTCCATGACAGCCAGCCATTGCCACAATCCAGCCACAGCCCAAAAATTCGCTCCAAGCGCTACCTACAATATCAGCTACAATTTTGCCGACAGCTCATACAATTCTGCAAACTTTTTCCGCCAGTGTCCTGAAATAACACAGTATCGAGAACCAGTGACTTCATCCTGCGCCTACTCAACTGTTCCTGCCACAAGTATGACTAAAACCTTGCCTAATACCACCGGCATTTATTCATCAAATCAATATATCACAGGTAACAATGAATATATGTATAATCCTTCAAGCATGACGCCACAATTTTTGCCAACCCGGTCACAGCCTTGCTATCAAACAAAAATATTGCCAATAAGAAAATTAATAGATTTGCCTGAATTTAAAGGTTTGCCTGAGCAATGCAACAGCAGGCTATGGATATACAAAATGAGAAAATTTATTATGTCTTCAAAAGGCTTTAAAAGGAGAAGCCAAGGAGCAAGTCGAAGCCTTGCTCATTCACCCAGAAAGTGTCGATGCTGTTTTAAATACATTATAATTTCGATATGGTCGCCCTGAGATTTTAGTTAAAAGCCAAATAGCTCAAGTTAGATCTTATCATCCTATTTCTGAGAATAAAATAACTGATATAATAAACTTAAGCTTAAAAGTTTCTAATTTAACAGCATTTTTAAAAAATTCATGTGCTATGTCTCATCTGACAAACCCAACACTATTAGAGGAACTCGTAAGCTGCCTTATAGTAAACGTGAGGATTGGATTAGACATACATTTTCTATACAGCCATAAAGTCCAAATATAAAAGATTTTAGTGTCTGGTTAAGGCATAGCGCCAACTTTGTTTCTTTGGCTGCTGAAATGGCATTTAAAAACCCAACTTTAACAGCAACTGATAAGAAAGGAAAATTTGCAAACACAATCCTAACAATATCAGAAGAACGAACTAACAAACTAAAATGTGTCGTTTGCCAGGAAAACCATCCGTTGTATAAATGCACACAATTTAAGAATTCCACTGTAGATCAGAGCTGGAAAATAATTAAAAGTAACCATCTTTGTTTTTGTTGTCTTCGGACTGGTCATAGTGCCACCAATTGCCCTCAACGCCATGAATGCGGCATATCATTTTGCAAAAGAATTCATAACCGTCTATTGCATGAAAATATTGAAAAAGGACCTATCCAAGAAAAATTTGTAAAATCGACGGTCGCAGATTCTGCTGGTAAGCAACCTACAATAACGCAGCCAATAGTAACCACTATTTTAAATGAAAATTTAAATGCAACGCTTTTTAAATATCTGCCGGTTGAGTTAAGTGGTCCTAAAGGTAGCTTTAGGATAATTGCATTTATTGATAATGGAGCTAAAATATCGTTGTAAGAAGAAGATATAGCAAATAAACTTGGTTTGAAAGGTTCATCAGACTTGCTTCAATTGAGATGGATAGGTGACAAAACAACGACCGAAATGTCTCAACATATTTATTTTGAAATATCTACCGCTCGCCAAAATGCAAATAAGTTTTCTATGAAAAATGTTCGTACCACCAAAAAATTATTCTTGCCTCCACAGAGTTTAAATTTAAACGTTTTGAGAAATAAATATGCCCAATTGAGTTGTATTGATATCGATGACTATGTCGACGCCGTGACTAAGCTTTTAATTGGAGTTGCCCATGTTAGTATAAGTGCCCCCTAGAGGTTTTTAATTTTGATGAGGGATTCTCGGCTTACAGAACAAAGCTTGGTTGGACTCTGTTTGGATCAAACGAAGAAAATAACTTAGACGCAGTCGTAGGGCATATAGATTTAAACTCGAACTTATATCATGAATTACATAAACAAGTTGATGATTATTTTTCTTCGGAAAATTTTGTCACAAAAACGCCAAAGCCTTTTGAATCTGAGGTTGATAAAAGAGCAAAGAAGATTTTAATAGAAACTTCAAAAAAGGTACAGAATCAATACGAAACCGGTCTTTTATGGAAAACGACTGAATTTGCGTTTCCAGACAGCTACAATATGGCTTTTGATCGACTTAAAACCGTCGAAAAGAAAATGTTAAATGACGAAGTCTTCGCTGATTGGTATAAAGAAAATATTAATGAATATGTAGCCAAATTCTACGCTCGTAAGTTGTCACCTAACGAGGCCGCAAATGTTGACAATCACACATGGTATCTACCTCATTTTGCTGTGTGCAACGTAAACAAAGGAAACAAATTACGACTTGTTTTTGATGCAGCGGCGAAATCGCATAACATTTCTCTTAACTCAATGCTCATGAAAGGACCGGAAAAATATTAGCCGAAGCCATTATTAATGATTTTATTAAAATTACGACAAGCAAAAATCGGGGTATGTGGAGATATAGGAGAAATGTTTCACCGCATTAACATTCGACAGCAAGACCGAAATGCACGAAGATTTTTATGGTGCGATGGTAATTCTTCTACAGAGCCTGACGTTTATGTTATGAGAGCCATGATATTTGGATCAGACAGTTCCCCGTGCTCGGCTCAATACATAAAAAATTTGAATGCCGACCAATATCGAAATGATTTTCCTCGAGCTGTCGAAGCCATTACAAATAATCATTTTGTCGACGATTATGTTGACAGCTTTAACACAAGTGAAGAAGCTATTGTCGTAACAAAAGAAAGCATCAAATCGTATCAAATTCTCGAGAATTCCTTCAAGCCATTTGTTGCTCTTCGTCGACATATCCGTCTGTAACTGCGATGGATCCAAGGTAGTCAACAGCTGAAAAAATCTTGGGAATGCATTGGAACCCAGGTGATGATACATTTTGTCTTATTTTGAGCTTTTCAAAAATGAAAAAAGCTGTTTTGGATGGGCATAAACGACCAACAAAAAGCGAAGTTCTAAGTTTGACTATCAGTAGACCCTAATTGAATGCGTGTTGCGTTGCGCTTCTATCAGAATTGGTTCATGCACATACATTTTATATGAAGCCTACCGAAATGCGCAACGCACTAGCGCAACTCGATTCGAATTTCCTATTTTGACAGTGCGTTCGGTTGTGAAGTTGGCTGCATAAAACCAAAATATTCGAACAGAGAGCAACAAACACATAAAAGCAACAAGGAAAACCCAGTGGGAAAATCCATCCTTAAATAATGAATTATTCTTTACTTATTTTTCATCCGCAGGGCATGAAAACTTCAATACCAAATGCCCATTACTTTTACACAGGCATGATCGCCACTATAAGCTTCCTTTTGTAATGTATGATATGCATCATACGTGCTTACGTAACCCTTTACTAAAATAAAGTGCAGGGAATGTACTTTCGACAAACGGAATCAATCGGGCTTCCATGCTTATGCACTTTATTTAATAAGCAGGATGTATGCAAGACAGCGTAAGACACCCGTACTGTATTGATATACGACGTGCATATAATCCATTTTAACCTTCTTCGCAACGGAAATTGTATGCTGCTTACAATTTCCGTTGCGAAGAAAGTTTAAATGAAGTGTTAAATCATAATTTTTATAGAGAAGATATGTAGTTGTACATACATATGGCTATTGAACAGTAAAATAAATAAAAAATCTTATATTTACACATAGCCATTTTTGTATGCGCAACGACGAATGATCTTACTACACCGCCGTTGACCATAAGATTGTTCTTTATTCGTTTTTTCTTTTGGTTTTTTGCTACACTTAACATCTTCGTAACGATAGTCAAATACCGTTATGTCATCATACCACTGCATGTCTCTTGCTTTACGCAATAATGTACACATGGAAATGATCACACGAAGACATGATCGGCTTAAACGTGCATTCCTTTTGCAGTTGCAGTCGTAAGTGAAGATGTAAGGTGCTCCTTATGTAACAAACAACATACTTACTTCAGCATGATCCTGTTTTCGCCACCATAAGCTAAACATGAATTATTTAGTAAGCACCTTACGATTTTTCCGACTGGGAACATATATGTTTTCGATTGTACGCAGCGCTTTTGTTTAGGCTAAGCGTATACAAAATTTGCGTGTCGCTAGGAAGCGCAACGCAACACGCATTCGATTAGGGTCTACTGTATGTCGATCTTTGATCCCTTTGGATTTTTGGCCAATGTGTTATCATATCAAAAATTTTTATGCAAGAATTATGGAGGCTCAATCTAGGTTGGAACGAAGAAGTACCTCAAGACATATACAGCAGGTGGTATAATTGGTATAGTAGTTTGAAAAGTTTACGCGACTTCCGAGTTCAAAGATGTTATCACTCTTTCTTTACTAGTGCAACTGCTGATGTACAGCTACATGTTTGTGTTGACGCAAGTGAGCTAGCTTACGCCGCTGTCGGCTATTGGCGAGTTGAGTTCGAGCATAGCATCGAAGTCATATTTGTTCTTGGAAAAACCAGATGCAGGCCATTGAAAACTGTCTCAATACCGAGGCTCGAGCTTCAAGCAGCAGTTTTGGGAGTACACCTAAAGAAAACAATTTTGACAAGTCATGACGTGAAGCCGAGTAAGATAGTATTTTGGTCAGACTCTAAAACTGTTATTCAATGGATACAATCTGACAGCCGTCGCTATAAACAGTTTGTTGCATATCGTATATCTGAAATACTTGATATGTCTGAAATTTATCAATGGAAATGGGTGCCAAGCTTACAAAATCCTGCAGATGAGGCTACAAGACTCAATACAGATGTGAAGAAAGTACAAAACTCTAAATGGATTAAGGGACCATCTTTCTTGAAATCACCCGAATTGGATTGGCCACCAATGCCAGCAGATTTTACAAAATTTGAGGTGGCGACAGAAAAACGGTCTAATTTTATTTTTTCAATTGATACTGACGCTATATTTCCGTTTGAAAGCTATTCAAACTATTACACGCTTCTCAAAGTGACGAGTTGGTTTCGTCGTGCAGTCATCAATTTTAAGGTAATTCACAAACAACATAGACGCAAGCAAAATTTGTCAGTAGGTCGCCTTTTACCTCTCATAGCTGCTGATATAAAAGATTCTGAGCTGTTTTTATGCAAAATCGTTCAAGGAATTACATTTCCAACCGAAATTCGTCTGTTATCTTCAGGGAAACCAGTTCCTAAAACTAGTCCTCTTTTCAAATTAACACCAGTTTTGGATAAAAGCGGAATAATCCGACTAGGAGGACGAATTGATAACGCCGAATCTCTTAGTCATTGGCATTGGCATACTGACTAATTTCTCCAAAAGCATACGATTGTAGGCTTGCATTAGCATTTTGAAGAAATAATGTCAGGTTTTGGACTTTTGTGGCAAATGAAACCAGGCGTTCTAAGTGACCTTCATCGATTGCAGCAATTTCATATGCTTTTTGGAGCTGACTTTTTATCGATATTTCCGGTTGCCCATATTTAAAGGCTTACTGTTCAATTATGCGCATAACGTTTTGAGGATTAAAAAGTAGACTCTCAACTTCGTCTTTTGCAGCCCCTTTTAAACTCTTCTGCAATCTAAAAATATTTTCTAATAATGTATACCTGTATGCCATCGTCGATTCATTAAATGTCGTGAAAAAAATCGGCCAATGCTCAGGCTGTCCACTAAATTCTGGAAGCTCATGCAACTTCCTTGCAGCACCATAATGAATTGAAGTTGAAAAGCCACGATATGCACTGTCATATGCTGAATACATTGACGTAGACGGAGGCATGGCAGTCAAGTTTCCAGTAGCTGCATAATTTGGCTGACTAGAGAGCTAGGATTAGCTGAACAATTAAATTCCCAGTGTATTCCTCTAGTGGCTAGTTCAGTTTGTAGTCTATCATAGTCGAAGATATATTTTACTCTTTTAAATTCACCATCAGTTCCCACAAAATTCGTGCCCATATCGGATCGTATCTTTACAGGCACTCCTCTTCTGTTGACAAAATTTCGAATGCTTAAAATGAGAGAATCCGTTGACAGGTCAGCCGTCAGCTCGACGTGAATTGCTCTTATTTTCAATCACGTTAACAACGCAACCCATCTCTTTTCGTGTCGTCTGCCTATAGTGACGACTACTGGGCCAAAATAATCTATGCCCGTATACGGATATGGACACACATACGGTGTCACTCGTTCAACTGGTAACTGCCCCATTAACGGTGGTTTCGGCTTAGGAGCATTATTTTTGCATTCTTGAAATTTAGTTATAGCTCTTTAACTTCTCTTCTTAGAAGAGGTATCAAAAAGTTTCAGTCGTATTTTGTTCACTATAATCTCCTCATTCTGGTGATGAAATCGCTGATGATACCACATGACTATTAGATCTGTGAGTGCATGACGTCTTGGCAGTGTTATTGGATGACGGGCTGATTCGGGAAGTGCTATCGCATAGCTTACCCGCCCAGCTACCACTAAAAATCCATCTTTGTTTAATATTGGATTTAATGTATAAATTTCACTGCTATTCGATACAATAAGCTTATTTTCTAAAGCAAGCGATTCTTGTTCAAAAATTTGACTTTGTACCATCCGACATAAAACTTATTCAGCTCTCAATAATTCCTGTGCGGTCAACTCTTTTTTTCTGATGTTGTAGAAGTAATACCTTGAAGCCTGTTCACGAAACGCAAGACCCAAGCAAATGTTCGCTGCAGACGCAGTTAGTTCGAGAATCGACTTAAATTGACAACTAGTTCTTAAACCACAGCAAGGCATATTTTTCT
The DNA here is from genome assembly GCA_958299015.1 of Tetanocera ferruginea. NCBI lineage: Eukaryota > Metazoa > Arthropoda > Insecta > Diptera > Sciomyzidae > Tetanocera > Tetanocera ferruginea. The sequence goes on along the minus strand of OY282640.1, from coordinate 76,119,358 downwards.
TCGTTCAGCCTATGACTCTGCGTGCTCCTTCTGTCTTGTCTGCTTCGGCCACTGAACCTCACTTTGTTTCAGGAAATCAGGTCCTAGTATCCATTTGTTTGGAGTCTCGTAGTTGATTGGATACTTCGCTCTCGTTCACATGTCTGCAACGTTGAGGTTAGTAGGAACCCACCTCCATTCTTTAGGTGTTGATGTTTCGAGAATTTCGCTCACTCTGTGCGCAACAAATGATTTAAATAGCCTTTCATTAGATTTTATCCAAGACAAAACTGTTCGTGAGTCACTCCAATATATAGTTCGGCTGACATTAATATTGTGACTAGCCATAATAGATTTGCGAAGACGATTACCCAATACTACAGCTTGTAGCTCTAATCGTGGAATTAAAAGCATTTTCAATTAAAAGCAAAGGAGCACATTTTGTTTTTCAGCTATAAAGGCCACTTCAATGTCAGAGGCATTAATTATTCTCCAATAACTCACAGCAGCAAAAGCAGACTCACTAGCATCGACAAAAATATGAATTTCTACCAAACAGCTGCCGCTCAGTACATTTGGTGAATAACATCGAGACAAACAGAATTTCTTAAAGTTATCAAGTTGACCAATCCATTGTTTAAATTTTATATAAATATCTCCTGGCACAGCCTCATTCCAATGTATTCCAGCTCACCATACTTCTTGTATTAGTAGCTTGCCATTAATTATGTATTCAGCTAACATACCAAACGGATCATACACTGACATAACCAAAATAACTTGGGGTTTACATTAGACAGTAGTGTTAAGACAGTTGCAACACATTCACAATTTTTTACCCACACACACTCACTTTTGCAACTGTCTGGTCAACTGTCTGAACTTTTTTGAAGACAGTTGACAGTAGCTGGGACAGTAAAATGACACTTCTTTATAGAAAAAACGGAAAACTGAAAAACGTTAAATAATTCATTAGAAATTGAAGACAAAACGTAATATGTATTTTTAAAAACATAACCAGCGGAAACAATTGCAATAATATAAGGAATACTGAATATTTGATATCAAAAATGTCAAATTTGTTCACTGAATTATCTACTGTCTTGCCAATAGTCTGCACGCCTTCGTCATAAACCTTAGCTCGAAGAATTTTTAACAACTAATACATATTGTCGAATGTAAACAATGCGCTACATCCGGATCAACTCTGTTCAACTGTTATTAAAAGTAGAATTCATCAGCTCTGCTATCCCAGTGTATACCCAATATTTTATCGACAGAATCTGTTTTTATTTGAACTGTTGATGGTGTTAATTATTTATAATTATTATGTCCTTAAATAAAACGCAGCAACCTGTATTCAATTGTCTGAACTTACAGTCTTTTTATTATATTAGGCAGAGATAAAGAGATTGGAAACTTCTCGTATGAAAGGGATAGCATAATGTGCACCTTATGTCAAAAATTTTCAACACTAACACAAATGTTGTAAGTGTGTTAGTAAAATGTTCACCAAAATGCAGCTAGTTTGGGTTCAGCTTTAATCCAACTCAGCTGGATTGGGTTTAGGTTCAGGTTTTCACCACGGTGGAAACTCATTGAATGCATTCAGCAAATTTAAATGCTTCCAAGTAGCGCTGAATTTTAGAACTTTTAAGTGACTGTTGCCATTTAATCAAACAAATATATGTATGCTATTAAATCACAACTATAAAAAAAATTAAAAAGTACAAAGAAGTGATTATTAAACACTTAAAATTTTAAGATTTGCGTATAAAAAATCCACTTAAACTGCAATAACATAAGCATTCATTGTTATTTTGCTAAACTAGTTGACACATGCACCTGTATTTCGACATTTGGGCAATATGCCTGATATTTGTCGTAACTATTTAATAATATGAAACAGCGCTAACTAAAGTGTCACTGTCAAAACACTTGTGTCGCTTGAAAGCGGCCACTAACTTTAATCTGTTACCCACCACGGTCTGAACCTAATCGCAGAGTTGCCTGAAAGCGTAGTTTTCTATAATATGGAGTAGGTTTTATTGTTACAGTACGAATTTAAAAAAGTCTTGTACTAGTACTATTTTACTAAAGGTATTTCATAGGTCGTGTCTATATTTGAGATAGTAAAAAAATATTTGGGTGCTTTAAAATTAACTTTTTTTTGGAATTACTAAGGTCTTACAGCAAAAATTGATGATATGTGATGCAAAAATAATATACTATAAATATTATTATGGAGCCATATATAGGCGGCCTTGTTCGCGAACTTGGATGAATACATGAAATGTTTGTTCGTTTGTGGCCTTTTTGGCAGACATATGAAGATTCATGAGTTGGTCTCAAGAAAATCAAGGCTGTACAACAGGTGTCTCAGTTAATAGTGGTGTCCGCGTACTTAAGATCAAAGTTTTGTATTTTGAAGCACAAATTGACAATTTTATTAGTTTTATCGTCAATAATCACATAAAATGGCAAATATTATGGACAACGAAGCTTGGAGGGACTTTTTAGACAATTTTTTAAAAATTTTTTTAGAGATCTTTCTTGATAAAAATAAGAACAAAACGAGCAAAGCGTGTAACTTTTTGTAAGAAACGTACAAACTACTACATCAAATGAAACAGTTCCGAACTTGAGAAATAAAATTGGATATATTAGGTTTTCTTACCGAAGGGAAGCAAAAAAGTAAACACAAATTAAACAAATCCAGCTCATCATGTATGAATTTTTGAGGTACTACAACAAGGCTGCATACAAGTTTTCGTAGTGTGTGGCAAACCGAAATCTGGGTACTCGTACATGTTGTGGGTTATGTTCATTCGTGTATGGGTCCCTTGATGAACGACAAAGTTTTAAAATTAACAAAAAAATTTTCAATAACACATTCAATGTTGTTTGTTTTTTCATTCCAATCTGGATACATCATTCATACAATCATTCTTCTCTATTTGTTGTTTTTTTCTCCGGAATGAATAAAGAAATGAAGTCATTAGGCGTTTTCGTTTTTATGTTGAGAAAAGAGCAGATCAAAGAGCTAGAGTGCGTGGAGTATATTTCAAAAATACTCTACTTTGACTTAGTTCAGAGAACTCCGAATTAATAAAAAATCAAACCATCCATCAAATGCCTTAGCTGTGTTTTAAGAGTAGTTTTTGTTAAATTATTATTAAAAATCATATTTTTTGCACAATTTTATGTATTATATGCTTCTTTTATTGTTTTCTTCTAGTTTTGTTAAAGATTATTCGTTTCATTTATATCATGTAAGTATTATCTGATATATGCTCTACGTGTTCGAACGTTTGATACAGAGCATATAGAGTTGCATCGAGAGTACTTTTGTTGTGCTATGAGTGAAAACACAAAACTCGATCAATCTGCTCTTATCACACTGAATAAAATAAAAATCACGAACACGTTTTTTGACATTATTTGCTTTGCTCTGAACAAATAAACGAAAACGCCTATTATACTAAGGCAACTCTTTTTATACCATAAACCTGAAAGGTCAGGGTATATTAACTTTGTGCAAACGTTTGTAACGCATAGAACGAAGCGAGTCCGGTTTAGAAGAGTATATATATTCTTGATCAGCGTCACCACGTGAGTCGAGCTATCCATGTCCGATTGTCCGTCCGTCCGTCCGTCCGTCCGTCCGTCTGTCCGTCTGTGTGTTGTCCGTATACACAGGATAAGAAGAAGGAGTTGAGATAATTGGATGAAACTTGGTACACATGGTCACATGAACCCAAGGATCTGCACTATTGAATATTTTTGGAATCCGCCCACGGACACGCCTACCTCTCATACAACGCAAAAATTGAAAACTGCATAACTCAGCTCATAATTAACCTACAACAATAAAATTTGGTATGTATGTGTTTTATATCAACACAAAGATGTTTTTGAAAAATGGGTGTCATTCACTCACGGACACGCCCACCTCCCATACAACCCAAAAATTGAAAACGCAATAAATAAGCCTCTGTTTAACCTACAGAGCTAAAATTTGGCACATATATTTTTTATAACAAACCAAGGATGGTTTTAAAAAATGGACATCATCCGCCCACGGACACGCCCACCTCCCATGCAACCCAAAAATTGAAAACGCAATAAATAAGCCTCTGTTTAACCTACAGAGCTAAAATTTGGCACGAATGTTTTTTATGACAAGACAAATATGGTTTTGAAAAATGGACGTCATCCGCATACGGACACGCCTACCTCCCATACAACCCAAAAAGTTTAAAACTCAATAAATAAGGTTATGTTTGTCATAGAGAAATTAAATTTGGTATGTATTTTATTTTATGCCAAAACTAAGGTGTGTTCAAAAATTTGGAGTAATCCGTTCATGAACACGCCCACATCCCATAGCGAAAGCACAATAAAGGAATTAACTGTGAGCTACAGGAATAAAACTTGGTATGTGTAAATTTTTCATCAACATTTAAATGCAAATAAAATAAAGGCTTCATCCGCCCTTGGAGACGCTCATTTACAATAAAAATTTTTTGTTTTTGAAAAGTGGGTTTAGGCTATTTCATAGTCGGCCTAGACCGACTTTAGACTTTCTTTAATTGTTTATTGGTACGTTTTAATTTGTACGTAACCCTGTTAACAACTGAACTTGGCAATTATGAGGTGAATTTACATTCACAATACGTGTGTGCATAAAAAATTGGTAGAAAAGCAAACTAGACGCGCGAAAATTTTTTTATTTTGATTAAACTCGAAGTCTCCCATCTCTTTATCTCTGATATTAGGAATGTAAGAAAAGTATATTAATTAAATGCATGGTGAAATAAATATAAGGTGTTCTCATCCCCAATATCAGAAAAAAATAGGCTGCCTTATTTTGACAATTTCTTTTGAAATCGGAGTAGGGTTGCATATTTTTGTACTTTCCTGATACTAGTACTTTTTTGTGATGCTACTTGAATATGCTACTATTATACATGTAACAATGAAATTTAAGATACTTGTTTTTGAAATAAGTAAATTTTAGCTTTTATATACTATCAACTTTTAGATATTTTCTAGAAGTTTGATCTTTTCTATGAAGATTGCATTCGGTTTTAGAAGAGAACCGCTTGACACTTGACAACATAAGCCCACAAATCAGAGCTTTCTTGACAATCTTCTAAATTGAGTTTACTTATTACATAACATGCAAGTACTATACAGCATCTTCTTGTAAAACTCAAAATTAATTGTCTAATCTTTATATAAATAGGCGTGGGGAAAACAGTTAAGAACCATTTTCTCCTGTGTTTCTCAACTGATTTTGATTATTGTTTTTTTCCGAGCGCGGAGAAGGAGAGCACCGACTATTTTTAATAAATAAAATGGTATAATAATTTTCAAGGCAGTATTGACGTTTCAGTAGGAAACAATCATGATTCAATAAATTAAAAGGTTATCCCAATATATGACGTCTTCTCAGAAAGTTGCGCATAAAAATTAGTTTAAAATAACAAATTTTTTATTTGTCGGTAAGTTTCCATTTTCGGTAAAGTTTCCACTTGACAACTTTTCTGACACTTCCGTAGCGATAGCTTCGCTCCCCGATGTGTCGCTATCACAATAGTTGACACAGCCGAATGTGGCCAACGCATATAACAACAAACAGCTGTTTTTGAAAGGAACTCAATTACTTGTAGATGAGAAAATCAACACTTGTCAATGCTACCTGGTAAATTATTATACCATGGACCCAGGCGATACTAGTATACATCATTATTCATTATATATGTATACGGTTATCTGTTATCTTAAAACAGGATACTCCCATTTACAACTCCCGGGAGAAAATGTTTCACGATTAGACAGAATAATAATAATCCAAGTCATAATCATGTTTCTAGAAATCTTGCTAAAAGTTTTCATATTTATAAAAATTCTATGTTAGCTTACTGTTTTTTTGTGATAACTTTTGCTAGAATCAAGTTTTTTATATAAAAACACGACTTGTGTGTTTTACTTACCAAAAATAAAAAAAGTACTTTTTTTGAGTACTTAACGGACTCAAAACAACACCCTTAAAAAACATGTATCTGAAACCCTTATAATTGTCAAAATAAGGCAGCATGTCAAAAAAAATATTGAAAAATGTCATGGGATGAGAACACCTTTCAATTATTTCACCATGAATTAAATGTATCTGTTAAAATAACATGGTTGCATATCTTATAGGGAAAAGTAGTGGTAGGCAAAATTGTACTTGCTACTAAGTGCATTTTACAAACATAACATTTCTTCTCTCACATCAAACCCTTAAGGCGAATAAGGAATTCGAGGCTTTCTTGTTCGATCTGATCTTCGTAACGCCTGTGGTGATGTGCTTGGACTAGGACTGAAATTTCTTATACGTTGTGGTGTTTCCACTTGTTGATCCGCTTGTAATTGTGTTGGCACCTCTGGTCTTGACGGTGGTTAAATCAACGCTTCACTACTGTGACTTCTGGTGAACTGCTGCTGATCCTCGTCAGTGTCTCTCCGGGACGATGATCATCGTCGTCATCATTACTCTGTGTCTTCTCTCCACATCCTCTTATTTGGTTTACATGTCACTTGAATCCTCGGCCACAATGCTCAATCTCATAATGCAACTTTCCCCAACATGAGGGAATAACACCTGGAATCCATATATCCATTCTCGGATTACACAATAAAAAATATACAGACTGTGAAGGCTTAAACACCCTTTAAGAGGACCTGTATTGGCTACTCTTTTTTTCGCACATTTAAGTGTACATATCTTCTGGTCGAACGAGATCCAATCGTGTTCGAATATTCCGGCCTAAGAACAACTGTGATGGAGGTTGTCACATGAGGAGCTCTTCTATATTGCCGTAGGAATTCATTCAGGTTCCGTTGTATATTGTTCTTTGTAATTCCCATTGGTCTTAACGCATTCTTGACTGTCTGCACGCTGCGTTCTGCCTGCCTATTGGTTGACGGGTGATAAGGCGCTACAAATTTTTGATATTTTACACCTACTGTACGCATAAAACTCTTAAATTCGACGGACGTGAAATTTGTACCATTGTCAGAAACCACCGTCGTTGGAACACCATAACTGGCAAACACTTCGTCAAGCAATTCTATTGTTGCGTTCGCTGTCATACTGCTGGTGGTTTTTACTTCCAGCCATTTGCTGTACGCATTCGATATTATGAGCAGCATCATACCTGCGACCGGTCCTGCATAATCAATGTGTATTCGATCCCATGGGCCCATTGGATTTTCCTAGAAATGATCCCGAGCCTTGACTGACTCATGCGCATATCTCGCGCATTCATGACAAATCTCTGCTGTTCGTTTTATGTCTGCATCTATTCTAAGGTCTGTGCTGCTTGAAACGTTGCTGGTTTCCTTGCTATAACTTCATCACACATACTGCGTGACTCTAACCCAAAAAGAAATTGCTCGATAAGCATGCGTTCGAGAAAGTCACCATATTCGCAGTCTGCAGCACCCCGTCTAAACCAGGAGCAAAATCAGAAATTTTTTCATCTTTTTCTTGGCGCAACTGCCTGAACCTAATACTTTCAGCATATTTGTTTTTAGCCCGGCCAAAATGTTTCTATATATGTTAGTGTTTCTGGCAACTTGTTCAGTTCCGCACCCATGTGAACTCGTGCGTAGACTTGATATTCCTGTTCGTCGATTTTGCTTAGGCTCAGCGCCCAATCAAAGCGCCTAAAGTAATCCCCCACCGATGTCTCATCCGCTGACTTGAACTCCTTCATTGCAATTGGCAGTGCTTTAGCGGCTGCCTGTTGCGTTGTCGATGACTGAGTATCCACAGACACACGTGTTGCTTTTACTACCGCCTTCTGAATTGCGTCCGTCAATGCTCCTGTAAGAGCATTCAGTGCTTCGCTCGAAATAGACATCGTGTCCAGTAATGCTATAAGAGATTTTTTAAGTGTACCTCTATAAATTAGGAACACGTACCTTTTTAGCCAAAAACGTACTTATTTGGAAATTATTAGTAAAACGCTAAATAAGCGCCATATCAGCTTTAAGTTAAAATCTCATGTTTTTTTAATTAAGTATAACGGCTTGTTTATTTCGAAGATTTGTTTTAATGAGCTTAAATTTAGAGCAAACGCGCTCTGATACTGCAATTTTATTTGGAAGCCATGCCATAGTCTTAACCCTCGAGTACTATCGTCTATTTCACTAACGTCAGTACTATCGTTGGGTGTAATCCACCCATACTCAGTTAGTATCTGCGTTTCTCATCTGTCAAATGAAACTATAAAAATAATCAATTTATTTTTAAGGATGCATACCCAACTACTGAAAAACAAGAATATTTTATATATAATTAATTTTGTTTTTTATATAATCGTTTACTTAGGAAGATAGCAATAAGAGAAAAAAATAAAAAATGCATTCTGGAAAATCAGTTGTAACTTTTTTAGTTTTCACGCCATGGGCCTTTGGTTAACTGATTTGGAAAGCTTAAAAAGTATTTAAGAAAAAATTATTTAATAATTTTTTTCGGCACAAAGTAAAATTTTTTTTTTATAAAGTGAGCTAAATTCTTACAAATTTTAGTTACTCATTACATCTACTAAACATATCATCATAGATTAGTTCGTATCTGGCAAAGTTGATTCATAGCAGTACCTACAGAGAGGGTAGGTAAAACTTTTGCAAATATTAGTGATTTCTTTTGATTTTATATTAGTAATCACATACAATATTTCATTACTGATTACTATCGTGGGTGAAAAACACCCACAATTTTGAAACGCCATTACTATCGTGGGTGTAAACCACCCAAGCGTCTTAATAAACTGGCTTTATGTTAATATCACCTTAGTTTAAACGAATAAATAATGCTTCTTAACATCAATAAACATTCAAATGAGGATTACATTAAAATTTAGTGATGATTTTCATGAAAAATTATATACTTCTCCAAGAAATTCAGCCTTATGGGTGGATTCCACCCAGACGATAGTCCTCGAGGGTTAAGAAAATAATGGACTCTTGTAAATATGAAATGGAAAATAACAAAATCCAAAAGTGTACCTTTTAAAAATAAGGCGTACTTTCGTACTGACGGAACTGAAAGTGTACTCCAAAAAGTACAATTGTACCCCTTGTAGCATCACTGATCGTGTCACCGCTATTGACAACACTATTATGGCTAAATCGCAATACTGCGTTAGGTCGGTCGTGCGTTGACATTTCGAGTAGAGATCAACGTGTTCTTATGGTGCAAATCTAAATTCGACCTCAAGCGTTGGTCGTACTTTATATCGTAAAACAAGAAGAAGAGATAAAATACTACCAAAGTACGATCTAACGAGATAAGTAGAAAAATGTTCTACTCGGTCGTGCGTTTGACATTTCTTCATATAGCAGAGTTGCATTTCCGTTGAAAGCGCTTAAAATGTGGGTGTTTTATGGTTTCAATGCCAAAGATAGATTTTCGTGGGATTTATTTTATTATCGCTGGAATTTATGTTTTAAATAATGTTTTTTAATAACTCATGCTATTTAAGTAATCAAATGAAAATTTTGATAAAGTTAATCTATTTGTATTATTTTTCTTCAAACTATCTTTGTATAAATATGCGTTGGCGAAACAGGTAAGAACAACTTTTGTGGGCATTTTTGTATAGCTGCTTTTATTGGCTTCGCCAAAATTGCAGACGCACGATCTGTCAGCGCAACATTGAGTTTTGTTAATTTATAGGTCGTGCGTTCTGACAGCTCATCTCGTAAAGTTTATGCAACGTCGATATAAAGTACGATCGGCGCACGACCGACCTAACGCAATATTGCGATTTCAGCATTATGTCCTTAAATAAAATGCAGCAACCTATATTCAATTGTCTGAACTTACAAAGTCTTTTAATTATATCAAGAATGTAAGAAAAGTATATTAGTGAAATGTATCTGTTAAAATAACATGGTTGCATATCTTATTGGGAAAGGTTGTGGTAGGCAACATTGTACTTGCTACTAAGTGCATTTTACAAACATAACAATTATGCTCTCCATTATGCTGCCATTGTACGAGTTTTGAATTTGAGATAAAACCTCTTAGTTCAAACCCTGCATTCATAAGAACTCTTTTTACTACTTGACTAATATTCAGTGCATCCTCGATCGTTTTAAAACTGCATAGATAATCATCGACATAATGACTATTTTTAACGGCTTTAATTACTTCAGGTTGGTCACTTGGTATTTCTTCAGCATTCAAATTTTTTATGAATTGGGCACAACAAGGAGAACAGCTTGTTCCAAAAATCATGCTCACCATTCTATATGTTTCTACAGTTTTTGATGAATCATCACTCCTCCACAAAAATCTTAAAGAATCCTGATCCTTTTTTTCTAATTTTTACTTGTAAAAACATTTCTTTAATGTCTGCGCACACTCCAATAGCACCTTCGCGAAATTGTTCGTGGCCCAATTTTAGTAGCTTCTTCAGCTGTCATCTTGACTGCGTAGCCTTTTTCTAGAAAGTTTAAAAAGCATTTCTATAATTTTGAGAGTACTCTGGATCTTTTTGCATTTTCATCTCCACTGATCGAAGTCGACTGAGAGCCATGGAAAAAGAATTTAGTAGTTTAACATCGTCACTTTTCCAGAGCAACCCCGTTTCGAATCTGTTGCCAACTCGTTGTGACGTCCTTCCAAGTATGTCACGGGCTCTTGCAACTTTTGCTGACTCTAAAGGATTATCTGGCTTGGCCACTCCGAAACTCTCAGTGGTAAAAAACTCTTCAACCATGTTATGAATTTCTTCAATTAAGGTGTTATTCTCTTTGACGCTTGTGTGTAATATAATGGATACACGACAAGAAGTAAAATCTCCAATTTCGTTTGATATGCCATATATTACCCATCCTAGTGATGTTTTTGACGCTAATAAACTTTTGTTCCACATGTCGCTCTAAAATGAACTAGTTAGATGGCAATTATTTATTCCAATTAAAACGCTTGGTGCAGCATCACAGTAATCTTGAATTGGCAACCCTTCCAAATGTTGGAATTCATTATAAAGTTCTTTCAAATTCACAGTCTGTAATGGTTATTCTAAATTTGGAACTGAATTTCCACTTAACTCATACCAATTTTTTGTCTGTTCCGAATCCACTTATGCGCAAATCACACTTCATTGATTTAACATTGGTTACACGATTACCAAACCACTGTAGAGTAAGATTTTCTTTCTTTACGTTGACACTCAATTCTCTTGCTAATTTTTTATTAATCAATGTCGCTGAGGAGCCATCATCCAAAATGTATAGGTTTTAATAACTGCCTTGTTAGTTCCAACCAATTCAACAGGTACTACCTTGAATGAACAATTTGTTGTTTTATTTTGTATCGTGTTGATCACTTCAGTGACAGGCCCTTGTTGCTGTTCATTTTGATGAAGCAATGAATAATCCAGTCTTTTGCACCCTTTCTCTTCGCAGGCTACTTTGCGTTTGCATCTATAAACATTGTGCACTCTACGTAGGCAGCAAAAACACAGACGCAGCTGTTTCATGAAAAGTTCCACCACCAAAACCAAGAAGCAATCGTTTATGCTATCCGAGCAAAATTTTGGATTCCCGGCCTGCGACGCCTCGTTAGATCAATTAAGTCGAAATGTCAATTTCGCAAAATTAAAACAGCTAATCCTGAGCCGCCGTTGATGGGACAGCTTCCAATTGATCGTTTAACTGCTTATGAACGTCCTTTTTCATATACAGGACTCGACTTCTTTGGACCGGTATATGTGGCCATTGGTAGGCAACGAGAAAAAATGTGGGTTGCTGTTTTTACATGTCTTTCTATCAGGGCAATTCATCTGGAGCTAGCACGAGATTTATCGGCAGATGCTGCCATTTTATGCTTCTATAAATCGGTGAGGTTTACCAGCGCATAAGAAGTGATCAGGGCACGAATTTCATCGGGGCAAGCAAGGCAGAGTGGGTAACTACAACTTCTGGAATTCAGAACGAATGTACTAAGCGCGGTATTGAGTGGATGTTTAATACGCCAGGAAATCCTTCAGCTGGAGGCGCTTGGGAACGAATGGTAGGGTGTGTAAAACGCGTCTTGGCGGTCGCGCTTGAGGAAAAAGCTTCGCAGATAGAAACGCTCCAGAGTTTTCTAACAGAAGCAGAAAATTTAAAATTCGGTAAATTCGAGACCTCTTACTCATCTTCCAATTGAGACTACTGATTCGGAACGTTTAACGCCAAATCACTTTTTGTTGGGCTGCCCAAATTATATTCAAACGCCGAAAATTGACGAAAAAACCTGTCTGAGAAAGCAATGGCACATTTCGCAACAATCGAAGCAGTCATTCTGGAAAAGGTGGGTGCTCGAATACATTCCAACGCTTACACGCCGAACTAAATGGCATCGGTCCGTAGATCCTCTAGAAATTGGGGACGTCGTTATCATATGTGATGAAAATGAGAGCCGTGGAGATTGGAAACGTGGATGAGTTGAGAAAGTATTTCCGGCAAATGACGGGCAAGTGAGCTCAGCGGTAGTTAAAACTGCTTCTGGGTATTTGCGGAGGCCAGCTTCTAAATTCGCTAAACTAGACGTTATTGGTGAGTCTTTGACTGGAGTGTCGACTCACGGGAGGCGGGATGTTGCTGCCCAAAACTAATTTTCTATATTTATTACGTATTTCTCTTACGTACTATTTTTGTAATTGCACACTACAACACTGTTTATGTGATTATCGATGTATTTGAACGTATTCCTTTTATTTTGCTTTGTTATTGACATCTTCGTGGAGTTTCGGCAACTTTGTCGAAACATTTGAAAATTTAACAACTTTCTAGAACAAAAAGCGTCATTCATTCCACGAACTCGTCAAAGGAGATACAAATCAGTATTTAATTTCTTAAATTGTAATTAATTTTTTTAATTAACATAAATTTGTTTTAAACAGATAATAACCCTCCTCGATCTCTCACAAATAAACTTTTCTATATAAGTTGAAATATGAAGCCAACGAGAGTGTTCATTGTTTTTGTATTTTTTGCCACAGCGTTGCTGCCGCAACAGGTCATATTTTATCTCTTCTTCTTGTTTTACGATATAAAGTACGACCAACGCTTGATTTCGAATTTAGATTTGCACCATAAGAACACGTTGATCTCTACTCGAACTGTCAACGCACGACCGACCTAACACAGTATTGCGATTTAGCCATAATAGTGGTGTCAATAGTGGTGCTAAGACTATGGCATGGCTTCCAAATAAAAGTGCAGTATCAGAGCGCGTTTGCTCTAAATTTAAGCTCATTAAAACAAATCTTCGAAATAAACTAGCCGTTATACGTAATTAAAAAAACATGAGATTTTAACTTAAAGCTGATATGGCGCTTATTTAGCGTTTTACTAATAATTTCCAAATAAGTACGTTTTTGGCTAAAAAGGTACGTGTTCCTAATTTATAGAGGTACACTTAAAAAATTTTTTATAGCATTACTGTACACGATGTCTATTTCGAGCGAAGCACTGAATGCTCTTACAGGAGCATTGACATTCGCAATTCAGAAGGCGGTAGTAGAAGCAACACGTGCGTCTGTGGATACTCAGTCATCGACAAGGCAACAGGCAGCCGCTAAAGCGCCACCATTTGCAATGAAGGAGTTCAAGTCAGCGGAAAAGACATCGGTGGAGGATTACTTTAGGCGCTTTGATTGGGCGCTGAGCCTAAGCAAAATTGACGAACAGGAATATCAAGTCTACGCACGAGTTCACATGGGTGTGGAACTGAACAATGCGTTAGTGAGCCTTAAGATGCCAGAAACACTAACATATATAGAAACATTTTGGCCGGGCTAAAAACAAATATGCTGAAAGTATAAGGTTCAGGCAGTTGCGCCAAGAAAAAGATGAAAAAAATTTCTGGTTTTGCTCTACGGCTTAAACAGGGTACTGCAGACTGCGAATATGGTGACTTTCTCGATCGCATGCTTATCGAGCAATTTCTTTTTGGGTTAGAGTCACGCAGTATGTGTGATGAAGTTATAGCAAGGAAACCAGCAACGTTTCAAGCAGCACAGACCTTAGAATAGATGCAGACATAAAACGAACAGCAGAGATTTGTCATGAATGCGCGAGATATGCGCATGAGTCAGTCAAGGCTCGGGATCATTTCTAGGAAAATCCAATGGGCCCATGGGAACGAATACACACTGATTATGCAGGACCGGTCGCAGGTATGATGCTGCTCATAATTTCGGATGCGTACAGCAAATGGCTGGAAGTAAAAACCACCAGCAGTATGACAGCGAACGCAACAATTGAATTGCTTGACGAAGTGTTTGCCAGTTATGGTGTTCCAACGACGGTGGTTTTTGACAATTGTACAAATTTCACGTCCGTCGAATTTAAGAGTTTTATGCTTACAGTAGGTATAAAACATCAAAAATTTTTAACGCCTTATCACCCGTCAACCAATGGGCAGGCAGAACGCAGCGTGCAGACAGTCAAGAATGCGTTAAGACCAATGGGAATTACAAAGAACAATATACAACGGAACCTGAATGAATTCCTACGGCAATATAGAAGAGCTCCTCATGTGACAACCTCCATCACAGTTGTTCTTAGGCCGGAATATTCGAACACGATTGGATCTCGTTTGACCAGAAGATATGTACACTAAAATGTGCGAAAAACAGAGTAGCCAATACAGGTCCTCTCAAAGGGTGTTTAAGCCTTCACAGTCTGTATATTTTTTATCGTGTAATCCGAGAATGGATATATGGATTCCAGGTGTTATTCCCTCATGTTGGGAAAAGTTGCATTATGAGATTGAGCATTGTGGCCGAGGATTCAAGTGACATGTAAACCAAATAAGAGGATGTGGAGAGAAGACACAGAGTAATGATGATGACGATGATCATCGTCCCCGGAGAGACACTGACGAGGATCAGCAGCAGTTCACCAGAAGTCACAGTAGTGAAGCGTTGATTTAACCACCGTCAACACCAGAGGTGCCAACACAATTACAAGCGGATCAACAAGTGGAAACACCACAACGTATAAGAAATTTCAGTCCTAGTCCAAGCACATCACAACAGGCGTTACGAAGATCAGATCGAACAAGAAAGCCTCGAATTCCTTATTCGCCTTAAGGGTTTGATGTGAGAGAAGAAATGTTATGTTTGTAAAATGCACTTAGTAGCAAGTACAATTTTGCCTACCACTACTTTTCCCTATAAGATATGCAACCACGTTATTTTAACAGATACATTTAATTAATATACTTTTCTTACATTCCTAATATCAGAGATAAAGAGATGGGAGACTTCGAGTTTAATCAAAATAAAAAAATTTTCGCGCGTCTAGTTTGCTTTTCTACCAATTTTTTATGCACACACGTATTGTGAATGTGAATTCACCTCATAATTGCCAAGTTCAGTTGTTAACAGGGTTACGTACAAATTAAAACGTACTAATAAAAAAGAGTTGCCTTAGTATAATAGGCGTTTTCGTTTATTTGTTCAGAGCAGAGCAAATAATTGTCAGGGCCACTTTAGGCGTGAATACCCATGGTAAGTTAGTTGATACTAACGCCATCTGGCGTGGACCACGAAATCAACGTCAATCTGATATGGCAATCTCGTGTCTGGGTTGTAAAAAATGTATACACACCGGATACTTTGGAAAGCTCGTCAAAAACAATATGGCAAAAATGTGCTTGGTTCCGCATCAGCCAATTGGAATTGACTTTCTATTCCAAAGTATCCCGGATGTGGCACGAGCGTCGACCATGTTCGGATGGCTTGATGACGTGTCAACCCACGGTAGCAAAAAAATGACATATCACATACCATCGAGTACGTTCAGACGGCCGATAAATGGCGATTGTGCAACCCTGGGCGAATGCGACCCACAAGTGGTACCACCGACGCTACGCACACACAGAGAGATGGAAGAAAAAGAAGAAGAACTGAACGGCACGACGTGAAAAATTAAAGAACGTGTCGGCCATTAAGTGGATGGACCGGTGAGAACGTGGACGCGTCGCGCAAAGATGCAAAATAAATTTCTGCTCATGTTCTTTGATAATAAAGTTCAACAATTTTTAATTCAGTTTTTAACAATTTAATTTGTGCTAAAAACAAAAAAAATAAAAACTAAAGAGTTAAATTAGTGCGAGGCCATTCGAAGCAGATACAAACGAAAAATTGAATGAACTCGAGCGACGTCGAGAACAAAGATAAAGGCAACATTTTTGAGTGAAGTAGATTCGACGAGTCGGACTGTGTGCGAACTCAACAAAAATTGCGGCAGAGCGGCAGCAAATCCACGATAAAGAAAAAAAAGGGTCGAATAATTCGAGCAATATCCCGTAGCAGTGCAAGAACGGCAGAGACATCAACGGTGACTGAGACGAGCAGCAGCGCTGTGAGAAAAAAAAAAAATAACGACAACAGACACTGCAAAAAGCCCAAGTGATATCAGCTACCCAAATTAATGCTGCCAATTCTGCATTGCGTTCGCAGTTGACATCCAATGTGCCGATTTTGCAAGCGCAGCTTAAAGCGGCACCCATTCCCACCAGCCAGCCACATCTACAGCAGCAACACGTACTGCAACAACAGCAACAACAGCAACAACAGCAGCAGCGGCAACAACAACAACAACAGCAACAATAACAGCAGCGACCGCAACTCCCGCAACGTCAACCACAGCAACTTAGTGCCAAAAAAAAAAAATAGAAAAAATGTATATGAAAAAAAAAAACAAAAAAAAAATAAAAAAAAAAAATAGAACAAAAATAAGAAAAATTTAGAAGAACATAACAAAAAAAAAGTGAAACTACGAAACAGAAAGAATAAGAAACAGGTAGCAGAAAAAAAAAACGTGGTGATACAAAGAAAAAAAAAAGAATAAAAAAATAAGAAAGACAACGAAAAGAAGTGAGACACTGAAATGAAAAAAAATAAGAAAACTAGAAAGACAACGGAAAAAAAGTGAGACATTGAAAAAAAAATAAGAAAATTAAAAAGACAACGAAAAAAAAAGTGTAACAACGAAATAGAAAAAAACTAAGCAAATTTCAAAGACAACGGAAAAAAAGTGAAACAATGAAATAAAAAAGAATGAGAAAATAATAAAGACAACGAAAAAAAGTGTAACAACGAAATAGAAAAAAACTAAGCAAATTTCAAAGACATCGGAAAAAAAGTGAAACAATGAAATAAAAAAGAATGAGAAAATAAAAAAGACAACGAAAAAAAGTGTAACAACGAAATAAAAAAAAATAAGAAAATTTCAAAGACAACGGAAAACAGTGTAACAACGAAATAAAAAAAAATGAGAAAATTAGAAATACAACAACAAAGAATAAGGTGAAACAAGCAAAAAAAATAGAAAAAAAATTAAGACAAAATTAGAAAACCAAAAAAATAAAAAGTGAAACAATAAAAATAGACAAAGAAAATAAGAAAAAAATAAAACGATCAAATTGAAAGAAAATAATTTTAAATAAGGTTGGTTAAATTTTCAAATAAAAACGAATAAAATAAACGACAAAATAACGTGAAAACTAACAGTGAACAAAGAATATAAGAAAAAAATAAAACGATTAAATTTAAAGTAAAAAAAAAAAAATGTTAATCCAAGGAGGTTGTGTGGAGGTTAAATTTTAAAATAAAATTGAATTAAATAAAAGCGAATAAAATAAAAGACAAAATAACGTGAAAACTAACAGTGAACAAAGAAACTAAAAAAAAAATAAAACGATTAAATTTAAGAAAACAAATTTTCAAGAAAAAAAAAAACTAAATAACCACTACACCTACAACTACATCTACAAAGATGTAACTATAGGCGTGTTTTATTCGTTCTGGTTAAACCAAAAAGGTTCAAAATTACATGCAGAACACTAACAAAGAGATGAACTAGCTCAGTCGCTGGTTCATCTCGTTGAACTGGTTTTTGTTTCGCTACGGCCCCATAGATGTCGCTATTTTTTCTTTTTTCCTTGATTCATAGTCACCCATTACCATCAAATGAAACAGCTGTGCTTATTTATTTACAATAAATAAGATGAATGAATGCGAAAGAATCGTAAGTTTATTTTTTAACATTTTTTTTTTTTTAACTCAATTAAAAATCAAATAAACTTTTTGTTAGCGGGCAAAAATGCACGAAGAAGGAAATGCGTGCATTGCTTAATGCCAATGGCAGCCGTCTAGAAGACTTCAAGCATCCTGTTTGGAAGAAATATGGAATGGCGGCAGTTATGTAAGATCTCATGAGCAGAGGAGTCTTTGTAACTTTCAATTATAAATTTTTAATTATTTTATTGCATAAATTGTTATTTTGCTAGGTCCAGCCAACAAGCGTTAATATGCTGCTAAATCAATTGTAATAATTGTTTTGGAACCAGCTGTTTGATCTCATCATCGCCGACAATACCCCAAGCGGTCAGAAGCTAAACTTAAAAAAGTTTAACCAATGCGATCTATTCGTTCATTAGGTTAAACCAGAACGAATAAAACACAGCTTATATCTGCAACTATGTAACTACATCTACAACAATTACAACATCAATAAAACCAACAATAGTAGCAACAACTCTACAACCATAACTACAACAACAAAAATAGTAACTACAACAACAACAAAAGCAGCAACAGCTGCAGTCACTACAACAACAAAATTGGAAGCAACATCAAAAGCAGCAACCACAGATTCAGCACCAACAGAGCCAACAACAACGACAGCCACATCTACAACCTCTTTAATCGCAAGTTATGTAGTAAGTTTAATAAAAAAAAAAAAACCAAAGTTTATATTAAGTTTTTCTGAATTTATAAGTTAATTTAATTGAATCTTCAATTTTTCCAATATTTTTTGGCAATATATAACTTAAGAGCGACTTTATACCAAGCATCGCATCCCAGTTGATGAATTTATCTCTGTTTACTTCTTCTTAATTATTTAACATTAGTAAGTTCAAAATCATATGCAATAGAAAACTGCAAATAACTATTCATGTAACTATTACTGAGGTTATCACAACAAAAATATAAAATAATTTGTTCAAAATGAAATATTATAATTAGCTTATTTTCCATAAAATTATTATGACTATTATTAACTTTTACTCTCCGATTATTATTATTATTACTTTTGTATATAGTTAGGCAATTCCAAAAAAAAAAAAAAAGAAAAACATCCCAGCTGGATAGTACATTTTGCTTAATAATGACTTGCTGTTTACTCGCTAGATACATCCAACATCAATATATTGATGTATAAATATCTCCTTTTGTTTTTGTTTCTGTCTTTTTGAACAATCATTTAAAACTTTAAATTTAAACCCTTTCATCCTTTATACATAGAAACTTAAAAATAAACACCAAATTAAAAATCAACAAAATTTTTAAATTAAACAAAAATAACAAATATTAATAAACATTATAAAAAATGAAATTAAAATTATAATAATAAATTAAAAAAAAAAAAAACAAACAATACTAGTTAGTACTCACTCATCTTCTTATTGGTACCATTCATTCTAAGACAAACAAAACAGAAAAAAAAAAACGAAAAAAAAAAAAATTAGTAACACTTGTTTTTCTATGGTCAGCGACTCTCAAGGCGCAACCGACTTTGTATCCAGTATGCCATTTTCCGAAGACTCCAATTCTAGTTAGTGACTAATTTCTAAGTAATCCCTCTTTTGTTAATTTATTTTAAACACAAAAATCGCTAAATTCTTAACATAATTCATATTTGATAATTACGACCTCTACAAAACAAGAAAGAAAAACTATCATAAAAACAAAACTCAAACTTAACTATGTACTAAGTAAGCTATTTAAATACTTTAAAAGAATTAATTGTATGAAATAATATAGATAATAACATTTAATTAAATTTAAGTCCTATAATTCTGCGTGTGATTTATTGAGATTAAATTAATTAATTAATGCATTATATAAAAATTAAAAAAAAAAAAAAATTTAAAAAAATGTTAAATTTATTAAATATTATTTAAAAACAAAAAAAAAACAAACATTACTTTATATGTATTTCTCTACTTCTCTAATGATTGAAGCCATAAGCTTTGAATAAAGTAGCTGTATATTAAACATAATTTATAAATAAAATCTTTAAATTTATATTTGCGTTCGAAAAAAAAAAAAGAAAATGAAAATTATAATTCGGTAAAGGGGAAATAAAAGGTGGCGTGGACAAGAGAGAGTCGGCGTAAGTATGGTTTTTGGGGTGACCTAAAAATATTTCAGGCAAGCTGGTCAGCATGGTTGGCATTTAGCCAAAAGGGGAGGGTAGCCAGGTCGATGCAATGCCATCGAGGCATCGAACACCATAGAGGCCAGTGATGGTTCCGATAGGGGAACAATTTACTTTGGGTTCCGGTTCCGGTTTGGTCTGTCGCGTTTTCGTTTCGTTCTATTTTTTTTAAATGTCAAGTCTGGTACGATTTTATTCGTGTCAAGCCCTACTGTCAGTCGAGTCTGGCAAGAACACCACCCCATATCCGACGAGCCTTAGCCGCGCATACGCCAGCGTACCAGCAAGGCCAGAACGAATGACAGGGTGTGTGTATCATAAGTATGCACACACAGTAAGGTGAACATGATAGAATTACCGCCCAACGTGGGGCCCGAAAAGGTCTGAATTTTGGTCTTTTTAGATTTACCCGATGTGGGTTTGAAAATTTTGCTCTTTTAGATTTCGCTAACGTTTGGCCAGAATTGGTCGTTACGGTTTAAAGTTTTTTTTTTATTTAGCCAACGTTTGACCCGATTAGGTCCTAGAAGTTTTTTAGTTTTTTCAAGCATGCAGGAGCATCTTTTTAGGGCCTTAGGAAGATGACGGGATTAACGACCCCGCGAACTCTAGTGAATCCAACACGCGTCTGATCCACAGTGGGCGGCGTGTTGGTCAGCGTCTGTACCCACAGTGGGCGGCTGTACTTTCTCACCGAATGGTGAAACCATTTGTGACTGAGGCGACTCAGCATAAAACTAATGCTAGATTTTTTTTGCGTGGTCAAGTATAAAGCACATACAAATTTTTTCGTTTTCATTTTGGAATTTACCAACTCAAGGAGGTCATGGAAGTTTTAAAGACGCGTAAGTCCTGTAGCGATAAGGTCTGTGAACCACGACTACTGTTGCGACGTGTTCTTTAAATGGAAATGTACCTTTTGGGAGGTAGATTGGCTTTTGAATCAGCTGACTCAGAAGATACGTAAGTAATGCAGCGCTAAGGTCTAAGAACCACGACTGTTGTTGCGACGTATCTATTGGGTCGAGTGTGAAATCAAGGGCGTTACCGTGCATTGAATATTTCCAAAGATGATGCGTAAGTCCTGCAGCGCTAAGGTCTCAGAACCACGACTGTTGTTGCGACGTATGATCCTTGGAGAGGTTTGATGGCGGGCTAGGGTTTAGTCATTAAGGATATATCATAGTTTTAGTTTTTAGTCCTAAGTTTACTCGTGTGATCGACAAACACGCGTAAGTCCTGCAGCGCTAAGGTCTCAGAACCACGACTGTAGTTGCGACGAGTGTTTGAAGATTAACAGAGTACACATACATTTTTTTTAGCTTTACAGTTTCAATAAACACCATTATTTTTTTTAGATCGCAGGGGCATTCTTTTAGGGCCTTAGAAGGATGACGGGACTAACGACCCCGCGGACCCTAGTGAATCCAACACGCGTCTGATCCACAGTGGGCGGCGTGTTGGTCAGCGTCTGTTCCCAGATTGGGCGGCTGTTTTACCTCACCACCTGGTGAACCCAAAGTATGACTGAGAGGGCTCAGCATACTATTCAAGTAATTTTTTTTTGTAAAGAACACTCCGTTTCGTGGAGAACACCGGATGCCAGACCGGGAGATATTGGGTGGTCGTCCGGGTGTCGCATAGCCGCTCCGATTCGGAGGAGACGACGTCGCCACACTGAATGGTGAACCTTAGTATGACTGAGAGGGCTCAGCATACTATCTATGTCAGAATATTATCTTGTCGTTTTGTTTTGTGTAACACTTTGTTTCGTAGAGATCACCGAACGCCAAACCGGGAGATAATGGGTGTCGTTCGGGTGCCGCATAGCCGCTCCGATCCAAAGGAAAAAGACCTCACCAGAGAGTGAACCCTAAGTATGACTGGGACGGCTCAGCATATGAAAAATATAATAATTGTTTTGATTTTTTGAATTAAACTCCGTATCGTGTAAGAGCCACCGAACACCAAGACAGGAAATAACACGAATAGTCGTTCGGGTAACGAAAAGGGTGCTCCGATTCGGAGGAGAATCTCCTGAAACGTCGACATATTACTAATAATTATTTTGATTTTTGTAGAACACTCCGCCTCGTTTAAAAGAGCAAACATATTACCTAACAACGATCTAACTATGCCAGAGATGACTCAGCAGTTAGTGAAAAAGGTTTATGTTTTCGAAAAAAGCTCCGAGTCGGAGGAAAAATCGCTGGTCTCTTTAAATTTTTTTTGCATTTTTCTTCTTACGCCACTCTCAATGTTTTACGCCACCATTTAAAATTACAGTTTTCCGCAAATTTTTGTACCATTTATTCAACAATAACTTTTTTTTTATTTTTTATTTTCTCCGTATTTTTATTGTTTATACCTTATGAAAATATTTCTATTATTTATGATTTACAGTTTATAGACAAAATATTTCTATGATTTATGATTTACAGTTTATATAGTTAATGTACGATATTATATTATCAATTAAAAGAGACTTAACTAAAACGCTAAGTGTTTCTTGGAAGCTTTGGATATTTTTTATTTTTTTTTATTCAGTATTTCTAGCAATAACCCCTGGATAATTCCAGGCAGGTGAATATCTGGTAATATTTGTATTTCATTATAATTTTATAATTTAATCTTGGTTACATTATTTTTCTTTTTTTATATTCTTTTTTTATATATTATGTTTTATATAAATTGTTTTACACCCAAATTTTCATCGACATCTTGCTGATTACCACTCCAACATTTTGATTCTATTTTTTGGTTTTCTGAATTTTTTTTTTTTTTTGACCGCGTTACGGCAAATAATGGTAAATACCCGTAAACAAAGACAAATGGCAGAAAATAGCGAAGCCAACTCTTTTGCCATATCCAACTTAAGCCAGACTCAAACAACAACAATGGAGACGGGAACTATACCGAAAGTTACTACAGCTAGACCTAATATACCAATTTTAACTACTACAATAGCCACCACAACCAGTCCAACCGCAATAGCTATGCAGAATTTGCAACAGCCCGCTCGTAGAGTTACTTCGGATGAACTCGATTTGTCAAATAGTAGCATAACATCTCCAGAATTCAGTAGCTTAACAGCCCTTAACGTCAGAAGGGAATTCCAGCAAAGTACAGGAGCGCAGGGAAATGTTAGAGACCGAACGTCAGGAAGGACACAAGGCCAGTACACTGTTAGTGGTATGAACACCAACATCAGGGATTACATCAAATCAACGGTAGGATTAGCTCAGGTGGATTTGATGAGTGGAGTGGAGGAACGGTTACGAATTTTGGTACCTCAGCTGATAGCTAAAAGCTTAGGATCCATGACGCCTCAACATTCAGAGAGTCGACCAGCAGCGTCTAACATACCGAGCGTACCACCACCACCACCTCCTTCTCTAGACTCACAAGCATGGCCAGGTCGCCTGGAGCAAAATTTAGCTACTGGAACACCTGATAATCGGAACCATCTTCAGCAAGATCAGTATTCTTCGCAACCGCACCGACAACAACCGTCAAATAGGCAGCAGCCACAAGTGTTTACTCAGCCTACAGCTAATACAACTAGAATTCGAAATCATGCACAAGAACCTCGTACAGTACCACCTATCCATTATCCAAACGACTTCGTGTGTTCACAAAACATGCAGGTACCAGCGGCGCAATATCAACAGTCAGAGTCACCAAGGCGAGTAGAGATGGATAAATGGGGGTTCAAGTTCGATGGAACCACTAAATCCATAACTGTGGATGAATTCGTTTTCCGCGTAGAAACCTTGTGCTATGACTATAGATATCCTTGGCCGGAGGTGATCCGTAATTTTCATAGCTTGTTAACTGGAAACGCAGCTCAGTGGTTTTGGGGATTCCGTCGCCTAAATCGAATACCAAGTTGGCACGTACTGCGGGAGGCTCTAGTGGCCCAATTTAAAAGACATGAAAGTGATTTTGAAATCCAACGACAAATAATGGATCAAAGGCAACAGCGTGAGGAAACATTTGATGACTTTTACCAATCGGTATTGACGTTGAGGAATCAGCAGCGTAGTCCACTGGCAGAGCAGGATTTGGTCGAAATAATGCGAAGCAATCTGCGGAAGGAGATGGCTCAGCTTTTATTCGCTATGCGCATAGATGGATTGACGGAGTTTTGTAAAGCATGCAAAAAGGCTGAAGCTCATGTTAATTATCAGCGTCAAGCATACCAACAGCCACCGCGTCAACACGTGCCACGTACTGCTCAAACACATGAGTTGGATATAAACCCGGATTTTTCCGAACAAACGTTCGATATCGATGCGGTAACGTCTTCACGGATTCTCCAGTGTTGGAACTGCTAACAGCCTGGTCACAACTTCATGGAATCATCTCGACCACCAGGCGAATTTTTTGTTTTAGATGTGGAGCGGATGGAGTAGTTACACCTAAGTGTCCGAAATGTCAGGGACACGTGAAGCCAATTAACACAAACGCTCGACTCGAATCACGCTCGATTCAAACACAGACCTTGGAAGATTCCAATTGACTAGGAGAGGACAAAAAGACCGAGACTGTAGAAAAAATTAGAGTATTGAAAAATCACAATGTACCGAATTCAACGGAGGTCAAAGTTAAATAAATCCGACCATTTCATGTTAGGCTACAAGCATATGAAGAGGCTAGGCGAAAAATATTCTCAGATAAACCAACCAGAATCGAGAAAGCAAGGTGTAGATATTGTATTAGAAAAAGACAGATTAGGGAAGTTTCCGCTTCAGAACTGTATGAGGGCGAAGATAGCAGGTTTTATACCAAAATTGAAATAAATGGTCACAGCATTGAAGGATTGTTAGACAGTGGAGCCACGGTGTCATGCTTAGGAAAGAACTGCGTTGAATTTGTAGAAAGGTGTAAATTGCCAATTTTTAAGTTTAAATCTTTTGTTAAGACTGCAGATGGACGGATGCACTCTATAATAGGTAGAGTAAAAGCAAGCATTAAATTTGACAATAGAGAACAAGAAATTACTTTGTATCTTACGCCATCACTGAAAAGAGAATTGTTTTTGGGAGTCGATTTTATAAAAAAATTTGGTCTGATGCAGCTCAATATCGATAGCATCACAACAAATAATATCGCGTTAGAGGAAGAAACCCTTAACACCGTGCTACCGAAAATGCAGGTGCTGACATCGGAGCAACGAAAACGGCTCGACGCCGTCGTAGAAAAGTTTCCGTGTTTTACGAAGAAGGGTCTAGGGAAAACTCCTCTAGAAGAGCATTATATAGACACGGGCAATGCGGTACCAGTTAAAGATAAACATTATCCTGTTTCGCCAGCTGTACAGAAACTCATGTTTGCGGAGCTGGATAGGATGCTTTCATTGGGAGTCATTGAGCCGAGCGAAAGTCCGTGGAATAATCGAGTAGCCTTTGTGCGTAAAGGCGAAAAATGTAGATTGTGCCTGGATGCTCGCAAGCTTAATGCCCTCACAGTGAAAGACGCCTATCCACTTCCACACATTGAGGGCTTGCTCAGTCGTCTCGGTGATACACACTTTATCTCAAGTGTGGATTTACAAGATGCCTTCTGGCAGATTCCACTTGCCGCCAGCAGCAGGGAAAAAACTGCATTCACAGTGCCTGGTCGACCACTTTGTCAATTTACCGTCATGCCTTTTGGGCTGTGCAATGCTGCGCAAAGGTTGTGTCGGTTGATGGACAAAGTGGTGCCAGCTAATCTTCGTGAGAGTGTCTTTATCTACTTGGATGATCTTTTGGTTGTTTCTTCTGACTTTGATAGCCATTTAGCGAAATTACAACAGGTAGCGCAAATTTTAAGTACAGCCAATTTAACTATAAATGTGGCTAAATCAAAATTTTGTTGTCGCGAGCTAAGATATTTAGGATATATTGTAGGTGAAGGTAAATTGAGGCCAGACCCGGAAAAAGTACAGGCCATCGAAAGGTACACTTACCCAAAGACCCCTAAACAAGTTCGTAGTTTCATGGGAGCCACCGGTTGGTACCGTCGTTTTATTCAAGACTACGCTACTATAGCCGCGCCTGTTTTTGACACGCTGAAAAAAAGCGAAGACTTTTACTTTTAGTGATGAAGCAAAAATAGCCTTCGATAAATTGAAAACAGCTTTGATTTCAAGTCCAGTTCTAGTGCATCCTGATTTTTCTAAACACTTTTACGTCCAAACTGACGCTTCGGATATTGGCATAGGGGGGTATTGTTTCAAAAAGATGATGAGGGCGGTGAACATCCAATCGCGTATTATTCAAAGAAACTGACGCCCGCCCAGAAAAATTACTCTGTGACAGAACGCGAATGTCTCGCTGTGGTCATGGGTATAACGAAGTTCCGAGCTTAGATCGAATTGATGCCATTTAGCGTTTTAACTGACCATTCAAGTCTTAAGTGGCTTATGTCGCATAAGGACCTGACGAGTCGACTGGCTCGTTGTAGTTTATATTTGCAAAGTTTTAGTTTTGATATAATACATCGCCAAGGGGAGAAGAATATAGTCCCAGATACACTGTCACGCTATGACATGGACGAAATTAGTTGTCAGATTAAATCATTGATCGACCTCGAGTCACCGCAGTTCCAAAGTGAAGAGTATAGGGATTTGTTAAGCACCATTAAGGAAAATCAGACCCAGTTACCAGACTTAAAGGTTATCGAAGGTTTCGCGTATAAACGCACAGTACCATATGACGGTACACCTGACGGTGAAGATTTCGCCTGGAAGTTGTGGATTCCAGCTCAGCTGACCCACACGATAATTGCTAACGCTCACCAACCGCCTCATGTAGCACACGGTGGTTTTACTAAAACTTTAAAAAGGATTAAAGAATATTTCTACTGGCCGAATATATATGTACAAGTACGAAATTTTGTGAATAGTTGTCAGATATGTAAGGAATGTAAGCCAGCTCAAATGGTTTTAAGGCCACCTTTGGGTCAGGAGGCGCAAGTCGAACGCCCGTTTCAAAAAATCTATATAGATTTTCTCGGTCCGTATGTCAGGTCAAACAAGAAAAACACCTACATATTTATAGTTCTCGATCATTTTTCGAAATTCGTTTTGCTCAAAGCCATGTCGAAAGCCACTGCCCATAATGTTATTCAATTCTTGATTCAAGAAGTTTTCCATAAATTTGGAACGCCTGAAATTTTAATGTCTGACAACGGTGTTCAATTCCTTAGTAAAGAATTCGCCGAGATGATAAATTCATTCGGAATAAAACATGTACGTACTGCCAACTATGCTCCTCAAGCAAACGTCGGAGAGAGTAAACCAATCTATCCTCGCTGCCATTCGCTCGTACCTTGACCAAGACCAAACTAATTGGGATAAACATCTGTCGGAAATCGAATGCGCACTTCGTTCTTCAGTACACTCCTCGATAGGAATGACACCTTACTTTGCTCTCTTCGGCCATAATATGGTTACTCATGCAAGCGCGTATAAGATAGCTAGGAAACTAGGTGTTCTTAGTGACCCTGAGATGCTGGTAGTGCCAAGACCGGTGCGACAGGATCTAATACGGAAGAAGATTCGCGAGCAATTACACCGAAGTTATGAAAAAAATGTGAAGGTGTATAACATTAGGTGTAGGAGAGTCAATTTCAAACCAGGACAAGAGGTGTATAGGCGAAATTTTCAGTTAAGGGATTTCTCGAAGCAAATTAGCGCCAAACTATCGAAGAGGTTTTTGAGATGTAGAGTAGTTCGTACGGTCGGGAATAGTCTCTATGAATTAGAAGATTTGAACGGTAAACCATTAGGTATTTTTCATGCGAAGGATTTAAAACAGTAGTTGACATTTTGAGATTTTTCAAGCTATTGATTTGTTTTTTTTGGACTGAAAGAGTTGCCACCTGTTCCCATTTATCTCTCAAGCAGAGAGGCTTTTCGAGATCAACTGGGTTTGTCAGGGCCACTTTAGGCGTGAATACCCATGGTAAGTTAGTTGATACTAACGCCATCTGGCGTGGACCACGAAATCAACGTCAATCTGATATGGCAATCTCGTGTCTGGGTTGTAAAAAATGTATACACACCGGATACTTTGGAAAGATCGTCAAAAACAATATGGCAAAAATGTGCTTGGTTCCGCATCAGCCAATTGGAATTGACTTTCTATTCCAAAGTATCCCGGATGTGGCACGAGCGTCGACCATGTTCGGATGGCTTGATGACGTGTCAACCCACGGTAGCAAAAAAATGACATATCACATACCATCGAGTACGTTCAGACGGCCGATAAATGGCGATTGTGCAACCCTGGGCGAATGCGACCCACAAGTGGTACCACCGACGCTACGCACACACAGAGAGATGGAAGAAAAAGAAAAAGAACTGAACGGCACGACGTGAAAAATTAAAGAACGTGTCGGCCATTAAGTGGATGGACCGGCGAGAACGTGGACGCGTCGCGCAAAGATGCAAAATAAATTTCTGCTCATGTTCTTTGATAATAAAGTTCAACAATTTTTAATTCAGTTTTTAACAATTTAATTTGTGCTAAAAACAAAAAAAATAAAAACTAAAGAGTTAAATTAGTGCGAGGCCATTCGAAGCAGATACAAACGAAAAATTGAATGAACTCGAGCGACGTCGAGAACAAAGATAAAGGCAACATTTTTGAGTGAAGTAGATTCGACGAGTCGGACTGTGTGCGAACTCAACAAAAATTGCGGCAGAGCGGCAGCAAATCCACGATAAAGAAAAAAAAGGGTCGAATAATTCGAGCAATATCCCGTAGCAGTGCAAGAACGGCAGAGACATCAACGGTGACTGAGACGAGCAGCAGCGCTGTGAGAAAAAAAAAAAATAACAACAACAGACACTGCAAAAAGCCCAAGTGATATCAGCTACCCAAATTAATGCTGCCAATTCTGCATTGCGTTCGCAGTTGACATCCAATGTGCCGATTTTGCAAGCGCAGCTTAAAGCGGCACCCATTCCCACCAGCCAGCCACATCTACAGCAGCAACACGTACTGCAACAACAGCAACAACAGCAGCAGCGGCAACAACAACAACAACAGCAACAATAACAGCAGCGACCGCAACTCCCGCAACGTCAACCACAGCAACTTAGTGCCAAAAAAAAAAAAATAGAAAAAATGTATATGAAAAAAAAAACAAAAAAAAAATAAGAAAAAAAAATAGAACAAAAATAAGAACAATTTAGAAGAACATAACAAAAAAAAAAGTGAAACTACGAAACAGAAAGAATAAGAAACAGGTAGAAGAAAAAAAAAAAGGAGTGATACAAAGAAAAAAAAAAGAATAAAAAATAAGAAAGACAACGAAAAGAAGTGAGACACTGAAATGAAAAAAAATAAGAAAACTAGAAAGACAACGGAAAAAAAGTGAGACATTGAAAAAAAAATAAGAAAATTAAAAAGACAACGAAAAAAAAGTGTAACAACGAAATAGAAAAAAACTAAGCAAATTTCAAAGACAACGGAAAAAAAGTGAAACAATGAAATAAAAAAGAATGAGAAAATAAAAAAGACAACGAAAAAAGTGTAACAACGAAATAGAAAAAACTAAGCAAATTTCAAAGACAACGGAAAAAAAGTGAAACAATGAAATAAAAAAGAATGAGAAAATAAAAAAGACAACGAAAAAAAAGTGTAACAACGAAATAAAAAAAAATAAGAAAATTTCAAAGAAAACGGAAAACAGTGTAACAACGAAATAAAAAAAAATGAGAAAATTAGAAATACAACAACAAAGAATAAGGTGAAACAAGCAAAAAAAATAGAACAAAAATTAAGACAAAATTAGGAAACCAAAAAAATAAAAAGTGAAACAATAAAAATAGACAAAGAAAATAAGAAAAAAATAAAACGATCAAATTGAAAGAAAAAAATTTTAAATCTAAGGTTGGTTAAATTTTCAAATAAAAACGAATAAAATATACGACAAAATAACGTGAAAACTAACAGTGAACAAAGAATATAAGAAAAAAATAAAACGATTAAATTTAAAGTAAAAAAAAAAAAAAATGTTAATCCAAGGAGGTTGTGTGGAGGTTAAATTTTAAAATAAAATTGAATAAAATAAAAGCGAATAAAATAAAAGACAAAATAACGTGAAAACTAACAGTGAACAAAGAAACTAAAAAATAAATAAAACGATTAAATTTAAGAAAACAAATTTTCAAGAAAAAAAAAACTAAATAACCACTACACCTACAACTACATCTACAAAGATGTAACTATATCTGCAACTATGTAACTAAATCTACAACAATTACAACATCAATAAAACCAACAATTGTAGCAACAACTCTACAACCATAACTACAACAACAAAAATAGTAACTACAACAACAACAAAAGCAGCAACAGCTGCAGTCACTACAACAACAAAATTGGAAGCAACATCAAAAGCAGCAACCACAGATTCAGCACCAACAGAGCCAACAACAACGACAGCCACATCTACAACCTCTTTAATCGCAAGTTATGTAGTAAGTTTAATAAAAAAAAAAAACCAAAGTTTATATTAAGTTTTTCTGAATTTATAAGTTAATTTAATTGAATCTTCAATTTTTCCAATATTTTTTGGCAATATATAACTTAAGAGCGACTTTGTACCAAGCATCGCATCCCAGATGATGAATTTATCTCTGTTTACTTCTTCTTAATTATTTAACATTAGTAAGTTCAAAATCATATGCAATAGAAAACTGCAAATAACTATTCATGTAACTATTACTGAGGTTATCACAACAAAAATATAAAATAATTTGTTCAAAATGAAATATTATAATTAGCTTATTTTCCATAAAATTATTATGACTATTATTAACTTTTACTCTCCGATTATTATTATTATTACTTTTGTATATAGTTAGGCAATTCCAAAAAAAAAAAAAAAAGAAAAACATCCCAGCTGGATAGTACATTTTGCTTAATAATGACTTGCTGTTTACTCGCTAGATACATCCAACATCAATATATTGATGTATAAATATCTCCTTTTGTTTTTGTTTCTGTCTTTTTGAACAATCATTTAAAACTTTAAATTTAAACCCTTTCATCCTTTATACATAGAAACTTAAAAATAAACACAAAATTAAAAATCAACAAAATTTTTAAATTAAACAAAAATAACAAATATCAATAAACATTATAAAAAATGAAATTAAAATTATAATAATAAATTAAAAAAAAAAAAAAAAAATTAAAAATAAATGAAAATTATAAAAATTCAAACAAACAGAGAAACAAAATGATAAAAATTACAAAAAAAATAAACCTTTTTAAAAATAAATGAAAATGCTAAATTTAAAGTAAATATTTAAACAAGGCATTAAATTGTTATTTTCAATCGGCATCAACCATAACCACAATTACAACCAAACAATACCAGTTAGTACTCACTCATCTTCTTATTGGTACCATTCATTCTAAGACAAACAAAACAGAAAAAAAAAAAAGGAAAAAAAAAAAAAATTAGTAACACTTGTTTTTCTATGGTCAGCTACTCTCAAGGCGCAACCGACTTTGTATCCAGTATGCCATTTTCCGAAGACTCCAATTCTAGTTAGTGACTAATTTCTAAGTAATCCCTCTTTTGTTAATTTATTTTAAACACAAAAATCGCTAAAAATCTTAACATAATTCATATTTGATAATTACGACCTCTACAAAACAAGAAAGAAAAACTATCATAAAAACAAAACTCAAACTTAACTATGTACTAAGTAAGCTATTTAAATACTTTAAAAGAATTAATTGTATGAAATAATATAGATAATAACATTTAATTAAATTTAAGTCCTATAATTCTGCGTGTGATTTATTGAGATTAAATTAATTAATTAATGCATTATATAAAAATTAAAAAAAAAATAAAATTTAAAAAAATGTTAAATTTATTAAATATTATTAAAAAACAAAAAAAAACAAACATTACTTTATATGTATTTCTCTACTTCTCTAATGATTGAAGTCATAAGCTTTGAATAAAGTAGCTGTATATTAAACATAATTTATAAAAAAAATCTTTAAATTTATATTTGCGTTCGAAAAAAAAAAAGAAAATGAAAATTATAATTCGGTAAAGGGGAAATAAAAGGTGGCGTGGACAAGAGAGAGTCGGCGTAAGTATGGTTTTTGGGGTGACCTAAAAATATTTCAGGCAAGCTGGTCAGCATGGTTGGCATTTAGCCAAAAGGGGAGGGTAGCCAGGTCGATGCAATGCCATCGAGGCATCGACCACCATAGAGGCCAGTGATGATTCCGATACGGGAACAATTTACTTTGGGTTCCGGTTCCGGTTTGGTCTGTAGCGTTTTCGTTCCGTTCAATTTTTTTTAAATGTCAAGTCTGGTACGATTTTATTCGTGTCAAGCCCTACTGTCAGTCGAGTCTGGCAAGAACACCACCCCATATCCGACGAGCCTTAGCCGCGCATACGCCAGCGTACCAGCAAGGCCAGAACGAATGACAGGGTGTGTGTATCATAAGTATGCACACACAGTAAGGTGAACATGATATAATGTCAAAAAACGTGTTCGTGATTTTTATTTTATTCAGTGTGATAAGAGCAGATTGATCGAGTTTTTGTTTTCACTCATAGCACAACAAAAGTACTCTCGATGCAACTCTATATGCTCTGTATCAAACGTTCGAACACGTAGAGCATATATCAGATAATACTTACATGATATAAATGAAAACGAATAATCTTTAACAAAACTAGAAGAAAACAATAAAAGAAGCATATAATACATAAAATTGTGCAAAAAATATGATTTTTAATAATAATTTAACAAAAACTACTCTTAAAACACAGCTAAGGCATTTGATGGATGGTTTGATTTTTTATTAATTCGGAGTTCTCTGAACTAAGTCAAAGTAGAGTATTTTTGAAATATACTCCACGCACTCTAGCTCTTTGATCTGCTCTTTTCTCAACATAAAAACGAAAACGCCTAATGACTTCATTTCTTTATTCATTCCGGAGAAAAAAACAACAAATAGAGAAGAATGATTGTATGAATGATGTATCCAGATTGGAATGAAAAAACAAACAACATTGAATGTGTTATTGAAAATTTTTTAGTTAATTTTAAAACTTTGTCGTTCATCAAGGGACCCATACACGAATGAACATAACCCACAACATGTACGAGTTCCCAGATTTCGGTTTGCCACACACTACGAAAACTTGTATGCAGCCTTGTTGTAGTACCTCAAAAATTCATACATGATGAGCTGGATTTGTTTAATTTGTGTTTACTTTTTTGCTTCCCTTCGGTAAGAAAACCTAATATATCCAATTTTATTTCTCAAGTTCGGAACTGTTTCATTTGATGTAGTAGTTTGTACGTTTCTTACAAAAAGTTACACGCTTTGCTCGTTTTGTTCTTATTTTTATCAAGAAAGATCTCTAAAAAAATATTTAAAAAATTGTCTAAAAAGTCCCTCCAAGCTTCGTTGTCCATAATATTTGCCATTTTATGTGATTATTGACGATAAAACTAATAAAATTGTCAATTTGTGCTTCAAAATACAAAACTTTGATCTTAAGTACGCGGACACCACTATTAACTGAGACACCTGTTGTACAGCCTTGATTTTCTTGAGACCAACTCATGAATCTTCATATGTCTGCCAAAAAGGCCACAAACGAACAAACATTTCATGTATTCATCCAAGTTCGCGAACAAGGCCGCCTATATATGGCTCCATAATAATATTTATAGTATATTATTTTTGCATCACATATCATCAATTTTTGCTGTAAGACCTTAATAATTCCAAAAAAAAGTTAATTTTAAAGCACCCAAATATTTTTTTACTATCTCAAATATAGACACGACCTATGAAATACCTTTAGTAAAATAGTACTAGTACAAGACTTTTTTAAATTCGTACTGTAACAATAAAACCTACTCCATATTATAGAAAACTACGCTTTCAGGCAACTCTGCGATTAGGTTCAGACCGTGGTGGGTAACAGATTAAAGTTAGTGGCCGCTTTCAAGCGACACAAGTGTTTTGACAGTGACACTTTAGTTAGCGCTGTTTCATATTATTAAATAGTTACGACAAATATCAGGCATATTGCCCAAATGTCGAAATACAGGTGCATGTGTCAACTAGTTTAGCAAAATAACAATGAATGCTTATGTTATTGCAGTTTAAGTGGATTTTTTATACGCAAATCTTAAAATTTTAAGTGTTTAATAATCACTTCTTTGTACTTTTTAATTTTTTTAATAGTTGTGATTTAATAGCATACATATATTTGTTTGATTAAATGGCAACAGTCACTTAAAAGTTCTAAAATTCAGCGCTACTTGGAAGCATTTAAATTCGCTGAATGCATTCAATGAGTTTCCACCGTGGTGAAAACCTGAACCTAAACCCAATCCAGCTGAGTTGGATTAAAGCTGAACCCAAACTAGCTGAATTTTGGTGAACATTTTACTAACACACTTACAACATTTGTGTTAGTGTTGAAAATTTTTGACATAAGGTGCACATTATGCTATCCCTTTCATACGAGAAGTTTCCAATCTCTTTATCTCTGCCTAATATAATAAAAAGACTGTAAGTTCAGACAATTGAATACAGGTTGCTGCGTTTTATTTAAGGACATAATAATTATAAATAATTAACACCATCAACAGTTCAAATAAAAACAGATTCTGTCGATAAAATATTGGGTATACACTGGGATAGCAGAGCTGATGAATTCTACTTTTAATAACAGTTGAACAGAGTTGATCCGGATGTAGCGCATTGTTTACATTCGACAATATGTATTAGTTGTTAAAAATTCTTCGAGCTAAGGTTTATGACGAAGGCGTGCAGACTATTGGCAAGACAGTAGATAATTCAGTGAACAAATTTGACATTTTTGATATCAAATATTCAGTATTCCTTATATTATTGCAATTGTTTCCGCTGGTTATGTTTTTAAAAATACATATTACGTTTTGTCTTCAATTTCTAATGAATTATTTAACGTTTTTTAGTTTTCCGTTTTTTCTATAAAGAAGTGTCATTTTACTGTCCCAGCTACTGTCAACTGTCTTCAAAAAAGTTCAGACAGTTGACCAGACAGTTGCAAAAGTGAGTGTGTGTGGGTAAAAAATTGTGAATGTGTTGCAACTGTCTTAACACTACTGTCTAATGTAAACCCCAAGTTATTTTGGTTATGTCAGTGTATGATCCGTTTGGTATGTTAGCTGAATACATAATTAATGGCAAGCTACTAATACAAGAAGTATGGTGAGCTGGAATACATTGGAATGAGGCTGTGCCAGGAGATATTTATATAAAATTTAAACAATGAATTGGTCAACTTGATAACTTTAAGAAATTCTGTTTGTCTCGATGTTATTCATCAAATGTACTGAGCGGCAGCTGTTTGGTAGAAATTCATATTTTTGTCGATGCTAGTGAGTCTGCTTTTGCTGCTGTGAGTTATTGGAGAATAATTAATGCCTCTGACATTGAAGTGGACTTTATAGCTGAAAAACAAAATGTGCTCCTTTGCTTTTAATTGAAAATGCTTTTAATTCCACGATTAGAGCTACAAGCTGTAGTATTGGGTAATCGTCTTCGCAAATCTATTATGGCTAGTCACAATATTAATGTCAGCCGAACTATATATTGGAGTGACTCACGAACAGTTTTGTCTTGGATAAAATATAATGAAAGGCTATTTAAATCATTTGTTGCGCACAGAGTGAGCGAAATTCTCGAAACATCAACACCTAAAGAATGGAGGTGGGTTCCTACTAACCTCAACGTTGCAGACATGTGAACGAGAGCGAAGTATCCAATCAACTACGAGACTCCAAACAAATGGATACTAGGACCTGATTTCCTGAAACAAAGTGAGGTTCAGTGGCCGAAGCAGACAAGACAGAAGGAGCACGCAGAGTCATAGGCTGAACGAAGAAAAATATGCCTTGCTGTGGTTTAAGAACTAGTTGTCAATTTAAGTCGATTCTCGAACTAACTGCGTCTGCAGCGAACATTTGCTTGGGTCTTGCGTTTCGTGAACAGGCTTCAAGGTATTACTTCTACAACATCAGAAAAAAAGAGTTGACCGCACAGGAATTATTGAGAGCTGAATAAGTTTTATGTCGGATGGTACAAAGTCAAATTTTTGAAGAAGAATCGCTTGCTTTAGAAAATAAGCTTAATGTATCGAATAGCAGTGAAATTTATACATTAAATCCAATATTAAACAAAGATGGATTTTTAGTGGTAGCTGGGCGGGTAAGCTATGCGATAGCACTTCCCGAATCAGCCCGTCATCCAATAACACTGCCAAGACGTCATGCACTCACAGATCTAATAGTCATGTGGTATCATCAGCGATTTCATCACCAGAATGAGGAGATTATAGTGAACAAAATACGACTGAAACTTTTTGATACCTCTTCTAAGAAGAGAAGTTAAAGAGCTATAACTAAATTTCAAGAATGCAAAAATAATGCTCCTAAGCCGAAACCACCGTTAATGGGGCAGTTACCAGTTGAACGAGTGACACCGTATGTGTGTCCATATCCGTATACGGGCATAGATTATTTTGGCCCAGTAGTCGTCACTATAGGCAGACGACACGAAAAGAGATGGGTTGCGTTGTTAACGTGATTGAAAATAAGAGCAATTCACGTCGAGCTGACGGCTGAACTGTCAACGGATTCTCTCATTTTATGCATTCGAAATTTTGTCAACAGAAGAGGAGTGCCTGTAAAGATACGATCCGATATGGGCACGAATTTTGTGGGAACTGATGGTGAATTTAAAAGAGTAAAATATCTCTTCGACTATGATAGACTACAAACTGAACTAGCCACTAGAGGAATACACTGGGAATTTAATTGTTCAGCTAATCCTAGCTCTCTAGTCAGCCAAATTATGCAGCTACTGGAAACTTGACTACCATGCCTCCGTCTACGTCAATGTATCCAGCATATGATAGTGAATATCGTGGCTTTTCAACTTCAATTCATTATGGTGCTGCAAGGAAGTTGCATGAGCTTCCAGAATTTAGTGGACAGCCTGAGCAGTGGCCGATTTTTATCACGACATTTAATGAATCGACGATGGCATACAGGTATACATTATTAGAAAATATTTTTAGATTGCAGAAGAGTTTAAAAGGGGCTGCAAAAGACGAAGTTGAGAGTCTACTTTTTAATCCTCAAAACGTTATGCGCATAATTGAACAGTAAGCCTTCAAATATGGGCAACCGGAATTATCGATAAAAAGTCAGCTCCAAAAAACATATGAAATTGCTGCAATCGATGAAGGTCACTTAGAACGCCTGGTTTCATTTGCCACAAAAGTCCAAAACCTAACATTATTTCTTCAAAATGCTAATGCAAGCCTACAATCGTATGCTTTTGGAGAAATTAGTCAGTATGCCAATGCCAATGACTAAGAGGATTGAGTGGGCCACATATTCATCGCAGATACATCCATATGTAACACTCGAGCATTTTTGTATTTGGATAGCTCAAATTGCTAGAGTCATTTCAAAAGCTTCAATGAGTACTGTTCCGGTAGATTATGCAACAACAAGTAAAGGACAGACAGTTTTTAATAAATCACGCACACGTCAAGAAAATAAATCAGTGATGCAATCCGTAGATATTTCTCAGTCAAATCACCAGCCTGTTTGCCATAAATGCAATGGAAATCACTACATAACGCAATGTAAAGAATTTATGGAGAAGTCAATTGACGAAAAATGGAAAAAAGTTAAACAGCTGCGTCTGTGTTTTTGCTGCCTACGTAGAGGGCACAATGTTTATAGATGCAAACGCAAAGAAGTAACGAATGTTAAATCAATGAAGTGTGATTTGCGCATAAGTGGATTCGGAACAGACAAAAAATGGTATGAGTTAAGTGGAAATTCAGTTCCAAATTTAGAATAACCATTACAGACTGTGAATTTGAAAGAACTTTATAATGAATTCCAACATTTGGAAGGGTTGCCAATTCAAGATTACTGTGATGCTGCACCAAGCGTTTAAATTGGAATAAATTATTGCCATCTAACTAGTTCATTTTAGAGCGACATGTGGAACAAAAGTTTATTAGCGTCAAAAACATCACTAGGATGGGTAATATATGGCATATCAAACGAAATTGGAGATTTTACTTCTTGTCGTGTATCCATTATATTACACACACGCGTCAAAGAGAATAACACCTTAATTGAAGAAATTCATAACATGGTTGAAGAGTTTTTTACCACTGAGAGTTTCGGAGTGGCCAAGCCAGATAAGCCTTTAGAGTCAGCAAAAGTTGCAAGAGCCCGTGACATACTTGGAAGGACGTTGGAAGGACGCTCTGGAAAAGTGACGATGTTAAACTACTAAATTCTTTTTCCATGGCTCTCAGTTGACTTCGATCAGTGGAGATGAAAATGCAAAAAGATCCAGAGTACTCTCAAAATTATAGAAATGCTTTTTAAACTTTCTAGAAAAAGGCTACGCAGTCAAGATGACAGCTGAAGAAGCTACTAAAATTGGGCCACGAACATGGCATTTGCCGCACTTTGCTGTTTTTAACATAAATAAACTGCGACTAGTTTTCGATGCTGCTGCAGCTGTAAATGGTATATCTCTCAACTCTGTCCTTCTTAAGGGTTCTGATGAAAATCCGACATTGATAAAAATTTTATTTCAATTTCGCGAAGGTGCTATTGGAGTGTGCGCAGACATTAAAGAAATGTTTTTACAAGTAAAAATTAGAGAATAGGATCAGGATTTTTTAAGATTTTTGTGGAGGAGTGATGATTCATCAAAAACTGTAGAAACATATAGAATGGTGGGCATGATTTTTGGAACAAGCTGTTCTCCTTGTTGTGCCCAATTCATAAAAAATTTGAATGCTGAAGAAATACCAAGTGACCAACCTGAAGTAATTAAAGCCGTTAAAAATAGTCATTATGTCGATGATTATCTATGCAGTTTTAAAACGATCGAGGATGCACTGTTCAAAAAGTTCTTATGAATGCAGGGTTTGAACTAAGAGGTTTTATCTGAAATTCAAAATTCGAACAATGGCAGCATAATGGAGAGCATAATTGTTATGTTTGTAAAATGCACTTAGTAGCAAGTGCAATGTTGCCTACCACAACCTTTCCCAATAAGATATGCAACCATGTTATTTTAACAGATACATTTCACTAATATACTTTTCTTACATTCTTGATATAATTAAAAGACTTTGTAAGTTCAGACAATTGAATATAGGTTGCTGCATTTTATTTAAGGACATAATGCTGAAATCGCAATATTGCGTTAGGTCGGTCGTGCGCCGATCGTACTTTATATCGACGTTGCATAAACTTTACGAGATGAGCTGTCAGAACGCACGACCTATAAATTAACAAAACTCAATGTTGCGCTGACAGATCGTGCGTCTGCAATTTTGGCGAAGCCAATAAAAGCAGCTATACAAAAATGCCCACAAAAGTTGCTCTTACCTCTTTCGCCAACGCATATTTATACAAAGATAGTTTGATAGTTAAGTTAAGTCAAAGATAGTTTGAAGATTACCTAGTTTTGTAGGTCCAGGTCTTGGTCAATTGTGTGCAATCATTTAATAACACACACAACACA
This sequence comes from Tetanocera ferruginea, assembly GCA_958299015.1. Classification (NCBI taxonomy): domain Eukaryota; kingdom Metazoa; phylum Arthropoda; class Insecta; order Diptera; family Sciomyzidae; genus Tetanocera; species Tetanocera ferruginea. The sequence goes on along the minus strand of OY282640.1, from coordinate 76,079,471 downwards.
ATTGATCATAAGAAGCTCGGTCAAAGTCCTTTCAAGGGCTGAAATGGCCAATTTGTTTTTTTTTTTTTTGAGTTTGAAGAAAAATAATACAAATAGATTAACTTTATCAAAATTTTCATTTGATTACTTAAATAGCATGAGTTATTAAAAAACATTATTTAAAACATAAATTCCAGCGATAATAAAATAAATCCCACGAAAATCTATCTTTGCCATTAAAACCATAAAACACCCACATTTTAAGCGCTTTCAACGAAAATGCAACTCTGCTATATGAAGAAATGTCAAACGCACGACCGAGTAGAACATTTTTCTACTTATCTTGTTAGATCGTACTTTGGTCGTGTTGCTACCCAAAACTAATTTTCTATATTTACTACTTATTTCTCTTACGTAATATTTTTGTAATTGCACACTACAACACTGTTTATGTGATTATCGATGTGTTTGAACATATTCCTTTTATTTTGCTTTGTTATTGACATCTTCGTGGCATCTTCGGCAACTTTGTCGAAAAATTTGAAAATTTAACAACTTTCTAGAACAAAAAGCGTCATTCATTCCACGAACTCGTCAAAGGAGATACAAATAAGTATTTAATTTCTTAAATTGTAATTTTATTTTAATTAACATAAATTTGTTTTAAACAGATAATAACCCTTCTCGATCTCTCTCAAACAAACTTTTCTATATAAGTTGAAATAAGAAGCCAACGAGTGTTCATTGTTTTTGTATTTTTTGCTACAACCTTGCTGCCGCAACATTTTGTTGTTTATTTGAGATTCCTGGAATTGAATGCCACGCCGAAACACACGAAGCAACAAGGGTGTTCCGCCGAAGTTTTTTGACGATTTCACTGGCACAATGTCGGACTCCTAGCAAGATGAAAGCAAAGCAGACTCTGGCAGCGAAAATGAACAAGACCAGACTGTCGTAGCTCCGGACGATTCAACCATGGTTGAATAACAAAAGCAAATTAAGGAATTGCAGTCTCGTCTTGCTACTTCAGAAGTGGCGACAGCCAGTCTTCGTCAGCTGATGTCGTCAACTAACGTAGCCGCTGTAAGTGTGCCAGCTCAAGTAGTTTACCGAAATAACACTGTTGCAGTTCATGCCACCATCGCGTCCGATCAGAGCGCCGCTATTGCCATAGCACCAATTTTCAATCTCGGTAACGCCACCGGTCAAATTGACACGGCTCTTGTCAGTCAAGCTGCCGCAGTTAGCCAACGCGTCACTTTTGCCGACGCACAAAGTTATTATTTTGCCAATGCTGACAGCCACACTAACACTGCCATCGCTTCACGTTCTGCAATTGTAAGCTCTGCCTGCCATAGTGACAACGCTGCCGTCGCTCCACGTTCTGCAATATATAGTTCTGCCTGCCATAGTGACAATTTTGCCGTCACTCCACGTACATCACTTGCTAGCTCTGCCTTCCGTAGTGACAATTTTGCCGTCGCTCCACGTACATCACTTGCTACCTCTGCCTGCCGTAGTGACAATTTTTCCGTCGCTCCAAATTTAACTTACTTAACTTGCCAGAATGACGTCATGACAAATTTAATTTCAACTAGTCATCGCGATACCATTGCCATCGCACCATGTTCCATGACAGCCAGCCATTGCCACAATCCAGCCACAGCCCAAAAATTCGCTCCAAGCGCTACCTACAATATCAGCTACAATTTTGCCGACAGCTCATACAATTCTGCAAACTTTTTCCGCCAGTGTCCTGAAATAACACAGTATCGAGAACCAGTGACTTCATCCTGCGCCTACTCAACTGTTCCTGCCACAAGTATGACTAAAACCTTGCCTAATACCACCGGCATTTATTCATCAAATCAATATATCACAGGTAACAATGAATATATGTATAATCCTTCAAGCATGACGCCACAATTTTTGCCAACCCGGTCACAGCCTTGCTATCAAACAAAAATATTGCCAATAAGAAAATTAATAGATTTGCCTGAATTTAAAGGTTTGCCTGAGCAATGCAACAGCAGGCTATGGATATACAAAATGAGAAAATTTATTATGTCTTCAAAAGGCTTTAAAAGGAGAAGCCAAGGAGCAAGTCGAAGCCTTGCTCATTCACCCAGAAAGTGTCGATGCTGTTTTAAATACATTATAATTTCGATATGGTCGCCCTGAGATTTTAGTTAAAAGCCAAATAGCTCAAGTTAGATCTTATCATCCTATTTCTGAGAATAAAATAACTGATATAATAAACTTAAGCTTAAAAGTTTCTAATTTAACAGCATTTTTAAAAAATTCATGTGCTATGTCTCATCTGACAAACCCAACACTATTAGAGGAACTCGTAAGCTGCCTTATAGTAAACGTGAGGATTGGATTAGACATACATTTTCTATACAGCCATAAAGTCCAAATATAAAAGATTTTAGTGTCTGGTTAAGGCATAGCGCCAACTTTGTTTCTTTGGCTGCTGAAATGGCATTTAAAAACCCAACTTTAACAGCAACTGATAAGAAAGGAAAATTTGCAAACACAATCCTAACAATATCAGAAGAACGAACTAACAAACTAAAATGTGTCGTTTGCCAGGAAAACCATCCGTTGTATAAATGCACACAATTTAAGAATTCCACTGTAGATCAGAGCTGGAAAATAATTAAAAGTAACCATCTTTGTTTTTGTTGTCTTCGGACTGGTCATAGTGCCACCAATTGCCCTCAACGCCATGAATGCGGCATATCATTTTGCAAAAGAATTCATAACCGTCTATTGCATGAAAATATTGAAAAAGGACCTATCCAAGAAAAATTTGTAAAATCGACGGTCGCAGATTCTGCTGGTAAGCAACCTACAATAACGCAGCCAATAGTAACCACTATTTTAAATGAAAATTTAAATGCAACGCTTTTTAAATATCTGCCGGTTGAGTTAAGTGGTCCTAAAGGTAGCTTTAGGATAATTGCATTTATTGATAATGGAGCTAAAATATCGTTGTAAGAAGAAGATATAGCAAATAAACTTGGTTTGAAAGGTTCATCAGACTTGCTTCAATTGAGATGGATAGGTGACAAAACAACGACCGAAATGTCTCAACATATTTATTTTGAAATATCTACCGCTCGCCAAAATGCAAATAAGTTTTCTATGAAAAATGTTCGTACCACCAAAAAATTATTCTTGCCTCCACAGAGTTTAAATTTAAACGTTTTGAGAAATAAATATGCCCAATTGAGTTGTATTGATATCGATGACTATGTCGACGCCGTGACTAAGCTTTTAATTGGAGTTGCCCATGTTAGTATAAGTGCCCCCTAGAGGTTTTTAATTTTGTTGAGGGATTCTCGGCTTACAGAACAAAGCTTGGTTGGACTCTGTTTGGATCAAACGAAGAAAATAACTTAGACGCAGTCGTAGGGCATATAGATTTAAACTCGAACTTATATCATGAATTACATAAACAAGTTGATGATTATTTTTCTTCGGAAAATTTTGTCACAAAAACGCCAAAGCCTTTTGAATCTGAGGTTGATAAAAGAGCAAAGAAGATTTTAATAGAAACTTCAAAAAAGGTACAGAATCAATACGAAACCGGTCTTTTATGGAAAACGACTGAATTTGCGTTTCCAGACAGCTACAATATGGCTTTTGATCGACTTAAAACCGTCGAAAAGAAAATGTTAAATGACGAAGTCTTCGCTGATTGGTATAAAGAAAATATTAATGAATATGTAGCCAAATTCTACGCTCGTAAGTTGTCACCTAACGAGGCCGCAAATGTTGACAATCACACATGGTATCTACCTCATTTTGCTGTGTGCAACGTAAACAAAGGAAACAAATTACGACTTGTTTTTGATGCAGCGGCGAAATCGCATAACATTTCTCTTAACTCAATGCTCATGAAAGGACCGGAAAAATATTAGCCGAAGCCATTATTAATGATTTTATTAAAATTACGACAAGCAAAAATCGGGGTATGTGGAGATATAGGAGAAATGTTTCACCGCATTAACATTCGACAGCAAGACCAAAATGCACAAAGATTTTTATGGTGCGATGGTAATTCTTCTACAGAGCCTGACGTTTATGTTATGAGAGCCATGATATTTGGATCAGACAGTTCCCCGTGCTCGGCTAAATACATAAAAAATTTGAATGCCGACCAATATCGAAATGATTTTCCTCGAGCTGTCGAAGCCATTAAAAATAATCATTTTGTCGACGATTATGTTGACAGCTTTAACACAAGTGAAGAAGCTATTGTCGTAACAAAAGAAAGCATCAAATCGTATCAAATTCTCGAGAATTCCTTCAAGCCATTTGTTGCTCTTCGTCGACATATCCGTCTGTAACTGCGATGGATCCAAGGTAGTCAACAGCTGAAAAAATCTTGGGAATGCATTGGAACCCAGGTGATGATACATTTTGTCTTATTTTGAGCTTTTCAAAAATGAAAAAAGCTGTTTTGGATGGGCATAAACGACCAACAAAAAGCGAAGTTCTAAGTTTGACTATCAGTAGACCCTAATTGAATGCGTGTTGCGTTGCGCTTCTATCAGAATTGGTTCATGCACATACATTTTATATGAAGCCTACCGAAATGCGCAACGCACTAGCGCAACTCGATTCGAATTTCCTATTTTGACAGTGCGTTCGGTTGTGAAGTTGGCTGCATAAAACCAAAATATTCGAACAGAGAGCAACAAACACATAAAAGCAACAAGGAAAACCCAGTGGGAAAATCCATCCTTAAATAATGAATTATTCTTTACTTATTTTTCATCCGCAGGGCATGAAAACTTCAATACCAAATGCCCATTACTTTTACACAGGCATGATCGCCACTATAAGCTTCCTTTTGTAATGTATGATATGCATCATACGTGCTTACGTAACCCTTTACTAAAATAAAGTGCAGGGAATGTACTTTCGACAAACGGAATCAATCGGGCTTCCATGCTTATGCACTTTATTTAATAAGCAGGATGTATGCAAGACAGCGTAAGACACCCGTACTGTATTGATATACGACGTGCATATAATCCATTTTAACCTTCTTCGCAACGGAAATTGTATGCTGCTTACAATTTCCGTTGCGAAGAAAGTTTAAATGAAGTGTTAAATCGTAATTTTTATAGAGAAGATATATAGTTGTACATACATATGGCTATTGAACAGTAAAATAAATAAAAAATCTTATTTTTACACATAGCCATTTTTGTATGCGCAACGACGAATGATCTTACTACACCGCCGTTGACCATAAGATTGTTCTTTATTCGTTTTTTCTTTTGGTTTTTTGCTACACTTAACATCTTCGTAACGATAGTCAAATACCGTTATGTCATCATACCACTGCATGTCTCTTGCTTTACGCAATAATGTACACATGGAAATGATCACACGAAGACATGATCGGCTTAAACGTGCATTCCTTTTGCAGTTGCAGTCGTAAGTGAAGATGTAAGGTGCTCCTTATGTAACAAACAACATACTTACTTCAGCATGATCCTGTTTTCGCCACCATAAGCTAAACATGAATTATTTAGTAAGCACCTTACGATTTTTCCGACTGGGAACATATATGTTTTCGATTGTACGCAGCGCTTTTGTTTAGGCTAAGCGTATACAAAATTTGCGTGTCGCTAGGAAGCGCAACGCAACACGCATTCGATTAGGGTCTACTGTATGTCGATCTTTGATCCCTTTGGATTTTTGGCCAATGTGTTATCATATCAAAAATTTTTATGCAAGAATTATGGAGGCTCAATCTAGGTTGGAACGAAGAAGTACCTCAAGACATATACAGCAGGTGGTATAATTGGTATAGTAGTTTGGAAAGTTTACGCGACTTCCGAGTTCAAAGATGTTATCACTCTTTCTTTACTAGTGCAACTGCTGATGTACAGCTACATGTTTGTGTTGACGCAAGTGAGCTAGCTTACGCCGCTGTCGGCTATTGGCGAGTTGAGTTCGAGCATAGCATCGAAGTCATATTTGTTCTTGGAAAAACCAGATGCAGGCCATTGAAAACTGTCTCAATACCGAGGCTCGAGCTTCAAGCAGCAGCATTTTGACAAGTCCTGACGTGAAGCCGAGTAAGATAGTATTTTGGTCAGACTCTAAAACTGTTATTCAATGGATACAATCTGACAGCCGTCGCTATAAACAGTTTGTTGCATATCGTATATCTGAAATACTTGATATGTCTGAAATTTATCAATGGAAATGGGTGCCAAGCTTACAAAATCCTGCAGATGAGGCTACAAGACTCAATACAGATGTGAAGAAAGTACAAAACTCTAAATGGATTAAGGGACCATCTTTCTTGAAATCACCCGAATTGGATTGGCCACCAATGCCAGCAGATTTTACAAAATTTGAGGTGGCGACAGAAAAACGGTCTAATTTTATTTTTTCAATTGATACTGACGCTATATTTCCGTTTGAAAGCTATTCAAACTATTACACGCTTCTCAAAGTGACGAGTTGGTTTCGTCGTGCAGTCATCAATTTTAAGGTAATTCACAAACAACATAGACGCAAGCAAGATTTGTCAGTAGGTCGCCTTTTACCTCTCATAGCTGCTGAAATAAAAGATTCTGAGCTGTTTTTATGCAAAATCGTTCAAGGAATTACATTTCCAACCGAAATTCGTCTGTTATCTTCAGGGAAACCAGTTCCTAAAACTAGTCTTCTTTTCAAATTAACACCAGTTTTGGATGAAACCGGAATAATCCGACTAGGAGGACGAATTAATAACGCCGAATGTGTTTCTAATGATGTCAAAAGACCAATGATATTGCCTAAAACACATGTATTTTCTAATTTAATAATTCAAAACATTCATGAAAAGTTCCACCACCACTGTTTAACTGTTTAACTTTAACTTTTTTCCATTTTTCGTCAATTGACTTCTCCATAAATTCTTTACATTGCGTTATGTAGTGATTTCCATTGCATTTATGGCAAACAGGCTGGTGATTTGACTGAGAAATATCTACGGAGTGCATCACTGATTTATTTTCTTGACGTGTGCGTGATTTATTAAAAACTGTCTGTCCTTTACTTGTTGTTGCATAATCTACAGTACTCATTGAAGCTTTTGAAATGACTCTAGCAATTTGAGCTATCCAAATACAAAAATGCTCGAGTGTTACATATGGATGTATCTGCGATGAATATGTGGCCCACTCAATCCTCTTAGTCATTGGCATTGGCATACTGACTAATTTCTCCAAAAGCATACGATTGTAGGCTTGCATTAGCATTTTGAAGAAATAATGTTAGGTTTTGGACTTTTGTGGCAAATGAAACCAGGCGTTCTAAGTGACCTTCATCGATTGCAGCAATTTCATATGCTTTTTGGAGCTGACTTTTTATCGATAATTCCGGTTGCCCATATTTAAAGGCTTACTGTTCAATTATGCGCATAACGTTTTGAGGATTAAAAAGTAGACTCTCAACTTCGTCTTTTGCAGCTCCTTTTAAACTCTTCTGCAATCTAAAAATATTTTCTAATAATGTATACCTGTATGCCATCGTCGATTCATTAAATGTCGTGATAAAAATCGGCCACTGCTCAGGCTGTCCACTAAATTCTGGAAGCTCATGCAACTTCCTTGCAGCACCATAATGAATTGAAGTTGAAAAGCCACGATATGCACTGTCATATGCTGGATACATTGACGTAGACGGAGGCATGGTAGTCAAGTTTCCAGTAGCTGCATAATTTGGCTGACTAGAGAGCTAGGATTAGCTGAACAATTAAATTCCCAGTGTATTCCTCTAGTGGCTAGTTCAGTTTGTAATCTATCATAGTCGAAGAGATATTTTACTCTTTTAAATTCACCATCAGTTCCCACAAAATTCGTGCCCATATCGGATCGTATCTTTACAGGCACTCCTCTTCTGTTGACAAAATTTCGAATGCATAAAATGAGAGAATCCGTTGACAGGTCAGCCGTCAGCTCGACGTGAATTGCTCTTATTTTCAATCACGTTTACAACGCAACCCATCTCTTTTCGTGTCGTCTGCCTATAGTGACGACTACTGGGCCAAAATAATCTATGCCCGTATACGGATATGGACACACATACGGTGTCACTCGTTCAACTGGTAACTGCCCCATTAACGGTGGTTTCGGCTTAGCAGCATTATTTTTGCATTCTAGAAATTTAGTTATAGCTCTTTAACTTCTCTTCTTAGAAGAGGTATCAAAAAATTTCAGTCGTATTTTGTTCACTATAATCTCCTCATTCTGGTGATGAAATCGCTGATGATACCACATGACTATTAGATCTGTGAGTGCATGACGTCTTGGCAGTGTTATTGGATGACGGGCTGATTCGGGAAGTGCTATCGCATAGCTTACCCGCCCAGCTACCACTAAAAATCCATCTTTGTTTAATATTGGATTTAATGTATAAATTTCACTGCTATTCGATACATTAAGCTTATTTTCTAAAGCAAGCGATTCTTGTTCAAAAATTTGACTTTGTACCATCCGACATAAAACTTATTCAGCTCTCAATAATTCCTGTGCGGTCAACTCTTTTTTTCTGATGTTGTAGAAGTAATACCTTGAAGCCTGTTCACGAAACGCAAGACCCAAGCAAATGTTCGCTGCAGACGCAGTTAGTTCGAGAATCGACTTAAATTGACAACTAGTTCTTAAACCACAGCAAGGCATATTTTTCTTCGTTCAGCCTATGACTCTGCGTGCTCCTTCTGTCTTGTCTGCTTCGGCCACTGAACCTCACTTTGTTTCAGGAAATCAGGTCCTAGTATCCATTTGTTTGGAGTCTCGTAGTTGATTGGATACTTCGCTCTCGTTCACATGTCTGCAACGTTGAGGTTAGTAGGAACCCACCTCCATTCTTTAGGTGTTGATGTTTCGAGAATTTCGCTCACTCTGTGCGCAACAAATGATTTAAATAGCCTTTCATTATATTTTATCCAAGACAAAACTGTTCGTGAGTCACTCCAATATATAGTTCGGCTGACATTAATATTGTGACTAGCCATAATAGATTTGCGAAGACGATTACCCAATACTACAGCTTGTAGCTCTAATCGTGGAATTAAAAGCATTTTCAATTAAAAGCAAAGGAGCACATTTTGTTTTTCAGCTATAAAGGCCACTTCAATGTCAGAGGCATTAATTATTCTCCAATAACTCACAGCAGCAAAAGCAGACTCACTAGCATCGACAAAAATATGAATTTCTACCAAACAGCTGCCGCTCAGTACATTTGGTGAATAACATCGAGACAAACAGAATTTCTTAAAGTTATCAAGTTGACCAATCCATTGTTTAAATTTTATATAAATATCTCCTGGCACAGCCTCATTCCAATGTATTCCAGCTCACCATACTCCTTGTATTAGTAGCTTGCCATTAATTATGTATTCAGCTAACATACCAAACGGACCATACACTGACATAACCAAAATAACTTGGGGTTTACATTAGACAGTAGTGTTAAGACAGTTGCAACACATTCACAATTTTTTACCCACACACACTCACTTTTGCAACTGTCTGGTCAACTGTCTGAACTTTTTTGAAGACAGTTGACAGTAGCTGGGACAGTAAAATGACATTTTCTATATAGTAAAAACGGAAAACTGAAAAACGTTAAATAATTCATTAGAAATTGAAGACAAAACGTAATATGTATTTTTAAAAACATAACCAGCGGAAACAATTGCAATAATATAAGGAATACTGAATATTTGATATCAAAAATGTCAAATTTGTTCACTGAATTATCTACTGTCTTGCCAATAGTCTGCACGCCTTCGTCATAAACCTTAGCTCGAAGAATTTTTAACAACTAATACATATTGTCGAATGTAAACAATGCGCTACATCCGGATCAACTCTGTTCAACTGTTATTAAAAGTAGAATTCATCAGCCCTGCTATCCCAGTGTATACCCAATATTTTATCGACAGAATCTGTTTTTATTTGAACTGTTGATGGTGTTAATTATTTATAATTATTATGTCCTTAAATAAAACGCAGCAACCTGTATTCAATTGTCTGAACTTACAGTCTTTTTATTATATTAGGCAGAGATAAAGAGATTGGAAACTTCTCGTATGAAAGGGATAGCATAATGTGCACCTTATGTCAAAAATTTTCAACACTAACACAAATGTTGTAAGTGTGTTAGTAAAATGTTCACCAAAATGCAGCTAGTTTGGGTTCAGCTTTAATTCAACTCAGCTGGATTGGGTTCAGGTTCAGGTTTTCACCACGGTGGAAACTCATTGAATGCATTCAGCGAATTTAAATGCTTCCAAGTAGCGCTGAATTTTAGAACTTTTAAGTGACTGTTGCCATTTAATCAAACAAATATATGTATGCTATTAAATCACAACTATTAAAAAAATTAAAAAGTACAAAGAAGTAATTATTAAACACTTAAAATTTTAAGATTTGCGTATAAAAAATCCACTTAAACTGCAATAACATAAGCATTCATTGTTATTTTGCTAAACTAGTTGACACATGCACCTGTATTTCGACATTTGGGCAATATGCCTGGCATTTGTCGTAACTATTTAATAATATGAAACAGCGCTAACTAAAGTGTCACTGTCAAAACACTTGTGTCGCTTGAAAGCGGCCACTAACTTTAATCTGTTACCCACCACGGTCTGAACCTAATCGCAGAGTTGCCTGAAAGCGTAGTTTTCTATAATATGGAGTAGGTTTTATTGTTACAGTACGAATTTAAAAAAGTCTTGTACTAGTACTATTTTACTAAAGGTATTTCATAGGTCGTGTCTATATTTGAGATAGTAAAAAAATATTTGGGTGCTTTAAAATTAACTTTTTTTTGGAATTATTAAGGTCTTACAGCAAAAATTGATGATATGTGATGCAAAAATAATATACTATAAATATTATTATGGAGCCATATATAGGCGGCCTTGTTCGCGAACTTGGATGAATACATGAAATGTTTGTTCGTTTGTGGCCTTTTTGGCAGACATATGAAGATTCATGAGTTGGTCTCAAGAAAATCAAAATTTTTTGATTTTGTGGGAGAGGACCTTCAGGCTGTACAACAGGTGTCTCAGTTAATAGTGGTGTCCGCGTACTTAAGATCAAAGTTTTGTATTTTGAAGCACAAATTGACAATTTTATTAGTTTTATCGTCAATAATCACATAAAATGGCAAATATTATGGACAACGAAGCTTGGAGGGACTTTTTAGACAATTTTTTAAAAACTTTTTTAAAAATCTTTCTTGATAAAAATAAGAACAAAACGAGCAAAGTGTGTAACTTTTTGTAAGAAACGTACAAACTACTATATCAAATGAAACAGTTCCGAACTTGAGAAATAAAATTGGAAATATTAGGTTTTCTTACCGAAGGGAAGCAAAAAAGTAAACACAAATTAAACAAATCCAGCTCATCATGTATGAATTTTTGAGGTACTACAACAAGGCTGCATACAAGTTTTCGTAGTGTGTGGCAAACCGAAATCTGGGTACTCGTACATGTTGTGGGTTATGTTCATTCGTGTATGGGTCCCTTGATGAACGACAAAGTTTTAAAATTAACTAAAAAATGTTCAATAACACATTCAATGTTGTTTGTTTTTTCATTCCAATCTGGATAAACAACATTCTTCTCTATTTGTTGTTTTTTTCTCCGGAATGAATAAAGAAATGAAGTCATTAGGCGTTTTCGTTTTTATGTTGAGAAAAGAGCAGATCAAAGAGCTAGAGTGCGTGGAGTATATTTCAAAAATACTCTACTTTGACTTAGTTCAGAGAACTCCGAATTAATAAAAAATCAAACCATCCATCAAATGCCTTAGCTGTGTTTTAAGAGTAGTTTTTGTTAAATTATTATTAAAAATCATATTTTTTGCACAATTTTATGTATTATATGCTTCTTTTATTGTTTTCTTCTAGTTTTGTTAAAGATTATTCGTTTTCATTTATATCATGTATGTATTATCTGATATATGCTCTACGTGTTCGAACGTTTGATACAGAGCATATAGAGTTGCATCGAGAGTACTTTTGTTGTGCTATGAGTGAAAACAAAAACTCGATCAATCTGCTCTTATCACACTGAATAAAATAAAAATCACGAACACGTTTTTGACATTATTTGCTCTGCTCTGAACAAATAAACGAAAACGCCTATTATACTAAGGCAACTCTTTTTTATTAGTACGTTTTAATTTGTACGTAACCCTGTTAACAACTGAACTTGGCAATTATGAGGTGAATTTACGTTCACAATACGTGTGTGCATAAAAAATTGGTAGAAAAGCAAACTAGACTCGCGAAAATTTTTTTATTTTGATTAAACTCGAAGTCTCCCATCTCTTTATCTCTGATATTAGGAATGTAAGAAAAGTATATTTGGGCCTATTCTGCACAATCTGTTAGAAAAAAATTCTGTTATTCTGTTATGATTTCCCATACAAATGTTTGTGCTGTCAAAAAATCTGTTACGAGACCAAAATTCGTATTCTGCACGACAATCTATTATGAAATCTCTTATGAATCATAGCAGATTTTTGGAACTGTCAAAAAATCTTTTACAAAATCTTAAATTGGTATTCAGCATGGCAAAATCTGCTATGAAATCTGTTATGAATGACAACAGAATAACAAAAATATTTTTCTGCCTTTTATCATAACAAATTTTTAAAAATTGATAATTTTGGTCTGAAAACTGGATGTTTATTTAAAAATTCATTAAGAATGGCTTAAAAAAGGAGGCCAATGTAATATTATATAATGAATATATATGTTTGGTGTGTTTTAAGGACACACAAAGTCTTATCTCCTTTTGCACAGCATAGATTAAATATTTGCGTTTTCCTATAAGAAAATTTCGATTTGTTTAATGTAATTAATTATTTTGTTATTTACATGCTTTTTTCGGCTTTCATTTTTATTTATTTATTTTTATGAGCACTGATTCATTTTATGACAGCATTCAGCTGTTTCATAAAAGAAGTTAACGGAATTGTAATAGATTTTTGTTTTCGAAGATTGATAACAGGGTTCCATAAAAGATCGAAGAGCTGAATACCAATTATAATAGATCTGTTATGGTCGACATCTTTTATGATTGGTAACAGAAAATTCGTAACAGAATAACAGATTGCACAGAATGGGCCCAACTAATTAAATGTATCTGTTAAAATAACATGGTTGCATATCTTATAGGGAAAAGTATTGGTAGGCAAAATTGTACTTGCTACTAAGTGCATTTTACAAACATAACATTTCTTCTCTCACATCAAACCCTTAAGGCGAATAAGGAATTCGAGGCTTTCTTGTTCGATCTGATCTTCGTAACGCCTGTGGTGATGTGCTTGGACTAGGACTGAAATTTCTTATACGTTGTGGTGTTTCCACTTCTTGATCCGCTTGTAATTGTGTTGGCACCTCTGGTGTTGACGGTGGTTAAATCAACGCTTCACTACTGTGACTTCTGGTGAACTGCTGCTGATCCTCGTCAGTGTCTCTCCGGGGACGATGATCATCGTCATCATCATTACTCTGTGTCTTCTCTCCACATCCTCTTATTTGGTTTACATGTCACTTGAATCGTCGGCCACAATGCTCAATCTCATAATGCAACTTTCCCCAACATGAGGGAATAACACCTGGAATCCATATATCCATTCTCGGATTACACGATAAAAAATATACAGACTGTGAAGGCTTAAACACCCTTTAAGAGGACCTGTATTGGCTACTCTGTTTTTCGCACATTTTAGTGTACATATCTTCTGGTCGAACGAGATCCAATCGTGTTCGAATATTCCGGCCTAGGAACAACTGTGATGGAGGTTGTCACATGAGGAGCTCTTCTATATTGCCGTAGGAATTCATTCAGGTTCCGTTGTATATTGTTCTTTGTAATTTCCATTGGTCTAAACGCATTCTTGACTGTCTGCACGCTGTGTTCTGCCTGCCCATTGGTTGACGGGTGATAAGGCGTTAAACATTTTTGATGTTTTATACCTACTGTACGCATAAAACTCTTAAATTCGACGGACGTGAAATTTGTACAATTGTCAGAAACCACCGTCGTTGGAACACCATAACTGGCAAACACTTCGTCAAGCAATTCTATTGTTGCGTTCGCTGTCATACTGCTGGTGGTTTTTACTTCCAGCCATTTGCTGTACGCATCCGAAATTATGAGCAGCATCATACCTGCGACCGGTCCTGCATAATCAATGTGTATTCGATCCCATGGGCCCATTGGATTTTCCTAGAAATGATCCCGAACCTTGACTGACTCATGCGCATATCTCGCGCATTCATGACAAATCTCTGCTGTTCGTTTTATGTCTGCATCTATTCTAAGGTCTGTGCTGCTTGAAATGTTGGCGGTTTCCTTGCTATAACTTCATCACACATACTGCGTGACTCTAACCCAAAAAGAAATTGCTCGATAAGCATGCGATCGAGAAAGTCACCATATTCGCAGTCTGCAGTACCCTGTTTAAGCCGTAGAGCAAAACCAGAAATTTTTTTCATCTTTTTCTTGGCGCAACTGCCTGAACCTTATACTTTCAGCATATTTGTTTTTAGCCCGGCCAAAATGTTTCTATATATGTTAGTGTTTCTGGCAACTTGTTCAGTTCCGCACCCATGTGAACTCGTGCGTAGACTTGATATTCCTGTTCGTCGATTTTGCTTAGGCTCAGCGCCCAATCAAAGCGCCTAAAGTAATCCCCCACCGATGTCTCATCCGCTGACTTGAACTCCTTCATTGCAAATGGCGATGCTTTAGCGGCTGCCTGTTGCGTTGTCGATGACTGAGTATCCACAGACACACGTGTTGCTTTTACTACCGCCTTCTGAATTGCGTCCGTCAATGCTCCTGTAAGAGCATTCAGTGCTTCGCTCGAAATAGACATCGTGTCCAGTAATGCTATAAGAGATTTTTTAAGTGTACCTCTATAAATTAGGAACACGTACCTTTTTAGCCAAAAACGTACTTATTTGGAAATTATTAGTAAAACGCTAAATAAGCGCCATATCAGTTTTAAGTTAAAATCTCATGTTTTTTTAATTAAGTATAACGGCTAGTTTATTTCGAAGATTTGTTTTAATGAGCTTAAATTTATAGCAAACGCGCTCTGATACTGCAATTTTATTTGGAAGCCATGCCATAGTCTTAACCCTCGAGTACTATCGTCTATTTCACTAACGTCAGTACTATCGTTGGGTGTAATCCACCCATACTCAGTTAGTATCTGCGTTTCTCATCTGTCAAATGAAACTATAAAAATAATCAATTTATTTTTAAGAATGAATACCCAACTACTGAAAAACAAGAATATTTTATATATAATTAATTTTGTTTTTTTATATAATCGTTTACTTAGGAAGATAGCAATTAGAAAAAAAAAAAAAAAAAAAAAATGCATTCTGGAAAATCAGTTGTAACGTTTTTAGTTTTCACGCCATGGGCCTTTGGTTAACTGATTTGAAAAGCTTAAAAAGTATATAAGAAAAAATTATTTAATAATTTTTTTCGGCACAAAGTAAAACTTTTTTTCAAAAGTGAGCTAAATTCTTACAAATTTTAGTTCCTCATTACATCTACTAAACATATCATCATAGATTTGTTCGTATCTGGCAAAGTTGATTCATAGCAGTACCTACAGAGAGGGTAGGTAAAACTTTTGCAAATATTAGTGATTTCTTTTGATTTTATATTAGTAATCACATACAATATTTCATTACTGATTACTATCGTGGGTGAAAAACACCCACAATTTTGAAACGCCATTACTATCATGGGTGTAAGCCACCCAAGCCTCTTAATAAACTAGCTTTATGTAAATATCACCTTAGTTTAAACGAGTAAATAATGCTTCTTAACATCAATAAACATTCAAATGAGGATTACATTAAAATTTAGTGATGATTTTCATGAAAAATTATATACTTCTCCAAGAAATTCAGCCTTATGGGTGGATTCCACCCAGACGATAGTCCTCGAGGGTTAAGAAAATAATGGACTCTTGTAAATATGAAATGGAAAATTACAAAATCCAAAAGTGTACCTTTTGAAAATAAGGCGTACTTTCGTACTGGCGGAACTGAAAGTGTACTCCAAAAAGTACAATTGTACCCCTTGTAGCATCACTGATCGTGTCACCACTATTGACACCACTATTATGGCTAAATCGCAATACTGCGTTAGGTCGGTCGTGCGTTGACATTTCGAGTAGAGATCAACGTGTTCTTATGGTGCAAATCTAAATTCGACCTCAAGCGTTGGTCGTACTTCATATCGTAAAACAAGAAGAAGAGATAAAATACTACCAAAGTACGATCGAACGAGATAAGTAGAAAAATGTTCTCCTCGGTCGTGCGTTTGACATTTCTTCATATAGCAGAGTTGCATTTTCGTTGAAAGCGCTTAAAATGTGGGTGTTTTATGGTTTCACTGCCAAAGATAGATTTTCGTGGGATTTATTTTATTATCGCTGGAATTTATGTTTTAAATAATGTTTTTAATGAAAACTGGATGTTTATTTAAAAATTCATTAAGAATGGCTTAAAAAAGGAGGCCAATGTAATATTATATAATGAATATATATGTTTGGTGTGTTTTAAGGACACACAAAGTCTTATCTCCTTTTGCACAGCATAGATTAAATATTTGCGTTTTCCTATAAGAAAATTTCGATTTGTTTAATGTAATTAATTATTTTGTTATTTACATGCTTTTTTCGGCTTTCATTTTTATTTATTTATTTTTATGAGCACTGATTCATTTTATGACAGCATTCAGCTGTTTCATAAAAGAAGTTAACGGAATTGTAATAGATTTTTGTTTTCGAAGATTGATAACAGGGTTCCATAAAAGATCGAAGAGCTGAATACCAATTATAATAGATCTGTTATGGTCGACATCTTTTATGATTGGTTACAGAAAATTCGTAACAGAATAACAGATTGCACAGAATGGGCCCAATTAATTAAATGTATCTGTTAAAATAACATGGTTGCATATCTTATAGGGAAAAGTATTGGTAGGCAAAATTGTACTTGCTACTAAGTGCATTTTACAAACATAACATTTCTTCTCTCACATCAAACCCTTAAGGCGAATAAGGAATTCGAGGCTTTCTTGTTCGATCTGATCTTCGTAACGCCTGTGGTGATGTGCTTGGACTAGGACTGAAATTTCTTATACGTTGTGGTGTTTCCACTTCTTGATCCGCTTGTAATTGTGTTGGCACCTCTGGTGTTGACGGTGGTTAAATCAACGCTTCACTACTGTGACTTCTGGTGAACTGCTGCTGATCCTCGTCAGTGTCTCTCCGGGGACGATGATCATCGTCATCATCATTACTCTGTGTCTTCTCTCCACATCCTCTTATTTGGTTTACATGTCACTTGAATCGTCGGCCACAATGCTCAATCTCATAATGCAACTTTCCCCAACATGAGGGAATAACACCTGGAATCCATATATCCATTCTCGGATTACACGATAAAAAATATACAGACTGTGAAGGCTTAAACACCCTTTAAGAGGACCTGTATTGGCTACTCTGTTTTTCGCACATTTTAGTGTACATATCTTCTGGTCGAACGAGATCCAATCGTGTTCGAATATTCCGGCCTAGGAACAACTGTGATGGAGGTTGTCACATGAGGAGCTCTTCTATATTGCCGTAGGAATTCATTCAGGTTCCGTTGTATATTGTTCTTTGTAATTTCCATTGGTCTAAACGCATTCTTGACTGTCTGCACGCTGTGTTCTGCCTGCCCATTGGTTGACGGGTGATAAGGCGTTAAACATTTTTGATGTTTTATACCTACTGTACGCATAAAACTCTTAAATTCGACGGACGTGAAATTTGTACAATTGTCAGAAACCACCGTCGTTGGAACACCATAACTGGCAAACACTTCGTCAAGCAATTCTATTGTTGCGTTCGCTGTCATACTGCTGGTGGTTTTTACTTCCAGCCATTTGCTGTACGCATCCGAAATTATGAGCAGCATCATACCTGCGACCGGTCCTGCATAATCAATGTGTATTCGATCCCATGGGCCCATTGGATTTTCCTAGAAATGATCCCGAACCTTGACTGACTCATGCGCATATCTCGCGCATTCATGACAAATCTCTGCTGTTCGTTTTATGTCTGCATCTATTCTAAGGTCTGTGCTGCTTGAAATGTTGGCGGTTTCCTTGCTATAACTTCATCACACATACTGCGTGACTCTAACCCAAAAAGAAATTGCTCGATAAGCATGCGATCGAGAAAGTCACCATATTCGCAGTCTGCAGTACCCTGTTTAAGCCGTAGAGCAAAACCAGAAATTTTTTTCATCTTTTTCTTGGCGCAACTGCCTGAACCTTATACTTTCAGCATATTTGTTTTTAGCCCGGCCAAAATGTTTCTATATATGTTAGTGTTTCTGGCAACTTGTTCAGTTCCGCACCCATGTGAACTCGTGCGTAGACTTGATATTCCTGTTCGTCGATTTTGCTTAGGCTCAGCGCCCAATCAAAGCGCCTAAAGTAATCCCCCACCGATGTCTCATCCGCTGACTTGAACTCCTTCATTGCAAATGGCGATGCTTTAGCGGCTGCCTGTTGCGTTGTCGATGACTGAGTATCCACAGACACACGTGTTGCTTTTACTACCGCCTTCTGAATTGCGTCCGTCAATGCTCCTGTAAGAGCATTCAGTGCTTCGCTCGAAATAGACATCGTGTCCAGTAATGCTATAAGAGATTTTTTAAGTGTACCTCTATAAATTAGGAACACGTACCTTTTTAGCCAAAAACGTACTTATTTGGAAATTATTAGTAAAACGCTAAATAAGCGCCATATCAGCTTTAAGTTAAAATCTCATGTTTTTTTAATTAAGTATAACGGCTAGTTTATTTCGAAGATTTGTTTTAATGAGCTTAAATTTAGAGCAAACGCGCTCTGATACTGCAATTTTATTTGGAAGCCATGCCATAGTCTTAACCCTCGAGTACTATCGTCTATTTCACTAACGTCAGTACTATCGTTGGGTGTAATCCACCCATACTCAGTTAGTATCTGCGTTTCTCATCTGTCAAATGAAACTATAAAAATAATCAATTTATTTTTAAGAATGAATACCCAACTACTGAAAAACAAGAATATTTTATATATAATTAATTTTGTTTTTTATATAATCGTTTACTTAGGAAGATAGCAATTAGAAAAAAAAAAAAAAAAAAATGCATTCTGGAAAATCAGTTGTAACGTTTTTAGTTTTCACGCCATGGGCCTTTGGTTAACTGATTTGAAAAGCTTAAAAAGTATATAAGAAAAAATTATTTAATAATTTTTTTCGGCACAAAGTAAAACTTTTTTTCAAAAGTGAGCTAAATTCTTACAAATTTTAGTTCCTCATTACATCTACTAAACATATCATCATAGATTTGTTCGTATCTGGCAAAGTTGATTCATAGCAGTACCTACAGAGAGGGTAGGTAAAACTTTTGCAAATATTAGTGATTTCTTTTGATTTTATATTAGTAATCACATACAATATTTCATTACTGATTACTATCGTGGGTGAAAAACACCCACAATTTTGAAACGCCATTACTATCATGGGTGTAAGCCACCCAAGCCTCTTAATAAACTAGCTTTATGTAAATATCACCTTAGTTTAAACGAGTAAATAATGCTTCTTAACATCAATAAACATTCAAATGAGGATTACATTAAAATTTAGTGATGATTTTCATGAAAAATTATATACTTCTCCAAGAAATTCAGCCTTATGGGTGGATTCCACCCAGACGATAGTCCTCGAGGGTTAAGAAAATAATGGACTCTTGTAAATATGAAATGGAAAATTACAAAATCCAAAAGTGTACCTTTTGAAAATAAGGCGTACTTTCGTACTGGCGGAACTGAAAGTGTACTCCAAAAAGTACAATTGTACCCCTTGTAGCATCACTGATCGTGTCACCACTATTGACACCACTATTATGGCTAAATCGCAATACTGCGTTAGGTTGGTCGTGCGTTGACATTTCGAGTAGAGATCAACGTGTTCTTATGGTGCAAATCTAAATTCGACCTCAAGCGTTGGTCGTACTTCATATCGTAAAACAAGAAGAAGAGATAAAATACTACCAAAGTACGATCGAACGAGATAAGTAGAAAAATGTTCTCCTCGGTCGTGCGTTTGACATTTCTTCATATAGCAGAGTTGCATTTTCGTTGAAAGCGCTTAAAATGTGGGTGTTTTATGGTTTCACTGCCAAAGATAGATTTTCGTGGGATTTATTTTATTATCGCTGGAATTTATGTTTTAAATAATGTTTTTAATGAAAACTGGATGTTTATTTAAAAATTCATTAAGAATGGCTTAAAAAAGGAGGCCAATGTAATATTATATAATGAATATATATGTTTGGTGTGTTTTAAGGACACACAAAGTCTTATCTCCTTTTGCACAGCATAGATTAAATATTTGCATTTTCCTATAAGAAAATTTCGATTTGTTTAATGTAATTAATTATTTTGTTATTTACATGCTTTTTTCGGCTTTCATTTTTATTTATTTATTTTTATGAGCACTGATTCATTTTATGACAGCATTCAGCTGTTTCATAAAAGAAGTTAACGGAATTGTAATAGATTTTTGTTTTCGAAGATTGATAACAGGGTTCCATAAAAGATCGAAGAGCTGAATACCAATTATAATAGATCTGTTATGGTCGACATCTTTTATGATTGGTAACAGAAAATTCGTAACAGAATAACAGATTGCACAGAATGGGCCCAATTAATTAAATGTATCTGTTAAAATAACATGGTTGCATATCTTATAGGGAAAAGTATTGGTAGGCAAAATTGTACTTGCTACTAAGTGCATTTTACAAACATAACATTTCTTCTCTCACATCAAACCCTTAAGGCGAATAAGGAATTCGAGGCTTTCTTGTTCGATCTGATCTTCGTAACGCCTGTGGTGATGTGCTTGGACTAGGACTGAAATTTCTTATACGTTGTGGTGTTTCCACTTCTTGATCCGCTTGTAATTGTGTTGGCACCTCTGGTGTTGACGGTGGTTAAATCAACGCTTCACTACTGTGACTTCTGGTGAACTGCTGCTGATCCTCGTCAGTGTCTCTCCGGGGACGATGATCATCGTCATCATCATTACTCTGTGTCTTCTCTCCACATCCTCTTATTTGGTTTACATGTCACTTGAATCGTCGGCCACAATGCTCAATCTCATAATGCAACTTTCCCCAACATGAGGGAATAACACCTGGAATCCATATATCCATTCTCGGATTACACGATAAAAAATATACAGACTGTGAAGGCTTAAACACCCTTTAAGAGGACCTGTATTGGCTACTCTGTTTTTCGCACATTTTAGTGTACATATCTTCTGGTCGAACGAGATCCAATCGTGTTCGAATATTCCGGCCTAGGAACAACTGTGATGGAGGTTGTCACATGAGGAGCTCTTCTATATTGCCGTAGGAATTCATTCAGGTTCCGTTGTATATTGTTCTTTGTAATTTCCATTGGTCTAAACGCATTCTTGACTGTCTGCACGCTGTGTTCTGCCTGCCCATTGGTTGACGGGTGATAAGGCGTTAAACATTTTTGATGTTTTATACCTACTGTACGCATAAAACTCTTAAATTCGACGGACGTGAAATTTGTACAATTGTCAGAAACCACCGTCGTTGGAACACCATAACTGGCAAACACTTCGTCAAGCAATTCTATTGTTGCGTTCGCTGTCATACTGCTGGTGGTTTTTACTTCCAGCCATTTGCTGTACGCATCCGAAATTATGAGCAGCATCATCCCATGGGCCCATTGGATTTTCCTAGAAATGATCCCGAACCTTGACTGACTCATGCGCATATCTCGCGCATTCATGACAAATCTCTGCTGTTCGTTTTATGTCTGCATCTATTCTAAGGTCTGTGCTGCTTGAAATGTTGGCGGTTTCCTTGCTATAACTTCATCACACATACTGCGTGACTCTAACCCAAAAAGAAATTGCTCGATAAGCATGCGATCGAGAAAGTCACCATATTCGCAGTCTGCAGTACCCTGTTTAAGCCGTAGAGCAAAACCAGAAATTTTTTTCATCTTTTTCTTGGCGCAACTGCCTGAACCTTATACTTTCAGCATATTTGTTTTTAGCCCGGCCAAAATGTTTCTATATATGTTAGTGTTTCTGGCAACTTGTTCAGTTCCGCACCCATGTGAACTCGTGCGTAGACTTGATATTCCTGTTCGTCGATTTTGCTTAGGCTCAGCGCCCAATCAAAGCGCCTAAAGTAATCCCCCACCGATGTCTCATCCGCTGACTTGAACTCCTTCATTGCAAATGGCGATGCTTTAGCGGCTGCCTGTTGCGTTGTCGATGACTGAGTATCCACAGACACACGTGTTGCTTTTACTACCGCCTTCTGAATTGCGTCCGTCAATGCTCCTGTAAGAGCATTCAGTGCTTCGCTCGAAATAGACATCGTGTCCAGTAATGCTATAAGAGATTTTTTAAGTGTACCTCTATAAATTAGGAACACGTACCTTTTTAGCCAAAAACGTACTTATTTGGAAATTATTAGTAAAACGCTAAATAAGCGCCATATCAGCTTTAAGTTAAAATCTCATGTTTTTTTAATTAAGTATAACGGCTAGTTTATTTCGAAGATTTGTTTTAATGAGCTTAAATTTAGAGCAAACGCGCTCTGATACTGCAATTTTATTTGGAAGCCATGCCATAGTCTTAACCCTCGAGTACTATCGTCTATTTCACTAACGTCAGTACTATCGTTGGGTGTAATCCACCCATACTCAGTTAGTATCTGCGTTTCTCATCTGTCAAATGAAACTATAAAAATAATCAATTTATTTTTAAGAATGAATACCCAACTACTGAAAAACAAGAATATTTTATATATAATTAATTTTGTTTTTTTATATAATCGTTTACTTAGGAAGATAGCAATTAGAAAAAAAAAAAAAAAAAAAAAATGCATTCTGGAAAATCAGTTGTAACGTTTTTAGTTTTCACGCCATGGGCCTTTGGTTAACTGATTTGAAAAGCTTAAAAAGTATATAAGAAAAAATTATTTAATAATTTTTTTCGGCACTAAGTAAAACTTTTTTTCAAAAGTGAGCTAAATTCTTACAAATTTTAGTTCCTCATTACATCTACTAAACATATCATCATAGATTTGTTCGTATCTGGCAAAGTTGATTCATAGCAGTACCTACAGAGAGGGTAGGTAAAACTTTTGCAAATATTAGTGATTTCTTTTGATTTTATATTAGTAATCACATACAATATTTCATTACTGATTACTATCGTGGGTGAAAAACACCCACAATTTTGAAACGCCATTACTATCATGGGTGTAAGCCACCCAAGCCTCTTAATAAACTAGCTTTATGTAAATATCACCTTAGTTTAAACGAGTAAATAATGCTTCTTAACATCAATAAACATTCAAATGAGGATTACATTAAAATTTAGTGATGATTTTCATGAAAAATTATATACTTCTCCAAGAAATTCAGCCTTATGGGTGGATTCCACCCAGACGATAGTCCTCGAGGGTTAAGAAAATAATGGACTCTTGTAAATATGAAATGGAAAATTACAAAATCCAAAAGTGTACCTTTTGAAAATAAGGCGTACTTTCGTACTGGCGGAACTGAAAGTGTACTCCAAAAAGTACAATTGTACCCCTTGTAGCATCACTGATCGTGTCACCACTATTGACACCACTATTATGGCTAAATCGCAATACTGCGTTAGGTCGGTCGTGCGTTGACATTTCGAGTAGAGATCAACGTGTTCTTATGGTGCAAATCTAAATTCGACCTCAAGCGTTGGTCGTACTTCATATCGTAAAACAAGAAGAAGAGATAAAATACTACCAAAGTACGATCGAACGAGATAAGTAGAAAAATGTTCTCCTCGGTCGTGCGTTTGACATTTCTTCATATAGCAGAGTTGCATTTTCGTTGAAAGCGCTTAAAATGTGGGTGTTTTATGGTTTCACTGCCAAAGATAGATTTTCGTGGGATTTATTTTATTATCGCTGGAATTTATGTTTTAAATAATGTTTTTAATGAAAACTGGATGTTTATTTAAAAATTCATTAAGAATGGCTTAAAAAAGGAGGCCAATGTAATATTATATAATGAATATATATGTTTGGTGTGTTTTAAGGACACACAAAGTCTTATCTCCTTTTGCACAGCATAGATTAAATATTTGCGTTTTCCTATAAGAAAATTTCGATTTGTTTAATGTAATTAATTATTTTGTTATTTACATGCTTTTTTCGGCTTTCATTTTTATTTATTTATTTTTATGAGCACTGATTCATTTTATGACAGCATTCAGCTGTTTCATAAAAGAAGTTAACGGAATTGTAATAGATTTTTGTTTTCGAAGATTGATAACAGGGTTCCATAAAAGATCGAAGAGCTGAATACCAATTATAATAGATCTGTTATGGTCGACATCTTTTATGATTGGTAACAGAAAATTCGTAACAGAATAACAGATTGCACAGAATGGGCCCAATTAATTAAATGTATCTGTTAAAATAACATGGTTGCATATCTTATAGGGAAAAGTATTGGTAGGCAAAATTGTACTTGCTACTAAGTGCATTTTACAAACATAACATTTCTTCTCTCACATCAAACCCTTAAGGCGAATAAGGAATTCGAGGCTTTCTTGTTCGATCTGATCTTCGTAACGCCTGTGGTGATGTGCTTGGACTAGGACTGAAATTTCTTATACGTTGTGGTGTTTCCACTTCTTGATCCGCTTGTAATTGTGTTGGCACCTCTGGTGTTGACGGTGGTTAAATCAACGCTTCACTACTGTGACTTCTGGTGAACTGCTGCTGATCCTCGTCAGTGTCTCTCCGGGGACGATGATCATCGTCATCATCATTACTCTGTGTCTTCTCTCCACATCCTCTTATTTGGTTTACATGTCACTTGAATCGTCGGCCACAATGCTCAATCTCATAATGCAACTTTCCCCAACATGAGGGAATAACACCTGGAATCCATATATCCATTCTCGGATTACACGATAAAAAATATACAGACTGTGAAGGCTTAAACACCCTTTAAGAGGACCTGTATTGGCTACTCTGTTTTTCGCACATTTTAGTGTACATATCTTCTGGTCGAACGAGATCCAATCGTGTTCGAATATTCCGGCCTAGGAACAACTGTGATGGAGGTTGTCACATGAGGAGCTCTTCTATATTGCCGTAGGAATTCATTCAGGTTCCGTTGTATATTGTTCTTTGTAATTTCCATTGGTCTAAACGCATTCTTGACTGTCTGCACGCTGTGTTCTGCCTGCCCATTGGTTGACGGGTGATAAGGCGTTAAACATTTTTGATGTTTTATACCTACTGTACGCATAAAACTCTTAAATTCGACGGACGTGAAATTTGTACAATTGTCAGAAACCACCGTCGTTGGAACACCATAACTGGCAAACACTTCGTCAAGCAATTCTATTGTTGCGTTCGCTGTCATACTGCTGGTGGTTTTTACTTCCAGCCATTTGCTGTACGCATCCGAAATTATGAGCAGCATCATACCTGCGACCGGTCCTGCATAATCAATGTGTATTCGATCCCATGGGCCCATTGGATTTTCCTAGAAATGATCCCGAACCTTGACTGACTCATGCGCATATCTCGCGCATTCATGACAAATCTCTGCTGTTCGTTTTATGTCTGCATCTATTCTAAGGTCTGTGCTGCTTGAAATGTTGGCGGTTTCCTTGCTATAACTTCATCACACATACTGCGTGACTCTAACCCAAAAAGAAATTGCTCGATAAGCATGCGATCGAGAAAGTCACCATATTCGCAGTCTGCAGTACCCTGTTTAAGCCGTAGAGCAAAACCAGAAATTTTTTTCATCTTTTTCTTGGCGCAACTGCCTGAACCTTATACTTTCAGCATATTTGTTTTTAGCCCGGCCAAAATGTTTCTATATATGTTAGTGTTTCTGGCAACTTGTTCAGTTCCGCACCCATGTGAACTCGTGCGTAGACTTGATATTCCTGTTCGTCGATTTTGCTTAGGCTCAGCGCCCAATCAAAGCGCCTAAAGTAATCCCCCACCGATGTCTCATCCGCTGACTTGAACTCCTTCATTGCAAATGGCGATGCTTTAGCGGCTGCCTGTTGCGTTGTCGATGACTGAGTATCCACAGACACACGTGTTGCTTTTACTACCGCCTTCTGAATTGCGTCCGTCAATGCTCCTGTAAGAGCATTCAGTGCTTCGCTCGAAATAGACATCGTGTCCAGTAATGCTATAAGAGATTTTTTAAGTGTACCTCTATAAATTAGGAACACGTACCTTTTTAGCCAAAAACGTACTTATTTGGAAATTATTAGTAAAACGCTAAATAAGCGCCATATCAGCTTTAAGTTAAAATCTCATGTTTTTTTAATTAAGTATAACGGCTAGTTTATTTCGAAGATTTGTTTTAATGAGCTTAAATTTATAGCAAACGCGCTCTGATACTGCAATTTTATTTGGAAGCCATGCCATAGTCTTAACCCTCGAGTACTATCGTCTATTTCACTAACGTCAGTACTATCGTTGGGTGTAATCCACCCATACTCAGTTAGTATCTGCGTTTCTCATCTGTCAAATGAAACTATAAAAATAATCAATTTATTTTTAAGAATGAATACCCAACTACTGAAAAACAAGAATATTTTATATATAATTAATTTTGTTTTTTTATATAATCGTTTACTTAGGAAGATAGCAATTAGAAAAAAAAAAAAAAAAAAAAAATGCATTCTGGAAAATCAGTTGTAACGTTTTTAGTTTTCACGCCATGGGCCTTTGGTTAACTGATTTGAAAAGCTTAAAAAGTATATAAGAAAAAATTATTTAATAATTTTTTTCGGCACAAAGTAAAACTTTTTTTCAAAAGTGAGCTAAATTCTTACAAATTTTAGTTCCTCATTACATCTACTAAACATATCATCATAGATTTGTTCGTATCTGGCAAAGTTGATTCATAGCAGTACCTACAGAGAGGGTAGGTAAAACTTTTGCAAATATTAGTGATTTCTTTTGATTTTATATTAGTAATCACATACAATATTTCATTACTGATTACTATCGTGGGTGAAAAACACCCACAATTTTGAAACGCCATTACTATCATGGGTGTAAGCCACCCAAGCCTCTTAATAAACTAGCTTTATGTAAATATCACCTTAGTTTAAACGAGTAAATAATGCTTCTTAACATCAATAAACATTCAAATGAGGATTACATTAAAATTTAGTGATGATTTTCATGAAAAATTATATACTTCTCCAAGAAATTCAGCCTTATGGGTGGATTCCACCCAGACGATAGTCCTCGAGGGTTAAGAAAATAATGGACTCTTGTAAATATGAAATGGAAAATTACAAAATCCAAAAGTGTACCTTTTGAAAATAAGGCGTACTTTCGTACTGGCGGAACTGAAAGTGTACTCCAAAAAGTACAATTGTACCCCTTGTAGCATCACTGATCGTGTCACCACTATTGACACCACTATTATGGCTAAATCGCAATACTGCGTTAGGTCGGTCGTGCGTTGACATTTCGAGTAGAGATCAACGTGTTCTTATGGTGCAAATCTAAATTCGACCTCAAGCGTTGGTCGTACTTCATATCGTAAAACAAGAAGAAGAGATAAAATACTACCAAAGTACGATCGAACGAGATAAGTAGAAAAATGTTCTCCTCGGTCGTGCGTTTGACATTTCTTCATATAGCAGAGTTGCATTTTCGTTGAAAGCGCTTAAAATGTGGGTGTTTTATGGTTTCACTGCCAAAGATAGATTTTCGTGGGATTTATTTTATTATCGCTGGAATTTATGTTTTAAATAATGTTTTTAATGAAAACTGGATGTTTATTTAAAAATTCATTAAGAATGGCTTAAAAAAGGAGGCCAATGTAATATTATATAATGAATATATATGTTTGGTGTGTTTTAAGGACACACAAAGTCTTATCTCCTTTTGCACAGCATAGATTAAATATTTGCGTTTTCCTATAAGAAAATTTCGATTTGTTTAATGTAATTAATTATTTTGTTATTTACATGCTTTTTTCGGCTTTCATTTTTATTTATTTATTTTTATGAGCACTGATTCATTTTATGACAGCATTCAGCTGTTTCATAAAAGAAGTTAACGGAATTGTAATAGATTTTTGTTTTCGAAGATTGATAACAGGGTTCCATAAAAGATCGAAGAGCTGAATACCAATTATAATAGATCTGTTATGGTCGACATCTTTTATGATTGGTAACAGAAAATTCGTAACAGAATAACAGATTGCACAGAATGGGCCCAATTAATTAAATGTATCTGTTAAAATAACATGGTTGCATATCTTATAGGGAAAAGTATTGGTAGGCAAAATTGTACTTGCTACTAAGTGCATTTTACAAACATAACATTTCTTCTCTCACATCAAACCCTTAAGGCGAATAAGGAATTCGAGGCTTTCTTGTTCGATCTGATCTTCGTAACGCCTGTGGTGATGTGCTTGGACTAGGACTGAAATTTCTTATACGTTGTGGTGTTTCCACTTCTTGATCCGCTTGTAATTGTGTTGGCACCTCTGGTGTTGACGGTGGTTAAATCAACGCTTCACTACTGTGACTTCTGGTGAACTGCTGCTGATCCTCGTCAGTGTCTCTCCGGGGACGATGATCATCGTCATCATCATTACTCTGTGTCTTCTCTCCACATCCTCTTATTTGGTTTACATGTCACTTGAATCGTCGGCCACAATGCTCAATCTCATAATGCAACTTTCCCCAACATGAGGGAATAACACCTGGAATCCATATATCCATTCTCGGATTACACGATAAAAAATATACAGACTGTGAAGGCTTAAACACCCTTTAAGAGGACCTGTATTGGCTACTCTGTTTTTCGCACATTTTAGTGTACATATCTTCTGGTCGAACGAGATCCAATCGTGTTCGAATATTCCGGCCTAGGAACAACTGTGATGGAGGTTGTCACATGAGGAGCTCTTCTATATTGCCGTAGGAATTCATTCAGGTTCCGTTGTATATTGTTCTTTGTAATTTCCATTGGTCTAAACGCATTCTTGACTGTCTGCACGCTGTGTTCTGCCTGCCCATTGGTTGACGGGTGATAAGGCGTTAAACATTTTTGATGTTTTATACCTACTGTACGCATAAAACTCTTAAATTCGACGGACGTGAAATTTGTACAATTGTCAGAAACCACCGTCGTTGGAACACCATAACTGGCAAACACTTCGTCAAGCAATTCTATTGTTGCGTTCGCTGTCATACTGCTGGTGGTTTTTACTTCCAGCCATTTGCTGTACGCATCCGAAATTATGAGCAGCATCATACCTGCGACCGGTCCTGCATAATCAATGTGTATTCGATCCCATGGGCCCATTGGATTTTCCTAGAAATGATCCCGAACCTTGACTGACTCATGCGCATATCTCGCGCATTCATGACAAATCTCTGCTGTTCGTTTTATGTCTGCATCTATTCTAAGGTCTGTGCTGCTTGAAATGTTGGCGGTTTCCTTGCTATAACTTCATCACACATACTGCGTGACTCTAACCCAAAAAGAAATTGCTCGATAAGCATGCGATCGAGAAAGTCACCATATTCGCAGTCTGCAGTACCCTGTTTAAGCCGTAGAGCAAAACCAGAAATTTTTTTCATCTTTTTCTTGGCGCAACTGCCTGAACCTTATACTTTCAGCATATTTGTTTTTAGCCCGGCCAAAATGTTTCTATATATGTTAGTGTTTCTGGCAACTTGTTCAGTTCCGCACCCATGTGAACTCGTGCGTAGACTTGATATTCCTGTTCGTCGATTTTGCTTAGGCTCAGCGCCCAATCAAAGCGCCTAAAGTAATCCCCCACCGATGTCTCATCCGCTGACTTGAACTCCTTCATTGCAAATGGCGATGCTTTAGCGGCTGCCTGTTGCGTTGTCGATGACTGAGTATCCACAGACACACGTGTTGCTTTTACTACCGCCTTCTGAATTGCGTCCGTCAATGCTCCTGTAAGAGCATTCAGTGCTTCGCTCGAAATAGACATCGTGTCCAGTAATGCTATAAGAGATTTTTTAAGTGTACCTCTATAAATTAGGAACACGTACCTTTTTAGCCAAAAACGTACTTATTTGGAAATTATTAGTAAAACGCTAAATAAGCGCCATATCAGCTTTAAGTTAAAATCTCATGTTTTTTTAATTAAGTATAACGGCTAGTTTATTTCGAAGATTTGTTTTAATGAGCTTAAATTTAGAGCAAACGCGCTCTGATACTGCAATTTTATTTGGAAGCCATGCCATAGTCTTAACCCTCGAGTACTATCGTCTATTTCACTAACGTCAGTACTATCGTTGGGTGTAATCCACCCATACTCAGTTAGTATCTGCGTTTCTCATCTGTCAAATGAAACTATAAAAATAATCAATTTATTTTTAAGAATGAATACCCAACTACTGAAAAACAAGAATATTTTATATATAATTAATTTTGTTTTTTTATATAATCGTTTACTTAGGAAGATAGCAATTAGAAAAAAAAAAAAAAAAAAAATGCATTCTGGAAAATCAGTTGTAACGTTTTTAGTTTTCACGCCATGGGCCTTTGGTTAACTGATTTGAAAAGCTTAAAAAGTATATAAGAAAAAATTATTTAATAATTTTTTTCGGCACAAAGTAAAACTTTTTTTCAAAAGTGAGCTAAATTCTTACAAATTTTAGTTCCTCATTACATCTACTAAACATATCATCATAGATTTGTTCGTATCTGGCAAAGTTGATTCATAGCAGTACCTACAGAGAGGGTAGGTAAAACTTTTGCAAATATTAGTGATTTCTTTTGATTTTATATTAGTAATCACATACAATATTTCATTACTGATTACTATCGTGGGTGAAAAACACCCACAATTTTGAAACGCCATTACTATCATGGGTGTAAGCCACCCAAGCCTCTTAATAAACTAGCTTTATGTAAATATCACCTTAGTTTAAACGAGTAAATAATGCTTCTTAACATCAATAAACATTCAAATGAGGATTACATTAAAATTTAGTGATGATTTTCATGAAAAATTATATACTTCTCCAAGAAATTCAGCCTTATGGGTGGATTCCACCCAGACGATAGTCCTCGAGGGTTAAGAAAATAATGGACTCTTGTAAATATGAAATGGAAAATTACAAAATCCAAAAGTGTACCTTTTGAAAATAAGGCGTACTTTCGTACTGGCGGAACTGAAAGTGTACTCCAAAAAGTACAATTGTACCCCTTGTAGCATCACTGATCGTGTCACCACTATTGACACCACTATTATGGCTAAATCGCAATACTGCGTTAGGTCGGTCGTGCGTTGACATTTCGAGTAGAGATCAACGTGTTCTTATGGTGCAAATCTAAATTCGACCTCAAGCGTTGGTCGTACTTCATATCGTAAAACAAGAAGAAGAGATAAAATACTACCAAAGTACGATCGAACGAGATAAGTAGAAAAATGTTCTCCTCGGTCGTGCGTTTGACATTTCTTCATATAGCAGAGTTGCATTTTCGTTGAAAGCGCTTAAAATGTGGGTGTTTTATGGTTTCACTGCCAAAGATAGATTTTCGTGGGATTTATTTTATTATCGCTGGAATTTATGTTTTAAATAATGTTTTTAATGAAAACTGGATGTTTATTTAAAAATTCATTAAGAATGGCTTAAAAAAGGAGGCCAATGTAATATTATATAATGAATATATATGTTTGGTGTGTTTTAAGGACACACAAAGTCTTATCTCCTTTTGCACAGCATAGATTAAATATTTGCATTTTCCTATAAGAAAATTTCGATTTGTTTAATGTAATTAATTATTTTGTTATTTACATGCTTTTTTCGGCTTTCATTTTTATTTATTTATTTTTATGAGCACTGATTCATTTTATGACAGCATTCAGCTGTTTCATAAAAGAAGTTAACGGAATTGTAATAGATTTTTGTTTTCGAAGATTGATAACAGGGTTCCATAAAAGATCGAAGAGCTGAATACCAATTATAATAGATCTGTTATGGTCGACATCTTTTATGATTGGTAACAGAAAATTCGTAACAGAATAACAGATTGCACAGAATGGGCCCAATTAATTAAATGTATCTGTTAAAATAACATGGTTGCATATCTTATAGGGAAAAGTATTGGTAGGCAAAATTGTACTTGCTACTAAGTGCATTTTACAAACATAACATTTCTTCTCTCACATCAAACCCTTAAGGCGAATAAGGAATTCGAGGCTTTCTTGTTCGATCTGATCTTCGTAACGCCTGTGGTGATGTGCTTGGACTAGGACTGAAATTTCTTATACGTTGTGGTGTTTCCACTTCTTGATCCGCTTGTAATTGTGTTGGCACCTCTGGTGTTGACGGTGGTTAAATCAACGCTTCACTACTGTGACTTCTGGTGAACTGCTGCTGATCCTCGTCAGTGTCTCTCCGGGGACGATGATCATCGTCATCATCATTACTCTGTGTCTTCTCTCCACATCCTCTTATTTGGTTTACATGTCACTTGAATCGTCGGCCACAATGCTCAATCTCATAATGCAACTTTCCCCAACATGAGGGAATAACACCTGGAATCCATATATCCATTCTCGGATTACACGATAAAAAATATACAGACTGTGAAGGCTTAAACACCCTTTAAGAGGACCTGTATTGGCTACTCTGTTTTTCGCACATTTTAGTGTACATATCTTCTGGTCGAACGAGATCCAATCGTGTTCGAATATTCCGGCCTAGGAACAACTGTGATGGAGGTTGTCACATGAGGAGCTCTTCTATATTGCCGTAGGAATTCATTCAGGTTCCGTTGTATATTGTTCTTTGTAATTTCCATTGGTCTAAACGCATTCTTGACTGTCTGCACGCTGTGTTCTGCCTGCCCATTGGTTGACGGGTGATAAGGCGTTAAACATTTTTGATGTTTTATACCTACTGTACGCATAAAACTCTTAAATTCGACGGACGTGAAATTTGTACAATTGTCAGAAACCACCGTCGTTGGAACACCATAACTGGCAAACACTTCGTCAAGCAATTCTATTGTTGCGTTCGCTGTCATACTGCTGGTGGTTTTTACTTCCAGCCATTTGCTGTACGCATCCGAAATTATGAGCAGCATCATACCTGCGACCGGTCCTGCATAATCAATGTGTATTCGATCCCATGGGCCCATTGGATTTTCCTAGAAATGATCCCGAACCTTGACTGACTCATGCGCATATCTCGCGCATTCATGACAAATCTCTGCTGTTCGTTTTATGTCTGCATCTATTCTAAGGTCTGTGCTGCTTGAAATGTTGGCGGTTTCCTTGCTATAACTTCATCACACATACTGCGTGACTCTAACCCAAAAAGAAATTGCTCGATAAGCATGCGATCGAGAAAGTCACCATATTCGCAGTCTGCAGTACCCTGTTTAAGCCGTAGAGCAAAACCAGAAATTTTTTTCATCTTTTTCTTGGCGCAACTGCCTGAACCTTATACTTTCAGCATATTTGTTTTTAGCCCGGCCAAAATGTTTCTATATATGTTAGTGTTTCTGGCAACTTGTTCAGTTCCGCACCCATGTGAACTCGTGCGTAGACTTGATATTCCTGTTCGTCGATTTTGCTTAGGCTCAGCGCCCAATCAAAGCGCCTAAAGTAATCCCCCACCGATGTCTCATCCGCTGACTTGAACTCCTTCATTGCAAATGGCGATGCTTTAGCGGCTGCCTGTTGCGTTGTCGATGACTGAGTATCCACAGACACACGTGTTGCTTTTACTACCGCCTTCTGAATTGCGTCCGTCAATGCTCCTGTAAGAGCATTCAGTGCTTCGCTCGAAATAGACATCGTGTCCAGTAATGCTATAAGAGATTTTTTAAGTGTACCTCTATAAATTAGGAACACGTACCTTTTTAGCCAAAAACGTACTTATTTGGAAATTATTAGTAAAACGCTAAATAAGCGCCATATCAGCTTTAAGTTAAAATCTCATGTTTTTTTAATTAAGTATAACGGCTAGTTTATTTCGAAGATTTGTTTTAATGAGCTTAAATTTAGAGCAAACGCGCTCTGATACTGCAATTTTATTTGGAAGCCATGCCATAGTCTTAACCCTCGAGTACTATCGTCTATTTCACTAACGTCAGTACTATCGTTGGGTGTAATCCACCCATACTCAGTTAGTATCTGCGTTTCTCATCTGTCAAATGAAACTATAAAAATAATCAATTTATTTTTAAGAATGAATACCCAACTACTGAAAAACAAGAATATTTTATATATAATTAATTTTGTTTTTTTATATAATCGTTTACTTAGGAAGATAGCAATTAGAAAAAAAAAAAAAAAAAAAAATGCATTCTGGAAAATCAGTTGTAACGTTTTTAGTTTTCACGCCATGGGCCTTTGGTTAACTGATTTGAAAAGCTTAAAAAGTATATAAGAAAAAATTATTTAATAATTTTTTTCGGCACAAAGTAAAACTTTTTTTCAAAAGTGAGCTAAATTCTTACAAATTTTAGTTCCTCATTACATCTACTAAACATATCATCATAGATTTGTTCGTATCTGGCAAAGTTGATTCATAGCAGTACCTACAGAGAGGGTAGGTAAAACTTTTGCAAATATTAGTGATTTCTTTTGATTTTATATTAGTAATCACATACAATATTTCATTACTGATTACTATCGTGGGTGAAAAACACCCACAATTTTGAAACGCCATTACTATCATGGGTGTAAGCCACCCAAGCCTCTTAATAAACTAGCTTTATGTAAATATCACCTTAGTTTAAACGAGTAAATAATGCTTCTTAACATCAATAAACATTCAAATGAGGATTACATTAAAATTTAGTGATGATTTTCATGAAAAATTATATACTTCTCCAAGAAATTCAGCCTTATGGGTGGATTCCACCCAGACGATAGTCCTCGAGGGTTAAGAAAATAATGGACTCTTGTAAATATGAAATGGAAAATTACAAAATCCAAAAGTGTACCTTTTGAAAATAAGGCGTACTTTCGTACTGGCGGAACTGAAAGTGTACTCCAAAAAGTACAATTGTACCCCTTGTAGCATCACTGATCGTGTCACCACTATTGACACCACTATTATGGCTAAATCGCAATACTGCGTTAGGTCGGTCGTGCGTTGACATTTCGAGTAGAGATCAACGTGTTCTTATGGTGCAAATCTAAATTCGACCTCAAGCGTTGGTCGTACTTCATATCGTAAAACAAGAAGAAGAGATAAAATACTACCAAAGTACGATCTAACGAGATAAATAGAAAAATGTTCTACTCGGTCGTGCGTTTGACATTTCTTCATATAGCAGAGTTGCATTTTCGTTGAAAGCGCTTAAAATGTGGGTGTTTTATGGTTTCAATGCCAAAGATAGATTTTCGTGGGATTTATTTTATTATCGCTGGAATTTATGTTTTAAATAATGTTTTTTAATAACTCATGCTATTTAAGTAATCAAATGAAAATTTTGATAAAGTTAATCTATTTGTATTAGTTTTCTTCAAACTATCTTTGTATAAATATGCGTTGGCGAAACAGGTAAGAACAACTTTTGTGGGCATTTTTGTATAGCTGCTTTTATTGGCTTCGCCAAAATTGCAGACGCACGATCTGTCAGCGCAACATTGAGTTTTGTTAATTTATAGGTCGTGCGTTCTGACAGCTCATCTCGTAAAGTTTATGCAACGTCGATATAAAGTACGATCGGCGCACGACCGACCTAACGCAATACTGCGATTTCAGCATTATGTCCTTAAATAAAATGCAGCAACCTATATTCAATTGTCTGAACTTACAAAGTCTTTTTATTATATCAAGAATGAAAGAAAAGTATATTAGTGAAATGTATCTGTTAAAATAACATGGTTGCATATCTTATTGGGAAAGGTTGTGGTAGGCAACATTGTACTTGCTACTAAGTGCATTTTACAAACATAACAATTATGCTCTCCATTATGCTGCCATTGTACGAGTTTTGAATTTGAGATAAAACCTCTTAGTTCAAACCCTGCATTCATAAGAACTCTTTTTACTACTTGACTAATATTCAGTGCATAATCATTGACAATCATTGATAATCATTGACATAATGACTATTTTTAACGGCTTTAATTACTTCAGGTTGGTCACTTGGTATTTCTTCAGCATTCAAATTTTTTATGAATTGGGCACAACAAGGAGAACAGCTAGTTCCAAAAATCATGCTCACCATTCTATATGTTTCTACAGTTTTTGATGAATCATCACTCCTCCACAAAAATTTAAAGAATCCTGATCCTATTCTCTAATTTTTACTTGTAAAAACATTTCTTTAATGTCTGCGCACACTCCAATAGCACCTTCGCGAAATTGAAATAAAATTTTTATTAATGTCGGATTTTCATCAGAACCCTTAAGAAGGACAGAGTTGAGAGATATACCATTTACAGCTGCAGCAGCATCGAAAACTAGGCGCAGTTTATTTATGTTAAAACAGCAAAGTGCGGCAAATTCGTGGCCCAATTTTAGTAGCTTCTTCAGCTGTCATCTTGACTGCGTAGCCTTTTTCTAGAAAGTTTAAAAAGCATTTCTATAATTTTGAGAGTACTCTGGATCTTTTTGCATTTTCATCTCCACTGATCGAAGTCGACTGAGAGCCATGGAAAAAGAATTTAGTAGTTTAACATCGTCACTTTTCCAGAGCGTCCTTCCAACGTCCTTCCAAGTATGTCACGGGCTCTTGCAACTTTTGCTGACTCTAAAGGCTTATCTGGCTTGGCCACTCCGAAACTCTCAGTGGTAAAAAACTCTTCAACCATGTTATGAATTTCTTCAATTAAGGTGTTATTCTCTTTGACGCGTGTGTGTAACATAATGGATACACGACAAGAAGTAAAATCTCCAATTTCGTTTGATATGCCATATATTATCCATCCTAGTGATGTTTTTGACGCTAATAAACTTTTGTTCCACATGTCGCTCTAAAATGAACTAGTTAGATGGCAATTATTTATTCCAATTAAAACGCTTGGTGCAGCATCACAGTAATCTTGAATTGGCAACCCTTCCAAATGTTGGAATTCATTATAAAGTTCTTTCAAATTCACAGTCTGTAATGGTTATTCTAAATTTGGAACTGAATTTCCACTTAACTCATACCATTTTTTGTCTGTTCCGAATCCACTTATGTGCAAATCACACTTCGTTGATTTAACATTGGTTACACGATTACCAAACCACTTCTCCCAATTCTCTTGCTAATTTTTTATTAATCAATGTCGCTGAGGAGCCATCATCCAAAAATGTATAGGTTTTAATAACTGAATAAACAATTTGTTGTTTAATTTTGTATCGTGTTGATCACTTCAGCGACAGGCCCTTGGTGCTGTTCATTTTGATGAAGCAATGGATAATCCAGTCTTTGGCACCCTTTCTCTTTGCAGGCTACTTTGCGTTTGCATCTATAAACATTGTGCCCTCTACGTAGGCAGCAAAAACACAGACGCAGCTGTTTAACTTTTTTCCATTTTTCGTCAATTGACTTCTCCATAAATTCTTTACATTGCGTTATGTAGTGATTTCCATTACATTTATGGCAAACAGGCTGATGATTTGACTGAGAAATATCTGCGGAGTGCATCACTGATTTATTTTCTTGACGTGTGCGTGATTTATTAAAAACTGTCTGTTCTTTACTTGTTGTTGCATAATCTACCGGAACAGTACTCATTGAAGGTTTTGAAATGACTCTAGCAATTTGAGCTATCCAAATACAAAAATGCTCGAGTGTTACATATGGATGTATCTGCGATGAATATGTGGCCCACTCAATCCTCTTAGTCATTGGCATTTTACTGACTAATTTCTCCAAAAGCATACGATTGTAGGCTTGCATTAGCTTGCATTAGCATTTTGAAGAAATAATGTTAGGTTTTGGACTTTTGTGGCAAATGGAACCAGGCGTTCTAAGTGACCTTCATCGATTGCAGCAATTTCATATGCTTTTTGGAGCTGACTTTTTATCGATAATTCTGGTTGCCCATATTTAAAGGCTTACTGTTCAATTATGCGCATAACGTTTTGAGGATTAAAAAGTAGACTCTCAACTTCGTCTTTTGCAGTCCCTTTTAAACTCTTCTGCAATCTAAAAATATTTTCTAATAATGTATACCTGTATGCCATCGTCGATTCATTAAATGTCGTGATAAAAATCGGCCACTGCTCAGGCTGTCCACTAAATTCTGGAAGCTCATGCAACTTCCTTGCAGCACCATAATGAATTGAAGTTGAAAAGCCACGATATGCACTATCATATGCTGGATACATTGACGTAGACGGAGGCATGGTAGTCAAGTTTCCAGTAGCTGCATAATTTGGCTGACTAGAGAGCTAGGATTAGCTGAACAATTAAATTCCCAGTGTATTCCTCTAGTGGCTAGTTCAGTTTGTAGTCTATCATAGTCGAAGAGATATTTTACTCTTTTAAATTCACCATCAGTTCCCACAAAATTCGTGCCCATATCGGATCGTATCTTTACAGGCACTCCTCTTCTGTTGACAAAATTTCGAATGCATAAAATGAGAGAATCCGTTGACAGGTCAGCCGTCAGCTCGACGTGAATTGCTCTTATTTTCAATCACATTAACAACGCAACCCATCTCTTTTCGTGTCGTCTGCCTATAGTGACGACTACTGGGCCAAAATAATCTATGCCCGTATACGGATATGGACACACATACGGTGTCACTCGTTCAACTGGTAACTGCCCCATTAACGGTGGTTTCGGCTTAGCAGCATTATTTTTGCATTCTTGAAATTTAGTTATAGCTCTTTAACTTCTCTTCTTAGAAGAGGTATCAAAAAATTTCAGTCGTATTTTGTTCACTATAATCTCCTCATTCTGGTGATGAAATCGCTGATGATACCACATGACTATTAGATCTGTGAGTGCATGACGTCTTCGCAGTGTTATTGGATGACGGGCTGATTCGGGAAGTGCTATCGCATAGCTTACCCGCCCAGCTACCACTAAAAATCCATCTTTGTTTAATATTGGATTTAATGTATAAATTTCACTGCTATTCGATACATTAAGCTTATTTTCTAAAGCAAGCGATTCTCGTTAAAAAATTTGACTTTGTACCATCCGACATAAAACTTATTCAGCTCTCAATAATTCCTGTGCGGTCAACTCTTTTTTTCTGATGTTGTAGAAGTAATACCTTGAAGCCTGTTCACGAAACGCAAGACCCAAGCAAATGTTCGCTGCAGACGCAGTTAGTTCGAGAATCGACTTAAATTGACAACTAGTTCTTAAACCACAGCAAGGCATATTTTTCTTCGTTCAGCCTATGACTCTGCGTGCTCCTTCTGTCTTGTCTGCT
Organism: Tetanocera ferruginea; assembly: GCA_958299015.1. Classification (NCBI taxonomy): domain Eukaryota; kingdom Metazoa; phylum Arthropoda; class Insecta; order Diptera; family Sciomyzidae; genus Tetanocera; species Tetanocera ferruginea. Next base: position 76,039,929 of record OY282640.1, on the reverse strand, counting down.
TCGGCCACTGAACCTCACTTTGTTTCAGGAAATCAGGTCCTAGTATCCATTTGTTTGGAGTCTCGTAGTTGATTGGATACTTCGCTCTCGTTCACATGTCTGCAACGTTGAGGTTAGTAGGAACCCACCTCCATTCTTAAGGTGTTGATGTTTCGAGAATTTCGCTCACTCTGTGCGCAACAAATGATTTAAATAGCCTTTCATTAGATTTTATCCAAGACAAAACTGTTCGTGAGTCACTCCAATATATAGTTCGGCTGACATTAATATTGTGACTAGCCATAATAGATTTGCGAAGACGATTACCCAATACTACAGCTTGTAGCTCTAATCGTGGAATTAAAAGCATTTTCAATTAAAAGCAAAGGAGCACATTTAGTTTTTCAGCTATAAAGGCCACTTCAATGTCAGAGGCATTAATTATTCTCCAATAACTCACAGCAGCAAAAGCAGACTCACTAGCATCGACAAAAATATGAATTTCTACCAAACAGCTGCCGCTCAGTACATTTGGTGAATAACATCGAGACAAACAGAATTTCTTAAAGTTATCAAGTTGACCAATCCATTGTTTAAATTTTATATAAATATCTCCTGGCACAGCCTCATTCCAATGTATTCCAGCTCACCATACTTCTTGTATTAGTAGCTTGCCATTAATTATGTATTCAGCTTACATACCAAACGGATCATACACTGACATAACCAAAATAACTTGGGGTTTACATTAGACAGTAGTGTTAAGACAGTTGCAACACATTCACAATTTTTTACCCACACACACTCACTTTTGCAACTGTCTGGTCAACTGTCTGAACTTTTTTGAAGACAGTTGACAGTAGCTGGGACAGTAAAATGACATTTTCTATATAGAAAAAATGGAAAACTGAAAAACGTTAAATAATTCATTCGAAATTGAAGACAAAACGTAATACGTATTTTTAAAAACATAACCAGCGGAAACAATTGCAATAATATAAAGAATACTGAATATTTGATATCAAAAATGTCAAATTTGTTCACTGAATTATCTACTGTCTTGCCAATAGTCTGCACGCCTACGTCATAAACCTAAGCTCGAAGAATTTTTAACAACTAATACATATTGTCGAATGTAAACAATGCGCTACATCCGGATCAACTCTGTTCAACTGTTATTAAAAGTAGAATTCATCAGCCCTGCTATCCCAGTGTATACCCAATATTTTATCGACAGAATCTGTTTTTATTTGAACTGTTGATGGTGTTAATTATTTATAATTATTATGTCCTTAAATAAAACGCAGCAACCTGTATTCAATTGTCTGAACTTACAGTCTTTTTATTATATTAGGCAGAGATAAAGAGATTGGAAACTTCTCGTATGAAAGGGATAGCATAATGTGCACCTTATGTCAAAAATTTTCAACACTAACACAAATGTTGTAAGTGTGTTAGTAAAATGTTCACCAAAATGCAGCTAGTTTGGGTTCAGCTTTAATCCAACTCAGCTGGATTGGGTTTAGGTTCAGGTTTTCACCACGGTGGAAACTCATTGAATGCATTCAGCGAATTTAAATGCTTCCAAGTAGCGCTGAATTTTAGAACTTTTAAGTGACTGTTGCCATTTAATCAAACAAATATATGTATGCTATTAAATCACAACTATTAAAAAAATTAAAAAGTACAAAGAAGTAATTATTAAACACTTAAAATTTTAAGATTAGCGTATAAAAAATGCACTAAAACTGCAATAACATAAGCATTCATTGTTATTTTGCTAAACTAGTTGACACATGCACCTGTATTTCGACATTTGGGCAATATGCCTGGCATTTGTCGTAACTATTTAATAATATGAAACAGCGCTAACTAAAGTGTCACTGTCAAAACACTTGTGTCGCTTGAAAGCGGCCACTAACTTTAATCTGTTACCCACCACGGTCTGAACCTAATCGCAGAGTTGCCTGAAAGCGTAGTTTTCTATAATATGGAGTAGGTTTTATTGTTACAGTACGAATTTAAAAAAGTCTTGTACTAGTACTATTTTACTAAAGGTATTTCATAGGTCGTGTCTATATTTGAGATAGTAAAAAAATATTTGGGTGCTTTAAAATTAACTTTTTTTTGGAATTATTAAGGTCTTACAGCAAAAATTGATGATATGTGATGCAAAAATAATATACTATAAATATTATTATGGAGCCATATATAAGCGGCCTTGTTTGCGAACTTGGATGAATACATGAAATGTTTGTTCGTTTGTGGCCTTTTTGGCAGACATATGAAGATTCATGAGTTGGTCTCAAGAAAATCAAAATTTTTTGATTTTGTGCGAGAGGACCTTCAGGCTGTACAACAGGTGTCTCAGTTAATAGTGGTGTCCGCGTACTTAAGATCAAAGTTTTGTATTTTGAAGCACAAATTGACAATTTTATTAGTTTTATCGTCAATAATCACATAAAATGGCAAATATTATGGACAACGAAGCTTGGAGGGACTTTTTAGACAATTTTTTAAAAATTTTTTTAGAGATCTTTCTTGATAAAAATAAGAACAAAACGAGCAAAGCGTGTAACTTTTTGTAAGAAACGTACAAACTACTATATCAAATGAAACAGTTCCGAACTTGAGAAATAAAATTGGAAATATTAGGTTTTCTTACCGAAGGGAAGCAAAAAAGTAAACACAAATTAAACAAATCCAGCTCATCATGTATGAATTTTTGAGGTACTACAACAAGGCTGCATACAAGTTTTCGTAGTGTGTGGCAAACCGAAATCTGGGTACTCGTACATGTTGTGGGTTATGTTCATTCGTGTATGGGTCCCTTGATGAACGACAAAGTTTTAAAATTAACTAAAAAATGTTCAATAACACATTCAATGTTGTTTGTTTTTTCATTCCAATCTGGATAAACAACATTCTTCTCTATTTGTTGTTTTTTTCTCCGGAATGAATAAAGAAATGAAGTCATTAGGCGTTTTCGTTTTTATGTTGAGAAAAGAGCAGATCAAAGAGCTAGAGTGCGTGGAGTATATTTCAAAAATACTCTACTTTGACTTAGTTCAGAGAACTCCGAATTAATAAAAAATCAAACCATCCATCAAATGCCTTAGCTGTGTTTTAAGAGTATTTTTTGTTAAATTATTATTAAAAATCATATTTTTTGCACAATTTTATGTATTATATGCTACTTTTATTGTTTTCTTCTAGTTTTGTTAAAGATTATTCGTTTTCATTTATATCATGTATGTATTATCTGATATATGCTCTACGTGTTCGAACGTTTGATACAGAGCATATAGAGTTGCATCGAGAGTACTTTTGTTGTGCTATGAGTGAAAACAAAAACTCGATCAATCTGCTCTTATCACACTGAATAAAATAAAAATCACGAACACGTTTTTGACATTATTTGCTCTGCTCTGAACAAATAAACGAAAACGCCTATTATACTAAGGCAACTCTTTTTTATTAGTACGTTTTAATTTGTACGTAACCCTGTTAACAACTGAACTTGGCAATTATGAGGTGAATTTACGTTCACAATACGTGTGTGCATAAAAAATTGGTAGAAAAGCAAACTAGCGAAAATTTTTTTATTTTGATTAAACTCGAGGAATAATTTTACTTTAGCGACCATGCCCGAATTTTTTTTTTCTTATTTTTATTAGACGTATATGGACCTCCTAAACCCAATGGTGAAAGAAAAAATTGTCGGTCTCGATTGGTTTAGGAGATAAAATTCGCGAAAGTTTGAAAATTCAGTGCAAATTTGTGTGTGTTTGGAAGCTAATATAAGCTTATTTTACTATACTTACCCAAAAAGGGGGTTTTTTACGGCGTATTAAACAAAAAAAAAAACAACAATTCATTCATTTTAAGAAAAAAAATATATATATTTATTAAAAAATACATCAGTCTGAGTCGGTATCAGAAGCATCAAGTTCATTCGCAGACTGTGCCTCCATATGAGCTCTAATTTTTCGACATTTCTTACAGGTTTCACAAAACTCAATATTTGATAAAAGAAAAAAGCGCCGCAGGCGAAAAATTGTTATTAAAAATCGCCGCGATTTTTAATAACAATTTTTCAACATTTCTTGTAGGTTTCACAAAACTTAAAATTTTGTTAAAGAAAATAGCGCCGCAGGCGAAAAAAACAATTTTTCTATTCTCCTTCAAATATACCAATTTTCTTATAACTCAATTTCGTATTATGAAGGTTCAAGTTTTTGTGCTTTTCACGATATCGCATTGTTTCCTTTAATTAGCCCTAAAAATCCACATTTAGGTTAAGAAATCATAATGTAAAAGCTTACATTAGCTTCCACACACGTAAACATTTGCACTGAATTTTCAAACTTTCGCGAATTTTATCTCCTAAACCAATCGAGACCGACAATTTTTTCTTTCACCATTGGGCTTAGGAGGTCCACATACGTCTAATAAAAATAAGAAAACAAAAATTCGGGCATGGTCGCTAAAGTAAAATTATGCCAAACTCGAAGTCTCCCATCTCTTTATCTCTGATATTAGGAATGTAAGAAAAGTATATTAATTAAATGTATCTGTTAAAATAACATGGTTGCATATCTTATAGGGAAAAGTATTGGTAGGCAAAATTGTACTTGCTACTAAGTGCATTTTACAAACATAACATTTCTTCTCTCACATCAAACCCTTAAGGCGAATAAGGAATTCGAGGCTTTCTTGTTCGATCTGATCTTCGTAACGCCTGTGGTGATGTGCTTGGACTAGGACTGAAATTTCTTATACGTTGTGGTGTTTCCACTTCTTGATCCGCTTGTAATTGTGTTAGCACCTCTGGTGTTGACGGTGGTTAAATCAACGCTTCACTACTGTGACTTCTGGTGAACTGCTGCTGATCCTCGTCAGTGTCTCTCCGGGGACGATGATCATCGTCATCATCATTACTCTGTGTCTTCTCTCCACATCCTCTTATTTGGTTTACATGTCACTTGAATCGTCGGCCACAATGCTCAATCTCATAATGCAACTTTCCCCAACATGAGGGAATAACACCTGGAATCCATATATCCATTCTCGGATTACACGATAAAAAATATACAGACTGTGAAGGCTTAAACACCCTTTAAGAGGACCTGTATTGGCTACTCTGTTTTTCGCACATTTTAGTGTACATATCTTCTGGTCGAACGAGATCCAATCGTGTTCGAATATTCCGGCCTAAGAACAACTGTGATGGAGGTTGTCACATGAGGAGCTCTTCTATATTGCCGTAGGAATTCATTCAGGTTCCGTTGTATATTGTTCTTTGTAATTTCCATTGGTCTAAACGCATTCTTGACTGTCTGCACGCTGTGTTCTGCCTGCCCATTGGTTGACGGGTGATAAGGCGTTAAACATTTTTGATGTTTTATACCTACTGTACGCATAAAACTCTTAAATTCGACGGACGTGAAATTTGTACAATTGTCAGAAACCACCGTCGTTGGAACACCATAACTGGCAAACACTTCGTCAAGCAATTCTATTGGTTTTTACTTCCAGCCATTTGCTGTACGCATCCGAAATTATGAGCAGCATCATACCTGTGACCGGTCCTGCATAATCAATGTGTATTCGATCCCATGGGCCCATTGGATTTTCCTAGAAATGATCCCGAACCTTGACTGACTCATGCGCATATCTCGCGCATTCATGACAAATCTCTGCTGTTCGTTTTATGTCTGCATCTATTCTAAGGTCTGTGCTGCTTGAAATGTTGGCGGTTTCCTTGCTATAACTTCATCACACATACTGCGTGACTCTAACCCAAAAAGAAATTGCTCGATAAGCATGCGATCGAGAAAGTCACCATATTCGCAGTCTGCAGTACCCTGTTTAAGCCGTAGAGCAAAACCAGAAATTTTTTCATCTTTTTCTTGGCGCAACTGCCTGAACCTTATACTTTCAGCATATTTGTTTTTAGCCCGGCCAAAATGTTTCTATATATGTTAGTGTTTCTGGCAACTTGTTCAGTTCCGCACCCATGTGAACTCGTGCGTAGACTTGATATTCCTGTTCGTCGATTTTGCTTAGGCTCAGCGCCCAATCAAAGCGCCTAAAGTAATCCCCCACCGATGTCTCATCCGCTGAATTGAACTCCTTCATTGCAAATGGCGGTGCTTTAGCGGCTGCCACGTGTTCCACAGACACACGTGTTGCTTTTACTACCGCCTTCTGAATTGCGTCCGTCAATGCTCCTGTAAGAGCATTCAGTGCTTCGCTCGAAATAGACATCGTGTCCAGTAATGCTATAAGAGATTTTTTAAGTGTACCTCTATAAATTAGGAACACGTACCTTTTTAGCCAAAAACGTACTTATTTGGAAATTATTAGTAAAACGCTAAATAAGCGCCATATCAGCTTTAAGTTAAAATCTCATGTTTTTTTAATTAAGTATAACGGCTAGTTTATTTCGAAGATTTGTTTTAATGAGCTTAAATTTAGAGCAAACGCGCTCTGATACTGCAATTTTATTTGGAAGCCATGCCATAGTCTTAACCCTCGAGTACTATCGTCTATTTCACTAACGTCAGTACTATCGTTGGGTGTAATCCACCCATACTCAGTTAGTATCTGCGTTTCTCATCTGTCAAATGAAACTATAAAAATAATCAATTTATTTTTAATAATGAATACCCAACTACTGAAAAACAAGAATATTTTATATATAATTAATTTTGTTTTTTTATATAATCGTTTACTTAGGAAGATAGCAATTAGAAAAAAAAAAAAAAAAAAATGCATTCTGGAAAATCAGTTGTAAAGTTTTTAGTTTTCACGCCATGGGCCTTTGGTTAACTGATTTGAAAAGCTTAAAAAGTATATAAGAAAAAATTATTTAATAATTTTTTTCGGCACAAAGTAAAACTTTTTTTCAAAAGTGAGCTAAATTCTTACAAATTTTAGTTCCTCATTACATCTACTAAACATATCATCATAGATTTGTTCGTATCTGGCAAAGTTGATTCATAGCAGTACCTACAGAGAGGGTAGGTAAAACTTTTGCAAATATTAGTGATTTCTTTTGATTTTATATTAGTAATCACATACAATATTTCATTACTGATTACTATCGTGGGTGAAAAACACCCACAATTTTGAAACGCCATTACTATCATGGGTGTAAGCCACCCAAGCCTCTTAATAAACTAGCTTTATGTAAATATCACCTTAGTTTAAACGAGTAAATAATGCTTCTTAACATCAATAAACATTCAAATGAGGATTACATTAAAATTTAGTGATGATTTTCATGAAAAATTATATACTTCTCCAAGAAATTCAGCCTTATGGGTGGATTCCACCCAGACGATAGTCCTCGAGGGTTAAGAAAATAATGGACTCTTGTAAATATGAAATGGAAAATTACAAAATCCAAAAGTGTACCTTTTGAAAATAAGGCGTACTTTCGTACTGGCGGAACTGAAAGTGTACTCCAAAAAGTACAATTGTACCCCTTGTAGCATCACTGATCGTGTCACCACTATTGACACCACTATTATGGCTAAATCGCAATACTGCGTTAGGTCGGTCGTGCGTTGACATTTCGAGTAGAGATCAACGTGTTCTTATGGTGCAAATCTAAATTCGACCTCAAGCGTTGGTCGTACTTCATATCGTAAAACAAGAAGAAGAGATAAAATACTACCAAAGTACGATCTAACGAGATAAATAGAAAAATGTTCTACTCGGTCGTGCGTTTGACATTTCTTCATATAGCAGAGTTGCATTTTCGTTGAAAGCGCTTAAAATGTGGGTGTTTTATGGTTTCAATGCCAAAGATAGATTTTCGTGGGATTTATTTTATTATCGCTGGAATTTATGTTTTAAATAATGTTTTTTAATAACTCATGCTATTTAAGTAATCAAATGAAAATTTTGATAAAGTTAATCTATTTGTATTAGTTTTCTTCAAACTATCTTTGTATAAATATGCGTTGGCGAAACAGGTAAGAACAACTTTTGTGGGCATTTTTGTATAGCTGCTTTTATTGGCTTCGCCAAAATTGCAGACGCACGATCTGTCAGCGCAACATTGAGTTTTGTTAATTTATAGGTCGTGCGTTCTGACAGCTCATCTCGTAAAGTTTATGCAACGTCGATATAAAGTACGATCGGCGCACGACCGACCTAACGCAATACTGCGATTTCAGCATTATGTCCTTAAATAAAATGCAGCAACCTATATTCAATTGTCTGAACTTACAAAGTCTTTTTATTATATCAAGAATGAAAGAAAAGTATATTAGTGAAATGTATCTGTTAAAATAACATGGTTGCATATCTTATTGGGAAAGGTTGTGGTAGGCAACATTGTACTTGCTACTAAGTGCATTTTACAAACATAACAATTATGCTCTCCATTATGCTGCCATTGTACGAGTTTTGAATTTGAGATAAAACCTCTTAGTTCAAACCCTGCATTCATAAGAACTCTTTTTACTACTTGACTAATATTCAGTGCATAATCATTGACAATCATTGATAATCATTGACATAATGACTATTTTTAACGGCTTTAATTACTTCAGGTTGGTCACTTGGTATTTCTTCAGCATTCAAATTTTTTATGAATTGGGCACAACAAGGAGAACAGCTAGTTCCAAAAATCATGCTCACCATTCTATATGTTTCTACAGTTTTTGATGAATCATCACTCCTCCACAAAAATTTAAAGAATCCTGATCCTATTCTCTAATTTTTACTTGTAAAAACATTTCTTTAATGTCTGCGCACACTCCAATAGCACCTTCGCGAAATTGAAATAAAATTTTTATTAATGTCGGATTTTCATCAGAACCCTTAAGAAGGACAGAGTTGAGAGATATACCATTTACAGCTGCAGCAGCATCGAAAACTAGGCGCAGTTTATTTATGTTAAAACAGCAAAGTGCGGCAAATTCGTGGCCCAATTTTAGTAGCTTCTTCAGCTGTCATCTTGACTGCGTAGCCTTTTTCTAGAAAGTTTAAAAAGCATTTCTATAATTTTGAGAGTACTCTGGATCTTTTTGCATTTTCATCTCCACTGATCGAAGTCGACTGAGAGCCATGGAAAAAGAATTTAGTAGTTTAACATCGTCACTTTTCCAGAGCGTCCTTCCAACGTCCTTCCAAGTATGTCACGGGCTCTTGCAACTTTTGCTGACTCTAAAGGCTTATCTGGCTTGGCCACTCCGAAACTCTCAGTGGTAAAAAACTCTTCAACCATGTTATGAATTTCTTCAATTAAGGTGTTATTCTCTTTGACGCGTGTGTGTAACATAATGGATACACGACAAGAAGTAAAATCTCCAATTTCGTTTGATATGCCATATATTATCCATCCTAGTGATGTTTTTGACGCTAATAAACTTTTGTTCCACATGTCGCTCTAAAATGAACTAGTTAGATGGCAATTATTTATTCCAATTAAAACGCTTGGTGCAGCATCACAGTAATCTTGAATTGGCAACCCTTCCAAATGTTGGAATTCATTATAAAGTTCTTTCAAATTCACAGTCTGTAATGGTTATTCTAAATTTGGAACTGAATTTCCACTTAACTCATACCATTTTTTGTCTGTTCCGAATCCACTTATGTGCAAATCACACTTCGTTGATTTAACATTGGTTACACGATTACCAAACCACTTCTCCCAATTCTCTTGCTAATTTTTTATTAATCAATGTCGCTGAGGAGCCATCATCCAAAAATGTATAGGTTTTAATAACTGAATAAACAATTTGTTGTTTAATTTTGTATCGTGTTGATCACTTCAGCGACAGGCCCTTGGTGCTGTTCATTTTGATGAAGCAATGGATAATCCAGTCTTTGGCACCCTTTCTCTTTGCAGGCTACTTTGCGTTTGCATCTATAAACATTGTGCCCTCTACGTAGGCAGCAAAAACACAGACGCAGCTGTTTAACTTTTTTCCATTTTTCGTCAATTGACTTCTCCATAAATTCTTTACATTGCGTTATGTAGTGATTTCCATTACATTTATGGCAAACAGGCTGATGATTTGACTGAGAAATATCTGCGGAGTGCATCACTGATTTATTTTCTTGACGTGTGCGTGATTTATTAAAAACTGTCTGTTCTTTACTTGTTGTTGCATAATCTACCGGAACAGTACTCATTGAAGGTTTTGAAATGACTCTAGCAATTTGAGCTATCCAAATACAAAAATGCTCGAGTGTTACATATGGATGTATCTGCGATGAATATGTGGCCCACTCAATCCTCTTAGTCATTGGCATTTTACTGACTAATTTCTCCAAAAGCATACGATTGTAGGCTTGCATTAGCTTGCATTAGCATTTTGAAGAAATAATGTTAGGTTTTGGACTTTTGTGGCAAATGGAACCAGGCGTTCTAAGTGACCTTCATCGATTGCAGCAATTTCATATGCTTTTTGGAGCTGACTTTTTATCGATAATTCCGGTTGCCCATATTTAAAGGCTTACTGTTCAATTATGCGCATAACGTTTTGAGGATTAAAAAGTAGACTCTCAACTTCGTCTTTTGCAGTCCCTTTTAAACTCTTCTGCAACCTAAAAATATTTTCTAATAATGTATACCTGTATGCCATCGTCGATTCATTAAATGTCGTGATAAAAATCGGCCACTGCTCAGGCTGTCCACTAAATTCTGGAAGCTCATGCAACTTCCTTGCAGCACCATAATGAATTGAAGTTGAAAAGCCACGATATGCACTATCATATGCTGGATACATTGACGTAGACGGAGGCATGGTAGTCAAGTTTCCAGTAGCTGCATAATTTGGCTGACTAGTGTTTGTGCCACTAAATGGGGTAGACATTGACGAAGACAAAGAGATAGGTGCTTAAACATTAGATGTTGCGTAAGACGGCTGACCATTATTAATATTCTGTAGTCATACTGGGAAAACACAAGTAGATTGATATGACGGACAAACTGACGTGGACAAAAATAAGGATGGCGGTGACATACACTTAACTGGAGGCGGCTGGCTGCCACCTGCACCAATATACTGTGGGCATGCTGAAGTGGTCAAAGATACGAATGACGGTGACATAAAATTAACTGGAAGCGGCTGGCTGCCACATGCACCAATATACGGTGGGCTTGCTGACGTGGTCAAAGATACGAATGACGGTGACATAAAATTAACTGGAGGCGGCTGGCTACCGCTTGCACCAATATACGATTGGCATACTGACGTGGACTTAGATACGGACGTCGGTGTTAGAGCATTAACTTAAGATGGCTGGCTACCACCTGCACCATTATATGGTGGACATACTGACGATGACGAATAACTGGACATATAACATAAGCTAGACCCTTTCTGCGATACAAGCGCTATCGAATATTGAGCATTCCGTGACGTTGCACATACAGAATTAGAAACAAGAGGCTCAAGCATTTTACAGCCGTTGATGACGACACATTATTTGTGTACACATGCAAATTTGATTGGGTAGCCGGCGCATTTGTCGACTGCGATAAAATGTTTGCGTACTCACCTTCATGAGATGGCTGAGACATGGAAAGGTTTACTTACTTTTTTGCTGTAGGTACTGCAGCAGACTGCAGTCTTTCTTGTAGCTGCGCCCTTTTTTCTCGCTGTCAATGAGCTTTGCTGTTGTGTGCTCATGATTTTCCTCCAACACTTTCATGCGTTCCATCAATTCATGGATGAGCTCAGTTGTGTTGGTGTCCGCTATTTGTAACACAACAGCGTGGTCCAAGTCGTCCTCCACATCACCTCGACTGTTGGAACCGCGGGACAAGCTGACAAAGTATTCTTTGTATCGCTCTGGAAGTTTTGCTATAGACGAACGCTCGCTTCCTCCCATAAGAATAAAAATAAATCTTGTTCTCTTGCAGAGACAAGTGTGAAAACAGTAACAGAAAAATTAACTTCAAGTATACAATTGATTGTGTCGCGGCAGCGACGGTAGGGATGCGAATTTAACTTGCTTGCAAACTACAAATAATTCGACAACAATATGCAAATTTAAGTTGCACAAATGAAGCAGTTTATTTCTAAAAACAAGAGTTAAAATAAGACGAACAATACAATATATTTCGTTAGCTTACTGCAGTTTACTCCCTTCGATGGCAAATTACAATTGAAATGATTGACTTTCAAATGATGACTTTATCCTAATGTATTTAGGCAACCGGTTTAATACCGTAAGTGGCGACAGTAAAAAATTTGAGCACTTTTGTTCGTACATAGAACACAAGCATAAATAAATCTGCTTGCGTTTTATGTATGAACAAGGCGACTCAAACACAAACAACAAAGAGAACATATGTAGAGTAAAGCTGCGTAACAAAGAAAATAAGTAAATAAACAGTGGCGTTTTTCGACAGTGGCGTTCTATAACAGATTGATTTAACTAATTTGCGTTTATTTGTTTATTTTTCTGCAAATTACATTTGTTAATTAATTTTATAATAAAATACAAAGAAGGTCTTACATTCAGTTGCGTCTTCAAACAATTTATTTTTTTAAATCTTTGAGTATACATCAGAGAAGGGCACAAATTAAATTTCCTATCCCTTGGGATGGGAAGCAAAATGCTGCTTGCGCGACGTCGACACATGAACAGTGTAAGCTACTTCGTGTGGCTTACGGTCGTGTGCATTCGGCTGTTGCTTTGTTTTTACTTTGGCAGCAAATAAAGTCAATTCCTTTTCAGCATTTGTTGAAATAACATCTCTTTGCGCTATTTTTTAAAATAAAGCGAGAAAATACGTAAAATTGATCTTCGTTTTTCTCTGCTTTACACACAATCAAAGAATGTGATAGTATGTGTATGTGTGATAATATAGTAGTAAACCCATCGCTGGTTTACATACTTTTCATCATTACTTATCGACGCTTATCGAAACTATTATTATTAATATTATTATTTATTAACTTAAAATTAAAATTTAAAGCTAATGGTTAGAAACAGCTTTGGCAGCGTAGGCCTTAAGCTTAACTTTAAACTAGGATGTGCATTAGTTCTATTATTATTGCAATTTAAGGTATATTAGTAGAAATTATTTGAGTTAGTTTAATTGTTACGTACTGAAAAAAGTGATTTATAAGATTAATGGAATAGTGAAGATATATTTTAGAATGATATACTATGTAGGTATATAAGTTGTTACAATTGCTTATATATGTTTGTATATGTCTGTGATTTTAGGATATTTAATTACTTTTACTATATTATCTAGATTTGGTGAAGATATAAGTGATAAAGGGTCTGTGTTTTGGATAATTCGTGTTCTTGATATATGGAATTTCGTACAATTTGTTAGGAGGTGAGAGAGGGTTATTGGAGTTGGAAGGTTGCATAAGGTACATAAAGGAGGAGTACTATTAGTAATTAAGTGTTGGTGTGTTATTTTAGTATGTCCAAGACGAAGGCGTTCAAATTTAATTATGTCACTTCTGGAAAGGTTTTTGTTGTTTATGAGGTGTTTTTCTTTTCCAGTTGTTTTATTAGGATTTATTTGCTTGTACCAAACAGAGGTTGAGTCCCAAAGATGTATGTGCTGGCTTTGAACTTATTTTTTAAGAAATGTGTTAAGTCGCTTGCATTGTAATTGTTTGTCGAAATCAGTGGGGCTTGATAAGCGTCCTTAGCTGGCTGATCAGCAAATTCGTTGCCTACTTTTGAGACATGTCTACGTTGGCAATGGCATCTACAGTCGAAAATGAATTGGTGCATATTGCTGAGTTTGAATTTTTTTTACGGCGTATTGTATCGCTTCGTGAATAGCAATTATTTCTGCACTATAAATTGAACTATAATTAGGGAGATTTGAAATCATAATGATTTGGTTAGTAGTAGTTACACTGATGCTGATTTTATTGTCTATCTTAGAGCCGTCGGTATAAATAGAGGAATAGTTAGACTGTTTATCTTCGATTTCGTGAAACGAGTAGCGAAATATTGCTGAATTGGTGTTGGATTTGGCGAATTTCCTTAAGGTGGAATTGATTGTGGACGAGTTGAAGGTCCATGGTGGGTAAGGATTGTCTGTAGGGTAGAGAGGGGAAGTTGGTACGTCTAGTTCTTTGCATTTTGTTATGACTTTGTTAATTGCTGCTGTAACTTTTTGAGGGTGTTTGTGTTTCGATGTAGGATAATTTTATCTTGGAGTGGAGTAAGTATAGTGTATAGTACATAGTATTTTAAATAGTTTGATCGAAACCAAATCTCTTTGGTCTTCGATTGTAGGGATATAGCTTCAAATAGAAAGTTGTAGATAGGTGTTGAACGAAAAGCGCCTAGAGCTGGTCTTATCGCTGCGTTTAATGTTGATTTAAAGAATATCCGTAAAGATATATTCCAAAGCTTATTTTAGAAATAATAAGAGCTTTGATAACGTTTATTAAGCAGTAAGTGTTGCAGTTGAATTTGTTGCTAGATAGGCATTTGATTATGTTCAGTTTTTTTGTCAGGGCTGAGTTTAAGTTTTGGGTGTGAGTGTTCCATCTATAGCGTTTGTTGAAAATGACCCCTAAAATACATAGGTTATCAACTTCATTTAACTGCAGGTTGATGGTATGTATTTCGTAAGAGCAGTTGTGTTTCCGGCATATATGTAAATATTTGCATTTTGTGGAATACAAAATTGCTCCTGAGTATTGGCACCAGGTAGCAATGTCGCCGAAAAGGTTATTTAGATTGATTTGATGGTTTTTGGTTCTGTTTTGGTTAAAAATAAGGTGAAAGTCGTCAGCGCATGCGCAATAGTCTATTTCTTTGTACCTTGAAATTATTGTACATAGTTTATTGTAGGCTATAAGGAATAAGATGACAGATATTGGGGATCCTTGAGGGATTCCGTTGTCTAATGGGCGGGGACATGAAAGAGTTTTTCCTATTTTAACTATTATCTTTCTCTTTGTCATGAAATCAATTATAAAGTTGATTACATTTGGCCCTAATTTCCATTCATGCAGTTGGTCTATGATTGTGTGGAGTCCGATTTTGTCAAATGCTTTTTGAAGTCGAGTGAGATTATAAAAATATGTTTGTTGTTCGATAAGCAATCGGCGATCTGATAGTCTACATATAGTAAAGTGTCAGATACAGATTTGCTCTTTTTGAACACCATTTGGTGGCTATCGATTAGTTTGTCAGAAACAAACCACCATAGCCTGTTGGCGATTATTTTGTCTAGTAGTTTGGATAAACAGGGGTTAAGTGAAATAGGTCTCTATGATTTCAGAAGTGTTTTATGGAACTTGGTTTTAGAATAGGTATGATTAAGCTTATTTTGGAAGAATTGCGGAATATAGTTTTTAAAAATATTGTTGTAGTGATTTAATAAGCGGTTTTTAATTTCGTTAGACAGATTTTTAATCAAAGGATATGATATTCTATCCAATCCTGGTGTCTGTCCTTTTACTTATTAAATGGGGAAATTACTGTCGGAAGAGTTGTTGCAATAGAAATTACAGAATTCAGTTGCTATTTTGTGTTGGTTGGTTATTGGTACGTTAATTGAATTGATACTGTGGATATTATGTGAAGATTTGTATCCACAAAATCTTGTTATGTGAGACCAGATTTTGTCAACTGGGGTTGATGGGCTTATATTGGATGTGAAGTCATTCATTGATTCTGTTTTAGCTGTTTTGATTTCTCGTTTGAACATAGCTCTTGCTTTCTTCAATTTTATAAGGTAATCGTGAACATTGTTTCTGTTAAAAGCGTTCCAATACCTGTTTTTATCTTTTTTAAGTTTTTCGAGTTTATTATTCCACCACGGGACAGTACGATTTTTGGTGTATGGTAAAGTTTGCGGAATCGAAATATGTGCGGATTGCAAAATAATTTTTTTCAAGGTGGCTGATTCTTTATTGATGCTTGTGCTTGGTGGGAACTGAGTGTTTAGTAGGTCTGATGTAGCTGTGAATCGTGTCCAGTCTGCTAGTTTGATTTTGAATTTGGGTTTGATTTTTAACGTCTTTAGTCTGTTAAGTGAGAATAACGATATAATAATCGGGAAGTGACCGCTTCCTGAGAGGTCGTTACTAATTTCCCATTTTGAGTGGATTGCTATGCACGGAGAACAAAAAGTAAGGTCTATGTGGCTAAAAGTTTTATGTGATGTAAAGTGTGTGGGGGCGATACCGAGAGAAGAGGAGGGAAGAGAGACGCATTTTCAGGCGAAAAAAACGAGAGGTGGAAATGCGTGAGTGCGAGAAAATTGAGATATTGACATCATTGGGCAAAATACGCACGAAGTCAGTGCAGCATTCTCCAGGCTAGACAAGAGTCGAGTCGAATGGGTCTTGCAGTGAACGCAGATAAAACGAAGTATCTTGTGTCAACAAACAAACAGTCCCAGCGTCTTGGAAACCACATCATTGTTGACAACACCTCCTTTGAGGTAGTGAAGGACTTTGTTTACCTGGGATCCAGCATTAACTCCTCCAACGATATCAGTATTGAGATTAAACGAAGGATAACTCTTGCCAACAGGTGTAACTTTGGGCTCAGTAGGCAATTGAGAAGCAGAGCTCTCTCTCGACGAACAAAACTGATGCTCTATAAGTCAATAATTATGCCCGTCCTACTATACGCATCACAAACCTGGACGTTGAGGAGCTCTGATGAAAGGACTTTGGGAGCGTTCGAGAGAAAAATCCTTCGCAAGATCTATGGTCCAATCTGCGTCCAATATAGCTGTATGAGCTATATGCCGACATCGATATAGTCAAGCGTATTAAAATAGAGCGGCTTCGCTGGCTAGGTCATGTCGAGAGAATGAACGACGAAGCTCCATGCGAAAAAGATATTGGATTCGGTACGCAGCGGTGGCCAACGCAGACGAGGAAGACCGCATCTCCGTTGGAAAGACCAGGCATTGGATAACCTGACAACGCTTGGAGTTTCCAACTGGCGCCAGCAAGCGCACGACAAAAGAGGCTGGCGCAAATTCTTAGACGAGGCCAAAACCGACCAACGGTTGTAAGCGCCACACACTGGGGATTTCGCGGAAAAAAGTCAAATTGTCAACATGGTCTTCATGCAACATGCAGTGGTATTTTGATATTAAAGACTAAATGGCACAGTCAAATCAAAAACAATTACTTCAATCTGACTGGTAGTTTTATTTTTATGCCGTTTCAAACTCCGAACTTGTATGTTTTACCGAACTAACTTAATATAAACCTAAGAATTACAAGACGAATATTATTTTACTATGTGAGCTAACGTGTTTTTTTATTTTTTATTTAAAGTAGGATATATCAATATACTAAAATTTAAAAAATAAACTCTGCAGAGACTTAATTTAAATGTTTTTTTTTTTTTATGAACTTATAACTAAAATCCCGTTTTTTTCCAAACATTTGGATCTGAAATTTTAGCTGTACTTGCCTATGTTTGGAAATCACTACTAATACATTGGCTCATATCTGTTCTTACATTTTTAATCAATTTCAACTGCAGCCAGGTGCACCTTTCAATAAAACTTATATTTTTATCCGTCCGTCTGTGTGATTATATCTTGCAAGGAATAAAGAGAACCAGGTAAGATATTTGAATGAAATTTGGCACACATATTGATATGGACCCGGGGATGAGCCTTATGGTTTTTTTTTGGATACGTCCACAATAACGCCCTCCTCCCATACCACCAACTATTGAGAAAACACAAAAAATTTGCTTATAATTGAGCTAGAGTGACAAAATTTAGTATGTGTATATGTTTTATCAATTCTTAGTGGAGTACCAAAAATGGGCGTGATACGCCTACAAATACGCCCACCTTCAATACCACCCACAACACTCAAATTTTATATAAACACACTAAGTGTAGGGTATTTCATAGTCGGGCTCGACCGACTATAGCTTCCTTACTGGTTTATATTGTATATTATATTTTTATATCTTGTTTTTATATATATTTTATTTTTTTTTTAATTCAAAGAGAACGTGTTAAAAGGAGTTGTGTTATTAAAAGAGTTTTACGACTGTTCAAATAGTGATTTCGAAATAAAAATAATTTACATTATAACAAACAAAAAACAATTAACAATAAACAACGATAATGGAAACTTTTTCTATTTCACATGGGGTTTTATGCTCGATGCTTCGGGAATTTGACAAAGACAGAACAAAATTAAAACAGTGTTTGCAACAATCGTACATTGGCTTAAACGAAAATAGAGCATGTGAAATTTTGGATGCAATATATAAAAGATTTTACTCTGTATTTAAACAGAAATGGCAGGATTGTCATCGTATGATCTCCCGATTTGAAACAAAATATGCAAATTGGCTTGAAGGCACATTTACAATTAAGTTTTCTGATACTGTTAAGCAAGGCACTGGTACGACAAATTCAGGAAATATGTCACGAAGATTCTTTGGTAATCCTGCTTTGATTTCCGAAATCACGGGTCTAGATGCAGGCATAGTCAAAAGGTTTTCAATAATTCTCGAAGCAATAACAATCACCGAGTCAGTGGATCCCAAAAAAATTGGTGATTTTTGTCTGGAGACGGCAAAAGAGTTTGTTGCACTGTACGAGTGGTACAATATGCCAGCTACACTCCACAAAATTCTCATTCATGGGAAAGATATAATTGAAAACTGTATTTTTCCTGTAGGCTTACTATCAAAAGAGGCTCAGGAAAGTCGTAACAAAGACTATAAAAAATATCGCCTCAGACATTCCAGAAAATGCAGTCGAATTGCCACGAACACAGATATTATGCACCGAATGATGCTAACGTCTGATCCCATGACCTCACATTTGACTCCTTCGTTTATCCACAAAAGGCATAGTGATGTAAGCGACGAAGTTAAGGCTATGTTAGAATAATAATACATAATAATAATAAAATTTATATGAAAAATTCGTTTGTTTTTATATGGGCGGTATATGATGGGCGTGGCCGATTTTAATGAAACTTTCACAACTTTTTTATTTTGTTAATTGTAATGTCTGTGCTAAATTTCAACATGTTCGGAGCAAAAGAAAAAATTTTGTATGAAAAATTCATTTTGAGTTACATGGGCGGTATATGATGGGAGTGGCAGATTTTTATGAAATTTATATTTTTCTTAAAAACGTTAATTAAGTGCTAGGTGCCAAGTTTTATCACTCTACAAGCACTCCTTATAATTTTTTCCCAGAAATGTATGAAGCCATCCCCACTGTGCGCCATCTAAGTAAGTAAGTAAGTAAGTAAGTAAAGTGTGTGGGGGAGCCATTGTTGAGGAGAATAAAGTTAGTGTGGTTAAGGAATCGGTTTAAAATATTGCCTTTTCGGTTATTGCTTGGCGATCCCCATGAGGTATGCCAGCTATAGATACCTAGTGATTATAATAGGGCTGTTTGTAGGGCTTAGTACGTTGTTTAAGCTGACGAAGCTTAATCTATTTTGTGGAGGTATATATGCAGATACTATTGTGAATTTGATTTGGGAATGTATCTGACAAGCTACTGCGTCGAAGTCGTTATTCAGTTGAATTTGTTGTTGCTGTAGTGAGTTGTGCACTAGAAGCATAACGCCGCCGTATGAAGTTGTGGAGGAATTTAGCGAGTACATTGAGTAATTGATGGGAGTAGGTATGTTAATTGTGGAGTGGAGGTGAGTTTCTTGGATGGAAATTATTTTAGGAGAGTATCTATTTATTATAATTTGAAGTTCATTATAGTTATTGATAGCCTTTAATATTCCATTGGATAATGATAAATGACATTATATAATACAGTTAAGGGGGTTATGAATTTTAAGTTGAGAGACAATTCAAAATTAATTGTTATAAGTTTTGATTTGTTAGATGTAGCTTGTAGTTGGAAGGTGAGGACTGGGATCTAGATCCATCGACATTGAATCTGATGAGTCATCCCGAGTGAGTTGCGATGATTGTGATTATTGTGATTTATTTGTTCTGTTTTCCTGCTTGAGTTTAGATTTAAGTTTGTTGGATATGGTTTTTGGGACTATCTTAATTTTTGTATCTGA
This sequence comes from Tetanocera ferruginea, assembly GCA_958299015.1. Lineage (NCBI taxonomy): Eukaryota > Metazoa > Arthropoda > Insecta > Diptera > Sciomyzidae > Tetanocera > Tetanocera ferruginea. Next base: position 76,019,947 of record OY282640.1, on the reverse strand, counting down.
TATTCGTTGGATACTGGACTTAGATGGGATTTGTTGTTGTTGTTGGCTTGAATTTATATCTGAGAGTATGTCGTCATAATTTACAAGTTTTCTTACTAGGGAAGGTTTTATAGTTGGTTTTTTGTTTGTGTCGGTACGTGCGATATCGGCATATGTTACGCCTTCTTGTTGGTGATGTGCTTTGTAGGTGGATACAGCTGTTTTTCTCTTGTTTTTCTCTCTGTTTTGTTGAGGGTGATGATTGCTTGAATTTCTTTCTCCTTGATAAAAATGGGACATTTTTTATCGAAAGAGTTGTGGTTGTGTGTGTCGCATTTTATTTCCTTGCAGTTTATGCAGCATTAAGTTTCTTTGCATTCTTCTTTTAGCTCAATATTAATGTGGTGTTTGTCTGCACAGTTGGGGCAATTTTTTCATTTCTGCATATTTTACCTATGTGTCCGTAACGTTGACAGTTATTGCAACGAAGCGTGTGCGGCATATATGGTCGGACTCTTACCTTCTCGTATCCGATTGAGATCTCGGTTGGGAGAGTTAGAGTGGAAAAAGTTATTATGATGAGACCGGTTTCTTGAAGGTCGTTGTTTGTTGTTTTCTTGAGTATTTTTTTAAAATCTGATACGCTTTGGCTACCTAGCTCACATAATATTTCGTTTTCAGCTATGCCTCGGAGATCGTTGGAATAAATAACACCTTTAGTATAGTTAAACGAAGAGTGTTCGGAAATTTCAATTTGAATCGTTGAAGAGAGTGATACAAGTTGTATAAGTTTTTTTGCTTGTTTGTCATCTTTTGTCTTGATAAGAATAGTGCCGTTATTTAGCTTTTTGCACATTTCAACATCACTGTCTGCCGTATAGTCGATCACTTTTATTATCAAGAAGCGTGAAACTTTGGATAGATTGTCAACACTGTTTATTCGTGTCATAACTAAATATTTAGGTCCAATAGAGTTATTTTTGAGAGTTTTTGTTTTATCAAAACTAATAAGCGGTTGATTATTTTGTTTTTGCCTGGGTGGCAAATCCGGTGGTTCTGGCATAGAAGAGATACATTGGGGTCAAGCCCCGGGTTAAATAAGTTAAGAAATAAAGAAAGTTTTTTATAGAGTCCAAAAATTTAAACAGGTGTAAGAAACGATTAAAAAAATTGGTTTTATTAGCGTAGCTTTTGATAGCACGTGGTATTTAGTCTTAATTGTCACTTTACACTATGGTGGAGAGAGCACGACCGATCAGTGTAGGTGATAGCACAAGACTGCTTATCGAAACTAATAATACCTTAAGTGTTGCCATTGGGCCATAAAACTACAAGTACCTTATCAATAAAAACTACTGAGTCGTAACAATCAATGTGTTTTTCTATTACTTGGTACTTGGTAGGTTCACCAAAGTTGCGCAACTGGATTGTTATATTTAAGCACGATTTAGATACACAATTTTAGTGAATCTTCTAAGCACCAATTAAAAGAAAAACACACTGATGCTTTTCATAAATGCATTTACGAAGTCAGCCTGCGTATCATTGGTCATGTTGTGTGCTCAGGTGAAAGGCAATCATGTTGCTGACACCATTCAAGTTGTAAGGAAACCTAAATTTAGCCAATTTAGGCCTTACATTTACCTCTGAACCGCATCGGAACAGAGGGCCCCGCCGAACCTAAACTCGCCCTGCAACTATGAACCGCACCTGGACAAATACCCGCTCATACATGAACCGCCCCTGTTCATAAAATACGCAGCTGTGTGACCCGCAATCAAACAATAACAAAACATACAGCAAGCCAGTGGCATGATCACAGCAGCCAAACAACAAAACAACATAACGAAGTCGCATGAAGAAAAACCAACAAATCATACAAACAACATGCATTCTATGCACTCACAAGTAATAAACACGTAGCTGTGCGACCCGCAATCAGACAATAACAAAACAAACAGCAAGCCAGTGTATGATCACAGCAGCAAAACATACAAACAACATACATGCCAGGCACCCACAAGTGGCAATAACAAAATACATAGGGGTCAATGAACAGCGACTATGACAACAATAACAAGCAGAGCAAAAGGTTCCCGCTAGTTCTAGGCATGCGAGATTCAAGGTCGAGATCGAATGTAAAGTTTGCGACACAAACAAGGTCCCGTTATCCTTTTTGGGGATAAAAGGAGTCAGCAAACCGACAGTCGGCCTCTTTTGAAGTGAACACGCAAGCAGCGCACATCGGTGAGTCGTGATTTAAAAAGAGACCAAGGACAAGGAGTGAACAAGTGACAGTGAATAAATGAACAAGGAGTGACAGTGAACAAGTGAACAAGGACAATAGTGAACAGTGTTTTCTTGTCGGCCCGAGTGGTTTCATACCGGAAGGTCTGCTCTAAAAGCATCCTAGTGAGTCCATTTTGTTCAAAAACAATGCTTGACACATCCACGACTAAATTGTGCATCTGGCCCGAGTGGTTTCATACCGGACGGCCCAACGTTGTTTCAAGTACACCGAGGACAGGCGAACGGACTACGAGTTACAACGGATCCTGCTTCGGAGAACATCGAGGGAGAAGCAGCAGAACATATTAAATAATGAAATGTGAATTATTGTGAAAAGAAACAAAATAAATAGACTTAAATCGTGAACGAAAACTAACTGAGTTATTATTTTTTAATATACGCGGAAAAAATATTTTTGTACGAACCCCGGCTATCCGGCGAGCTAACCCCGGCTAGAAAGTTCGTTACAAGTGGCGCCCGAGCAGGGACTCAATCAAAGACTTAAACAGTGAAAAAAAACAGTGAACGAAAACAAATGGAAAAGTAACAAAAAAAAAAAAAAAAAAACAAAAAAAAAATCGAACAGGGGAAAAAGAAAAAGCGAACAGTGGTGTATTTTTGCGGATATCGGGGAATTAAATAAACTTTAATATTAAACTGGGGAGTCGCTATATATATAAATAAAAACACGAACGGTTAAAAGAACAAGTTGTTCGCACAATGTCGCTTTTATTATTAAAACTTAAAAACTAACAAAGTTTTAAAAAGAGCAGCGAGAAGCGCTGCTCAAAAGAAAGAGAATAAGAGCCGCAGTTGCTCATTGAACACCGCTGTATCGACAATTTACAGGGTGTTCACCGGTGGACCGAACATGCCGCCCGCCTTGCACGAGTGCAAGACGCTACCAGGAACCCTGCCCTGATAAGACCCATCCAAATATGGAGTTTTGGGCCAACGGCATGCTAAATCCAGCCGGGAGACTGCCAGGCTGCATTATTCGAGCGTAGACATCGACACCCAGAATGAGTCGCAGTGGAGCTCGCTTGTAAAAGTGAGGATCAGCCAGATTGATGTTTGGATAGCTCTGGATGATCCTCTCGTCGATGTCTTTCGCTGGCGTGACGACCTCCAACCGGCGCTCAACCAGAGCTGTCGTGTGTACCTGCACGCTCGATCCATAACGACCTCGCAGCGCTAGCGTACATATCTCCCGACCATCTACCATGCTCGTTGGAAGCCTCCATTTTCTTACCAACTCGATGGCGATTTTGGTCTGAGGGAGGCACGCATCGAGGAGAGCACGCATCGAGGAGAGCACGTTCCTGCACTAGGCCACCAATAGTCCAGGTACTCACGACAGCTGTGGGGAGCAGCGAGACAACGCGTTGAAGGCTCGTCGTTGTTGGTCTTGTGGGGGGAGACCGCTTCGGGAATTGGTCCCTCGACGATGTCGCAACTGGAAGCATCGACTGCGGTCTCTTCTGGGAAGGGGACCGCTTCGGAAAATGATCCCTCGAAGCCGACGCAGACGGTAGAGGCAACTGCGGTCTCTTCCCAAATGAACTCTTCGATTCCACCCCAGACCTCGTTGCTTCTCGAGCAGCTGCGGATGTAGGCTGCAGTTTAGGCTGCTTTGCGCGAGAACGTCTTCCACGCCTTCTTGAATGGGCTCGACCTGTTCGGGCCCGAGTGTGCGAATGCAGCATGCTGTGATGATCCTCACCGCAGTGACGGCATCTCACATCGATCCGACAGTACTTTCGCATATGAACGGCTGAAAGGCAGTTGGAACAGTAATAATGGAGTAGTACTGTTCTCAACCGATCCTCCAGGTTCATAGCTATGAACCGCCGGCACGACATAAGATTATGCTCCATGGAGCACAAGCGACACTTTGGGATCATGTCGCTGCGCGTCACCACGGGGACCACACGGGACAGCACACTTCGCACTGGACTCGATGGCGAAGGAGCACTGGCTGCGGGGACTGGTGCACGCTCTCGCACCGTGTCGGTCTCGCTCAATGCCATCTCGGAGTCCGTTTGGAGAAGCATATCTTCCAGCAGGTCACGCACGATGTTGGTGGTTGACATCCTGAAACGAGACGGAAAAGAAAAGAAAAAGAAAAGAAAAAAGAAAAGAAACATGTAAGAGAATAAAAATGGTGACGGAGCTAGGTCGGCGGTATTGCGACCAGCTTCACTAAAGGTCGTGTTATGCAACCTCTCCCGGTGCGGATGTCCGCAACACGGACTCTATTGTCGCTACCGACATAGGTTTTTAAAATTCGACCGATTCGCCATTCATTCGCGGGTCAATTATCATCCTTGACAACAACTAGGTCGTTGACATTGATGTCTAATTGAGGAGTTTTCCATTTCGAACGCCGATGCATCTCTTTCAGGCATTCATTTTTCTATCGGTGGCAAGAGTGCTGATGCATGCCTTGATTTTTTGCCAACGATTGACAATAGTCAGAGGCTGATCAGTTATTTCTGGCTCCACTGGAGATAGCAGTGGGCCGCCGACCAAGAAATGACCTGGAGTAAGAGACTAAAAATCAGAAGGATTTTCGGACATGGCGGAAAGGGGCCTCGAATTAAGACACGCTTCGATTCGATTCAGTAAAGTTGAAAATTCCTCGAAAGTATACTTCATACTTCCGGCCATCCTTTTGAAATGCGTCTTAAAGCTTTTTACTCCAGCTTCCCATAAGCCTCCCATATGGGGAGCACTAGGGAATGAAGTGCCATGCAATTTCTTGATGCGAATACTGGGATAGTATTGCATCATGTGACGCAGTTAAGAACGCTTTGAAATCCTTTTTGAACGTGTTTGACGCTCCAACAAAGTTTGTACCGTTGTCGGAGTACACGTTAGCTGGGCAGCCACGTCTCGCAGTGAATCGAGAGAAAGCTGCCAGAAAAGTAGCGGTCGATAGATCGCTAGTGGCTTCAAGATGAATTGCCTTAGTTGAAAAGCACACAAACAAACAAACATAGCCCTTACTTATTCGACAAGATCTACCAATGTAGCTTTTAATGTCGAATGGGCCCGCGAAGTCAATACAAGTCGCAGCAAATGGCCTTGAAATGACAGTTCGCTCAGCTGGCAGCGCAGCCATTATTTGTGTTCGTTGGCGTTTCATGTGGATTACACAAGTTTTGCAATTGTGCAAAGTTGATTTTATAAGGGTTTTAGCACGCGGGATCCAATATTGCATCCGAATAAGTCGAAGCACTAATTGATTCCCTCCATGAAGTGAGATCTCATGGACAAAACGTACTAAAAGGCGTGAAAAGTGACAATTATATGGTAATATAATTGGATGCCTTTCATCATATGATAGGATTGGTGAAGAGGCTAGCCGTCCACCAACACGCATTAACTTGTCGTTGTTCAACAATGGATTTAGAGCAAGAATGGGGCTCTTTGCTCCAATTATCTGATTTGTTTCCAAACAGTGATATTCGTTTGGAAAAGCTTCTTTTTGACATAAGAGTGCCAATCGAGTTTTAACAAATTTGATTTCTGCCGTTTCAAGGCATGTTGATTTTTTTGAAAAAGACACACAATACTTGGGGTGGGAGCGATGCAGAAAGCGAAACACGTACGCTAACACTCTCAATCCACGCGATAGCGAGGAAAACCGCTCTAAAATATCTTCATATTTCGAAAAATATACAAAGTGTATCTTAACAGCTTTGCGCTCAAGCGAAGTCTCTAGAGCAGGAGGTTGCGTCATTCTTGGCCAAGCCGATCGTTCGAGCGAGAGCCAAGAAGGTCCATGCCACCAAAGAGTATTATCGACTAACTCTTGTGGCGTAACTCCACGCGTTGCTAAATCTGCAGGGTTCTCATGTGTGTCTACATGAAACCAATTGTGAATTCCGACCTTCTCTGCTACCTTCGAAACTCTGTTGGCTACGAAGGTCGTCCAGGAACAGGGGGGCTTACAAAGCCACGCAAGCACTATTGTGGAATCAGTCCAGCAATATAAGCTTTACCTTTCAATTTCAAGGTGCAATAATAAGGTATCAACCATATCCGCGAGAAGTGCTGCACCACATAATTCAAGACGCGGTAGTGAGATCGTCTTGACTGGAGCAACTTTACTTTTCGCATAAAGCAGATGACTGACAACACAATCATTTTGCTTTACGCGAATGTAAATCGACGCTGCGTATGCTTTTTCAGAAGCATCGCAAAAGGCGTGAAACTCTACGTCGGAATCAGGTCAAAACCCAACAAAACGTGGTATGCGAATTTTATTGATGTTTTCATCATGGTGGAATAACAAGGTGAACGTGACGTTTAAAAAATTTCCCCAGTTTTGCTTGGATTGTCAAAAATTTGCGAGTGAAAGAGAGGAAGAGGCGATAAGTGTCGAATCAAGTGTTTTTTTTTTTGTTTACAGCAGCAAATGAAAACAAAGATTAAAAATATAACCAAGTGCAAGTGGTGTGACATAAATAAATTGTTTATATTATAAATAATATAATGAATTTAACACAAAATCGAGCAATGAATGTTATTATTAATTTATAAACAACACAACACAAAGATTTCAACAAACAGATAGAGTCATTTTATGCATGATACACAGTCAGTGTTCGTCCATTTATCTGCTTAGCCATGGCGATCTGCATCTATTTTTCCCACAATGCACAGCATTTAAGTGGTTTATTATCACCAAATTATGTTCACGTAATCTCTTGCACTTCATAAATTATAGTTTTTTGTTATTGAATAAATACCACTCATTGACTGTTTTGCAACTTCCCCTTAAAATCTGCAATCAGCTGTTTTTGACAACGCAAGTACAAAATTATTTTTTCCCCAAAAAGAGAGGTGAAAAAATCACGCTCACCTTATTATTCCACCATGGTTTTCATAATCTTGTGACGTGGTTTTATCGAAGGCTGAGGTAAAACTCAGCCGCTCCAAGGTTCTCTGAAGGATCCACTCAACCTTCAGTAATTAAGTACACAATTGAATATGATTTTATATTTTCAATCTTTATTGTACAAATTCAATCACTTAATATAATCCTTATGATAATATATACAAAGTAAACAGTGCAGCGTACGTAGTAAACAGTCGGTGGCAGTTCAACGTTTTTATCGGTAAGGTTCGGTTCTGGTATACGGCAATGGCAACGGTACGGCGCTGCTAGCTTAGCGACGGATTCAGTTCTGTAAGATCTGAACTATTGCTTCAGAGCATACGGTCGCAGGTTTTCTTAATAGAAGCGTTGGCTCAGCGAGCGCAATTAAAGTGTAAACTGCATAGCAGGATTTGCATACAAAAAAAATATAATAAACCATAAGCGCAATTCTGGTGTGAGGTCGGCTGCAAAGCTTAGAGAAAACCAGGTTCCGGCAGCGCAGCAAGCAGAACAAGTAAATAATTAAACCTTTCGCGAGGGCGACTGAGCAGCTTAACATAAGCGAGGTTCAGGCGGCGAAGCAAATAGAATATATGACAAGTGCTCTGATGTGAGGGCAGCTGAAAGGCTTATAGAAGCGAGGCAGCGAGGCAGCACAGCAGGCAGAGGCAGAACTTTCAGTTGAAGGGTAGACGAAAAAAAAGCAGATTAGTGCAAGGTCCGACTACAGCTCACCGAAGTTTTTATATAAAAAAAAAATAATATAAAAAAAAATAGTACCAATAAAACTTCCAGAGAAGTAAGGTATGGTCGTGAAACGTGTGAAAGGTTATGCACCAACGAGTCACACCAGTTGCAACAATCTGCGCTTACTTAACCATTCGACATTCAAAAGCAGTTGTGAATCATATTATCGGAAGGGCACATCAATCGAAGTTTGGCTACGTGTTTTATATTTGTTGTCAATAGTTTGTGCGTAGGTGTTTTGTGTGTGTGTGTATGTGGTTTCTTAATCTAGTTTTACAATAGTTGTTGCTTTTGTTTTTTTTTTTTTGTTTGTACTAAATATGCCTGGGTTCGAACCCCGCAGCGGTCGTTGGAAAAAAATATTTTTTTTTTTTTTTATTTTTGTTTTGTTTTGTTTTTTTGTTTTTTTTTTTGTCTTTTTTTTTTTTGTAAATGATAATAATAATTTAATAAAAAAAATAATTCATTTATAATAGCAATTTAAGGAAATAAAAATAGTATATAATAGGTTTAATAAGTATAACATTATAAGTAAAACATATTCATGTAATGCGGTCGGCCTGAGTTCGATCCCTACGGCGGGCGAGACAAATTATTATTTTCATTATTTTTTTTTTTGTTTTTTTTTTGTTTTTTTTTTTTTTTTGTTTTTTTTTTTTGTTTTTGTAGTTTTGTTTTGTTTTATAACAATATCATAGAAAAAAAAATAAACTTATCTTTATTTGTAACGCGCCGTTACAGTCCCCCCCCACTTAAGAGGGTGACCTAAGGTCAAAAGGAATATATATAAATAATTTATGCTTCGTATATAATTAGGGAATTCACAGTTTGCTTCTAAAGTTAACACCTGGCAACTTTAGAAAGATATTTCAATCGAACTGTGAGCACCTCTTTTTGTGTTTTGGAGCTAAATTGCAAAATTAGTTTTCAAAAATTGAAATTTGTTCAAAAACATGCCTCGAATGAACGGAAACGAAGAATTATGGAAAAATGTACTTACTTCTTCGACGATCCATTCTTCTTCCATTATTTGCAATAAAATTAAATCAGCTGATTAGTGATACCACATTAACACAAAAGAAAGACATGAGTAGAAGTGAGATAACTTTAGCAACAAGTGGTATCTCAAGTTTGTACGTAAAACAAAAACAATCAAAGTTAACACGTGCTAAAATGTTCTAAAGTTAATAGACGGCAAAGTTAACAGAGCAGATAATACAGAACTGTGAGCACCCTAAATAAGTATATATATAAAAAAAATACAATTCAGTTTTATAACTTAAATAAAAGTGATAATTCGTATACATAAGAAAAGAAAGGAAAAAAAAAAATTATATGTAAGCAAAACAACAAAAAAAAAATTCTAAACGCGTTTAACTAAAACGCGGTGGCCTTGGCAGCGTAACTCGGCGTGTTCGTCGTCCACTAGCGTGACAGCGATACCTGGTCGGCCCCGTCTTCGGATGTACCATGTTTTTTTTGTGGTTGGTTGGTAAATCTCTCTTGATTTTTACGTTGAAGAGTTTTGCCACTGCGTTGCTTGGCTGATAACTGATCGCCGCACAGTGGAAAATCGTAGAGTAAGTTCAGCCCATAATTCATTTTTAAAAAGTTTCGAATTACACCATGATTTTTTTTTTATCTAGAAGCTAAGATGTCGAAGTTAATAACTTGAGGAAAATATTTGATGTTTGGTCAATAGTAATAGCCGGAAATAGGGAGCGTATTCACATCTTTTCACAACAACGATTTATTACTATAAAAATAAAACATATTTCAGAGCATATTTTCAATATAATTCACATTACAATTAAGGAGTTATATACCTTATTGGAAAGGTAATTTGATGTTTATTCCGATTTAATAAATAGTGGATCAGGTTTTAGTGAAAATATTTGAAATTTGAGCTCCTGAATGATGAAATGTTGTTTTGGCTGCATTTAATAACTTTGGTGAGGCTTTTAGCTAGGAGCTCTGTTTAGCTATGCGCTCATATTTAAAAATTTTAAAGCTTAATATATTAATAAAATACTATAAAAATATTAGCTGCATTTTCGTGCTTAAACAGAAGTTACATTCAATAATGTTAAAAAAGTCAGTTTACCTGTAATAAAATAATAGAGATCGTTGCAGGTGATCCATATATTTTATTAGTATTTAACGAGCTATCAAAGAGCCCTTATCGTATTACATCAATTAAAAATGAATAATTTTAAGTGTTCAGTGCGTCAAATAATTGATACTTATATTGAAAGTGGGAAAAATACACAAAGTATTAACGTTTTTGTTAGAAAAAACTATCAACTTTCTGAAGAACATTTAAAATACATCGTGAATAATATAAAAAAAACGGTCATACCAAATTTTAATAATCGATGGAAGAAATCAAGCAGATCTTCAAAAATATTTTTTGACAAAAATGTTGAGTGGTTAAATGGGGACTTTTGCAGAACTTTGCCAGCAATAGTGAAACCTTCGAAATGCACGGCGAAACGAGGAAGACCCCGTAACTCTTATGAAACATCATCAAAATCAGCAAAGAAACGGAAAAATACTTCTCTATGTAATGATAATGGGTTCCAACATATTTATGGCGCTTATATCCAAGGCTTGCGATCGATGGGAGAATTAGAAGAGGCAAAAATTATTGAGCTGCTGAGATCTTCTTCTAAGCTCGAAAAGAAGGAGTTTCTTAAAAACCTGGAAGATTCCGAAAAGGGTGAATCTTTCGATGCATTAGAGGCGTTAAGTGTATTTATTGATCTTGATCTGACTAAAGCACAATACATATACTTAAGAAATCTTATGATGGAAAAAAAATATACTGTTCTTCCTCCATACCATAAAATTCAGGAAGCAAAAAAAAGTTGCTGCCTTCCACCAGCTTTACTAGAAATATCAAACACTTATGCTAGAGTAAAGTCGTTACAAGATCTGTTAGATCACACTTCAACCAGGATTTTAATGATTGATGATGTGGATAATAAAAGCTTTATAAACCTAACTCTCTACTGTAAATGGGGTTGTGATGGCTCGTCAGGTCAGTCAGAATATAAACAATCGCTTCCAGAGGAATCATATCTAATTTCTGATGCAAATCTATTTATAACTTCTTTAGTACCAATTCAACTTGTAAGCGAAGAAACAGGTGATATTATTTGGCAAAACCCAGTCTGTTCATCTGTTCGATATTGTCGCCCCATTTCAATAGAACTTTGCAAAGAGACACCAGCAAAAACTAAAGAAGTGGTAGATAATATTGAAACTCAAATAAAGTTATTGTCACCAACTATTATTGCAAAGAACAAAAAAAATGTAACCGTAAACCATAAACTGTTTCTTACAATGATTGATGGTAAAGTAGCACAAGTTTTAACTAATACTCCATCAAGTGCATCATGTACCATATGCAAAGCGACACCTACTCAAATGAATAACTTAGAGAGTGTGTCTGCAAGACCAGAAGATGAAAATGCTTTTCAGTATGGTTTATCGTCCCTCCACGCGTGGATAAGATGTATGGAAATGATTTTGCACATTGGTTATAATATTGAATTCCAAAAATGGTCAGCGTTAACTGAAAATCATAAAGCGATAAAGAAGCTTAAAAAAGTTAATATACAAAATCGTTTTCGTGAAGAGTTGGGATTAATTATTGATAAGCCAAGGCAAGGAAGTGGTAACAGCAATGATGGTAATACCGCTAGAAGGTTTTTTTTAAATTTTTCGCGATCTGCTGATATAACTGGAGTTGATGAAGAATTAATAAAAAGGTTTCATATCATTCTTCAAGCTTTATCGTCTGATTTAATATTAGACCCTGGAAAGTTTGGCGAATATGCAATGGAAACAGCAAGATTGTATATAAAAAAATACAACTGGTATCATATGCCATCATCTGTCCACAAAATATTGATACATGGGGAAAGCATTATAAAACATTTTGCAGTATTGCCTATTGGTCAGCTGTCCGAAGACGCACAAGAGTCGCGCAATAAAGATTACAAAAATTATCGTTTACACCACTCTCGAAAATGTTCGCGATCAGCCACTAACGAAGATGTTTTCAACAGACTTCTTTACACCTCTGATCCATACGTAACAAGTATAAGAAAACCATCTGCCAAACTTGCAAAAGATTTGGATGAAGATACGCTTAAACTGATGAAGTAACCACAAAATAGCGATTTCTATGAAGAAAATATCTCGGTTAAAGTATTATTTAAATATTTACAGTTGCATTATACCTTACATAATGTTTTTTAAGTTTCTTTTTATTGTATTATTTACTAATTGTAAGCAATACTTTTATAAGATTAATACCCTTTGTTAAAAATGTTGTATAATTAATTGGAGAAGTTTACGTTACACACTTTTTATTTACTAAAATATGAATTTAAAAAAAATAAATTATTAATATTAAAGTTTATTTAAATTTAAAACTATAATTTTGTACCAAATACATGTACAATAGGGCGTATCGAATTACATTTTTTTTTCGAATTTCACATTCTAAGAGGTCTCAAAAGTTTCATGTGGTTGTCAAGATCTGCCAAAAAAAATTTTATGAAAATAAAAGGACATCTTCCTGCCCCGCAAGGACAAAGTTGTTTTTTGAGAAAAACAGTAAAAAATACCGATCTTAAAATGCTTTGATTTTTGTAAAAAAAACTACATTTGTCTAAAGGAAAAAATTTAAATGCAGTTTAACTAACAATATCTTACCGAACACGATGATACTCACGATTTTTACCCACAGTATCCTGTTTGAAGGATATTCGAAGCGAAAGTTATACTCGAGATGGCACATAACTTTTGATTGTAACCATTGAGTCTAAATTTTGATGGCATTGAATATAGTGTTGGCGTATTTCTTAAATATGATGAATTAATAATTTGCATAGTTTTTGCTTATCAATTCTCTTGTTTTAGAGAAATGTATACTAGAACGCAATTTTTTAACTTTTTCAAAAAAATTAATATTAGATTTTATATCATGGGCATAAGAAGTGGTGTCGAAGATAATTTTCTCAATTTGGATTTTTCAAATATTTCTGTACATGACCCTACCTTAAAATATGTATTTAACATGCCAGGCTTAGACAACGATTTTTTGTTATATTTTAATACTTAAAAAATGTTTACTTCGTACCATCAAATTTCTTAATTTGAGTTATATCTTCTTTATGGTTATAATATCGTTAAAATACATTTTATGCGATTCAGTCGGTCTCAAAAGACTAAACAATTGTTTTTAAAATGTGTTTTAATGAAATTATAACCATAAAAAGGACATAACTCAAATTGAGAAATTTGATGCTAGGAAATAACTTTTTTTAAAATATCGAAATAGAAAAAAAAATCGTGGTCTTAAGCTGATATATTACTCAAATTAAGAAAATTATCTTCGACACCACTTCTGAATTACTTGACATAAAATCTTATATTCATTTTTTTGAAAAAGTTAAAAAATTGCGTTCTAGTATACATTTCTCTTAAACAAGAGAATACAAATGCAAAAACTATGCAAATTATTAATTCATGTAATTTATGGAATACATCGACACTATAAACAGTACCACCAAAATTTATAACCAATGCTTACAATCAAAAGTCTTGTGCTATCCCAAGTACAACTTTCGCTTCGAATATCCTTCATACAAGACACTGTTGGTAAAAATCATGAGTAGCACCGTGTGTGGCAAAAAATTGTTAGTTAAACTGCATTATTACTTTTGCTTTAAGACATGTGTGATTTTTCTTAAAAAAATCAAAGCATTTTAAGATCGTTATTTTTTATTGTTTTTCCCAAAAAACAACTTAGTCCTTGCGGGGCAGGAAGATGTCCTTTATTTTTTATAAAATTTTTTTTGGGTGATCTTGACAAGCCTATGCAACTTTTGAGACCTCTAAGAATGCGATCTAAATTTTTCGATACGGCCTAATGTACGAGTCATCTCTATATGAAAAAAAATAAACTTCTTACCTTTATTCTGAAATAAGTTCTGTTTTAATTTGGCTCATATTTTATTAAATAATAGCAAAAACATTTAAGATTATTCGTGCAAAATTTCAGAACTCTATCTCTAAGAACAAAAAAGTTACAGATTTTTGATCCGATAAGGACTAAAATTTTCCACTGTGCGCCGGTGATGTTGACGCTAGTGTTAGCGAAGGTTTTGTAAGCGTTGGTGTCAAACACGCTGGTCCTGAATGTGGTGGCGATGTGGACGCAGGTGATGCAATGGAAGGCCCTGGTTCCGATGGTGATGGTGGGGATATTGCTACTGTTTCTTCGGGTAGCTCTGCCTCTGTTGGTTGCGGTGATGGTAATGAGGATGCCGCAAAACAGGTCGCTCTTTCGATTTTGCGCGATACCAAGCGCCATCCACCAAATTTCCCAATCGGCAAATTCTTTAGTAAGGTGGCTTCCATTGGTGGCTGCAGCGGTAAGGGCTCCCTTGGCATAGTGGTCTGCCGGAGATAATTGGCAATATGGCCCGGGTTGATGGGGTTGGTTCTTTTCCGCTCCATTGTGTAGACAGTTCTAATTCAGTGGAGAAGAAAAGAAATAAAAAGAGAAAAGAAGAAGAGAAAAAAAGAAAAAGAAAATAATACTGAATTAACGGAATTAAAACAATAAGGGATGCTTATGAATAAATAAAAACGAAAACAAGATGTAGGATGAATGAGTGTATTTTAAAATGAAACATATTGACAAAATTTCAACTTCCTCTTTATGTATATAAATATACGGCCTCCCTTATATTTGCCTTGGCGTAAATTCTTTTAGATCCTGGATGTGTGCACGGACCGTCACATTTTTAGACTTTTCCGTGCTGACGTCTTTTAGTTCAACGATATTAGGTGATATCAATCGTCGTACTATAAATGGACCGGAAAACTTAGGTGCAAGCTTCTGGGAAAAATAGTCTATTGCCGAAGATAAAGGGCGTTCTCGTTTTAAAACTAAAGTCCCGATGACTGGTTTCCACATTCGGCGTCGAAGATTATAATATTTCTTTTGACGCTCCGATGCAATAGTTATGTTTCGGTTAACTTCTTCCCATAATAGCTGTATGTCGGCGTGTTGTTGACTCTCATCGGCTGGTACTGGTCCATTTTCTATTAGTTGATTTGACACATTTGGGTTACGGCCGAAGTTGATCTCAGCTGCTGAGAACTTGGTTGACTCATGGCAGGCGGTGTTAATTGCAAAGCGATCATAGTTTTAATCACCCGGTTGGTCCTCTCGGTTGGATTCTTCTGAGGAGAATATGGGGCTGTAAAACGGTGTTCGGTTCCCAAGGCGGCTAGAAAGCTTTTTAGTGTTCGGCTCGTAAATTGTGTGCCATTGTCGGACAAAAATATTTTTGGACAACCAAATCTATAAATGACACGCTCTTTTAGAGCGGTGATGACGCAGCTGGCCGTAGCTCGACGAACTGCAACTAGTTCAGTCCATTTGCTGAATTTATCAACTAGTACAAGCAACCCTGTGTTGCCTTGCGAAGAGCGAGGAAGGGGACCAATAAAATCGGCACATACAAGTTCCCATGGTTGAGTGCATGGCATGGTAGCCATGAGTCCAGCTGGCTTACGTTGTTCGACTTTAAATTTTGCACAAGAGTCACAGCTTTTTATATATTGTCTGACATCTCGATACATACCTGGCCAGTAGTAATTTTGTTGGGCACGTTTTAGTGTTTTGTGTTCGCCGAGATGACCAGAACTTGGGTTGTCATGAACTTCTTTAAGAATATCGTTTTGTTGTGATTTTGGAATACAGAGCTTCCATTGCGGTGAAGTGGTTACTGTGGACTTCCTTGGAATATGCTTAAACATTCGTTCTTTCAAAATACGGTAATCTGGAAATTTATTGCTGTTAGCTTGAACCCTTTCCTTTTGTCTATTATACCAGCTGGGGCCATCTTCAAAAACTGCGAGAAGTGGTGATTTTACTTGGCTGTTGTCTAAAGGATACCGAGAAAGTGCATCAGCGACGACATTGAGGCTCCCTTTGCGATGCTCTATGTCAAAATCATATTGTTGCAATTCCAACGCCCAACGAGCTATTCTCCCAGAGGGATTTTGTAGGGAGTGAAGCCATTTCAGTGAGTGATGATCGGTGATTACGGTGAAATGGTAGCCTTCAATATATGGTCTCATCTTTCTTATTACCCAGAGTATAGCAAGGCATTCTTGCTCGGTGGCTGAGTATTTCCGCTCTAGTTCAGTTAAAGTTCTGCTCGCATATGCCACGACACGTTCTTGTTCAGAGTGTCTTTGAAACAAAACACCGCCTAAACCCTCTCCACTGGCGTCGGTTTGTAAAATGAAAGGTTGTTCGAAGTCAGGGCAGTATAACACGGGTGCTTTGGTTAATTTATCTTTTATTCCTTCAAAAGCTTCGTTTTGTTCCTTACCCCAGTGCCATTTTTCACCCTTCATTAATAAGCGGTTTAAGGGTGCCAAGAGTGTTGAAAAATCGGGTACAAATCTCCGATACCATGATGCTACTCCAAGAAGTCTTCGAAGCTCTCGAATGTTCGTTGGTATGGGTATCTCTTTCATGGCTGCCACTTTATTTGGATCAGTGTGAATGCCTTGTTCACTTATCACATGTCCCAAATACTTTACGCTGGTACGAACGAAATCACTTTTCTCAAAATTAACTTGAAGGTTGGCCTCTTTTAATTTTTAAACACCATAGAAAGGTTACTCTATGGTGATGCTCTTCAAAAGTCTTTCCCAGGATAATTATGTCATCTAAATACGCAAATATTTTTGGTTGCAGTTCTGGCCCAATAATTTTATCTAAGATTCGTTGGAACGTCGCTGGGGCCGAATGAAGTCCGAACGGCATAACCTTCCACTGGAATAAACCCCGGCCTGGTACGGTAAAAGCGGTGTATGGCTTTGACGCCTCTTTTAATGGGATCTGCCAATATCCATTTTTCAAATCAATTGATGATATGTATTTGGCTTCTTTAAGTTGGTCTAGTATTGCGTTAATCTGTGGCAATGGGTAGGCATCAGGATCGGTAGCTGCGTTAAGTTGTCGAAAATCAATGCACATCCTCCAAGTGCCTTGTTTTTTACGAACTAAGACAATAGGAGAGCTGTACGGGCTATTAGATGGTTCTATTCGGTCGGTTGCGAGTAGTTCATCAATTTCATGATTTATTATGGCTCGCATTGCTGGATTTCTTGGGTAATACCTCTGTTTTATAGGATCACTGTGTTTGAGACGAATGCGATGTAAACCCACTGTACAAGGTCCTTGGATTTTCAAGAAGATGACTTCGTTTTTTTTTATGAGGTCTTCTAATAATGAATTTTGTTCTGTTGTTAAGAATTCGCGGCTGACGAGAGCATTAAGGTGATCAAGCGGAGGTGTGGATACTTGGTGTTGAGTTGGCAAATCGATGTTATCCAATGTTAACTTGATATTCCTTTGAGTAAGAAAGTCCATACCTAAAATGACGGGTTCTGCTAATGTGGGCATGTACGACGATAGCACTCGTGTCTTCCTGCTGTTAAGGAATATGTCCAATGGATATACTTCGGTACTTGTTACACAGGTTTTATCTGCTAACTGAACACTTCGCTTATGTACTCGTGGTTGAATGCCCTTATGACGTAGATGGTTTTGTACTAGTGCGCCGATGTAAGTAAGTGTTGCGCCAGCATCAATTAATGCATGTGTTTTTAACCCAAGAATATCGATTTGAATGTAGTACCGGAATCCGGTATACTGATTTGACGTAGCGATTGTATTCGGGGTAAGCAAAGAGGTTGTATCATTTGGGCATGGGCATGATCTTGAAAACACACCATCTTGTCCACAGCGTGAACAAAATAGCAATCGCTTGCCTTTGCATTGGTTGCGGTAATGCCCTGGATTTTTGCAGCGCCAACAATACGTGTTCCGATTGTAGCTACTGTTCGCAGGGGCAATGATTGGGTTGAGGGCGATTAAACCTATTCTCATCTCTTCTCAATAGTTCATACTCGTCTGTTAACTCCATTAGTTAATTCAAGGAAGAAAAATCATTTCGCCTGACATATAATTTATATTCAACTCGCAATCCGTCGTATATACGATCAGTGTGATCTAAACATTTTAATTGGGGATGCTGGCGAATTAATGTTTGCATGGCTAGTATAAAGTCTATGGCCTTTTCTCGTTGCCATTGCTTTCGATGATATATAGTATCCTCGAGCTGGGCAAGATACCTTTTAGGTAGAAAGAATTGTTTGATTTCAGTTTTGAAGTGATTCCACGATGAGATGCTCCCTCGGTTGACACGGTACCACTGTAAAGCCTTGCCTCGTAAAATTGCTGGTAATGCAGGAAGAAGTGAATTTTCAGGTAATCGGTAACATTCAGCTAACTCTTCTATGCGTTCCAAGAAATCAAGTAGGTTTTCTCCACCCTCAAACTTTAATTCCCACCGTTGTACGGTACTCATAATCTCGCCTTCTGTCCAGCGGTGTAAGTGTGGTGAAAGGCGTCCTCGGGAAGTTGAAGGTATGTCGACGGTGTGACTTTCATAAATGTATTTGTTTTCTTCGCGTTTAACCTCATCTTCTAGTTCTTTAAAAATATTTTCCGTAGATTTCCGGCAACGTTTCTTCTTTATGACTTCACTTAGTTGACGGCGAAGTTGCTCGACAGTACATCCATCAGTGGTTAGTCCAATTTTCCGACATTCTTCAATGAGACGATCTTTCTTTAGGAGATAAACCCAGCTGACCGAATCTACCATAAGGGAATGCTTTCCGTCATTTTGTTGCCTGTTTATAGTTGTTGCTTCCGACTGTTGCTGCATGCTGTTTGATTGTCCTGATCCGACGTCGTTGGTGGTGTTAAGCGGTTTTCCACAGTCGTCGTTGGAGTCAGGTTCCTGCTCGGGCGCCATTTGTGACGTGGTTTTATCGAAGGCTGAGGTAAAACTCAGCCGCTCCAAGGTTCTCTGAAGGATCCACTCAACCTTCAGTAATTAAGTACACAATTGAATATGATTTTATATTTTCAATCTTTATTGTAAAAATTCAATCACTTAATATAATCCTTATGATAATATATACAAAGTAAACAGTGCAGCGTACGTAGTAAACAGTCGGTGGCAGTTCAACGTTTTTATCGGTAAGGTTCGGTTCTGGTATACGGCAATGGCTCGATTCAGTTCTGTAAGATCTGAACTATTGCTTCAGAGCATACGGTCGCAGGTTTTCTTAATAGAAGCGTTGGCTCAGCGAGCGCAATTAAAGTGTAAACTGCATAGCAGGATTTGCATAAAAAAAAAATATAATTAACCATAAGCGCAATTCTGGTGTGAGGTCGGCTGCAAAGCTTAGAGAAAACCAGGTTCCGGCAGCGCAGCAAGCAGAACAAGTCAATAATTAAACCTTTTGCGAGGGCGACTGAGCAGCTTAGTTCAGGCAGAGGCAGAACTTTCAGTTGAAGGGTAGACGAAAAAAAAGCAGATTAGTGCAAGGTCCGACTACAGCTCACCGAAGTTTTTATATAAAAAAAAAATAATATAAAAAAAAATAGTACCAATAAAACTTCCAGAGAAGTAAGGTATGGTCGTGAAACGTGTGAAAGGTTATGCACCAACGAGTCACACCAGTTGCAACAATCTGCGCTTACTTAACCATTCGACATTCAAAAGCAGTTGTGAATCATATTATCGGAAGGGCACATCAATCGAAGTTTGGCTACGTGTTTTATATTTGTTGTCAATAGTTTGTGCGTAGGTGTTTTGTATGTGTGTGTATGTGGTTTCTTAATCTAGTTTTACAATAGTTGTTGCTTTTGTTTTTTTTTTTTTTGTTTGTACTAAATATGCCTGGGTTCGAACCCCGCAGCGGTCGTTGGAAAAAAATATTTTTTTTTTTTTTTATTTTTGTTTTGTTTTGTTTTTTTGTTTTTTTTTTTGTCTTTTTTTTTTTTGTAAATAATAATAATAATTTAATAAAAAAAATAATTCATTTATAATAGCAATTTAAGGAAATAAAAATAGTATATAATAGGTTTAATAAGTATAACATTATAAGTAAAACATATTCATGTAATGCGGTCGGCCTGGGTTCGATCCCTACGGCGGGCGAGACAAATTATTATTTTCATTTTTTTTTTTTGTTTTTTTTGGTTTTTTTTTTGTTTTTTTTTTTTTTTTTTTTTTTTTTGTTTTTGTAGTTTTGTTTTGTTTTATAACAATATCATAGAAAAAAAAAATAAACTTATCTTTATTTGTAATGCGCCGTTGAAAACTGTGTAATGGGAGATTTTCATCCCAATCAATTTCATCCAACCAGATGCGCTGCATTAGAATTTTTGCTGTAACCACAATAGGTGCCAGCCAACCTGCAGGATCGAATAGTTGGGCTATCATTGATAATACTTCACGTTTTGTATACGATGATTTAATCTCAAGACGCTTAGCGGTAAAGTAGAAAAGATCTGAAGTGGCATTCCAACGAATTCCTAGCACTTTGGCGCAACTTGCATCTTCTAACTTTAAAAAGTCTTCATGAAAAAGATGCTCTGTAGGTAGGTCTACCAAAATGCTTGAAGCATTTGCAGTCCATTTTCGCATAGTAAAACCTGCAGAGTCTAAAGCAGCGAAAAGCGCATTTCTAGCCTTTATTGCGCTTTCCACATCGTGAGCTCCAGCAAGAGCGTCATCGACATATGTGAAATTTCGCAAAATTTGAGCAGCAAGGGGATATTGCTGCTGAACATCATGTGCTAATTGCAGCATGGTTCGAATGGCTAAATATGGAGCACAGTTTAGGCCAAACGTAACTGTCTTGAGCTCATAATCCTGAATCATATCATCAGGTGAGCTTCGAAATAGAATTCGTTGAAAAGCAGAATGTTTTCAATCAACAAGAATCTGGCGGTACATCTGCTGGATGTCACCATTAAAAACGTATTTGAAAAACCGCCATTTTAATACCAGGAGCGTCAAATCAGCTTGAAGAACAGGGCCTGCGTGCAGGACATCGTTCAAGCTGACCCCATTCGAGGTGGGACTTGACGCATTGAATACTTCCCGAACCTTTGTTGTAGTGCTCTCTGCTTCATTACTGCGTGATGCGGCAAATAATAATGAGATGGTGACTTTTCAAATTTTGGAGCTGCAACATTTTCCATGTGACCCAATTTGAGGTACTCATTCACCACTTCTTTGTATTGCGTTTTTAACTCTGGATTTTTGTTCAATCGAGCTTCACTTCTAGCCCACTGCTTGAAAGCTATACCTCGAGAAAATCCAAGATTAATATCATCAGGGAATTCATTTTTAAATGGTAAGGTAACTATGTATCGACCTTTGTTATCGCGTTTTGTGGTTTTCTGATAGTTTTCCTCACAAAACTTATCAGACTGGGATAAAAATTGTTTTTTAGGTAGTTCCTCCAACTCCCAAAAACGTGCGATCTGTTGATCGATCGCAACTTCACTATAATGGCTCAAACATGTTGTAAAGCTGGATATTTCGTTACAAGGCATAGGGCCTGTGAAAATCCAGCCGAAAACTGTTTCTTGCGCCAAAAGTGATCCAAGAATATTGCGTTGAATGCCATCGAGAATGATGGCAGGGTACAAATCGCCAACGATAAGTACGTCAACTTGATCACTTCTGAAGAAGTGCGGGTCTGCCAGTTGTAAATCCGGCAAACTCTTGCACAAAGAAGGATCAATGGAGCATGACGGCAGATTCCCAGTTAAGCGTGACAGCACAAATGCTGTAGCTTCTATTTGAAATTGCCTATTAATAGGCGAACTGAGAATTATTTCGCAAGCTTTCGTCACTTGCGCTGAAACTGCGTTATTAAGCCCCGAAACTTGAGCGCTTACGGCTCTTGTGGGTAACTTCAATAGCTTCTGCAATCTTTCAGATACGAACGTACCTTCAGAGCCAGAGTCGATTAGAGCTCTGGTTGTGTACGCTGATCCTAGGTGACATACGGTCACCATTGCTGTACCAAGCAATACGTGCTTGGTAGTGGCAGCGAAGCATGATTGAACGTCATTGCTAGTGGACTGTATTTGCGTAGAATGGGATTGTGTGTTAGAGCCCGGGGGGTTGGGTCGAGAGCTCGACCTACTTGAGTCTACACTCGAAGTAGGGGATTGGGGTGGAGTCGAGTCTCGATGCAAGAGAGTATTATGACGTTGTTTGCACATCACACACGAATACTGACTCTTGCACTCTTTCACCTCATGAGAATAGGCTAGGCAATTGAGGCAAAACTTATTTTTGCGAATCATTGCTAGCCGATTTTGAGTATCCATTTTCAGAAAACGGGGACAAAAGCGAAGTGCGTGCTGTTCGGTAGAGCACAGCTTACAATTCGCTGAAGTAATTTTAACTTGGTAGTTATTTAATTTTTTACCAGATGAATTGCTCTAGATGAAGTGGTGACCGTGGCATGCAGGTTAAGTGTGTGGCTTAGCATGCTTGGAGCCCGGGTTCGATCCCCAGCCGCGGCGAAAAGTTTTTTTCAATAAAAATTTTTTCTGATCGGTCACCACCTCTCTACAGACAATGGCAAACCTCAGAGAGTTAATAATGCCATGTAAAGCTTCTTGAGAACATGAACTTTAGCCGTTCGGAGTCGGCATAAAACATGTAGGTCCAGTTCTCGGTCAATTGTGTGCAAACATTTAATAACACACACAACACAATTGATCATAAGAAGCTCGGTCAAAGTCCTTTCAAGGGCTGAAATGGCCAATTAGTTTTTAGTTAGAATTGCTCTGGTTTGGTTTAGAGTTGGAGAAAGATGTGTTGAAGTTTTGTCTAGGTATTGCGCCGCTAGAGCTGCGAATATCAGACAGGGTTTAAGAGTTTGAAACCGACTCGTGAGGAAGGAATCGAGATCAGCCCATTTCGGAATTTCGTTTCTATTCGAAATAGACTGCTCCCATAAGGAGAGCGTGACCTCTGGCAATCTTGTCGAACATTGGTAAACAAAGATTGCATCCCAGTTATTGATATCAATGTTGTGCATTTTTAGAGCAAACATACAACCATTGATATCTCTTTGTAGTTTTTTCAGTTCTGTGCCAGATTCTTTTGGCACATTGGGCAAATCAAATAATATTTTTAATTGGCTGTTGACCATAATACGCTTGTTTTCGTATCGGTCAGATAAATCTTGCCAAGCTTTTGCAAAACCATCATTGGTTAAAGGAGATTTTCGTACAATCTCTTTTGCTTCTCCCGGTGTTTTTTGATTTAGGTGGAATAACTTTTCCACTGACGTAAGCCACGAGTTCATTATATAAATGGCCGTAAACATGTCTCTGAAGGACGGCCATGAGAGGTAATCACCACTGAAAACCTCAGTATCGCATGGTGGCACAGGCATACTGTGGCCCATGACTGCCGCCGGCTCTGAAGCAATTGTTTGCTTCGAGGGCTTTTTCTGAGAAAACTCAGATATTCTTCCTGCTACCCGTATATAGGATTGATAGCAGGCGCGATACTTTTTTTTAATTGATTCAAGATCTGAATCCTCGTCATTGGACATTTTGTCCAAACAAGCATCATATGCGGCTTTAACTTTTCTCCACTGGGCTTTTAGCTCTTCACTTTGAACCTCCAGGGAGAAAACGTCATGAGTTTCAACGGCATTAAAGTCCGTTTCAAACTCGACCAGCGCATCAGACAGACGAATAAATGCCTTTAAAGAAGACATTTTATTTTGTTTTTAATAATTTATTTAATTTGTGTAAAAAAACAACAAAAGTCTATAAATGTATAGACAAATGTGAACAACAACAAGTAGAAAAAAAATTTTTATAAATATATAAATATAATATATAAATATATATATATGTCTATATAAAATGCAGTAAAACCCGTAAAAACAATTAATAAAATAAATTTAATTATTTTGTTTAATTTTTTTTATTTAATTAATAAATACAACGAGAAAAAAATTTTTTTGTTTTTATATATATAAAATATTTTTATTGTAAATTTATTTAATTAATATATTATTATTTCTTTTTTTTTTTTCTCAATAAATTTGTGCTTGCAAAATATTGTGTCTTGCCCACAGTGCAATTTTCCTATGAAAATAGACTAAGTCAATTTTGATTGCAAATTGATGCCTTAGTCCCACTGTGCAGCTTATTTATTCTCTCACTACAAGTATATGCAGTCGGCTAAAGAGCTGTGTATCAAGCGCAGCAGGCACGAGATGCAGTCTTAGCTTTGAACGCAAACAATTTAATTGAGTGCGTGAGAGAGTAAAACTCTTTAAACACAACTTGGGGTTGCTATTAGCAAGCACAAAGCACGGTTCTGGCGTCGATCGCTGCGGACACCGCACAAAGAAGAATTCAAAAATTGTTGAGCAAGAGTGCAGAAATGCTGCTGAGACTCTTGCTCCGTACAATTTTTGCCTGTTTTTGGCTCCAAAAATATTAACTCAGCCCAGTGTGCTGATATTTTTGTTTTTGTAAGTCTTACAAAAAAACACAAGTTTGACTTTTCACTTAAAGTCAACCGTGAGCACAAAAACTTTGTTTTTTTTTTTATAAAGAAATAGACGAAAAATAATTCTTCGCAAGTCTGTCTCAAGTTCAAGAACCTTGTACATAAAGTTATATATATATGGTTTTCCCGCCAAATTTTTTGGTTAAAACCGATATATATCACTTTATATACAATATAAAACAGTATCTTGCACTTAAGAATTATTAGTTAAAAAATTTTTTTTTTTTTAATCAACGTTACCGAAACGAACCGCGCGCGAATGGCGAATTTTTAAAACGAAAAAACGTCACTTTTCTCTTTCATTAGTATACAATAAATTTATAATAAAAGGCAATATACAAAAAATATAATATTAATTGAAATACAAAATTTACCTGATTTTTCTGCTTTTCAAAAAAATGTTGTTCTTCAGAATATTGTTGTTGTTGTTGCTGTTGTTGATGCCGCTGCTGTTGAAGCTGTTGGTGTTGATGTTGTTGTTGATGTCGCTGGTGTTGATGATGTCGTTGATGAAGCAGCTGCTGTTGAAGCTGCTGGTGCACTTAAAACTTACTTTTTAATTTTATTTTAAAAGAAACTTTTTTTCCAATTTTTGATTTTTAATTTTTAGTTCTTAAGCACAACACTTCAACACTTTTTGCTTTTATGGTTTTTGTTTTTAAAAACTCGCGGCGGCTCGCGTTAATAGTTTGTAATTTTTTTAAATAGTTTGTTAATTAAAACCCGGCTAGCGATGGACCATGTATTTTTGCGGATATCGGGGGGAATTAAATAAACTTTAATATTAAACTGGGGAGTCGCTATATATATATATAAATAAAAACACGAACGGTTAAAAGAACAAGTTGTTCGCACAATGTTGCTTTTATTATTAAAACTTAAAAACTAACAAAGTTTTAAAAAGAGCAGCGAGAAGCGCTGCTCAAAAGAAAACAGAGAATAAGTGCCGCAGTTGCTCATTGAACACCGCTGTATCGACAATTTACAGGGTGTTCACCGGTGGACCGAACAAGTGGAATAAAAAATTTTTTCGATCAGTGGATAAAAAAATCGAACAGTGGGAAAAAAAAAATTTCGAACAGTGAAAAAAACCGAACAATGGAAAAAAAAAAATTTCGAACAGTGAAAAAAAATCGAACAGTGGGAAAACAAAAAAAAATATTACGAACAGTGAGAAAAAAAATCGAACAGTGGGGAAGAAAAAATCGAACGGTGAAAAAATATAAAATCGAACAGTGGGAAAAAAAATTGAACAGTGGGAAAAAAAAATAATAATAAAACAAAACTCTGAACAGTGGTGAAGAATTAAAAAAAATATAATAATAAAACAAGACTCAGTGGTGAAGAATTTAAAAAAAAAAAAATAATAATAATAATAAATACGATGGTCCGTAAAATACGATGGTGGTAAAGATCCACACGCGTTTATCGAGAGGGTAGAGGAGTTGGCCATAGCTTATGGATTAAATGAAGACCTGCTCCCAAGGTCAATGCCCGAACTTTTAATAGACAAGGCTTTAGCATGGTGGCGAAATAATAATAGACAGTGGACTACATGGGTATTATTCAAGAGAGACCTACTCAAATTTTTTGTGCATACGTGACATTTTGAGCGTCTGGAGGATGAAATTCGGAGGCGACAACATCGACCGAGGGAACCTTTTAAGGGTTATGCCCTGACTCTTCAGAGTCTTATGCGCCAGGCTTGTTTCACCGAGGAACAGCAAATGCAGCAGATATATAAAAATCTGCAACCAGACTATCTGTTATACATACGGCGGAAAGATTTCAACAACCTGAATGAACTGATGGCCATGGCGGACGATTTTGAGGTCATTCAAGCGGACCAAGGGCAACCTCGAATGGGCCAGCCTCGAGTGCGTCAAGAACAGCACCGCATGATCACAACAGTTCCAGAGAACAACCAAATCAACCCCAAGACAGCATGTCGTTGGTGTGGTCAGGAGGGCCATTACAAGCGGGAATGTCGTAATCAAAGAGTGTTGTTTTGCTGGGAGTGTGGACGGCGAGACACACTTACGGTGGAGTGCTGTTGGCAGCGATCGGGAAACGGCCAAGGGTCCATTCATCGACGGAGTATGGAAGGGTCCCAGGGTCAGAGCAGACCCCGTTTGAATTAACGAAACTAGGAGTCGACGAAAACCGAATCTTTGCTAACATCACCCTGGGCGAAGAGTCGGCGATAGCAACCATCGACACGGGTGCAACGAGAAGTTTTGTGAGCGAGGATTTCGCAGAGAAGCTGATGAAGGAAGGGAAGCGCGTATTGGTGAAGGTCTCAGTGAGGATGGCAGATGGCACCATACGCGAAGTCAGTCAAGGGATGCAAGTAGATGTCAGGCTAGGAACAGCTCGCTGTCATATGACACTATTGATCCTCCCAGGCGTTATAGACAACGTGATCTTAGGCATGGATTTTCTTCAGACAACTTGCGCGGAAATTAGTTGTGGAGGTGAAACCATCAAGTTGCTTCAGTTTCAACCATTACAACTCACAAAATTGTGATGCGCGACGACAGGCCTGTGAAACAAAGGTACTATCCAAAAAACCCGGCGATGCAAGCCATCATAAATGAGGAAGTTGATGATCTCTTGAGGAAAGGGTGCATCGAACGCTCGCACAGTCCATACAGCGCTCCTATTGTGCTAGTCAAGAAGAAGACGGGGCAGTGGCGATTATGCATAGACAGTTGAACTCAAGGTCAGTACCAGATGCATATCCATTGCCTAGAATTCAACACATATTGGATCGTCTTCGGAATGCGCTATATAAAAGCACGTTGGATCTAAAGAACGGTTACTGGCAGATTCCAATGGAATCAAACAGTAAGCAATACACGGCATTTACGGTTCCAGGAAAGGGACTGTTCCAGTGGCGAGTAATGCCATTTGGATTGCACTCTGCCCTGGCAACATTTCAGCGGGCGTTGGATCAGGTCATTGGTCCTGAAATGGAACCCCATGCGTTCGCCTACTTAGACGACATTATTGTCATAGGAAGTAAACTGGAAGAACATATGGCTAATCTGAAGGAAGTGTTTAGAAGATTGAAGGCTGCTAATTTGAAACTCAACAAAGAAAAGTGTGAATTTTTCAAAAGAGACCTAAAGTATCTGGGTCACGTCGTCAGCAATCAGGCAATTCATACCGATCCAGACAAAAAAGCAGCAATTAAGGAACTTAAGCCACCAACCAACATAAGGGAGCTGAGGCGCTTCCTAGGAGTTGGTTCCTGGTATCGCCGGTTCGTTCCTGATTTCGCTGGGATAGTACAACCCCTCACAAGTCTACTCAAGAAGGGTAAACACTGGAAATGGACCGATGAGCAGCAAGGCGCGTTTACGAAGCTGAAAAAAAACTGACGGAAGCGCCGGTTCTTATTTGCCCCGACTTTACAAAGAAGTTCTCACTACAGACAGATGCTAGCGATTTCAGACTTGGAGCCGTCCTCACTCAAGAAATCGAAGGTGCAGAGAATCAAGCGGAACGGAACTATTCACCGACAAAGAAGGAGTGCCTGGCCATAGTGTGGGGAATACGAAAGATGCGTCCCTATCTTGAGGGGTATCAGTTCACTGTCGTGACGGATCACCTCTCTCTAAAGTGGTTAAATTCAATTGAGAGCCCTTCAGGAAGGATAGCCAGGTGGGCTTTAGAGCTCCAACAGTAAACGTTCGATGTGCAGTACCGCGGAGGAAAACTAAATGTTATCGCGGATACATTATCGCGACAACCCCTTGAAACGCTTCGCTCAGTTACCACCGATCTTCAAGGTTGCAAGTGGTACGATGCGAAGATGTCAACAGTAAAGCAAGAACCCGAGAAGTTACCCGATTACAGTATCGTCCAGGGGCAGCTATAACGTCATATTCCAGGACGCACAAATGACGAGGATTGCGAATCATGGAAGCTGTGCGTCCCTTCGCAACTTCGAGCCCGAGTACTGTCAGAAAATCATAATAACCCGTGTGCGGGGCATATGGGAATCAGGAAGACAACAGCACGAATCGCAAATCTGTACTACTGGCCGGGTATGGCCCAGGATATACGACGCCATATAAACCTTTGCGAATCGTGTCAAAAATACAAACCGAGCCAAAGCAAACCTGCGGGACAGATGTTGACACAGATTGCAGACGAACCGTGGTCCATCCTCTGTGCGGATTTTGTAGGTCCACTTCCTTGTTCCACGCATGGAAATACGATGCTGCTGGTATTGTTTGACAAATTCTCCAAATGGACGTAGATAGTGCCACTACGACGAGCAACTGGGGATACATTAAGCAAAGCAGTGCGAGAGAGGATCATAACTAGGTACGGGGTACCAAAAGTTTTGGTGACTGACAATGGGTCAAAATTTTGCAGCAAGGTATACCAACGCTTTCTAAAGGATATGGGGATCAGGCAACAGTTCACGGCGCCCTACACGCCGCAGGAAAATCCTACCGAAAGAGCTAATCGGAACGTGAAGAGGATGATAGCGCAGATGACTGGAAGAGATCAGCGAAAATGGGATGATCTTCTGACTGAAATTTCTCTAGCGTTAAATACAAGTGTTTCGGACACCACCGGTTACACACCTGCATTCTTAACGCAGGGTAGAGAACCGAGACTACCAAAGGCGCTCTTTGATGAACAGGTGCTGGGTACAGGCACTTGTCCGCAAAACCCAGTCGGTAGAGCAGTCCGACTTAAGGAAATGTTTCAAATAGTTCGGCGTAACCTCGAAAAGGCAGCACAGGATCAAGCAAGAAACTATAACCTCAGGAGGAGGGCGTGGCGACCAGAAGTGGGACAGCTGGTACTTTTACAGCAGCACCAACTGTCAAATGCAGTCAATGGTTTCGCAGCCAAACTCGCACCTCGGCACGACGGACCATACCGAGTTGTGGGTTTTACCTCACCAGTCATCGTACAGGTTCGGGGAGACGAAGACAGTAGGGTACGGACGGCACACGTGAGTGAGTTGAAAGAATTTCACGCCGAAGGACCGAAGAGCTCATTGGGACACCAGTAACGCAACAGAGACAACAACGAACTCCGACTCCAAACAAACTCCCGTGACCATGTTGTATCACATCTTTTTTTTTATTTTCAGACAGATTTGAAATAAGCAAGCAAAATTAAAACCATTGAAGCAATGCGTCCAGAATACGCCGAGGAGATCGTGTTGTCCAGCGACGAGGAGGAGGAAAGGGTAGACGATGTTGTCACACTATATCCGCCAGGGAAAGGGGCGATTACGATCAGGAGAGTCGACTATGAGCGGTTAGCAGAGGGTGTCTTCCTGAACGACATTTTAATTGACTTCCACTTAAAATGGATTCATCACAACGTCGTGCCGGAAAAGCAACGCAGCCGTACGTATTTGTTCAGTCCACATTTTTTTACCCAACTTGCCGGGGGCAAAGACAAGGAGGATAGACACCGTCGAGTGCAAAATTGGACCAAGGGAGTGGACATAATAAACATGGACACGGTGTTTTTTCCAATAAACCAGCATAGCCACTGGTTCCTAATGGTGCTATGTTTTCCTCACTTTGAAGGTCCCAGGATGTGGGAAGTCAAGTTTAGCCCCGAGTTGATGCAGCATGAATTGTGGCCGGTTAAGCAACCCGTACTCTTGCAGCTTAATTCACTGGTCAGGGACGCACGCGAAGATATCGCCACGGTACTCAGGGAGTACATCGAAATGGAGTACGCCGTCAAGTTCCCCAACAAACCATCAAGAACGTTCGATAAGAACACGTTACCTTTTCAGTCGGTTAAGGTCCCACAGCAAACAAACGGGACAGATTGCGGGCCATTCCTGTTAAGGTTCGTCGAACTTTATTGTGAGCAACCACTGGTAAGCTTTCAGCTTCCCATCGTTGAACGGGCCTCGTGGTTTCAGGATGGTGGGTTTCAGCTCAAGAGACGACAGTTGGCCGAACTACTGCAAAGGCTAAGGGTAGAACACGGAAGGACGACATATCTCCCAACCATTGGAGTAAACAAAGGCAACGAAGCTACAGCGGTATGGATAGGTAAAGACCCAGACAATTCAAAGGATAACGTTAATATCACCACCAAGATAAACTTAGATCACGGGAAACCAACGAACGACAAAGACTCAGGCAACGCAAAGGACAACGAAAAACTCTCGGAAACGAATTGGATTATGAAAACGAAACGAAAATATGCACGAAGGGCTTTCTCTCAACTGTGACCTTGGCAACGAATTGAACTACGAGATGGATCCACTAGAAGGAAATGTTTGGGAAGGTATGCGGTATGACGACCTGATATCCGAGCCAGTGGATGATGAAAATTGTTTGGAGATCCTAAATGATGAGGAGCTATGTCTCGGATGGCTGGTCAACGAGGAACCATTGGCGATAGAAGGTGAGCCACAACCCCCGAGCGAAGGGCCCAAGCCCCAGGAGCGCTTCGCTAGGTTTAAGAACTTAGAAGAGCTGAAGACAGATGGCGGCTGGCTGCCAAAAGAAATCATTCAGGGTATTCTGTGGAAGTACCCAAAGTTGGGCCCAAAGAGGAATAAAAGGCTGAAGTACACCCAAGGCAACTACCGAGTCACCATTACAGTGAGTAGCATCGTACTCAGTCCGCTACCCGGAAGTAAGGGGGGGGGTAAAAGGAAACCTAAATTTAGCCTCTGAACCGCATCGGAACAGAGGGCCCCGCCGAACCTAAAACCGCCCTGCAACTATGAACCGCACCTGGACAAATACCCGCTCATACATGAACCGCCCCTGTTCATAAAATACGCAGCTGTGCGACCCGCAGTCAAACAATAACAAAACATACAGCAAGCCAAACAACAAAACAACATAACGAAGTCGCATGAAGAAAAACCAACAAATCATACAAACAACATGCATTCTATGCACTCACAAGTAATAAACACGTAGCTGTGCGACCCGCAATCAGACAATAACAAAACATAAAGCAAGCCATTGTATAATCACAGCAGCAAAACATACAAACAACATACATGCCAGGCACCCACAAGTGGCAATAACAAAATACATAGGGGTCAATGAACAGCGACTATGACAACAATAACAAGCAGAGCAAAAGGTTGCCGCTAGTTCTAGGCATGCGAGATTCAAGGTTGAGATCGAATGTAAAGTTTGCGGGACAAACAAGGTCCCGTTATCCTTTTTGGGGATAAAAGGAGTCAGCAAACCGACAGTCGGCCTCTTTTGAAGTGAACACGCAAGCAGCGCACATCGGTGAGTCGTGATTTAAAAAGTGGCCAAGGACAAGGAGTGAACAAGTGACAGTGAATAAATGAACAAGGAGTGACAGTGAACAAGTGAACAAGGACAATAGTGAACAGTTTTTTCTTGTCGGCCCGAGTGGTTTCATATCGGACGGCCGGCCGTAAAACATTTAAGTGGCATCACGACAGCTGTCTTTTTCTGACGACCCGAGTGGTTTCATACCGGACGGTCTGCTCTAAAAGCATCCTAGTGAGTCCTTTTTGTTCAAAAACAAGCTTGACAACATCCACGACTAAATTTTGCATCTGGCCCGAGTGGTTTCATACCGGACGGCCCAACGTTGTTTCAAGTACACCGAGGACAGGCGAACGGACTACGAGTTAGAACGGATCCTGCTTCGAAGGACATCGAGGGAGAAGCAACAGAACATATAAAATAATGAAATGTGAATTATTGTGCAAAGAAACAAAATAAATAGACTTAAATCGTGAACGAAAACTAACTGAGTTATTATTTTTTAATATACGCGGAAAAAAATATTTTTGTACGAACCCCGGCTATCCGGCGAGCTAACCCCGGCTAGAAAGTTCATTACAAAGTGGTCACATCGAATTGAACGTTTCGAATTGAAAAATGTACGATGGTGTGTTGCCAGCTATTATTAACAATTTGTCGCTGACAATTTGTCGCATCTTCAAAAGAGACACTACTCAACATTTTTGAATTTTATGAAATGTGAAAGTATTATTTCTCATTAATTATAAAAAAATTCGTTTTCTATGCTTCGTTTGTATGTAAGTGTATGTTAAACATTAATATTTTAATATTAATATTTAATTGAGTTACTATTTTGAGTTCTGCCTCTTTTGAAGATGCAGTGTGATATTATAGTCTTAGGCCCAGTTTCACCAACTATACTTAAGTTGCACTTCAGTTTAGCTTCAGCTAAGTTCAACTTTTTCAACAAATTCTTTTTCACAATTTCAAAAGTTTTTGTAATATATAATCAGCCACTTGCTGTCGACCACTTAAGTACAACTTTAGTCACGCATTTTCCGTACTTAGGTATGGTTATGAAATGCATTTTCAGAGCTTATATTTAGTTTTAACTTAAGTATAGTTGGTGAAATTAGCCCTTAGAGTATTTTATATGTTTTGATAAATTTTTAATTTTATTATGTATTTGAAATCATGAGATTTTGTTTTTTTTAATGTTTTTCGTACAGGAAGCATCGAAAGCCTCTTGTAGTGTGAGACTTTAACCCACTAAACCTGCACGCTGTCGGTCGGATTGTCCTGTTTGGACACCGATGTAGTTATGTCAGGAACACCGTCGTGAGCACTAAGCTTGATGTCAGTTAAGGTCTGTCAGGTAAAGTTTTTCAACTAGATTTCCCGGATCCATCATAAGCTGCAGGCTGTTTTGAAGGGAGCAATCACATATGGCCTAAATTAAGAATGGTTCATTGAAATTTCTCCAGCCGCGGCGAAAAGTTTTTTTCAATAAAAAATTTTTCTGATCGGTCACCACCTCTCTGCAGACAATGGCAAACCTCAGAGAGTAAACAATGCCATGTAAAGCTTCTTGAGAACATAAACTTTAGCCGTTCGGAGTCGGCATAAAACATGTAGGTCCAGTTCTCGGTCAATTGTGTGCAAACATTTAATAACACACACAAGACAATTGATCATAAGAAGCTCGGTCAAAGTCCTTTCAAGGGCTGAAATGGCCAATTTGTTTTTTGTTTTCATTGAAATTTCTAGAGTAAAATTTTTATTAAAACTATCTACAGAACTGAATTGCGTTTATTTTATTTCTTCGTTGAGTCGGCTTCCAGGCTTGAAGTTATTGCAAACGAATTTTCAGTAGCTTGCTGCTGCCTATAAGCTTTTGTTTGTGTTTTTGTTCACGCAGACGGCCATTTAAATGCTTAATGCGGAAAAACATACGACACTTGAAGTAGTATGGAAGAAGTACATCGGGCAATTTGACGTTGGAGCTCATTTCTACCAAGGTTTCTCTAAAATTTTTAAAGTCCGCAATCTTGTCGTGGTTGACACTGTAGAAAACAAGGCCTGTATATGCTCCAGAAATTGAGGTGTAGTTTTTTAAGTTACCCCTGGATAACTCGTCAAAATATGTTCATGTCGATCTGAATTCATCATGATATTCTTCAAGATCCATCTTGTTAACGATGAACCCGGCTTAATTTTTCAAGGCGTCGTCATGCAGCTGTTCAAAAACAATGTTTTCAATATCATTTTCAAAATTTTCAGCTTGTTGGACATCGTTTTCATCCGGAAGAAACACACTTATTGTGTAACGAGTTATTCTATTTCTGTGACCAGCACTGCATACTTCATTTAATTCTTCTATTTTTGTGACCGGCACTGTTAATGCATGCACCGCGTTATCTTAAATTCTATAAACATTCTTTCTCAAAGCTACACGTTCCGTTTAGTCAGCGGTTCCCATAAAGTCATTTGACTCCCTTAAATATATCTCGGCTTACCAACGGCTTTTGCGACGTTGTTTTTTTATCCATAATCACGATTATACAGCGTTGGCTAATTTAGCTGCCTTCCTCTCTTTCATTCTTCGTATGCTAAGCTAAGCTAAGTTTGTAAAAGATAAGTTTGCTTGGTAGCAAGTAAGGAAATAAAGATTCATTCGAAAACTTACTTAAAACTCGTGCGGTTCATTTAAAATTGCTTCGTCGAGATCTTGGTTTCCGGCGTTTGAACTATTGTTAAATCATTCAAACTCACCTGGACCGACGCACAGTGTAACGAGAGGGACAAAATGCAAAATATCGACTTTTTTTTTTTTGAGAAAAACATTCCAATTAAGTAAATTCTAAGAGGGTTTTAAGCTATTAATTTTAGTTTAGCCGTAAGAAGCTTCGAAACAAAGAGTTTCCATAATTTCGAACTTTTTGGTTGATTCATTAAAAAAATTTCCAAAATTGCGAAACAAACGTTAGGATAAAAATGTCTCAAAGTATCCTAATTAAGAATAAATAATATTAGCTGCTATAAACGTGCAATTTTTTTATAAATGATTTTTGTTTGAGTTCAGCATGCGTACAAACGCCAATTTGCACGTGAGAAGTGTGCGACATACATAAAAAATATTTCTTGGAAATTTTTATAAAAAAATTCGCATTATAAAAATTTAAACATTGTAATTACATTTTGTACAAAGCATTCAATTAGTTGGTTTAATGGGCGTCCGCCAAAGGTGCAGAGGTTGGAAAGTTTCCCCAATGGCCTAAAAATAATGAAGCTTCCACGCTCTTAACATTGTATGTTTTTTTCGCTGTTAGAAGTACTCTTCCAGATGAATTAAATGAAAAACTGATGTCGTGGGACGTAAGCGTGCGATTAATATTCGAATCTTTTATTAATGTTTACATTTATTGAATATTCATAGTGAAGGAAAATTATTTCTGTCAACATAGTAAAGTTATAATTATTAGATATTATATAAGATAAAGTTAGATATAAAGTTAGATATTAAAATTACCGCAGTTTGCTCTTCCATAGTCCGCACGAAAAATAACAATTTTTCTTAAAAATGGCGAGTAGGAAAGTGGAAATACGGAAGTGCCAACTGTTTAAACAAAATATCAAATTAATAAAGCTGCGTTCAAAAACAAGTGTAGTCAAATAAAACATGTATGACATATCGAATGTGATTAATATTGGTCATTCTGGAACATCCCCACCCCCGTGGATCGACTCAGATTCACCACAGTCCACATCCAGGATGGCCAATTTTGACACTGGCCTACTCAAGACTCCGGTTTTTGTACGCACATCAGCTCTTCTTATAACATCGTTGACACCTCTAAATACACGTTCTACACGGCCACGGCACCACTGTTTTCTCGGAAAGTTCCCATCGCATATGAAAACCAAGTCGCCTACTCGTAGTGGCCTTGTCGGTTGGCACCATTTAGGACGTCGTATTAATGTTAGCAAATATTCTGCTATCCAGCGCTTCCAGAAGCGATCTCGTAACTGTCTAGCGATGCGCCACTGCTTTCTTAGCACGCTAGGCTTATCTATAATTTCGTTCACAGATGGAGTTTGCTCATCGTTAGCTGATCCAATCAAGAAGTGATTGGGTGTCAACGGCTCCTCTTGGTTGACGTCAATTGGCAGGTGTGTTAGTGGACGCGAGTTAACCACATTTTCCGCTTCAATGATGAAAGATTGCAACGTTTATTCGCGCGGGGCGGCTTCTTTAAGTGTATGACGCAGCACTCGTTTCACGCATTGTACCATGTGCTCCCAGACGCCTCCTTCTGATGGATTACTAGGGCAGTTAAAGACCCACTCTATGCCTCGCGATGACAACTCATCTTGTATGCGCTCACCATCAAAAACTTCTGAAAAGCGCTTAGCCTCTTGATCGGCGCCAATGAAGTTTTTCCTGTTGTCGCTTCGCAGTCTCACCGGCACTCCACGACGGTTAATAAAGTTGCGGATGGCAAGAATACAAGCATCCGTAGACAGGTCAGAAGCCACTTCCAGGTAGATGGCGCGAACAGCAAGGCACGTAAATAGTGCCACCCAGCGCTTCTCTGTACGTCGGCCAATCGTTACTGTAAGCGGGCCGAAGTAGTCAAGGCCAGTAAAGGTGAATGGTCTCACATGTGGCTTCAAGCGGTCAGCTGGCAACGACCCCATCATTGGTGCAGCAGGAAGAACGCGTGACATTTTGCATACGTATCAATTTGCAATAACAGAATGCATAACTTGCCTAAGGCGCGGAATCCAATACTTCCGACGCATCTCGCAGATCGTGGCTTCTATATTCTGATGCTTCATCTTGCGATGATGATGATCAAGAATGATTGGACGTCTTGTAGAAAATGGAAGACAGCTGGCAGCATCAATTCTTCCTCCAGAACGCAACGTACCTTCTTCATCGATGTATGGCGAGAGTCTATACAGACGGCTTCCTTTGGCTACACACTGAGCACTCTTTATTTGGCTGAGCTCAGTGGCATAGACCTCTGTTTGAACAGGACGACACGTGGCGAGTTCTGCTCCTTCTATTTCAGCGGCCAGAATGAATACTACCAGCTAGGATAATTCTGCGACACCGATTCACAAATCGAATGACGCAAGCAATAGTTCGTTTTAATCTATTAAAAGACGAAAAACGTTTAAAATCAATAAATGTTATGCTTACTGAAAACAGGCTATATTTTAATGGAAGTTCCTCATTGTCTTCTTCATAGCAGCTGACGGCGGTATTGTCATGAGGCCACAGATCTTCTTCTTCCATTAGAAACTCTGGCCCTCGGAATCATCGTGACGACGAGCTGAATTCAGTATGGCATTTGAGACGAGTTGCCCCGTCGGCGACGTTATCTTTTGTTGGTATCCACCTCCAGTTGGATACGTCGGTCACAGCAAGAATCTCGGCGATTCTGTGGGCAACAAAAGGTTTGTAGCGGCGATTTTCTGAACTTATCCATTTGATGACGGTCTTTGAGTCACTCCATAAAATGCAGCGATTTACTTTAAGCGAGTGTTCATCAAAAATGGATTGCATTAAACGAGTACCTAAAATGGCTGCTTGCAGTTCAAGACGTGGCACAGTCATCGGCTTCAATGGAGAACATTTTGTTTTGGCACACACAAATAATACCTCCGCCTCTTCATCTTCGTTAACAGCACGCCAGTAAGCTACAGCAGAGAATGCTTCTTCGCTGGCGTCGACAAATATGTGCAGCTCAAGCTGCTTTGGTTTATCTGCAACTCAACGACTTTCTTTAACGCCTTGCACCATCCACCCCATGCTGCAACAATGTGACTGGGCAACGGCTCATCCCAACCTACATTATGTGTCCATACTTCGCGAACCAGAAGCTTTGCGCTCATCATAAAGTTGCTTAAAAATCCGAGAGGGTCAAACACGGACATAATGACGCTAAGCAACTCTCTCTTTGTTGGGCATATGTGCAGCGCGATGATCTCCTCCTTGGATTGTTCAAATTTCATTTTATATTTGAATGTATCTGTTTGTGGCTGCCAGTATAGTCCTATCACTTTCTCTGTTATTAAGCTGCTCTCCAGAAAATAGTTTTCTTCAACTGGCGACTGATCATCACCGCATAACGCGTTAACAACTTCTGATGAGTTCGATTTAAACTTATGAAGCTCAAACCCGGCGGCCTTGTGTATCTCACGAACTTGCTGCGCAATCTTAATAGCTTCAGGCACAGAGTCGTAGCAATCCACATAGTCGTCGACATAGTGGTGCTCTAAAATGGCCTTAACTGCTCGAGGCTGCAACTCTCTGTACTCTAGCGCATTTACATTTTTAACATAATGGGCAGCGCAGGGCGAGCACGCTGCTCCAAATGTCATTACAAGCATCTCGTATACATCTGGTGGCTTGTCTTCAACTCCATCACGCCACAAAAATCGTTGTGCGCACCTATCTTCTGGCTGCACCGCGATCTGGTGAAATATCTCTCGTATGTCTCCGCATACTGCTATGGCACCAGATCGAAAGTTAAACATCACTGAATGTATCGGCTGATACTGTTGTGGGCCCTTCAGCAAGTTTGTGTTGAGTGATATACCATTCACAGAAGCAGCAGCATCAAATACGAGACGTAACTTTAGTGGCTTCTTGGGATTGATGACAACGAAGTGGGGTAGGTACCATGTTCTTGGTCCATCAATGGCGGCTTCTGCTGGTTGCAGCTTACGAGCATAATTCTTTTCGACGTAACTTCGTATAATGGCCTTATACGATGCGGCAAAATTTACGTCACGTTTCATTTTTCGCTCAATACCAACCAGCCTCCTCTCGGCCATAGCAAAGCTATTTGGCAGCTGCACGTCATCGGTCTTCCAAAGCAGACCCGTCTGAAATCTACCATCGATTTTCTTAACAGATTTTTCGAGAATGCTGCGTGCTCGAGTATCTTCACTAGACTCTACTATGGGTCCTGGCCTAACACCAAAGTTTTCAATTTTAAAATATTCAGCAACCATCTCGTGCATTGTCTGATCGCTTGAAGAATTAATGAGTAGGCTCGTTGACATCGATGGCGTCGATGTGCCAGTAGGTCCAAACACGACCCAACCAAGCTCAGTGTGCACAGCAAATGGTCCTCCCTCTCGAATCTGCACGTTTTCCTTGGCAAGCCCAAGTGGCAGTGATCCAAGCCTATAAGCAACTGTGGCTTGACATCAGTGTATACATGCGTTAAAAGCTGCGTGCTAAGGGCACCTCTTAAGTCATTCTTGTTCAAACTTTGTGTTGGCAAACAAAGATTTGAAACTCCGTAGACGTCTCGCAGAAAATGTTTTTTCTTTATACCAGCACCGCTCACATGCACGTTTACAATTGTGCTAGGTTCTTGGGCACTTGTACCAGCAAACCACTGTACGTTCAGGTTGCGTTGGTTACCCTGCAGTCCGAGTTCGAAATGGATGAACCTTCATCCATCAATGCGTAGTTATTAACTCGCTTGTTTGGACCGTAAAGGGTCACTGGCAATACGCGGAACAATATCTTTTGGTTCTCTATTGGGCTGGCGACACAACTTAGTACAGGTTCTGGTACCTCTCTTCGCTGCTGTTCACTTGCATGTGACGAATTTTTAGCAGAACTCATTCAGTCTTCGTGTAGCAGCTTATGATGCCTCTTTTTGCAATTATTTATAAGGCATGACTTACGACGAGTGCAGTCATGAATTGAATGTCCTGCTATCAGACATGTTAAACACATGCGACAGCGTTTGGCCTCTGCCCAGCGTTCATTTATGTTGAAATCAAGAAACTTTTTGCACTCAGCGGCTCTGTGCTGACCTTGGCACACCGGGCAGATTGTTCGCTTAACTTCTTCTTGACATTCGGTTTTGGCGGTGTACAAGACCACGCGACGTTTCTGCTCATGACCTGC
This sequence comes from Tetanocera ferruginea, assembly GCA_958299015.1. Classification (NCBI taxonomy): domain Eukaryota; kingdom Metazoa; phylum Arthropoda; class Insecta; order Diptera; family Sciomyzidae; genus Tetanocera; species Tetanocera ferruginea. The sequence continues at coordinate 75,980,335 of OY282640.1, read as the reverse complement.
ACGAGTACCACATTCTTGAACAGTGCAAATTAAGTTTGCTATTTCAGTTAGCCAATTGCTAAAATCGAGAATTGTAGGATACGTCTGTATTGTCGCTGCATATCTAGCCCACTCGATGTGCTTGCTCATGGGAAGCTTTATAATGAGCTCTTCAAGCAACGTTGGATTCAAGAGGTGCTGCTGTCCATTAACACTTTTTAGAAATACAGCAAGATTATTTGTTTTTGTTGCGAATGGAATGAGTTTTTCAACTGCATTCTCGGATATGGGTGTAACCTCTCGAATCTGTCGTAGTTGACTGCGAATCAATTGCTCTGGGCGGCCGTAGCGAAATTGCAGCTGGTTCATCACTGCAGAAACGTTGTCCGGGTGGATGAGTAGCGACTTCACAGTTTCGCGTGGTTGATTATTAATCAACGGCGAAGATTGGATGACTATTTCTACATATGTTGGCGACGCGACTAAAGAGACTGGAGTTGCACTACGACGAAGTGCTTCTTCCAATGCAATTCGTTGCATCTCGCTTAACCTCAGATCACTCTGAACACTCCTGACTTGTCCGGCTAGCTCCTGAATTTGTTTCTGCATGGCGTGCAGAAGAGCCTCGTTTTGAGACACAAAGGTGGTTACTACCAACTACTGTTACTATCCCAACTACTGTTAGGAATGGTGGTGCAATCTTAGCTGCGGCGGCAGTGGCAGCTTGACAAAGGACTTCAGTCGTTGTTGCGGCGGTATTTGCAACATTTGACGAAGCGACGGTCGGTGCTGCGGCGACAATGGCAGCAGTTGCTGGAGCTGTATTCATAACTGCGGCGGCGTTTGCAGTGCAGGTTGGAGTGGCTGAGTTTGCTGCGGCGGCAGTGGCAGCTGATGTGGTAGACTTTGAGGCGTTTTTTTTTAATACGATCAATCGATCGCATTGCTCTGTGCTGACTACGAACTTCACGGCCTGGGAAGTCTGAACAGGTAGCACGTTCAGTTGAGGCGTGCGAAATAAAATTTGTCGTGGGACGTAAGCGTGCGATTAATATTCGAATCTTTTATTAATGTTTACATTTATTGAATATTCATTGTGAAGGAAAATTATTTCTGTCAACATAGTGAAGTTATAATTATTAGATATTATATAAGATAAAGTTAGATATAAAGTTAGATATTAAAATTACCGCAGTGTGCTCTTCCATAGTCCGCACGAAAAATAACAATTTTTCTTAAAAATGGCGAGTAGGAAAGTGGAAATACGGAAGTGCCAACTGTTTAAACAAAATATCAAATTAATAAAGCTGCGTTCAAAAACAAGTGTAGTCAAATAAAACATGTATGACATATCGAATGTGATTAATATTGGTCATTCTGGAACAACTGAAAAAAAGCTCTTTTAAGATTTATGTCAAATTTAAAAAACCCTGTGTACTTAACTTATAAATTTTGTTTAAATTAATAAAATGCGTTCCAAATTTTATTTTTCTTGCCCATATGTAACACTTTTTATAGCGTTGAATCATTATATGTTATTTCACACATACCAAATTGTATCCATGTAGCTCAAGAATATGCCTCTTTAAAGAGGTTTACTATTGTGGGTTGTATTGGAGGTGGACGTGGCTGTGGGTGGATCACGCCCATTTTTTGTACATACTTTTGATGTGACATATAAACATACCAAATTTTATCGCTGTAGCTCAAATATATGCCTCCTTATAGAGTATCACTTTTGTGGGTTGTATGGGAGGTGGGCGAAGGGCGAGGCCGATCTTAATAAAATTGTGTGGTGTGTTATATTTATCAAATAATGCTACATGCCAAATTTCATATTCCTACGACAACTCCTACTATTTTTGTCCCTATCCCATAGACATCGTTACACTGTGCGACGTATTAAGCAAATTTATGTAATCAGTCTCTGCGTTTCCTGTATTGCTTAAAATTTCTGTGTTTCTGTGTTCTCATAATAAACAAAAAATTTTTAATAGAATTTGTGTTATAAAAAGATTTAAAAAACGCTTAGGAATCCGAGAGAAAATCCAAGAGGAATTTTCATTTATTTTTTTTTATTTCTTATAAATTCATTGTTCTTTATTTATTCTTTTCAATATCTTTTAAAGCTATTCTTATTTATAATTGATTACTTATTTAAAAACCTTAAAGTGTACTAAAATTTATTTAAATCTATTTAATTCTAACTAAATATATTTAAGTATATTTAATTCTATTTAAATGTATGTATGTTAAGGGGACGTGACGCCTTCAAAAATTTTTTATTTTAATGTTTTAAAATGCGTATAAGTGAATAACAATTAAGATATCATGTTGAAAAATTACAAATATATTTTTCGGAAAAAAAAAATTACGCAAACAAATTTTTTTTATTATTTTAATCACATATATTGATACTGGAATTTTTTTTAAAAATCATGGCGGGTGTGAAAAAACAAAAACTACTCGACCGATCGTACTGAAATTTTAATATATTGTTTAACACTTGTCGATGCATAGAATGAACTACGGACAGAATAATCGGTTTTATGGTTTTTGAGTTTTTAGCCTATCCCACAACATTGCATGTACACTTTGTACACCCGACCTCACACCAATTCCAAAGAACCAACTCAATAATTATTATTACCAGATGTCGATATCAAAAATGCAGCGATCTGCATTTCGACATAAATAATAAACAAAAAATATAATACAACGAACGACAACAACCCAATTTGAGAACAGCGACTCAAATTGCCGGCGTTCAAGAAAAGAAAAACATACTGGCCAAATTTAAGCGCATATGCTTAAATTACCAAAATAAACAAAACCAATGCTTTGTTTTTATTGTCAAGTGGTTCCGACTTAAACGTCGGCGACAACAAAAACAAAGCAAGTGACTGTTTGGGTGCATCGGCATTGGCTTGCACGGTCAGCAAAGGCCGTTCATTTACCTACCCTAGCTACTGCGCTGCTTGTAAGGTGCATTGCCTGCAACTGCGTAACATGCAAAGTGTACGTGATCGCGTATCACTAAGGGGAAGTAGAACGATATGTAAATTTAAATAATGATTTACATTTCTTAAATATATGTAGCTTATGTATTGATTTTGATTGGTTGGTATCGATTTGAATTTTCACTGATTGGAAATTATTGGAATTATTGGAATAAGGAAACGCCCTCGAAAACTGAGGATTTTCCTTTATAAACCACCTACCGGCGTAGAAACGGCAAAGAGAGAAAGATAGTTTTAAATTAATACAATCTAAACTGGTCGCAGCCTCGCCTAGACAGCGGGCCTTTTTAGAATAAATTATAAAATAAAAATCCAACTTTGGTCGCAGCCACGCCTAGACAGTGGGCCATTGTTGAAATAAACTTAACAAAATAAAACTTAATCAAATAAACAAACAAACGTCTTTTTTCTTTCCGTCCATGGTCACTCTTCTCCTCGTGAAAGCACGGAGACCATTGGACGTTAAACTCAACATTGGTGGCAGCGGAGGGATCCAACTCCCATAAAACCAGCGATATAAATAATACAAAATAAAAATACAATTTTTAAAAAAAAAGCGTACCGAGTTTAGTATGTATTTGATTAAATTATTTTTTAAAGAAAAATCTTTTTTATAAATTATTTTCTATACGTCTTTATTTCAAGATCACAATCAAAATTCTGCTTCTAAAAATGTTTTTTGATTGAAACATTTATAAATACAAAACTTGAAATCAATTAAAACAAAGTAAAGTTAAAAGTAGAGTATAAACGATGTCACTACATTACTCCCCCTCCAGTAAGAGGAATTAAATAAGAAATTATATAGACAGAGAAAAATTAATTATTATATGATATTAAAAGTAACCTTATTTTTATTTGAAGTATGTTTTGTAGATGAAGGAATTGTATAAGAAGAATTATTTGTTACATGTGCCGGTTTTAAAAGGTTAATTGATATTGTTTTAATTTTATTGCCTTGTTGAATTTTAAAAGTGTTTTTATGTTTTGAAATTACTGTAAATGGACCATCGTATGGTTCTTGTAGACTTGATGATCTATTTATTTTAACAAAAAAAAACTCACAAGTATCGAGTGTTTGGTACGAAATTATTATCTTTGTCGTGGTGAAAAACTTTTGTTCGTACATGTGCAAAGTGTTTTCCAAGCATTTGAAGAGTTTGATCCGTGTTATCGTTATTGTCATTATAAGACACAACTAATTCTCCAGGTAGTCGAAGGGTTTGACCGTAAACCAATTCTGCTGGGGAGCATTTAAGATCTTCTTTAATCACTGTACGAAGACCGAGAAGAATCAATGGTAAAAGTTCTGACCAGTTAGTCGCATTATCTGATGTGAGAATTGATGTTTTCAGTTGTCGGTGGAAACGTTCTATCATACCGTTAGCTTGTGGATGGTATGGTGATGTGTGTATTTTATGTGAGCCAAGTAAATTTGTTAGTTCAGTAAAAAGACATGATGTAAATTGTGTTCCTTGGTCGACAGTTATTTTAAGTGGAACTCCGAAACGTGGAACGTAGTTATGTACGAAGATACATGCTATAGTACGAGTGGAAATATCTTTCAAAGGATAAGCCTCAGGCCAGCGAGTATGTCTGTCGATTATAGTCATTAAGTATCTATTACCGTTAGAAATTGGTAGTGGTCCAACTAGGTCCATATGTATGTTTTCGAATCTTACAGCGGGAATATCGATTTTCTGAACGGGTGTTTTTATGTAGACATTGATTTTGGATTTTTGACATTTAATGCAACTGGCAGCCCATTCATTGATGTCTTTTCGCATATGTGGCCAAAAGTATTTTGATTGAATTAAACGTCTACTCGTTTTAATTCCAGGATGTGAAAGTGAGTGAATTTTGTCAAATATAATTTTTCTCATTGAATTAGGAACATAAGGTCGAGAAGAGTGACTAGAAATATCGCACCAAATTTTGGAATTTAGAATTGGGATGTGTATTTCTTTTAAGTTGCATTTAGAATTTGGGTTTGCAATTAAAGATTTAAGTGTTTCATCGGATTGTTGTTCTTTGTAAAGTGTTGAAAAGTTTATGTCTTGTGATGAAATTGCGTCAATTTTAGGAATTCGCGATAATAGCTGCGTTTTTTCCAACATCCAAATCCGATTTCCATACAAACAAAATCTTGCCTTCGATTTAGATTTTGTTTACTTATAGTTCTATGAACACGACCAGGGAACGTAAAAACGAACCAAAAAAAAAAACAAGACGTAAAATGTTTCACTTTGACAGCGCAATAAAATTGGAAGTTGCAGTCTTGTCATAGAAGTAAAATAAAAAATATATTTATATCTATATTTCTTACTTCTATAGGTCTTGTGCAATTAAAAGCAAGAAAATACTTTCATCTATTGAAGATACTGACTAACAAATAACATTCCATGAGCTGCAAAAAAGCTGGGCGGCGTCACTAGACTGGATCAAGACTTCAGCAGAAGAAGCAGATGTGCAGCAAATATTTGCGAAAGGCTTAACAGCACTTGCTGAAACATGCCCTTAAGATAAATAAATTTCTCAAAATTGTTCCTTGACTACTTCTGGTTTAGGAACATCACAGCACAGCCAACGAAGTGAACAGCATTGTGCAACTTTGTCGTCACTTTACACTGCAGCTGAATGGTTTGACCAATCGTTTTGCTGCAATATTAAGTGCTAAAATAAACGATGCTGCTGAGGAACAAATAAACACATTGTTGGCTGAGATGTGCGACGCTTGAAAAGCATTTAATTTGGTTTTTGCAATAAATTTATAAATAAAATATACAAAATTTGTTTCTCGTTCTCTTTGTTCGTACTCTTCTTGACCGTCTGGTGTAGAGGTGGGTAATGGCAAAATTTTTGGAGTGTTGACACACTAGCACATGTGCACCCATGTGTGTCAACACTCTGTGTTAGCACAATTGTGCCAAGACACATTTAAAAAATTCCTTTAATAACGCCGTTCAAAATATCAATACAATATAAAGTGCTAACAACCATCGCTACTGATTTGTGAGATGAGTTTATTTGTTAGTAAATTGCTAAATAATAGTACACTCAAAAGTGTCAAAATTAGATTTATGAAATTTAATGTAAATTAATTTTTGTTTATATTGTATCTTAAGATATCAATTTATTGATATCTATAAATATGCATGCAATATATACATATACCAATATGCAGAAATTTAAGCAAATATTTCTTACTCATAGAGTCGTATAGCAACACAATCAGCAATGTATTGCACTGCACAATAATGTGCTAGCGAAGTTGATAAGCACAGTAGTGTGTTATATATCCCTACAGAACACAAAAGTGCTTTAACACTCAGTGTGTCCTGTTGTGTGTGCGTCTAAGCGCTGCTTCCATTTTGTGTGCTACTGTGCCACTGTGTGTGTTAACATAGTGTGCTAGCACACTAGGCACACTACTAAGCGTCAGCACAGTGTCGAAGCACAGCACAGTGTTACACACCTCTAGTCTGGTGTCTCTACGCCATCTAAAGAGCCTGTAATCAAGTGCACCTCATTGTCGATATGTTGCTGCATGCTTTCGATGTTGGCTGGAACAATATTTCCAGTAATTTTGGCATCAAACAGCCAACTGTCTAAGGTGCACAAAATGAAGCGTCCATCAATCTTCCCCAAAGCATTGCCTTCGTAGTAGGAATTAAGCATGGTCGATAACCAGTTCCATTGCACCTGATTATATTTAGCCACATGAAAAGAATTAATTTGCTGACTTTTTCTTTGTTTTGTAAACAATTTCTGACAATGTTGTTGACATTTCTTACGTTATTTTACAATGTATTAGCTTACAGAGTTGCAAACCAAACCTAAATCTAGATTAGGATGTTGGAAAAAACGCAGCTAATGTATCTGCTACAATATTTTCTTTTCCTGTTATGTATTGAATGCCATTTGTAAACTGTGCTATGTATTCTAAGTGTCGTGTTTGCCGTGGAGATCTGTCTGTTTTGGAATTAAGAACATAAGTTAAAGGTTTATGATCAGTGTAAATAGTGAAGTTTCTTCCTTCAAGAAAGTGTTTGAAATGTTTGACTGCTTGATAAATACCTAATAGTTCTTTGTCAAATGTTGAGTATTTAGTTTTTGTTGTACTTAGTTTTCGTGAAAAATATGCGAGAGGTGCCCAAGAGCTACATATGGATTGCTGTAAGACAGCTCCAATAGCAAGGTTTGATACATCAACTGCTAGTGATAAATGAGCATTTTTATCAAAATGTGTTACCAAAGTTTTTTGAGCAAAACGTGATCGAGCTTTTTCAAATGCAGTTGTAGATATGTCGGTCCATGTTAATTGTTTGGTTTTGTTTTTGTTTGCAAATGTAAGCATGTCGTGCAGTGGAATGAGCTCTGCTGCTAACATTGGGATGTATCGATGATAATAATTGATCATTCCTAAGAATTTTTGTAGTTTGTTAATTCAAACAGGTTTTTCAAAATTTGTGATTGCTTCAATTCTATCTTTTGAAGGTTGTATACCTTTTGAAGAAATTTCGTAACTGAGAAAGTCGAGTGAGGTAACACCAAATGTACATTTTGTTGGTTTTAAATTTAGTCCATATTGATCCAAGCGTTTAAAAATTGTTTTTAAATGTTCAAAACGTTCTCTTTCATTATTGCTTGCAACTAAAATATCGTCAACATAAGTGAATACAAAGTCTAAACCAAAAATACTTCATTAATAAATCTTTGAAAAGTTTGGGCGCTGTTTCGTAAACCGAATGGTATGCGTACGAATTCGAACATCCCAAAAGGTGTTGTGATTGCTGTTTTGTGCACATCTTCTTTTGCCATGGGAATCTGGTGGTATGCACGTACAAGGTCAATTTTAGAGAAAATTGTTTTGTCTTTTAACTCTATACTGAGATCGTGAATGTGTGGTAGTGGATAACGGTCTGGAATGGTAATGCAGTCCGCAAACGCCTATTTTAACCAGATATTCGAATTCTGTTCGTGCGATTTGAAGTTTGATTGGATCTAAGCGACGTGGTCGTGCGAAAGGTAAAACACCTTAAGTTTCAATTCTATGAACTGTTGTATGTTTCACCGGTTTGGTGTAATCTGGTTCAGAAGTGATTGAAGGAAATTGACTAAGAAGATCAGTGAATTTGTTTTCAACAATAGGTAATTTTAATGAATAAATGTCGCAAAATCCAGAAGTTCCTGAAGCTTTGAAATTGGTTTTGACGTCAACAATTGTTCTATTTTTCATATCAACAATTAAGCTGAATTTTTCTAAAAAATTTGCACCTATTATTGGGGTAGAAACATAAGCTTAAATAAAAGGAAATTCTAAGTCACGATGTAAGCCTAAGTCAATTTTGAGTAGTTTTGATCCAAAAGTATTTATTATAGAACCATTTGCAGCTGTTAATGTTAGATCAGAATTTCTTTGAAAATTTTTAAATTTTGAAAAAGGAACAACTGAAACTGCTGCTCCTGTATCGATAAAGAAGTTTAATTTATTGTTTTTGTCGAAAATGAAAAGGCAGGTTTAATGTGTTTTCTATCATCAGCCACCGTTATGATGGGGTATTTAAGTTTAAATGATTTGAATTAGAGCAGAGGTGCACATTAGAGCTTCGGGGAGCCCTCGGCTTTCACGGACAAGTCGTGTGTGCGAAGCTGTCGAACTTCTTCGACGATAGCATTGAATCAGCTTGCATTTGATCTTCACGGAGTAAGCATCTTATGCGCAAATTGTTATGTTGAATTTTTGTCTTGCACACACATACTTAGACAAAAATGTTGCGTTTGTGTTGGAAGCTCTGCCAACGCTGTGCATCACTGAATTAGAGTTATTGTTGTTGAAATTTGAATAATTATAAAAACTACAAGGTTGAATGCATTTGTAAGCATTTTGACCGAATCGTTGATGATACCAACAAATGTTACGGCAACTTTGTTGTGAATATCCTGAGATTCTTTTTTTAATGTTGTTTTTATATTTTTGATCATTTCTCCTTTCAGATTTTAGTTCGGAAATTTCGACATTGATTTTGTCAACATGTTGAAAAAGGTTCGTTTTAAGTTGAGTGAGATTTTGTATACATTGTTCGATCGGATTTGTTGTTAAACTTGTAATTACTGAATTTTGTATGTTACTTGATGTCAGTTCATAAAGTTTATCAGCAATAATGAGTTGTTCATCGATACTGTTAATGTCAAGATGTTAACTCTTCTTGTTGTATCTTGTTATGCTGAAATGTTAGAGGGCGCTTTTGTTTTTCACCACACTTTGAATTTATATTTGACACAATGTTTAATATTAAAGTTAGAGTAAAATTCTAAAAAAAGAATTTGAGTTTCCGTTTTCTATAACTTTTCTCGTCCACTTACATTTCAGCATCCTCCTTGGTAAGACTTGTCCACAATTCCATTGATATTGAATAAATAAACTTAAGTTAAGCTTGATATTAACTCGGCTCTTTTTTCTTATTTGGCCAAATCAACCAAAATTGATTTGGAGTTCTATACAGACTCAAATTGCTGCTTCAAAAGTTCCAACCACCCAACGATACCGAAAATTAGAATCCTCGCATTTTCATGGTCCAATCCGAGCCAGATTCTTAGGAAGCAGCATATCTGTTCGAAGCTGAGCATTTCATCCAATTCTCTTCATATCTGGACAAAATTCATTTTTCATCATCAACTTCGTCTCACATATACCAAGAAGCGATTCACTCATCTACTCTAACAGGTGTGTTTGCTTTATTTTGACATTTAGTATATTAGTACTTGTGCGGTGCATTAAAAAGAAACTCGTGGTCTCGGTATATTTAATCAAAAATATAAATGGAATTTAGAAAAATAAAGGTTTTGCTTCAAATTACGTGTTTAAAAGTGGTTGAATTATTATAAAAGAGCATATGACCAAAGAAGCTTAAAATAAGCTTAAAATTACAAAAATTCCATAAAAATAAATTTCTATTAAAAAGCAAAAGTTGGATTAAAATGCCTTATATATCTAAATATTATACGCAATTTTCTTAAATATTCAATAAAAGTGTTTGAATTATGCTAAAAAAGCATATGTACCAAACAGCTAAAAATAAGCTTAAAAATACAAAAATTGCATAAAAATAAGTTTCCATTAAAAAGCAAAATTTGGATTAAAATACCTTATATAACTAAATATAAATACCCAATTTTCTTAAATATGGTGAGTTTTTGAAAATAATTTAAATAATTTATTAAAATACAACAAAATAATTTTATTTTCATAAAAATTAAAATGCTATAAGAACATTTTTAATAAACCTTAAACATAAATCCTATATATAAAAAATTGTTCCATACAATAATTTTTGTTCTAAAGCATACACATTTTAAAACCAAATCTGAGCTCAAGAGCGCACAAACACACAAACTTAGAACAATATCTAAAGCTAAGAGTACCCAAAGAGTACATGGAGTGTACATACACACAAACTAAGGAACAAAAGTTAAGTGTTTAGTTGAGAGCAAGCCTCCAGTGCTTTCACAACATTCTAATAAGAATTTAGAATTTAGTTGAACACTTAAACAGCTGATTAAGTTTGTGCAGCTCAACATATCGGCAAATTTTTATTGGTTTGTATTCTCTTAAATCCAAGCAAAAAATTTTGGTAATTTTTCTCTTAACAAGAAAAAAGTTCAGAGCTAAGAAACAGCTGATTTTGTTACAACATTTTTAAAGTTTGTTGAACTCTGTAAAGATAGAAACTTCAAAAGCACCCAGTGAGAAAAAAATAAGTTTACGATTATTAATGCTTCTATAGTTTTACTCAATTGTTTTTAAACAAAATTTCATACACTTTTCAGTGATAATTTCCATTCATTGGTGTTTTCTAATATTAATCATAAAAATTATATATAAAATATACATTTATTAATTAAACAAAATAAAAAATTAATAAGTATATGCTGGTACTTAGGTACTCAAAACTAAAATTTGTAACCAATTTAAATTTGCTTACCGATCGATGAATTCCGATAAAAATCGATTTAAAACCCTTAATATCATCTATTATCTACTATCAACGATTGGTTTTGTTGCTGCAGAATTTTAAAACGATTATTTCACTGTTTTAAATTTATTTCGTTTATTTAATTTATCCATTGCAGTAAATTATATTTTCTAAAATTGTTTTTAGTTTAATATTTAATAATTCTTTCGGTTCCGTTCACTTTATTTTAACTACCGGGTTAAAAACAAAAAACATTCCAATATGACCTCGCTAGATTCATTTATTCGACTCACTGATGCTGTAGTTGAATTTGAAGCAGATATTAGCGATGCTGTTTTGTCAGCTTCGACAACCGCAGCAATGGAAGTTCATAAGGACGAGATGAAATCCATCTGGATTGACGTCAAGTCTGCTTACGAATCCTGCCTAAAGCAACTAGCTTCATCAAAAGATGAAGAAAATTAATGCGAATTTGAAATCGAAACTGTCAAGTCGCGTTATCATAACTGCTACCAATGTTATGTTAGGTGTATTTCCAGGCTTACTGAGTATATACAACAGGCAGCAAACGTTCTACATCCTAGTACTAGAGTGCCAGATTTATCATCCGGTCCAAATTTTAATTTGCCCCCATGTGACACTGATATATTTAGTGGTGACTATTTAATGTGGCCTTCATTCCGTGATATGTTCACGGCAATTTACATAAATAACACGCGGCTTAGTCCTGTTGAAAAGCTTTTTCATTTAAATAACAAAACTCGAGGAGAGGCTCGTGATATTGTAAAAAAATCACCATTAACAAATGATGGTTTTATCTCAGCGTGGCAAAATCTTCGCGATCGTTTTGAAAATAAGCGAATACTAAGTAAACAGTCAGCTGAAAATATTATTCAGAAGGTATTAAATACCTTCCTTCAGTATCCAATGAATCCAGTCAAGCTATTAAGCAACTCCAAAGAGACATTAATAGTTGCATATCAACGCTTCAGCTCTATAACATAAAAATAGACGATTGGGTTTGCATTTTCGTTTTCCTTTGTTCCTCGCGTTTGCCTGACACTACGTTAGCTCTTTGGGAACAATCTATCAACAACAAAACATAAATTCCTAAATGGCATGATTTTAATGCTTTTTTAACTAGTCGTTATCAAACGCTGGAGACTGTTTTAGATATCCGCAATCCAACTTCGTCCCAATTTCGGAACCAGAAACCAAATAATCCTTTTAGAACATCAAACTCAACTAGACGAGTTAACACTTATCATTCGAATATTTCCATTCCATTTTGCAAACTTTGTCCCAATGAGCAGCATCCAATCCGACAATGCTCTCGATTTGTAAAACTAAATATTGATGACAGATTGTCTCATATCAAGAAATATGGTCTTTGCATCAATTGTTTTGCTCGTAGCCACGCAGTGAAAGATTGTAAAAGCACACATAATTGTTACTGATGTCATAAAAGACATAATTCACTTTTACATCGTTCTAGTCCTCCAATACCTATTAATGCGTCGTTACCTGTCCATAGTTCTACTAATCCTAATTCCAGAATGAATGATTCCAACTCCAGCTCGGTCGTGCGACAATCGCACGAAATTTCAATACAGTCCACTTCTTACACTCGGCCTAGCAATAACATTCAAGCTTGTTTTGCTAGGAATTCTAAAGGCATTCTTTTGGGTACCGCAATGGTGAATATACACCATTTGAGTACAATTTACACTGCTCGAGCCCTTATCGACTCTGGGTCGGAAGCTACTTTTATTTCTGAACGCTTGTTTAGATTACTAAACCTTTCGTCAACTTCAATTCAAGCACAAATTTCAGGGCTCAATGATTCCACATCGGCAAAAGCAGAAAAACTTTGTTCATTCATTTTAGGCTCTCCAATCAATCCTTCTATTAACATACAAGCTAATGCTTTAGTTTTGCCAAAACTGACAGGCAAGCTCCCAACATGTCATCTTGAATCCTCGATATTTGAAAGCATTCCCAATATTCAGCTCGCAGACACACAATTCTTTAATAGCGCTCATATTGATATTTTGATTAGTGGAGATCTTCTTCCATTCGTCCTTTTAGATGGAATACAAAGAAATATTTGTGGTTCATTACTAGGTCAAGAAACTATCTTTGGCTGGATCCTTACAGGACCAGTATCCAGCAGTTCTATATCTTCGACAGTTGTTTCTTATTTTAATGTAGAGGCTTTAGATAAAGCAAAAACGATTTCTTACAGAAGCAGAGCGTTTTTGTGAAGAAAAATATGTTGAAACGACAAAAAATAATAGTGAAGGACGCTATGTCGTTAGTTTACCCTTTAAAGAAGGGTACCCAGAAAGCTTTAAGCTAGGTCATTCACGATCTATTGCACACGCCCAGTTCCTAAAAAATTAAGCTCGTTTGTGTAAAAATCCAAACTTTAAAGCACAATATGACATCGTCGTAAAAGAATACCTTGAGCTTGAGCACATGCAAAAAATTCAATCTTCTAAATATCAATGTTCATCAAATCATTATTATTTACCCCACGACGCTGTCATTAAACCTGATAGCACCACCACAAAGGTGCGTGTTGTTTTCAATGCCTCTTGTCCCACATCTAACTGTATAAGCCTCAATGATATTTTATATCCGGGTCCTGTACTCCAATCCGACTTAACGTTATTACTTCTAAAATGGCGTTTTTTTAAATACGTGTTTAATAGCAATTTACAAAAAATGTATCGCCAAATCTTAATTAATCCATCCCATAGTAAATTTCAGCGCATTCTATTTCGAGAATCTCCAAGCATAGAGGTCTGCGATTATGAATTAAACACAGTTACATTTGGAGTTAACTGTGCTCCATATCTAGCCATCCGCACCCTTCTTCAATTAGCCAATGATGTTGAACATCAATATCCTCTTGCCAGTAACATTCTTCGAAACTATATGTATGTAGATGATGTTCTTGCTGGAGCTCATGATATCAATACAGGGTTGAGATCTCGCGATGAACTCATTTCCGCACTTTCTTCAGCTGGATTTTCCCTGCGTAAGTGGACTTCTAATTCTGAATCAATTTTAGCTGGGCTTCCGCGAGAGCATCTACTCAACGAAGATTTCCTGCGTTTTGATGATTGTAGCACTGCAAAAACCCTAGGAGTAAGATGGAATGCAAATTCAGACTTCTTTTATTTTTCAACAAAATTATTGCCAACAAAATCTACATTTACAAAACGTGAAGTCCTGTCACAAATTTCAAAGCTCTTCGATCCTGCTGGATGGCTAGCACCATGTATAGTTAAGGCTAAAATTTTGATGCAGGATATATGGTTAGAGAAAATCGGTTGGGATGACAATATACCATTGAATTGCCTTCAACTATGGCATTCTTTTCTGTCTTTTCTGTCTCTTACATATATGACATTAAAATTCCACGATGGATTCCCTATTCTCCTGAATGCATTATCCAATTCCATGCTTTCTGTGATGCATCAGAGAAAGCATATGCTGCAGCTCTATATGTGCGTATTAATCTTCAAAACTCCATTTCCACTCATTTACTTGCTGCAAAAACAAGAGTCGCACCAGTAAAAACAATTTCTATTCCAAGACTTGAATTGTGTGGTGCAGTTCTGTTATCCGAGATGATAGAATCCTTAATTCCACAGCTCGGGGTCAATAAGCACGAAGTATTCCAGTGGAGAGATTCTACAATCGTCTTAGCATGGTTAAGTAAGCCGTCATGCCAATGGTTCACATTTGTGGCAAACCGTGTTTCTAAAATCATTCAAAATGTTGGACAGTTCAATTGGTTTCATGTTGACACAAAAACCAATCCAGCAGACTTGGCCAGCAGAGGTATACCGCCTCAAGAAATTATCAACAATGACTTGTGGTGGTATGGACCTGAATGGCTAAAACTTTCTCCCTCATACTGGCCTAACTAAGACAAACAATGTATCCCTGAGATAACTGTGGAACAAAAGACCATTAAGTCTCATTTTATCTATCTTCAAAACTATGAAGACATACTTGATCGTTTTTCTGATTTTCCAAAAGCTGTTCGAGTACTTTCTTATGTATTTCGCTTCTATCATCGAACTCATCCAAATTATCGATCGAACTCTTAATTTCATTCCAAAATTGTTACTACTCCCGAAATATGCCATGTCAAAACACGCCTGTCAATTATATGTCAAAAAATCTCATATGCTGAAGAATATCACAATCTCTCTATTAAAAAGCCTATTGCATCTTCAAGCAAAATATTGAATTTGAATCCATTTCTAGATCCGAAAGGTCTTCTTCGAGTTTGTGGACGATTAGCGTCATCACCTTCTTTGACATATGACGAACGTCATCCCATAATACTTCCATACAACTGCCAATTAACGCGTCTTCTATTTCGTTTCATTCACCAGATATCATGATATCAGATATCATCGTTACATCGTTACATGTTACATCGTTACATCGTTACATGGAGGTAATCAGCTAATGCTTCGTTTAATCCGAGCGCAATTCTGGATACCCAAGGTTAAAAACTTAATTAAAAGTACAATTCACCATTGCAAGACATGCGTTTTATATAAGCAAAAGTTCCAAACGCAATTAATGAGTAGTTTACCACCAGAACGTACGATTTTAACACGTCCATTCGCTAACACTGGTCTAGATTTTGCTGGCCCTTTTGAGATCAAAAATTATACAGGAAGAGCATGTTTAATAACCAAGGGTTATGTATGCGTTTTTATCTGCTTTTCCACAAAAGCTATTCATCTCGAATCTACTTCAAACCTTTCCACAGAAGCATTTTTAGCTGCATTTCATCGTTTCGTTTCTAGACGAAGTTGCCCTCTTAACCTTTATTCTGACAACGGGACCACATTTGTAGGAGCTTCTAAGAGACTTACGCAAGATTTTCTTGTTACATCGCGAACAGCTCTTGTTTCTAATTTTAGTAACCAAAACATTTCCTGGCACTTCATTCCTCCTGGTGCTCCACATATGGGTGGACTTTGGGAAGCAGGTGTGAAGAGCTTCAAAACACATTTCTTTCAAAAGAACTCTCTACCCTTCTATCCAGAATTGAAGCTTGTTTAAATTCACGTCCTATTTCACCCATGTCAGAAGATCCTGCTGATATTTCTGCTCTGACTCCAGGTCATTTTCTAGTAGGTGGCCCCATTTTATCTCCAATAGATCCTGATATTCAAGAACATTCCATTCCCATAATACATCGATGGCAGAGACTTAAGGCTCTGCACCAACTTTTTTGTAACCGTTGGAAAAACGAATACTTAAAGGAACTCCAAAAACGAAACAAATAGAAAAAATCATCTGATAATGTTAAGGAAAACTCTATCGTTGTAATTAAAGAAGATAATCTACCTCCAAACGAGTGGCGTTTAGGTAGAATTACCAAAGTTTATTTTGGTGATGACAATAGAGTTCGCGTAGCTGATATTTTAACTGAACGGGGTTCCATTAAAAGACCAATTATTAAATTAGCTGTTCTTCCGGTAAAATAATAATACAAAAAAAAAAAAAAATTACAAATAAAAAATTCCATTCAACACACATTTTAATTTACAGCGACAATGGTCAACAGAAGGAATACATCAAAAGCAAATCAAAGCCGCAAACGTCAACCTAAAACTACAAATATCAAAAGAAAATCGTTCCAGTGCAAGATATCATCTTGCGTTCCGATGACGTTATCATGCGCTCCGATTTTGTCAAAAATTCCTAGCGATGAATACTGAGAAGCTGATGCGTGTAGTCCTTCTAGACAAATATTGTGACAATTGTTTGGCTCATCAACATTCCGAAAAACATGCCTAAGTGGTTCTGGATGCCATTTTTGCAAAGAGAATCACCACACACTGTTGCATTCGCATGAGCGACTCCGAACAAGCAAATCCTAAGCAACACTTGAAAGAACCACAGACACACCAACTCTGTCTTCCATTATGACGCAGCACTCCATAAGCCTGTTTGACAGCATTGATCAAATTAGAAGTGAAAGAAAAGCTCCACTATGCGAGATCGTTGCTCGATCCTTGTGCAGCGTTCAGCAAAATTTCGTCAGCGCTAGTAAAGCAACTCGGACTTTCAACTACTTCAATAAAGAATGAAAAAGTATGCTCCGTTATCATTCGTTCCCGCTTTGATGTATCCACAAGAATTGAAGCTATCCTTAGAGTCCATAATCGTATAATGATCCATACTCCGTCAAAATCCATCGACGAAAATATAAAGGAAAAATTTCCGAATTTAATCCTGGCCGATACAAAATTTTATAAGTCTGCAACGATATCCGTAGTTTTGGGAGCAGACTTGTATCGAAAAATCTTGAAATCTGGTGTCATTCCAAGCACTGCTGGTCTTCCAATTGCCCAAAACACAGTTTTTGGGTGGATTCTGTCCGGACCATGTGCTCTTTAAATCTTTTATTATTTCTTTTATCTTGCGACTATAATAATAATTCTTAAAAATGCACGCACGTACTATTATATTTTAATTTTGAAATTTATGCAAATGCACACTTTATAAATATGTAAAATTTTTCAGATTTACATTTTTTAAGATTACATTATACATTATTATACATAACTCTTAATATTATATTATAGGTACATTATAACTTGATTTGAATTTTTTAATGAATTGTATCCTACTCAGAATTATTATATTCTCTAAGTTTATTGCAGCCGTACTGCAAGGCGGGCGGTATGTTTATGTCAAGATGTTAACTCTTCTTGTTGTATCTTGATATGCTGAAATGTTAGAGGGCGCTTTTGTTTTTCACCACACTTTGAATTTATATTTGACACAATGTTTAATATTAAAGTTAGAGTAAAATTCTAAAAAAAGTTTCCGTTTTCTATAACTTTTCTCGTCCACTTACATTTCAGCATCCTCCTTGGCAAGACTTGTCCACAATTCCATTGATATTGAATAAATAAACTTAAGTTAAGCTTGAAATTAACTCGGCTCTTTTTTCTTATTTGGACAAATCAACCAAAATTGATTTGGAGTTCTATACAGACTCAAATTGCTGCTTCAAAAGTTCCAACCACCCAACGATTCCGAAAATTAGAATCCTCGCATTTTCAGATACTTTTATCAAAACTTGACGTTAGATAAATTTGAAGTTGTTGTGGTAGTTTTCGAAACCATAACTTAAAAAAAAGTTCGCGATTTATGGTTGGTTCAGAACTCACCAGAGATTTCATGTCTCTAAAGAATTCCGATGGTTAACGATCCCCTAGTTCGTTTTTGGAGAAGAGTATATCTAATTTCTTCTCTGTGCTAAGAAAAAACCGGTCAAGAAGTGTTTTTTAATACAATGATATTTGTTTTCCGAAGGAGGTGGATTTAATATATCGTTTATTTTATTTATAACTTCTTGTGGAAGTGCTCGAAGAACATAATAAAATTTTCAGTAATCATCAGTTATGTTCTGTATAACAAATTGTCCTTCTATAAGCAAAAACCATGCATCAGGACAACTTGTCATAAATGTTGGTAAATTCAGGTTTGAATTGAAAGGTGTTGAGAAAGATTGAACATTTTGTTGTTGTAGTATTTGTGGATAAGTATTGTTGTTCTGCATTGTAGTGTTATGATTAGAAGTGTTGTGAATAGGAGTTGATGTTGTGGACGTGTTTGTATTATTTTCGTTGGGGGTCTCAAAATCAAATAAGGTGTTATTACGGGTAAACGAGCGTGTTAAAACCATTTGGAATTCTTAACTTTACTTAAGGAACGTAAAACAAATCGACCGATAAATAAATAATAAACTGGAGGGAAAATTTACAGGAAGTAAAAAGATATGTAAATGATATAATTAAACAAAGTCTTTATGATAAAAGATAATATAAGATGTAGTTAAAGTAAGTTATTGTTATAAAATATACAATTAACTAAAAATATTTAAAGAAATAATACTTAGTTATTAATTGTGGTAAATCTTCTTCTTCAATTAGTTCCTTGTCTCTCTTCTTCTTAAATTCTTTGAAAATTGATTCTTGTAGAGGTATCCAAAGTGTGAAAAAGGTTTAATTTCTTAGTTTGCTGTAGGTGTAAGTTATTCTTAATTGCTGTGATAGTTTGTAAGTATTCCTTTGGACAGCACAATAATTAAGTCGTTGGAATGTAATTTATTCTCTGGGAATTGATTGCTGGCGTTGGTAAGTTAGGTACCAATTAAGTTGTTTGGTTGATATTGATAAATTATTTTTAATTTTGCATTTATTTGTACTTGTTAGGTACTATTGATTAGTTTTTATTGTTGGTTCAGTGCAGGATCGCCATTTTAGTATGTATTTGATAAAATAATTTTTTAAAGAAAAATCTTTTTTTAAATTATTTTCTATACGTCTTTATTTCAAGATCACAATCAAAATTCTGCTTCTAAAAATATTTTTTTATTGAAACATTTATAAATAAAAAACTTGAAATCAATTAAAACAAAGTAAAGTTAAAAGTAGAGTATAAAGTATAAACGATGTCACTACACCGAAGCTTCGACACCGGCTTTGAAAATTTAAAAAGTGAAAATAAAAAAAAAGACGTGCCGAGGCTATAACAGCGGCAGTGAAAACTGAAAAAAAAAACAGTGAAGAAAAGAAAAAAATAAGGAAAAAAAAAAGCCCAGGATAACCAGCTCTAAGACGTGAAGTCTCCTGGCCCATCTGTAAACGAAGACCAGGATAACCTGCTATAGGGCTACTAAGAGCCTCCTGGCATCAACAACACCATCAACCATCAGTAGAAAAAAAAAATCAACTCAACAACATCAAGCAGGAAAATCTCGACTAAGAACACATCGACAACACCAAGCAGAAATAGCTCGACGAACGACTTCAACAAACATCAGGAACAAAAAGGAAGAATTTTTACCACAATAGTAAGCAAAGTAAAAAAAAAAAAAAAAATAATATATAAGTTAACACCCTGCATTCCCACTAATATGCTGAATACGCATCACTAGTACTGCAAGCAAGCGTCGACAAGCTGACGCAAAGCTGTAAGCAGAGTCAGCACATGCGCGGTCAAATTGGAGCATCGGCTTGCCGCAAAGCGGTCAGCAGAGTCAGCACACGCGCCGGCTAATTGGGGCATCGTTCTGCCAGCACTGTTGGACTGCCGACGCAGCGAGTTCATCGTGGGATTGCAACATACTTAGCTTAAGTTATTGGTTATTGGTATTGGTAATTGAAGGTTATTTATAAGCTAGTAAAGAATATTTTAGTTTAGTGTTAATTAGTGACCGACTCAGGGAAGTCGAAATAAAGTAAATCGTTTGTGAAGTTAAACTTAAAATCGTGTGTTTCAATATAAAAGTCTGGAAACCGAAGTTGAGGTTTCCAGCAAAGTATTTGGAAACCGAAGTTGAGGTTTCCAGCAAAGTATTTTTTTAACTTCATCTGAACCCGCGAAGTTAACTGGCGCCCGAGCAGGGACCGGCATAAAGCCAAGGATCAAAAGGACAAAAGAGGTTTAACATCTGTGAACATAAGAACCAGATAATAACTTTTTCAGAAAGAACATTTATTTTAACATTGTGCCTTAGTAGGTTCTTTACAATTTTTAACGTTTGGAACTAAACCGGAGTACACAATCCCTCCAATGTCGGTCCACCGAAGATTTGTGGAAGCAATTATAATTGGGTAAGAAAACGCAACAAAAAACAAAGTCCTAAAGAAGAAATAAAAAGAATATGTAAAGTGATGTTTTTTAAAATATTGAAAGAAACAAAAAAACAAAAAAAATATTAAAATCTTCATAAAAAAGAAGTAGAAAAATATTGAATAAACAGATTCAGAATTTAGTGAAAATACAAAATATCTTGAGAAAACCTGAAGGTATAAAAGAAAAAGAAATTAAAAATAAATAAATAAAATTCAGGATTTAGTGAAAAGAAAAAATAACTTAAGTAAGAGAAACAATAAAAAGAAAAAGAAATTAAAAATTAATACTGAATTGAAATTTTTGCGAAAGAATTCGATAAAAGCCTTAATCGAAAAAAGAAGTAAAAAATAAATACTGAATTCAACATTTTTCGGAAATAAAAAGAATTTGAGAAAACCAAGTTCTCAAAACCAAATCGAAACTAATAAATGAAAACTAATGCTGAGTAAGTAACACTCAGACTTCAGTAAAAAGAAAAAGAATTTGAGAAAATCTAAATAAAAAAAAGATACAAGAAAAAAAAAATAGAAAAAACAAAACTAAGTTTTCCAAAGGAAAACTGATGTCTAGAAATATTCGAAAGTATTCTGAGACTTAATCTCTCCTCAAAAACAAGTTATTTGTGCAAAAAATATATAAAAAAAAACAATAACCAAAACACAAAAATAAAAAAAGGAGAACCAGGGAAAAAAAGGGAGCTTATTATTTTATTTTCAGATTTTGAGAACCCATGTACGGACTCCGATCCAGGACAATCAACGATTACGACACAATGGAAGAAGTAAAGAAATCTTTCACGGATTTGACCGGGGCGGTGAACGTGATCCTCGAACAGCTGAGGGGGCTAGACAGCCGTATCGCTCAGACCGAAAGACGCCTCAATTTGATGGAGCAAGAATCTATGGTCAACCTCCCTGCAATCAGCGAAGGAACAGAACCATTGTGCGCTCCTAGGACAGAACAGGACCTTAAGGATATCGGTAAGCTACCGGATATTGTAAAAGAACTGCAAGTCTTTGACGGCAATCCGGTGCAATATGTTTCTTGGATAAGTAACGTAGAATCTATCCTAAAAGACTTTGAAATAGTTCGCAGTAAGCCTAAATACAGGGCAATACTGCAGCACATTAGACAAAAAATAAGAGGTAATGCAGATACCGCTCTGGTATCTTATGATATTTTCAACGAAGAATGGTCTGAAATAAAACGTGTACTCTCGCTGCATTATGCAGATAAAAGGGACCTGCAGACGCTTGAGCATCAACTCGCTCAGTTGTCTCAAAAAGGTTCAAAACTTGATGAGTTTTACGCTACAGTAAACCATCAATTTTCGCTCATAATAAATAAATTGAAGTCAAAAGCGTATTCGCAAGAAACAGTGGATGCCCTTCTGGCCTCCTATCGTAATCGAGCACTGGATGTGTTTATTCGCGGTCTTAACAGCGATATATCACGTATGTTAATAATTCAGAAACCAAAAACTCTTCCTGAAGTTTATGCTGCTTGTCTCGAACTACAAAATCTAACGTTACGCAATAACATCATTCATTCAAATGTCCAAAATCGCGTAACGGTTCCCATGAATAGGAATTTTTCCAGCGAAACAAGACCACCATTACCCCCCAGGAAATTCGAGCCATCTTTTGGGAACCGGTTCAACTCAAAGCCCATAGCCTATGACAACGCCGGCCCTTCTACTTCAAGCCGATCATTAAGACACAATGACTCAAAATTCCAGGGAAAATATAGGCCACATGGCTCATTTCAGTCTAAACGATTTAACTATACAAACCGACCTGATAGAATTCATCCATACAAAAGGGAAGCCCGTCAACTCAATATTATCAGCAACACAAGTTAAATAACATGGAAACCACTGTCATGGCAGATGATGGAACTCATGAGGAACAAAAGGACGAAAATTTTATGACAAATGCCTCTCCAGCGTTCCTTATTTAGAGTACAAATCAGGGGATGGTAGAGTTTTAAATTTCCTGGTAGACACAGGAGCAAATACAAATTTTATCAGCCCATCCATTTCTAATAATCCAACTTCATTAAAAAAACCATTCTCTGTACATTCCGCTGCTGGTAACATCAAAATATTGGAAAAAATATCCGGCAGATTTTTCGAAAAAGCTGGAAATAATACCCTTGTCACCTTTTATGTTCTGCCGGGTCTCACAACATTTCACGGTATCATTGGGGATGACACTTTAAGAGAACTTGAAGCTGTTATCGATAGAAAACTGAATATCTTAACATTAAAACCTAATATTAAAATTCCTCTTAAAGCTAAAATTTCTGAAAATGTACACTATCTGGTCGGTGAAGGACTGTCTAAAGAAACCAAAATTCGACTTAATAATTTAATTTCTAAATTTGACAAACTTTATGGACCTATCTCTAATGAAGAGGTAGTCAAAACCACAGTTAGAGCCGAAATTCGAACCACTACTGATGACCCTATCTATATGAAAAGTTACCCATACCCAATCAATATGAAGGAAGAAGTAGATAGACAGATACAGGAACTCCTTGGCTCTGGAGTCATACGCCATTCAGACAGTCCCTACAATTCACCCATATGGGTGGTCTCGAAAAAACCGAAGCCCAGCGGTGAAAAACAGTATCGCATGGTCATTGACTTCAAAAGGCTTAATGCTGTGACCATAGCGGATACTTATCCTATTCCCGATATAAACAGCACTCTGTCAAGCTTGGGTAATGCAAAATTTTTTACGACAATTGACCTTACCTCTGGATTTCATCAAATACTGATGAAAGAAAAAGATTAAGGAAAACAGCTTTTTCCACGATGAATGGCAAGTTTGAATTTTTAAGATTGCCATTTGGACTTAAAAACGCCCCTGCCATCTTTCAACGAATGATAGATGACGTGTTAAAAGAATTTATAGGAAGAATATGTTTCGTCTACATAGACGATATAATTATATTCAGTAAAACAGAGGAAGATCACCTTAAGGACATAGACAGTGATTTAAAGTGGAGACAGTGTTTCAAAGATTGGAAGAAGCAGGACTAAAGGTAAATTTGGAAAAAACTCATTTTATGGAGAAAACTGTAGAATTTTTAGGTTATCTGGTTTCACCCGAAGGCATTCGACCTGATCAAAAAAAAAATTAAAGCGATAGATTGTATTCTTCCACCTGAAACCTTAAAAGAATTGAAAAGATTTTTAGGTCTTACCTCATATTATAGAAAGTTCATTCGCGACTATGCGAAAATAGCAAAACCACTTACTAACCTAACTCGTGGCGAGCACGCTCAAGTAAAAGCTAGCCAATCAAGGAATATAACAATCCACCTCGATAATGAAGCCCTTCAAGCATTTAATGACCTCAAGAAGCTGCTTACTTCTTCAGAAGTTCTTATTTTCCCAGAATTTGATAAGCCATTCAATCTTACGACTGATGCATCCAACTACGCTATAGGTGCAGTACTTTCCCAGGGGGAACATGGAAAGGAAAAGCCAATTGCCTACATATCCCGCTCCTTAAATCGCACTGAAGAAAACTATGCGACAAACGAGAAGGAGATGCTGGCAATTGTGTGGGCGTTGGATAATCTGAGGAATTATTTATATGGCGCTAGGAAAATAAGAATATTCACCGACCACCAGCCCTTGACCTTTGCATTAGGTAATAGAAACTTCAATGCGAAGCTCAAGCGCTGGAAAGCAAGAATAGAAGAGTACAACTACGAGTTAATTTACACTCCCGGTAAATCAAACTTTGTGGCTGATGCTCTTTCGCGATTAAAAACAGAGGTAAACCAATTAACTAGTCAAGGTGAGGATGGGGAAAACTCTACCGGAGGTGACGAAAATATTCATAGCGCTGAGCAGGATAATTCTGACTTAATTCCTCACGTAGAAGCGCCACTAAACGTATTTAGAAATCAAATTGTGTTTAGGATAGGAGAAGACTCGCGTATTTCGGAACAACCACATCCTGGTTATCACCGTCAGTTTATAAGAGTGAAAGAACTGAATACGTCAAATCTCACATAACTACTAAAAGAATTTCTTAATCCCGTTCTAGTAAATGGTATTAAAATACCTGAGAATTACCTCCAATTACTACAAAACGTTTACCTAGATAAGTTTGGGAGTTACAAGATACGTGTTACACAAAGATTAGTTGAGGACGTAGCTAACCAAGAGAGGGTCTGTAGCATAATTGAAGAGGAACACAAGAGGGCACATAGGAATCCAAAAGAAAATAGGGAACAAATTCTGGAAAAGTATTACTTCCCTAGCATGAACAGCCTTATCAGAAGGTACACAAGTAATTGTGAGGTATGCTGTTTGAATAAATATGATCGCCATCCAACCAAACCCAAGCTACAAGAAACTCCCATACCTCAATACCCATGCGAAGTTCTTCATGTTGATATCTGTGGATGTTCGAAATGTGTGGATTTAAATTCTTAAGTTGTATCGACAAATTTTCAAAATTTTCCAAATTTTTCAGCATTAAAAACAAATCCGCAATTCATATTCGAACAAAGATCATAAAAATTTTACAACACCCAGAATAATCGTTACCGACAACGAAAGAGGATTCATGAGTTCTTTAGTTTCAAATTATATAACATCATTGGGGATCGAACTCTACCAAACTCCCACTCAGAAAAGTGAAGTCAACGGGCAAGTTGAAAGGCTGCATTCCACTGTATTAGAAATTTATCGTTGCCTCGAAAAGGAGTTAAAAAACATTAGTCCAAAAGAGCGACTCTATATAGCAGTTGATAGGTACAATAACTCCGTGCACTCTATAATTAATAAAAAACCTAGTGACATATTTTTTAACAGAACGCAACGAATAAATTATCAGAATTTAAAAGATTTAAAAGAAGTCAACTAGAAAGAAACCGAGAGTTAAGAAATCTCAGAATAAATAAAAAAAAAACAGAACCTAAAAAGTATAATGCAGGAGATGAGGTATATATAGTAAATAAGCAGATAAAGGGAAAACAAAAACCTCTATACAAAAAAGAAATTGTAGGACAAGATAATCACGTTACCATAACCACAACAACGGGAAAAAAGTTTCATAAGTCCCATATAAAAAATGTATAAATGTATCTTTTATAAAAAATGCAAAAAAAACATAAAATAAAGATATGAAAAAACCAACAAAAAAGAGGAATGAGATAAGCATAAAGAGATTAAAAATTTACTAATTTAAATGTTTTTGTTTTCTTTGTCTCTTCCCTTCATTTAGCTATTAATAACAAGATACACACTGTTATAAAAATAATTTTTTCTTTCCTTTTTTTAAACATCATTGGTTAATATTTTTTAAATGATTTGCAAATGTTTCTTTTAAATACACCTTTTTAAAAATTAATTCATTCTATAAAGAATTATATTAAATTTCATAAATCTTCTATTGAATTAAAAAAAAAAAAAAAAAAAAAAATAAGGAAAATCATATAAAATAAATAAATTTTAGAAAATAAGTAAATTTTTGTGAAATGTTAAAAATAAAAATATAAAGTATAAAGAAATTAGGGATTAAGAACTCTTTTACCTAATTTTTAAGCTCATAACTACTTTGCAGATGTTTAGTAACAGCTGTAGAATGCTTTCATGTACTCAAATACAAGTCTCCCATAGTATCCATTAGGGAAGGAGATGGCTGGATTGTGAATGGAAACTTCAAGTTGGTGCACATCATTAACCTACAACGCTATACCGATGCGCTAGAGCAAATAACAAATTTGGCTGCAACAAATTTCAAAGACGAGGGGAAGGGCTTACTCTTGGAGTTTTATGTCAACCAAACTGAAGAACGCCTGAATGAATTACGAGGCGCAAAAATTAGGAGACCGCGCTCGATAAACTGGATCGGTTCTGCTTGGAAATGGATCGCCGGGAACCCGGATGCAACCGACTGGGACCTGATTCTCCAAAAGCAAGGGGAAGTCATTGAAAACAACAATCAGCAGTTTAAAATCAACGAAAAACTCTTCAGTGCGACTCAGGAGGTAATGCAGACGATGAAACAAATTGTCAACAGTATAAATGGTATTTACAAGGAAACTGAAGTGAGACAGGTAAAACAAGATGCAATAAACCAGGTAATATTGCTTAAGGAAGAAGTTGGAGAGATCGTGCGAGCCTGCCAGATGGCTAAAAAAGGAATCGTGAACGCCAACCTCCTCGACTTGGAAGAAATCAATCAAATACTCGCAGAAATGGAGACTCTTCCGTACCAGAACACTATAGAGGCGATTGAGTATGGAAAACCTACTGTAATGACTAACGGCTCTCTTCTTCTATATGTCCTCTCGATGCCAAAGCTGAAAAATGAGAAGTACCACTTGTTGATAACACGGGCAACGATAAATGATGGTAAACAGATTGATCTGAAGTTCCAGAAGATGCTCGTAAACCAGAGAGAAACATATGGCCTGGTAAGAAATTGTTTCTCTATTAGCAATTCTACTGTTTGCGAAACAGGTGATTTGGAGAAGTTAGACGAGGATGACTGTCTGCCCAGAATACTCAAGGGGGGTTACGCTGCTTGTCACTACAAAGCGAACAACGAGGTAATTTCCGAACTTATAAATGAAAATACCATTTTTCTTTCAAATTTCTGTGGAGAGGTTAACGCCAACAACGTAACCAGCTTGCTGAATGGGTCATATGTTCTACAACTTAGTAATGAGACAATACATTTGCGAAACCATACGTTCTCCAGCAAAACAGTCTCAAGCCTTCAAGCACTTCCGCCAGTACTGTCAAATATCACAAATCGTGGCATGAAGGTAAACTTGGAACACGTTCATGATCTT
The DNA here is from genome assembly GCA_958299015.1 of Tetanocera ferruginea. Lineage (NCBI taxonomy): Eukaryota > Metazoa > Arthropoda > Insecta > Diptera > Sciomyzidae > Tetanocera > Tetanocera ferruginea. Next base: position 75,952,842 of record OY282640.1, on the reverse strand, counting down.
AGTCTGAGAAATATTGGATATCTCGAAAAATTGAAAGGAAGACTAAACTTTTCCTTTGCTTCTGACGTCTTCATTGTCATAATCATAGCATCCATTGCATACACCCTCTGGAGAAAAATAAGTGGCAGTTTTGACATTCCTGCAATTCGATTTCCGGAAAAACAAGTAACAGCTGTAAATCCAGTACCCAAACCTAATCGAAGTCCCGATGCCATCTCCTCGTCATTATTCAATCTGCGCGACGCAGATACTTAAGGAGGGAGGAGTTAACACCCTGCATTCCCACTAATATGCTGAATACGCATCACTTGTACTGCAAGCAAGCGTCGACAAGCTGACGCAAAGCTGTAAGCAGAGTCAGCACACGCGCGGTCAAATTGGAGCATCGGCTTGCCGTAAAGCGGTCAGCAGAGTCAGCACACGCGCCGGCTAATTGGGGCATCGTTCTGCCAGCACTGTTGGACTGCCGACGCAGCGAGTTCATCGTGGGATTGCAACATACTTAGCTTAAGTTATTGGTTATTGGTATTGGTAATTGAAGGTTATTTATAAGCTAGTAAAGAATATTTTAGTTTAGTGTTAATTAGTGACCGACTCAGGGAAGTCGAAATAAAGTAAATCGTTTGTGAAGTTAAACTTAAAATCGTGTGTTTCAATATAAAAGTCTGGAAACCGAAGTTGAGGTTTCCAGCAAAGTATTTTTTTAACTTCATCTGAACCCGCGAAGTTAACTTATATATATATTTTTACATTTTTATAAAAATTATCATAAGATCACACGTATTTACTTAAGTAGACAAAATATAATTGAAAGTTTTTGCGGTAAAAAAAACACTTTTTTTTCTGCTCTGATAAAAAAAAAAAATTTCAAAATTTTTACTCGCTAACACGCGACTAAGGTAGTACAGAACTTTGCTTATTTACCATTTTTCGAAAATTCTTTTTGTTTTGACGCGGATTCTGATCCTGAGTACTTAAATATGGATTTTAAATTTTCGTTAACGGCAACCCAGCCGAATTAAATAAATTCATTGCATGCGGTAATATACTCTTTTCTTCTGCTAAGACCGACGCAGAACATAAATTTATACTAGAGGTCATAAAAACACGGCTTGAAGGCTCAGCCTTTGAGCTCATCCAATTTAAATCTTTTACCAAATGGAATGATTTGGTACAAAATTTGGAGAATGAGTTCAAAGAAGAAAAAACGCGAGCCTCAAGAGATGACTGTGCTCACACAATAAGCCGAATTCGCCACCTAAGTTATCTTTTACTAACGCGTTGATCACATAAATAAATTTATTTATTGGTAAACCTGATGTAGAACCATTAAAGAAAATGTTCCAGCTACTGATTAAATTAGCCACCTTGCTATTATAAGCCAGAGCGACTGATGAAATAGATGAGAGTCTATTGGAATCATAAGCAGAGAGATTTGTCGTTGCAGACACTCGAGTGTTCTGTAAAGAAGTAAAATTTTGTCTAGGCCATTCAGGCTCTTGACAATGTTGAACATTAAGTTGGGTAAATTGTTGCGAAAGTTGAGTTATGGCATTATTCATTTTTGATAACTCACTCTGAATTTTCAAATCAACTTTTTTTAATATGGAACTTTCTAACGAGAATGCTCATTACTAATTGCATTCATATCTAAAGTATGTGAATTCTCAGGGTGCAATGGTAAATTTCTATGAGCATTGTAACTTTGTTTCCGTCGCATTGATCGGGTTTGTATCACGCGATCAGTGTCTTGAGATTTCTTTGGGATAGTCCCAGTATTTGCAAAATTTTCTAAGCCTTCTGATGGCATTTTAATATTTTCTACTGCATTAACATCTACACTGAGGACAAGTAGGTGATTCAAAAATCCATTCCTTAAAGCAACTTGTATGGAAAAAGTGATTGCATTGGGTAGTAAAAATAGGTTTTAAATTATCAAAACTTGAGCCACAAACTGCGCAAATATTGAACTCAGACATGTTAGTTAAAGAAATATTGTCACCAGAATGTCTTACAGCCATGGTAATTCAACCAAAACCAAAAAAATATTATTTGTAAATTCAAAACTTTCAATTCATTACCTATTTTGTTGTTTTTTTTTTATACATATATAAGTGTATTTTAACTTAGCCTCTTAGCAAACCGATAAACAAAATTATTGTTTTAAATACAAATGTAAGAAATGCAGAAATTAGAAAGATAGTTGTTGCACATTTTGATCACTTGATAAATGTAAAGCAATTCCTTGGATATTCGATTTGACGAAGAAAACGTTGCAATCAATATTTTCCAAAAGTACTTCAAATTTCAGCATAAACAAAATAATACAAAAATAAGGAATATGCAAACCTTTTGAATGGTGTTTAAAATCTCGAAGCTTAAGACAATATTCGGTCAAGAATTGAATTATACAATAATTATTCAATCTCGCAGATCCAGAGCATGACTTAAGCCCTTGACTCTAAGCACAGAAAATTAAATAAATGATAGTTGAATAGAATAAGTTTAAAAATGAGACTGACCCCGAAGTATAAGCTGATACGTCATAAGAATTTTATTTAACTTTTTTTTTTTTTTTAAAGATATTTCTTATGGATTGACTTCGTGTCACTTCATATAATCTTGGAGAAAAAGGAAGATGAGAAAGATTTCGGATGAGGCAGAATGCGGAAAAGGCAGAATGCAGAATGCCCCACGTTGGGCGCCATTTTGTAATGTTGGTGGTGCTATGTCTTTGAAAGAGTTTAGAAATGTTTTGGTTATTTCAGTGTAGTGGTCAGCACGTATGTATGGGTTAGGCTAGGACTCGCCGGATGGGGGGATCTTTCTACACTTACTCTAACATACACCATTCACAAAAGAAATACGTGCTTTGGTATAGAAAAGATATTTACAGAAAATAGAAGAAAAGATAGAACCAGAATCTAACAAAAGTCATGAAAAGTCTCCTTACGATTTGTATTTAACAACATGAGATTTAGGTTTTATATCTCAATATACCCTTTACCCAACCATGACCCCAAATATCATACTTAGACATTTTGATTTGGGAACCCCTGAAGTAGCTAATCAGCTGACTTTGGCTAAGTTAAAATAAAAAAACTGTACAACAAATTCATGTTACTTTTTTTATATTTTTCAACTTCAAGTTCAAGGTAAAATTTTACATTTACCAATAACAGAGTAAATAAAAGAGTTTAACTTTTTAACAGAGAGAATTTAATACCATTGCTAGTTTGGTTCTTAGGAATGAAATGAAAAAATGAAACAATTCTTGCTTAATACGTTAGAATCTTACTAAAAAAAGAGCACGCTAGAGCTATGTTAATGAGTGCAACTTGCGAAAGTTAACAAAAGATCTTAAGTGCTTGTTATAGAAAATTTAACTTTTGATTGGGTTCTTTAAACTAGTACATACAGAGAATTCTCACTATGTGACTGTATGAATATTTTTTTTTCATATTTTAAATTTTCTGCACTTTATTTATCTTCTTTTTTTTTTGTGTATTAAATTTATATATTAAGTATATTTAAGAATATATTTTAATTAAGTTATATTTATTTAAATGATATAATTAATATTAAATATTATTTCATAATTATTAAAGAAGCCAAAATAAAAGTATGTTGAGTTTATTTTTTTTCAATATTTTCTATTCATTTTGTTTATGTGTAGGTAATTAATAAAGCAATAAAGGTATAGAGTTATTTGTATGAACGTAAGGTACATAAGATATGTAAGTTATATAGAACATTAGTTGAGTAAGGTAGTATAAGTTCATAAGAAATAGATTTTAAGTTATTTTGCACGTTAGGTATTTAAGATAGTTTTTTTTTTATTCTTGTTATTTTTTTTTTCTTTTTTTTGAGAATAGCTTTAAGGTAGAATAATAAAATTATAGATACTTTATAGAAGATTATAAAAGAAACTTACCGAGTCATATGCTGCAACCAGGCCTGTTGCGGTGTATGACGATAGGTATACATGTTTGTGGATGTGTGTGCTAATGTATATGTATCATTTTGTTTTAAGATGGTTATTATTTTACCTTTGGATATTTTTCTTTTTGTTTTTTTTCAGTTTTAATACACTTTTGTTCAATTATTTTTAAATTTTTTTTTTCATATTTATAAATATACCGAGATATATATATAACAAATATATATATGTGTGTATATAAAATAAAAAAACAAAAAAAACAAATTGGCCATTTCAACCCTTGAAAGGACTTTGACCGAGCTTCTTATGATCAATTGCGTTGTGTGTGTTATTAAATATTTGCACACAATTGACCGAGAACTGGACCTACATGTTTTATGCCGACTCCGAACGGCTTAAGTTCATGTTCTCAAGAAGCTTTTCATGGCAATATTTACTCTCTGAGGTTTGCCATTGTCTGCAGAGAGGTGGTGACCGATCAGAAAAATTTTTTATTGAAAAAAACTTTTCGCCGCGGCTGGGGATCGAACCCGGGCTCCGAGCATTCTTAACCACACACTTAACCTGTATGCCACGGTCACCACGTGTGTATATAAAGCGTTCATAAAATTACTTTTAACCAACACTATTATTGCTTCATTAACTTTTTTCTTATTATTAACTTATTTTTAGTTTATTAACTTTTAGGAACATATTAAGTAATTCTGCCAATTAATTTTATAAGGAATTTTATACATTGTATATAATGTAAACTTTAAGCAAATTTGAATTCATGCAGAGACCGCGTGGTTTTGGTTGAAGTTACGTGACTAACTAATCCATCCAGCATCGCAAGGGTGTCGTTGGCTTCGGGTAAAACTGTGAATCTCAGACGAGAGGTCTCCAATTTAAGAGGTAAAATCTCGATTAGCTGACAAAATTCAGCTTTGATGTATTTAAGAGTAACGTTGATGTAGAGAAAATTTATATGAGTACCTAGCAGTGTTGCCGTTCGCGAATTTTAAAACGAAGTAAAATAGGCTACAAGAAGGAAGTATTTTCAGAGATTTCGAAGTGTTAAAATAAATTAATTTTGTTTTTAACATGAATGTTTATTAAGCATATTTAGTAAAATTTCAAAATGAATTACGAAAAAATCAATAAAAATATTTTCATAAAAATCAATCAATAAAGTTTTATAAGAAAATACGCGTTCAATAAGAAAATACTGAAATACATTTCAATCACTTATACTACTCCGACAACAACTCCGACAACAATCAGTTCGTACGGCTGAATATTTTATAATATTAACACTTTCAACTTTTATTTATAATAAGTAAACAATATTTCTGAAACAAAGTTTCTGGTATCCTTAAAGCTTGAAATGTATTTTTTAGAATTAATAGCAAAAGTAAAAAAATTACAAAAACAACAACGTTTAAAGCGAGATTAACCAACTCAGTCATAAAATGCAATCCAAAAACTGACAACATTCAGTTCGTACGATAGAAAGAATGCGAGTATCCACAAGGATAACGGGACAAATTATTTTTTGTTGATTCTGTATATCAATTGAGAATGTATTGAGAACGTTTTGGGAATGTTTTGAGAAAATTTCGGCCACTCTTTGATTTTATACGAGTAGTTTTTTTGAATGATTTCTACAATGGCACGTGGCAAAGCGATTTGTAATGAAATAAGAAAGTTAATTGTCAAAAACTTTCTTTTACACAAAAGTTATGGTTTTTATTGCATAGCCCCTAAGATAAGCAAAGTCAACTGTCCAATACGTCATCAAAAATTATGTTAATATCGCCTCAATTGAGACACAGCAGCTTAGGCGAGGAAATCAATCAAAAGTAAATTATCGAAATATACGAACATTGGAGGCCATTATCATAGAAAAAAGACAGACTTCAGTGAGAAACTTAGCGAAAATGTGGTCGAATATGATCGGGAGAAGTGTTAGCTGTGAATGGATTCGGAAACATTTGCATAAATTGGCAGTCAACGGTGGTTCTTTCTTTTCCTGAAAAATTTAAAATGAATGCACTGGTACTCGTTTAACCAAAACTCACATAATAAAAGCCATATTTCAATTTATGCAAATTATTCCGAGTTTCCGAGTAAGCCATTCACGGCTTACACTTCTCTCGATCATATTTTCGCTAAGTTTCTCACTGAAGTCCGTCTTTTTTTCTATGATAATGGCCTCCAATGTTCGTATATTTCGATAATTTACTTTTGATTGATTTCCTCGCCCAAGCTGCTGTGTCTCAATTGAGGCGATATAAACATAATTTTTGATGACGTATTGGACAGTTGACTTTGCTTATCTTAGGGGCTATGCAATAAAAACCATAACTTTTGTGTAAAAGAAAGTTTTTGACAATTAACTTTTTTATTTCATTACAAATCGCTTTGCCACGTGCCATAGTAGAAATCATTCAAAAAAACTACTCGTATAAAATCAAAGAGTGGCCGAAATTTTCTCAAAACATTCCCAAAACGTTCTCAATACATTCTCAATTGATATACAGAATCAACAAAAAATAATTTGTCCCGTTATCCTTGTGGATACTCGCATTCTTTCTATCGTACGAACTGAATGTTGTCAGTTTTTGGATTGCATTTTATGACTGAGTTGGTTAATCTCGCTTTTAACGTTGTTGTTTTTGTAATTTTTTTTACTTTTGCTATTAATTCTAATAAAATACATTTCAAGCTTTAAGGATACCAGAATCTTTGCACCAGAAATATTGCTTACTTATTATAAATAAAAGATGAAAGTGTTAATATTATAAAATATGCAGCCGTACGAACTGATTGTTGTCAGGGTAGTATGTATAAATTAACAATGTTAGAAAAATTATCCATTTCTATTTCTATTTTCTATGCAGCTTTTTCTTCGGTTCTGAAGTAAATATCACTGTTATAACAAACATTCGATAAAGTATTCGTTTAGGGATTCCAATTTAAAAAATTATCGTTTAGAAAGTGGTCCCTTATTAGCATTATCGAATTTACGGTGCTAACTTTTAACTTATTAGTAGTTGTATTTTTAATTAGTTTTAATTGTGAAAATACTCTTTCTGTTGTTGCACCACCGTGCGGTAGGCTTAGCAACGCTCTTACGAAAGTTTTTTTTTTTTGGTACATCAGGTCTTCTAAGGCACTTTTTAATTTAAAAACGTAGAACCAAAGCTCTTCAAATCCTTTTTCAGCTAAAAAATCATTTAATATTAAGACGCCATTCCTTTTCTAGACAGTCGATATCTTTTTTCTTCGATATCTTTTTCTTCGATGAGATTAGGAAAAAGTTTTATGAGGGGAACCAAACTATTAGCTAAAGATCTTGTATCCAAAATTTGTAATGTTCTCAAAACTGGATATTTGAAATTGACTCTTTTCATAATTAGTGTACGAATGTTATAGAACTGTACACAACTTTTTAAAATTTCGTTCTTATCTGTTACAGATATATCATAGGAATCAAATTTTATCTGGGCTCTAGGCCCTATATATATATCAGACAAAGGCTTAATTCTAAAAGTATTGAGATCATTTTAAAAAATTATATCAAATTCTACGGCAGAGATGTCAATAAAATTAATTACAATACTTCTGAAATATAATTTTAATGATTTTAACAACTCATAAAAACTAGGCGATTCTTTTTGAAATTCTAAATGAAGTGAATTAACAGCACTCAGTGCATAAGACAAGAATTGTAACTATATCACATTTGAATCAGTCATTCGTGATTCTGATATTGCAATACGACTTGTAATATCAGAGTCTTCCTCGAAGTAATTAATTCTTACAAACTAACATTTCAACAACCTTCACAACGCGCGCTTTTGCAAGAAGTATTTAATCGAACATAGTGTTGCCACTATCATTAAAATTCTCTCATCCAATACAAAACTCTGTGAGAGAAGGTACAAGTTATGAATTCGTTTACACCAAAGTTATGCCATGTAATTGATTTTTTGATGTGAAATGAAGTTAAAAAATCAAATATACTTAATTACTAAAAAAAGTTTTAATCACTCAAAATCGAAGTGTTTTCACAAAAGAGGAAGTGTGGAAGTGTTTGACATAAAAGTGAAGTAAAAAACTTCGATCGAAGTGAAAACGGCAACGCTGGTACCTAGGCTTATAAATTTTTGATTTAAGCTTGGTTATATAGATTTGAAATGGGATTTTGTGTTTTTTTTTCTTGTAGTAAGAAAGTTCAAATATTCCTTTATAACTTTAATTTAATTTGACTTTATTTTATAAATTTAGTTTTAAGTTAAATTTTAAGAAACTTTAGGTTAGTTTTAAGTTAGTTAATTTTATATTTAAAATTAACTTTAAGCTGATTAACTATAATTAAACGCTCTAAACGATGATGATGTCGGCACCAGATCCAGAAAAGAAGAGAAAGATTTTTTTTTTTGTCTTTACCGGATGAGTTAAATTTTTTCTTTTCTGAATTAAAGCTTTTATTTTAGGTAAAAGATTTTATGCTTTGGGACATTAAATTGAAATGGCATTTTTCTCATAGTAAATCGCAGGGACATTATACAGAATTATGTCTTGCCATTAAAGGTAAATACAAACTTTATTTTTTTTTTAATCAAAAGAAATAGTTTCTAACCGGGCGTCTCGACAGGCAATAATTTATTGCTTTCGATCTGTCAAATTCAATTGAAAGCAATGACCATATTGCAAGGGTGGGTTCTTTTATGTTATGTTATTTACTTTTTTGAAAGGACATCGAACAAGTTGGTACGCTGTGCTCGGTCGCTAGATGGTCTAAAAAACTCTGCAAACTATACAATTAAGAAGCTACAAGAAAGAAGTTGAGATTTTGGGTGATATTTATAATTTTATAAATATCTGCTGCGCACCAGTCCATTTTTAATACGATGTTCACGCATTCAATTTTCAGGAGAAATGCAAAATGGTTGTCAAACAATAAAAATGACAGCTCATTGCCAACTACGCGTTGGCAATATTGCATGCCATATATTGCCAACCATGGCAATTAAGCGGTCTCGATTGGCAATTTGTGTTGTTTGACAGATGGAAAGCAATAATTTATTGCCAGTCGAGACGCCCTCCCAGCTAGCACAAAAGAGTTACAAAAGGGTTGCAAATGAGTCAAAAAGCAGTCGCAAATACAGTTATATAACGCGACTGTAGCTCTATTGGGACTTAAACAGCGTAATTTTTACGTATATTTTGTAACAACGTTGGTTGCAATGAGGCGACAAAATGTTATAGCTACGTTTTAAATGTGTTGTAAAGACAAACTGAAGATGCACGTAACATGATGAAACATAATTGGAACAACCGAGAAGTTAGTGCTTTGTTAATATTATGTCACAAAGGAGTCCTTAGAACAAAAAATAAGTCACAGTGCTGGAACTGGAACATTATTTCTGTTACATTTAAGTTATATTAACGCTTATGTTATGTTATAATGACAGATTCGTAACAAAAAGGAGCACTTTTGACAAAAATATTCATGATTAAAACAAAATAAGTTTTTGAGAAGTTTTAAAAATGTTTTATTAAGTATACATGTTTTTTAACTAACTTATGATAAGTTTTCTTAAGTGTATATTAAAATTCAGAGACATTTTTAATTAAAATGAAAAGAAGTGATATATACACCTTTATTTTACAACGCATGCCAGTTTTTCGGTGAATGTGGATGTTTTACCTCCGGAAAATTCACGTGCCACCCAAAAATTAAGTTTTTGAAATAAAATTGGAAATAGGACATTTTTTAAATTTTTAATTTCAGCATAAAAATCCAAAAAAATTTCGCTTAATACATTTTCTTAAGTTACTTGTGTCATATTTTACCTTAAATTATTGCAAGAATTATAAAAAAATAAAGAAAATTGTCTGTGAATTTATTTATGTCAAACTTAATATCGTAGAAAAATCGTAGATAGATAGGGATGGGTTGATATTCTGATAGCAGTGATTTTTACACTGCTACTTAACTGCTATTAAGGATGAAATTGTAGTGCTACTTAATTTGTTTTTTAGTTTAGGAAAAATCAAAGGAAATATTTCGGGCTGTTTCTTATTTTGATAAAAATGATTTTAAAACAACTTAGATTATTTGACTGCAACCCTAAGAAGTTTACTATTTTAAGCAGATAAAAGTAAACTCATTTAATTTCACTGCATATTGTTATGTTTCTCATTTAATTTCACTGCATATTGTTATGTTTCATTTTGAGTACGAGCTTAAGCTTATTTAATAAGAAAGTCAGTAAAATGTGGGACCACTTTAAATCTTTGACCCACAAATGATACAAAATCAGTTCGATTTTGTTCTTCTTTCGTTTAAGTTGTGTTTTACAAATCTTGTGACCAAATTTAGTGAATACGTGTTTAATACTTGTGTTTTTAATTTCCGCATATATAAATTGTGTATATGTGTTTTAAGTGCTTGTCGCTGGTTAACTTAAATTAAATTAAATTAATTAGCTTTCCTCTAGCTTTATTTTAAGAAACTGAGGAATCAAAAATATCAAAAAACAAAAAAAAAAAAAAAAAAACATACAATCATTTTTGTGCCTTGTTTTTGCTCATTTTATTTTTCTTTCATTTTCTGCTCTTGTTATTCTTTTTATTTTTTGACATTTTCTGTTTTGTTTCTTGGCATCTTTTAAGTTTAGTTTTAAAGTGTTGCATACTTGTGGGCTCTTTTTGAAATTTTTACTGACAGGGTGTCTCAAAGTTTTTATTTATTTGTTTTTAAACTTTTGTCACTATTATTTTTTATGTTGTTTTCTTGTTCTTTGTTTAAATTGAATTAAATTGTTAAATTAAAAAAAATATAAAAAAAAAAAAAAAATTAATAAAAAATGGTTTGTGCTAAGCCTGGCTGCTCCACTAAAGGTGAAAATGAACGATTTTTGCCATGCTGGTTATGCGACAATATTGTTCACATCAAGTGTGCAGCAGTGTCAGGTCGAGTGGCAGATGCCATTGAAGAGGGTAAAGGGTTGCGTTGGTCTTGTGAGAAGTGTAGGTTGGCCGACATTAACTTTTATAAACTTTTTAAGCAAACGAAGCAAGGTTTCTCGGATTAAGTAGAGAACTTTCTTCACTTTCTGATAAATTTTTAAAATATCAAACTCTTTTCAACGAATTTAAATATATTGATGAGTCAATTCCTTCACCAAAGCGAAAAAAGAAACATATGACCCTTCGAAGCAAACAGAAAACTGACTCGACACCAACACAACCTTCTATAGAACAAGACAACGTTGATGACATGGACACGGATGCTCCTCCTCCTATTTTTTCTTCTTCGGCAAATTTGTCTATGTCTGCTCCTTTTCCACTATCAGCTCCACTATCAGCTCGACCTCTCGCTTTGCCTGAAATATCGTATGCACAAGCTGCTTCTCTTGCTCCTACTGTTGCTGATGTCCAACAAATTGCAATTACTTCTGACATTTCTGTTCCTAAACCTTTGATTGCTATTCCTCCAACTAAATCAATCTTTGTTTCGCGCTTAGCATCTGATACAACAGATAATGATATAGATTTTTTCATTAAATCAAAGTTGAAATGTTCATCGACTCTTTCTATTTCTATTCATAAATTCAAATATGTAAACGCACGTCCGACTACTTCCTTTAGATTGACAGTTCCAGAAAATTTATTTAATACTATTGTTGATGTAAGTTTCTGGCCACGAAATACAATCGTACGCGAATTCGAATTCAAAAATAATCCGCGATTAGTAAATGTAGTACACTTGCCTCGCCCGCGAAATAGCCCGCAATCTCATCCAAAAAACGATTAACAAATCGCAAGTCTAAATTAGAACTTGTGTATCAAAACGTAAGGGGTCTTAATTCCAAACTTTCTGCATTATAATTTAACATTATAATTTATAATGATAAATTAATAACATTATAATTTTCACGGAGACTTGGCTTCGCTCTAATATTCTAAATTCTGAAATAATGTGTAAAAATTATCAAATTTTCCGTAAAGACCGTTATAATAAGATCGGTGGTGGTGTTCTGATAGCTGTTCATATCTCGTTTGCATCTGATGAATTAACAATTCTCGACACTAGTGAACTGGAGTTTATTTGTGTTTCAGTTAAATTAAATAATTGCATTGCTTATCTTACCTGTTCTTACATTCCTCCAAATTGTGACATATCAATTTACTTAAGACATATAAACGCCATCGAGCAAGTTCATAATATGTTAAAAAATAATGATGTTCTTATTGTGTTGGGCGATTTTAACCTACCCTTTGTGTCTTGGAATTCGACAGATGACTCTTCATTTCTTACACCTGTTTCCACTAGTAATTGGATAAATGATTTTTTAGATAAGTTATCTGACCTATGTCTTCAACAAGTCAATAATATTTTTAATAAAAACCATAGAACGCTGGACCTTGTGTTTGTAGACAGATGCACTACTGTATATCTCAATCGCTCAAACCCTGTATCTTTTCCGGAAGATGAACATCATCCAACTCTTGAAATAACTGTTTTACTTGCTCATGAAAATGAAAATAAACTTACACCTGATAAGCGAAATACTAAAATATATAATTTCAAAAGTACAGACTATGTTAAACTCAACGCCTTACTCTTGCAGACTGACTGGTCACCGATTCTATCTATTAAACCACCGTATTCATATTATGACGTCGAAACCTCGGTACAGTTTTTTAATGATACTTTGCAAAGGTGCTTCTTATTGTGCGTCCCAACAAAGCAAAATAATTCTAAACCCTTAAGTCCACCCTGGCTAACAAGTGAACTTAAGTCACTAAAAAATTTAAAAAATCGCTTATTTAAAAAATATAAAAAATCTGGTTCTAATATAGACTTTGCTTGTTATTCATCTTGTCGTTGCAGATACCAGCTATTAAATAAACAGTGTTATTCTGCTTATATAGCCAACATCAAATCTCAATTAAATGATAATCAGAAACTCTTCTATACTTTTGTTAATTCAAAACGTAAGGCTTCCAACTTTCCACCCCTTATGAGATTCAATCAAGAGGAATCGTCTTGTGACAATGTTATTCCCAACATGTTTGCAAGCTTCTTCAAATCAACTTACTCCAACATACCATTTAATATGTGTTCTGAGCATCCTTATTTACCTCCAGTTAGCTCTTTTGAAACTCCAGTAATAGACTCAATTATTGTTATGCATAACCTTCGTCAAGTTAAATGCTCTTTTTCGACTGGCCCTGATGAAATTCCGAGTTGCATTCTAAAGGAATGTGCTAGCAACCTGTGTGCTCCTCTAACAAACATATTTAATATATCCTTGCAAAGTGGACATTTTCCCATTATATGGAAAGATTCATATATTATACCCCTTCATAAATCTGGCTCCAAAATTGATGTCACTAACTACCGAGGCATCGCCAAATTAAGCGCAATCCCTAAATTATTTGAGAAAATCATAACTGAACAACTAACCCACTTCGTTTCATCTTCCATTTCTGACACTCAACATGGTTTCTTAAAGGGTAAATCAACTTCAACAAACCTTTTGGAGTTTACAACTCGTGTAATAAAAGGTTTTACTTTGGGAAAATAGACTGACGTTATTTATACGGACTTTAGCAAAGCTTTTGACAGTGTCAATCATAATCTTCTATTGAATAAACTTAAGCTAATTGGGTTTCCTGTAAAATTGCTAAATTGGATAGAATCTTATTTATCGCGACGTTTTCAAAAAGTTTTATATAAAAATTCTCTTTCACAAAATATAATGGTTACATCTGGTGTTCCGCAAGGAAGTCATCTTGGACCGGTTTTATTCTTACTATTTATTAATGACCTTCCCTCGGCAATTAAACATTGTGACGTCTTAATGTATGCTGACGATGTGAAACTTTTTCTTACCTACAAGTCACTCGACGAACAACACCTTTTACAATCTGATTTAAACAGACTAGTGGATTGGTGTAACTTCAACCTATTAAACCTTTACTTAAAAAAATGCAAATCAATGACCTTCTCACGTAGAACTGCTCATAGTACAAATTACACTATAAATAACATCCACTTAGAAATTGTTCATAGTTTTGTTGATCTTGGTGTAATTATGGATCCAAAACTTCGCTTCAATCTCCACGTTAATTTGGCTGTAAATAAGGCTAGAGGTGTCCTTGGTTTCATTAAAAGATGGGCGAAAGAATTTAATGATGCCTTCACTACTAAATTACTGTATTATCTCTCGTAAGGCCTATTCTTGAATATGCTTCCGTAGTATGGAACCCTCAATATAACGTCCACATTGATGCAATAGAATCGGTTCAAAAACAGTTTTTACTTTTTGCTTTACGTCATCATCGTTGGAACCCAGATATTATTCTTCCTTCGTATGAAACCCGCCTTAAGCAAATTTTACTACCTTCCTTGAGAAGCAGAAGGATGATGCTTAATGTCACCTTCCTATATAAATTACTTTGTGGTGATATTGACTCCCAATATATTCTCTCATCTCTTAACTTTAACATCCCAAGAAGAGGATCTAGACATTTTGTGCTTTTTAAGTTGAGCCAGTGCACTTCAAATTTTGCCCTTCATGACCCTTTACGATGTATGTGTAGTGATTTCAACAAAAGCTACAGCTTAATTAATTTTTGTGAGTCGGTGGATGCCTTGAAACGGAAAATGATTTTACATTTAAATAATTGATACATTTTAGAATTTTTGTTTCAAACATTAACTCGGTTAATAATATTGTCATATTCTGTTAAAATGTTGGCTGAAGTTATTCCATATATTCGAGACCGTTTCAGTTGTTTTCCTTTATAATATTGCGTTTGATGAAGTAAGCACCATCGAATATGATATGTATGCTTAAACTTGTTTGTTTTTAATCAAAAAAAAAATTTTTAATTTTTCTTATTCATTTTGACTTATTAGTTACTTAGTTTGGTGCGCAAGAGTTTATCTCTTTTCCATGCAAGTTTATGTCTGCGTTGGCCCAAATACATATCCAATTATTAACATTAGCACGGTGTTCCAAAATTACATAGTGACCCGTATATATATACACATATATGTTTGTACATATTTATATTTACATATTTATATATATCTCCGTTATAATTGGAATTGGTTTGGTGTTTAAGAGTTTACTATCTTTTCCACGTAGGATCTTGGGTTGGATAGTTGCCGCAAACCTACTAATATTCATATTATTTATAGTTACTTTGGTCTCTTTGTTTTAGAGTTTTATGTAAAGTTTACTAATTATTTGATGTTGTTTACTTTTTTAAATTGAAATATTCTTAATAAATTCGTGTTTTTGTATAAAATTTTTAAGTTCCGCTGAAAAGCCAGTTATGTGCTTAGTGGAAATTCATACTTCGCCAACTGGGTGTGTTTTTTAGTACGTACACCCAAAAAACAACGGAGTAAAAAAGGCAATATTTGGGCTCAATCTAACTCTTTTCATGCATGGTATTTAGCTAAAGCTGTAAAAACTATATTTAACTCCGTTTGTGCGTTGAAATTACTCCGAAAATAGAGCTTGTTTGAAAAGTCGTGCTAACTCCGTTTTGGCTTGTATTGAGAATTTAAAAGTTTTTAATTTTACTCAAAAAAGAACTTGAGCCAACTCCTTTAAAATTTAAAAACAACAACAAGCCAATCGACAAAAGAGTCAAATCAAGAATTCGAATTTTTTATATTCAGTTCATTTTATTTATTTTTTGCTTATATCGGAAAATAATGAAAATGAAAATAATTATAAGTTAACAGATATATTACAATATTACATTTGAGCTGCTCCACTATTTTGCAATCTTGGTTTTCAACTTTCCATTAGCCTCACACTCATAGCACGTCAGTTGCTTGACGAAGTTCTGTCGCGACTGCTATCACGCTACTCTGCTGAAAGGCTTAAGCGATCCCGGCGAGTTTTCTGGCTACTCCGAAGTATTGGCTTCATAAACAAATCACACAACATTTATTTACACAATTTTTTATTTATTTAAACGCAATTATTTCTGTTTTTTATATTTTTTTTTCATTTACTTCAAATATTTCATTTCTACAGCACAACGGTTCGAGCAAACTCTGTTTCGTACTCAACAAAACTCCGTTTTCGCTTTAATATACAAAATATGATTTTCGTATATGGTTACAATAAGTTTTAACAGAGTTAAGAAGACAAATGCATGGAGAAGGTGAAGAGTTGATAAGAAACTGCTTCAAACTTAGTTTAAGATTTGAAAACTATTCTTTTAAAGCAGAAAAAGCTTTAAATTAATAAAAAAAAATCTTGGTCCAACTCATTTTGTGTTTTACTGCGACAAAACGCATTTAACTTCCCAAAAACTCGTTGAACTCACGAAAAAACTTGGATTAACTCCGCACATTTTTTTTGGTGATAGTTGCAATAAGTTTCAACAGAGTTAAAATTACAAATTTTCAGAGAAGACGCAGAGTTAATGTGAAACTGCTGCAAATTTAATCCAAGTTTTGAAAATTAATTGTTTTAAGCAGAAAAAGCTTTAAATTAACAAAAAAACTATTGATCCAATTCATTTTGAGTTTTACAGCGACAAAACGTATTTAACTTTTCAAAAACTCTTTTGACTCACGAAAAAACTTGAATTGACATCGCACATTTTTTTTGGTGTAGGTGCATTCTATCTTTCCGGTTAATCCGGAATGTTGTAGAATGTAAGTCGTGCATGCGTATAGTACGGGCTATACGTATTTATGAGATTTCTCACTCCTTTGGCGAATCCAAAAAAAAAAAAAAAAAAAAAAAAAAAAAAAAGTAGTCAGTTAATATAGCTTAATAGCAGTGATTAAAAGCAGTGATAAAAAATAGCAACTTTTCCCATACTCAAAGAGTGACGTATAAAATGGCGACCACAGAGTTTTTTACATTTGTTTTTAAGTTCTTGTAACTGCACTATAACCTCACTGTAGAGTTCGTGTAACCAACATAAATCTTAAGTAACAATGATGTTTTCCGAAGTTCTTGCAACTGGATAATAACCGCAATGCAGAG
This sequence comes from Tetanocera ferruginea, assembly GCA_958299015.1. NCBI lineage: Eukaryota > Metazoa > Arthropoda > Insecta > Diptera > Sciomyzidae > Tetanocera > Tetanocera ferruginea. The sequence goes on along the minus strand of OY282640.1, from coordinate 75,935,874 downwards.
TTCTTGCAACTTCTTAATTTCATAAGTTACAATTTTCTTTTCATAAATCACAATGATGTTTTGCAACTGAGTTGCAACTTCAACGTAGCGTTCTCGTAACTTAAACAATATCGAACCGTTTTGACCCTTTCTTGACAACGACTATGCTTACATAAAGCAAAAAGGAACGATATTCCGTTCCTTTCCAGTGGGCAAGTTCGTACAAACCACGCATTTTGCGATGTATTTCACTAGGTAGCTTGCACCTTTCAAGAAATTCCGATACTTTAGCACTTTGTTGAACACTCCAACGCGCTCTGTGATTATTAAGATTGCCAGTCTTCCACCCAGTCAGTAATTGTTTTGTGACGACTGAAAATAATTTCAATTGATTATTGTATTTATGTAAGCATTTACAATTTTCAAGTTATTTTTGTTACCAAAATCGATTACATGCATTAGAAGCATTCTGCAACAGGGAAATCCTCCACCATATCTATTGGGAGTTCCGACACAACTGAAGTGTTTTTACAATGTTCTGGGTACTCTCCTGACCGAAATTTTTCATCCGTGCGTCTAGCTGCAGTTAATTCAGTTAAGATCATATGCTTTGCGGTGTGTGAATAGCTTCCTCTAGTGACGCATTTCAAGCAACTGTGATACCCATTGTGTCCAATGACGCCTCTAAAAACAAAAATAATTGTAGAACGGCGTCGTGCGGTGCTTGAATAAAATTTACCTTTAATAATGTACGCGCAGGCGTATCACAAATGAAGCAACGTATATGTACCTCAACTTTTTTCTCATTAACGATTATACCACCATTTTTACGAATCCCTATGCACTCCTTCACATATGGAGACAAAAACCAATTGATACTTTCTGGTTTGCCTGTAATAAAAAATAAGTTTAAAACAATTGATTGCGAGTGTTTTCTAAATAAGAGTTGACATATTTACTTTTCCAATAACAAATGGTGTTACTTCGTTTTTTCCATAAATGTTAGCTAAAATTGGCCAGAACTCTGCTTTAGATGATCTGTGCAAAGGAAGTTCATCGACATTTACATTTAGAATTATGTACTTCTTTACAATATTCAAGTCGTCCGAGAATAAGAACCAATGCCTTTTCGAGGCCATAGTGCCAGTAAGAGCCACCACTACCATCTTCAACAACGGCTACTTTTTCTCGCGGTGTACGCAAAACTGTTCGGGAATCTTTTGGCAGATTTAAAGAAAGTATGTTTTTATTGAGCTTCGCCAAAATGCCATCAATTGCTGTTCTTTTAATTCTGTGTTCAGAGCTCCATTCGGCAATATCTTGTATTAAAGATGAGTTACGAACTTCCATGATTTCTAGGCCAGAAGCTTCGTTTTCACTTTCATCTAACTCCATATTCCAATTCTCATTCGAATCCCTCATGTTTTCGTCGGAACTCCCACTCTGGGGTATTAATTGCAAACTACATCTCATCTCCGGAATATTTTGTTTGATTGGATCCAAATTATTGCAAGAGTCTGTAGTTATCTCAACATTTATTTCGGAATATTTTATTGTACTTCTTTATGAGCGCTAGGTGCAATTATACTTTTCATAATATTCCTCTTGACTTTTGAAACCTGTCCATTTTCTTTTTATTCTTTTCCAAGACGACAAATCAAATTTGGCTTTCTCCATTCTCAAATTTTATTTTAAAGATTTCTATGCTTCACAAATCAAATATAACATAGTTCAGTCACCAAACAATACAATTTCTATTTTTCCTTTGACATTTAAGTGCGTGACAAGGAAATTGTAGGCATTTTGTTATATAAGTAGTTACTTCACCAAAACTTAGTAAAAACATCGGAAATCTAACTGTTCAACATTAAGTTGTTTTGACTTTACAGTACACTCTCCAAAAATTATTGTTAAAATTCAACAATTATAATTGTTAATAAATTTAACAATTCCCTTGTTAAAATTTTCCTTTGATTTGAGTTTTAAATTTTTCTTTTCAAAAATTGACAATATTTATTGTACAATTGTTAAATTTTTTGTTATTTTTGTTTATTGTTGAATTCAGCAACTGAATTGTTAGTTAAAAAAATTTAAACTTCAATTCAGCAGCATACAATTCAAAAATAATTTTTTCTGCTGATGATTTCAATAAGAGGAGAATAATTATCAAAAATAAAGGTAAATATAATGATTATATATCAACTCATTTGTATTAAATATATCGAGCCATAACCACGAAAAAGATGTAACCATAAAAACTAAAATTTCAAAGGAGCAGATTTCTTTTAATTATTTTCGACTTTAAATTTTTAGTAACGACAATGGTTTTTACACAATCTTAACAAATAAATAATTAAATTATTATAATTACTATTATTTTATAATAACAAATTGTTGATAATGAAATAAATGATAAGTTTTGATAAGAAAACAAATTTTTGTAAATTGCTGGTTACTTCTTTTTCGCGGTTATGGCTCGATATTATGGTTTTTATTTATATTTCCTGACTGGTGCTTGAACATAATTTGTGATCCTTAACGAACTTCTTCGGGATTAAACCAACGTCACTCTAGAATATTGCGCAATATCAAGATTTTTTTGAAGATATCGTGATATGGATTGAGAGGACGTGGATTAAGATCTTGGTCTTGGAAGACGTAGACGAAAACGACAAAAGACTGAAGTGAAGACTCGAATAAAACAGAGTCATCCCCTTTCCACTAGAAATATCCTGATGGAGCACTGGTGCACTCGTTAAAAAACTATAACCACTTTCAGCGATTATTACTTATAAAAATTAAACTTAAATTTAATTGTCATATAGAATCCAATTAAACTAGTGCAAGATAAATCCAACTAAATTAGTGCTTTAAATGCAAGATTTTTATTTTTTTGCGTGTTTAATTTTTGACAGATAATTTTTTGACGTTTAAATTTTGACATTTAATTTTTGACGTTTAAATTTTGACATTTTATTTTTGACGTTTAAATTTTGACATTTCATATTTGACGTTTTCAAGTTTTTAAAATTTTTACCTTCATAAAAGACAAGACAACCTTCAAAATTTAATTTTTTAAAATTTACAATTTTTATTGTTATTTCTAACAAGAAATCAACAATTGCTATTGTTGATGCTATTTTAACCAAGATTATTGTTATTTTATTGTTAGAATTAACAATTTTTTTTTGAGAGTGTAACTTCATAGAAACATAAAACCACTTAGTCACATTAACATGTTTTGAAATACTTTTTGGAGCAGTTTTACAACAAATGCATTATTTCGTAACAAATTTAAAACTGTAGTGTAACTGATTTGGAACAAACTGACTGATTGTTGCAAATCGCTTCTTCGAAACTTTAATATAACCCATTTAAGACAAAATTTGTTTCAAAATCTGGATTACAACCGAATTATAACATATTTTTGTTATAAATCACAATCTGTGCTAGCTGGGCTGTAAGCAACCATCACAAAACAGATTCGTTATTAACTTGAAAAATTAAGAACGAAACTGAAAATGGTTATTAAAAGGCATATATATGTGTATTATGCTATATTATTTGTTCCCAGATTGGATATCTTTCGCATGAAAAACCCCTATGCTTTTACCTTTTTCATCCTCAAGTTTATAATAACTGCTTTCGATTTTTTTAAGTATTTTAGCCTTTAAAAATTGAGGAGCTAATTTTGAAGTGAAATTTATCACTTTTTTGCTTTGGACAAAGTTTCTCCTAAAAACATGTTCACCTTGTTGAAAGCTTATAGGTCTAGATTTTAAATTGTAGTTTTTTATGTTGCGTAAATATGCTTTTCGTAAATTATCTTCAACTTTGTTTCTTATAAGTTGCATTTTGTCTTTTGAATCCAAAACAACCTCACCTTCTGCTAACAAATTAAGCCTGCGAAGTAGTTCATATGAGCTACCATTCGTTATCATTTGTTGGCCAAATAAAACAAAATACGGAGAATATTTTATTGTACTATGATAGGAACTACGAAGTGCCATTGCTATTTGATTCAAGTTTACATCCCACAGCTTTTGGTCTTTATCAAGATATGATCGGATAACGTATGTTAACGTATGTTTAATACCATATTTTGATAAAAAATTCGTAAAAGTTGTTGATCGAAATTGCGAACCATTGTCAGTAATGACTATTTCTGGAATTCCAAACACGTGAAAGATATGGGTCTCTAAAAATTCGCATACCCCATTAGCTGACAATTTTTTTAAGGGCTTAAGCCAAGGAAACTGTGAAAAATGGTCGAGGGCTATGAAAATACCAACATTTCCATTTTTAGACCTTGGATATGGGCCTAAAAAATGCATATATAGCCTTTGCAAAAGGACGTGATGATTTTGCTTGCAAGCCCATGAGTGGACGAAGAATAAAGTTTGGTGCTTTGCTTTGTTGCAAACATCACTATTATTCACAAAATCTTTTACATAATTAACCATAGTTGGCCAAAATAAATTTCGTTTAATTTTTCTAACGTTTTGCCAATTCCACCATGATCAGAATTAGGAGAGTTGTGAGCACAATCAATCGCACAAGAGGTGAGTCCCGATGGGATCCACAACTTCCACGAAGAGGCCTCTGAAATTTCGTCGCCTTTAAAAAATTCGGTGCGTTTATAAACATATTTATCAACAATCTTGATATCTGGCAAGCGGTTCTGATTTTCTTCAACTCTTTGCTTTAAAGTTTTATATTCGTTTGAAAAGAAAAGTGGTGACTCTAAATCAATGTCAGGAACAAAGGAAAGGCTATCAACTTCGTCGAAAGATAGACGCGATAAAGCGTCAGGTACGACATTCAAGCTACCCTTTCTGTGTTCGATTGAAAAATTGAAACCTTGCAATTTGAGTGACCATCTTGCAAGTCTTCCGTTCAAATCTGGATTTCGCATAAGCCATTTTAAGCTTGCGTGATCAGTTATTACTTTGAATTCGTGACCTTCAACATATTCACGATATTTTTCGATACTCATAAGCGCAGCTAAGCATTCGAGCTCGGTTAATGAATAATTTGGCTGTGCTCTATTTAGCTTATGGGAGAAGAAAACTATTGGTCGCTCCACACCGTTTTCATCTTCTTGAGCTAACACACCTCCTCTACCAGATTTTGATGCGTCGCATTGAATTATAAAGGGACGGTCGAAATTTGGAATTATTAATACAGGAGCAGTTGTTAATCTTTCTTTAACTTCGTCAAATGCTTGTTGAGCTTCAGGAGTCCAATCTCAGGTTTTAGATTTTTTCGTCAAGTTTGTCAATGGTGATATCATCGATGAAAAGTTTTCGAGAAAACGTCGATACCAACCGGCTAATCCTAGAAAGCTTCTAACTTCACGAACATTTGTAGGTGGGGAAAGATTTATAATAGCAGCTACTTTATCAGGATTGGGCTTTATACATCCATTACCGATGACATATCCCAAATAATTGACTTCTTTCTCACACCACTTGCACTTGGAAATGTTAAGAGTTAGCCCTGCCTTTCTCAAATGGTGCGCTATCTCTACTTACAAAGTCAGATGTTCATCAAAACTGTCAGATAAAACTAACTAAGTCATCCAGGAACACGAAAACTCTGTTTTTCAACGGTGCTGGGATTATTATATCCATAAACCTGCAAAGAGTTTGTGGTGCATTTGTCAAGCCAAAAGGCATCAAGCCAAAAGGCACCTTGAACCTGTACAAAGGTCTATTCGGGACAGTGAATGCTGTCTTATCTCTCGACTTTTCCTCTAAACTTATCTAAAAAGAATGCATTTTTTAAGTCTAGTGAAGATATAAATTCAGCTTTGGGAAGTCGTGAGAGTATGCCGTTAATTTTAGGTTGAGGGTAGGCATCCTTTACAGTTACGCTATTAAGTTTTCTTGAATCTAAACATAGTCCAATTTTATCTTCTTTTTGCACCATAGCCACAGGGCTACTCCACGAACAGTTCATAGGCGCTGGTTCAATAATTTCATTATGAATTTTTCTCTCAATGTCAGGAGATACGGAGAAATATCTTTGCATGATTGGTTTCGATCCGTTTAGTATTTCAATAGAGTGCTCAATGTAGGAAGTTTTCCCTAAACCTTCTTTCACAAAATTGGAAATAAATCTATGACCCTACTAAGACGTTTTTGTTGCTCGGTATTCAAAGTATGTTGATTGCAAACTGGATTTAGCTCACAAACATTTTCAGAAAAATTTTGAAAAACCTATTTCACAAGACCAAAAGAATGCCAAAAGTCTACTCCTAAATAAACGTCCTGTTTCAAATCTGGAAAAATAAATAATTTTATATCTTTTGATAACTCTAAATTGTATTTTGGTTACGACACTTCCTAAAATTTTATATTTTTTTCCACCCGCAGTTTCAACAAATTGAGTAAATTTATTGTAAGGAATATTTTTATTCAAAAATTCAACTGCAGCATTACCAGATATGCAAGATATCGATGCACCAGAATCTTAAAGAGCTGCTAACTTCATTCCACATATATTAATATTTACATATTGTCTAATGTCTTCTTTCGCATTTTCTGTCGATAGTATACTTGTTTGAACCTTTCTTTTGTTTATTTTTAACTTTAAATAAAAGTTGCGCATACGCACCGTATTCCGCTTTGGCTGTCTTTTAGGCAAAGAGACTTTAGAAACTGTGTTGATTTGTTCATTGAATATCCTCCTACGAATTTTTAAATAATTGAGCAACCTTTCGTGATAGGGTTGAGTTGGAAACAAGTTGGGTTGGTGCACATTATTGCCTTCAGGATTAACTGTTTGCACTGAAACAGAAGATGACCGTTGACGAGTCTCTTTTAACAACGCTTTGAGCGGTAACTGGTGTTGTTGTTGCCACTCATCATTCCGTTTCCCTGACATACCAAACAATTTGGCTTATAAGTATCTGCTAATCCACATCCGTAGCAAAATACTGTTCTTGCTTCTAAACAATCTGTGTACCTATGCCCTTCCGATCTACAATTCCAGCATATTAATCCTTTTTTAGCTATGAAATCCTTTTCTTCATTTATTTCACAAACTACTGGTTCATCTTCAACAACTTCATTGTTAATTTCATTTATATTTCGTTTGATATTTTTATTAAAAGAAATTCGATCCATTTCATTGTTTAAAGTTTCTCTACGTAAAATCAATTGACAGACAAAATTTATTTGTAAATACAACAATTCTTTTCGCAAATATGGTTTCAAATTTCTACGTAAGACTTCAACTAATTCTTCTTGATGAATTGGGTATCGCAAGTGATCACAGTATTGAAGAACTGCATTATAAAAATCATCGAATGATTCAGACGGATGTTGCTTTCGATCTCGTATTATTTCGTGAATATCCGTATCCGTTAAATGATCAGTAAAATAAGCTTTTAAAGCATCGCAAAGCGTATGCCATTCTATTTTATTTACTGTACGTCTGTAACGCTAAAACCATTCTTTTGCTTTTCCTACAAACAAGAGATGACTATGCTCACACAATAAGCCGAATTCGCCACCTAAGTTATCTTTTACTAACGCGTTGATCAATAAATAAATTTATTTATTGGTAAACCTGATGTAGAACCATTAAAGAAAATGTTCAAGCTACTGATTAAATTAGCCACCTTGCTATTATAAGCCAGAGCGACTGATGAAATAGATGAGAGTCTATTGGAATCATAAGCAGAGAGATTTGTCGTTGCAGACACTTGAGTGTTCTGTAAAGAAGTAAAATTTTGTCTAGGCCATTCAGGCTCTTGACAATGTTGAACATTAAGTTGGGTAAATTGTTGCGAAAGTTGAGTTATGGCATTATTCATTTTTGATAACTCACTCTGAATTTTCAAATCAACTTTATTTAATATGGAACTTTCTAACGAGAATGCTCATTACTAATTGCATTCATATCTAAAGTATGTGAATTCTCAGGGTGCAATGGTAAATTTCTATTAGCATTGTAACTTTGTTTCCGTCGCATTGATCGGGTTTGTATCACGCGATCAGTGTCTTGAGATTTCTTTGGGATAGTCCCAGTATTTGCAGAATTTTCTAAGCTTTCTGAGGACAAGTAGGTGATTCAAAAATCCATTCCTTAAAGCAACTTGTATGGAAAAAGTGATTGCATTGGGTAGTAAAAATAGGTTTTAAATTATCAAAACTTGAGCCACAAACTGCGCAAATATTGAACTCAGACATGTTAGTTAAAGAAATATTGTCACCAGAATGTCTTACAGCCATGGTAATTCAACCAAAACCAAAACAATATTATTTGTAAATTCAAAACTTTCAATTCATTACCTATTTTGTTGTTTTTTTTTTTTATATATATATAAGTGTATTTTAACTTAGCCTCTTAGCAAACCGATAAACAAAATTATTGTTTTAAATACAAATGTAAGAAATGCAGAAATTAGAAAGATAGTTGTTGCACATTTTGTTCACTTTATAAATGTAAAGCAATTCCTTTGATATTCGATTTGACGAAGAAAACGTTACAATCAATATTTTCCAAAAGTACTTCAAATTTCAGCATAAACAAAATAATACAAAAATAAGGAATATGCATACCTTTTGAATGGTGTTTAAAATCTCGAAGCTTAAGACAATATTCGGTCAAGAATTGAATTATACAATCTTGCAGATCCAGAGCATGACTTAAGCCCTGGACTTTAAGCACAGAAAATTAAATAAATGATAGTTGAAAAGAATAAGTTTAAAAAATGAGACTGACCCCGAAGTATAAGCTGATACGTCATAAGAATTTTAATTAACTTTTTTTTTTTTTTTAAAGATATTTCTTATGGATTGACTTCGTGTCACTTCATATAATCTTGGAGAAAAAGGAAGATGAGAAAGATCTCGAATGAGGCAGAATGCGGAAAAGGCAGAATGCAGAATGCCCCACGTTGGGCGCCATTTTGTAATGTTGGTGGTGCTATGTCTTTGAAAGAGTTTAGAAATGTTTTGGTTATTTCAGTGTAGTGGTCAGCACGTATGTATGGGTTAGGCTAGGACTCGCCGGATGGGGGGGATCTTTCTACACTTACTCTAACATACACCATTCACAAAAAAAATACCTGCTTAGGTATAGAAAAGATATTTACAGAAAATAGAAGAAAATTTAGAACCAGAATCTAACAAAAGTGATGAAAAGCCTCCTTACGATTTGTATTTAACAACATGAGATTTAGGTTTTATATCTCAATATACCCTTTACCCAACCATGACCCCAAATATCATAATTAGACATTTTGATTTGGGAACCCATGAAGTAGCTAATCAGCTGACTTTGGCTAAGTTAAAATAAAAAACTTTACAACAAATTAATGTTACTTTTTTTTATATTTTTCAACTTCAAGTTCAAGGTAAAATTTTACATTTACCAATAACAGAGTAAATAAAAGAGTTTAACTTTTTAACAGAGAGAGAATTTAATACCATTGCTAGTTTGGTTCTTAGGAATGAAATGAAAAAATGAAACAATTCTTGCTTAATACGTTAGAATCTTACTAAAAAAAAGAGCACGCTAGAGCTATGTTAATGAGTGCAACTTGCGAAAGTTAACAAAAGATCTTAAGTGCTTGTTATAGAAAATTTAACTTTTGATTGGGTTCTTTAAACTAGTACATACAGAGAATTCTCACTATGTGACTGTATGAATATTTTTTTTTCATATTTTAAATTTTCTGCACTTTATTTATCTTCTTTTTTTTTTGTGTATTAAATTTATATATTAAGTATATTTAAGAATATATTTTAATTAAGTTATATTTATTTAAATGATATAATTAATATTAAATATTATTTCATAATTATTAAAGAAGCCAAAATAAAAGTATGTTGAGTTTATTTTTTTTTCAATATTTTCTATTCATTTTGTTTATGTGTAGGTAATTAATAAAGCAATAAAGGTATAGAGTTATTTGTATGAACGTAAGGTACATAAGATATGTAAGTTATATAGAACATTAGTTGAGTAAGGTAGTATAAGTTCATAAGAAATAGATTTTAAGTTATTTTGCACGTTAGGTATTTAAGATAGTTTTTTTTTTATTCTTGTTATTTTTTTTTTCTTTTTTTTGAGAATAGCTTTAAGGTAGAATAATAAAATTATAGATACTTTATAGAAGATTATAAAAGAAACTTACCGAGTCATATGCTGCAACCAGGCCTGTTGCGGTGTATGACGATAGGTATACATGTTTGTGGATGTGTGTGCTAATGTATATGTATCATTTTGTTTTAAGATGGTTATTATTTTACCTTTGGATATTTTTCTTTTTGTTTTTTTTCAGTTTTAATACACTTTTGTTCAATTATTTTTAAATTTTTTTTTTCATATTTATAAATATACCGAGATATATATATAACAAATATATATATGTGTGTATATAAAATAAAAAAACAAAAAAAACAAATTGGCCATTTCAACCCTTGAAAGGACTTTGACCGAGCTTCTTATGATCAATTGCGTTGTGTGTGTTATTAAATATTTGCACACAATTGACCGAGAACTGGACCTACATGTTTTATGCCGACTCCGAACGGCTTAAGTTCATGTTCTCAAGAAGCTTTCCATGGCAATATTTACTCTCTGAGGTTTGCCATTGTCTGCAGAGAGGTGGTGACCGATCAGAAAAATTTTTTATTGAAAAAAACTTTTCGCCGCGGCTGGGGATCGAACCCGGGCTCCGAGCATTCTTAACCACACACTTAACCTGTATGCCACGGTCACCACGTGTGTATATAAAGCGTTCATAAAATTACTTTTAACCAACACTATTATTGCTTCATTAACTTTTTTCTTATTATTAACTTATTTTTAGTTTATTAACTTTTAGGAACATATTAAGTAATACTGCCAATTAATTTTATAAGGAATTTTATACATTGTATATAATGTAAACTTTAAGCAAAATTGAATTCATGCAAAGACCGCGTGGTTTTGGTTGAAGTTACGTGACTAACTAATCCATCCAGCATGGCAAGGGTGTCGTTGGCTTCGGGTAAAACTGTGAATCTCAGACGAGAGGTCTACAATTTAAGGCCGCGTTCATAGTGGAAGCTGAAGCTGAAACTTTTTACAGCTGCTGAAAACGCTTTGTGTACAATCATATGGAAAAGCGCGAAGTGTTCAGCTTATATTCAAGGTTACGCCACTTTTGAGGCTTTTTGATACTTTTTTCTTCTATCTCACTTGGGCACAAGGTGTTGATTTTTTGTTTCATGTCGTGCTTATGCTTTGGGTTTCAGCTTATTTTAACATAGTTTTTGGCACTTTTTCTTCCATCTCGTTTGTGTACACAGTTTTGATTTTTTGTTTCATTTTGTACGTACGCTTTGTGATGTAGGTTATTTTCATACTTTTTAACGCTTTTCTTGGCTGTTTTTTTTTTTATTTCTTGTTTATGTTTTGCCGCACTGATTTTGTTTTTGTACTTTTCGGCAGCAATGCCTAGCGCTTTAGTTTTATTTTATTGTTTTATTTTCGCATTATCGGTTGATACGTGTTGTTGTTTTTGTCTATCTAACAATGTCAACATGATCGCAGGCGCTGCCAGCATTGCATGTCGTTGTTTGTATGTCCTTTTGTTGTTAGTAAATTCAGCATATGCGATGCGCAAAATATGAAATCGTGCGCTATTTCGACTTTGTCTCAATGCGTGTTGTTGTTTAGATTCGTTTTGTTCTTAGTAATTTTTTGTGGGCATCGCTAATTTACGACGCTTTTTCTTCTTCAGATGCTTACTTCATTCTTGTATCATTTCTTGGTATGTGTGTGAGTTGCACGTTTTCAATTTCCTTTGAATGCATTTTTTGTTGTTATGATCTTATGTTATTGATCTTTATTTTGTGCGTGGAATATAGACAAAATATTTTATTTGTTGCTTTGTGGAGGATAGGTTTCCAACTTTTTTCTGCACTTGTTGCTTTTGAGCTATTTCGCCGTTATCTTCGTTGTTCTTTATCTTTTCTTTGAATATTTTTGTGATGAACTTCAAAATATGCATTAACTTTCCAAATTTCAAGAAATAATTAAAACAAAACATAAGCCAAGCGCATGCAAAAAGCGCGCACTATGAACAGCAACAGCAAGAAAAAGTATCTAAAAGCGCGAAAAAAAGCGCGCACTATGAACAGCAACAGCAAGAAAAAGCGTCATGATATCGCTTGAAAAAGCTTAGCCAGCTTCAGCTTCCACTATGAACGCGGCCTAAGAGTTAAAATCTCGATTAGCTGACAAAATTCAGCTTTGATGTATTTAAGAGTAACGTTGATGTAGAGAAAGTTTATAAGAGTAGGCTTATAAATTTTCGATTTAAGCTTGGTTTTTCGATTTCGATTTAAGTTCAAATATTCCTTTAAAACTTTAATTTAATTTAACTTTATTTTATAAATTTAGTTTTAAGTTAAATTTTAAGAAACTTTAAATTAGTTTTAAATTAGTTAATTTTATATTTAAAGTTAACTTTAAGCTGATTAACTATAATTAAACGCTCTAATCGATGATGATGTCGGCACCAGATCCAGAAAAGAAGAGAAAGATTTTTTTTTTGTCTTTACCGGATGAGTTAAATTTTTTCTTTTATGAATTAAAGCTTTTATTTTGGTAAAAGATTTTATGCTTTGGGACATTAAATTAAATTGGCATTTTTCTCATAGTAAATCGCAGGGACATTATACAGAATTATGTCTTGCCATTAAATGTAAATACAAACTTTATTTTTTTTATAGTCAAAAGAAATAGTTTCTAAGCAACCATCACATTGCCTGCAACTGCGTAACATGCAAAAAGTACGTGATTGCGTATCACTAAGGGGAAGTAGAACGATATGCAAATTTAAATAATGATTTACATTTCTTAAATATATGTAGCTTATGTATAGATTTTGTTTGGTTGGTATCGATTTGAATTTCCACTTATTGGAAATTATTGGAACTATTGGAATAAGGAAACGCACTCAAAAACTGAGGATTTTCCTTTATAAACCACCTCCCGGCGTAGAAACGGCGAAGAAAGAAAGATAGTTTTCAACTAATACAATCTAAACTGGTCGCAGCATCGCCTAGACAGCGGGCCTTTTTAGAATAAATTATAAAATAAAAATCCAACTTTGGTCGCAGCCACGCCTAGACAGTGGGCCATTGTTGAAATAAACTTAACAAAATAAAACAATCAAAAAAACAAACAAACGTTTTTTTCCGTCCATGGTCACTCTTCTCCTCGTGAAAGCACGGAGACCATCGGACGTTAAGTTCAACACCGATTTTGTCCAAAAAACTTGACAATTTTCGAAAAAACGCCGCCATTTTGTTATTATTCAACCAAAATTGTTTATTCTAGTTTATTCCATGGCGGTTTTAATGCTGATAAAAAGCTCATTTTTTGTTTTCTTACCGTTGTTCAAGTGAGTCGTTAACACCCCCGTCATGGGTTTTTGATGTTTTTTTTAAATAATTCCAGTAGCCATATATGTAAATAAAAAATAAAAATAAATTTTTTTTGTAATTTTTTTACTAAAAAATATATATTTAATTTTTAAAAATTATATCTAATTTCTTATTCAACTTATAACCATTTTAAAACATTAAAAGACATTTTTTTAATGCGTCACGTCCCCTCAAACATAAAAAATATTAATTAAAAATATTTATCTTAAACAACTGCTGTTCTTGTTATTCTCAGGAAAATTAATAACAATGTTTTAGGAATGTACATAGGTGCTTGCAACCACAGCATACACGCAAGCACAGGCATGAGTGAGGAAAATAGGCAGCATTGGGAGGGAAAAATATGATTTGTTATAAAAAAAATCTGAAAATAAAATATTGCTGATTTGCACAAGACTTACCTAGCATGCATTTCCGCAATCTATATTTAAAATGCATAGCTGTTGGGTGATCATGTAGACCGCCTTTGCTGCGCATAGCACTGAAGAAATTTTCAGTTATATCTTGGTTGCATCTGTAAGACACAACGTAAGACATATCATATCGATCGCAAACGTACTTATGCAGCATACGGAGAGCATTATTAGATAACAAACCCCATTTTAAAATGGAGCTAGGTGGTTTGTTGGGCAGCAGAGGGGTCTCCATGATGCTATCAATGCGCTCAAAGATTTTTAGTTGGTGTTCGAGCCTTGGACCAAAAGGTGTTTTACCTGAACATAGGAAAATTTCAGTTTTTGCTTAAAGGATGTTGTGGTTCATTCAAGCGATGTAAATAACTGTATGCCACTTGAATGAAACACTGACCTGCCTCAGAATATGAAGCGATCGGCGTGCATAAGCAATGCGCAAAATTGACGTTAAATTTCAATTTCAATAATGCTGCACCGGCCAATGCAACGGTTGGCGGAAAATATCGAAACAAGCGCACGGCAACGGTTTCGGCTGCGTCTCTGTTATTAAACCCTACAAATTATCGAGGAAGTAAAAGAATGCATGGTGCTTGCGTTTCGAATTGCATTGTTCTATGTACAGTGGCTCACAGCTTATTTCGTGCAGACGATGTGTTAAACTTTGAAATGCTATAACTTGGTAACTAGTACTGGTAATGAAAAAATTTAAACGACATTTGTTTGCTAGTAATTATACATTTAAATATAAACTCTCATTTCTTTATATAAAAGTCTACTAAAAAGATAATAAACAAAAAACTGAAAAAGCAGTAGAATTCAACGCCACAGCTTATTTCGTGCACACTGTTTTAACATGTAAGCTTTTGAACGTGATGCCGTTATTTTCTTTTTCTCGTTCGCTGTTTTTATCTTGACTGATGTCCTGATTCTTCTGATCGGAGTTAACAGTTGTTTTTAGTCTGGACTTAAAACCTTAAGTGCACTAATTGATTTGTTTTAAAAATGGGCCGTCGCACAACAATATAACAGCACGAAATAGTTTTATTTCACTTTAAAAAAGAAAAAATCCAACCGCAAATAGCTGAAATAGTAAAATTGAGACCCTCTACAGTGCAGTACATCATCCAGCGCTTTTTGCAAGAAAATCGTGTGGCTGATAAGGCCAGAAATGCTCCAAATAAAATATATACAGAAGCGGACGAGCGACTTATTCTGCGAAAAATCGTAGAAAATCTGAGGCTTTAGGGTCCCAAATTGGCCAAGGAGGTTGAGAAGGAGTTGGGCAAGAAATGCTGTGCCGAAACAATTCGTCATCTGCTGCGGGCCAACGAGTTTAATGGTCGAGTTACACGCAACAAATCTTATATTAAAAAAAAAATCAGCTATGTCGACTGAACTTCGTCAAAAAACACGTTTTATATTCTAGGACATTCTGGAATGACGTCATTTTCTCGGACGAGTTTAAGTTCAATATTTTTGGCTCCGAAGGAATGCAATATGTATGGCGTAAGGCTTATACCGAGCTGAACAATAACCATATTAAGCCTACAGTAAAACATGGTGGCGGCAGCGTAATTGTTTGGGCCTGTATGGCTGCATCGGGCGTTGGAAAATTATTTTTTTTTGGAGGCATTATGGACAAGACAATGTACCTAGATTTTATAAAAGAAAATTTGCTTCAAAGTATCGACACCTTGGGCGTACGAGAGACATTTCGGTTCTACCAGGACAACGACCCAAAACATAAATCGAGAATCCAGTCATGGTTGATTTAGAATTACCCGCATCTTATGAATCCGCCTGCACAGTCACCCGACTTAAATGTAATAGAAATTTTGTGGGCAATTTTGGAGAGTGGCGTTCGCAAGCGGAATATTTCCAATAAAAATTAATTAAAAAATGCATTGATGGAGGAATGGCAACAAATACCCCCCAGATATTACAAAAAATTAGTAGAGTAAATGGATAGCCAGTAAATGGATTAAAGATGTAATTTAACAATATGGCGGCCACACAAAATATTAAAAAAGACAAACATATTACATTTTCTTAAGATTCAGTGGAGTGCACGAAATAAGCTGTGGCGTTGAATTTTGCTGCTTTTTCAGTTTTTTGATTATTATTTTTTTAGTAGACCATTATATAAAGAAATGAAAGTTAATATATAAATATATAATTACTAGCAAACAAATATCGTTTAAATTTTTTCATTACCAGTACTAGTTACCAAGTTATAGCATTTCAAAGTTTAACACATCGTCTGCACGAAATAAGCTGTGAGCCACTGTATGTATGTTTCTAGGTCAATAAACCGCACTGTTGACGAACTTATGGGGCCCATACACAGGCGGACTTATTCGCGAACTTGGTTGGTTGCATGAAATGTTTGCTCGTTTGTGGCTTTGTTGGCGGACACATTTGAAGGTTCGTAAGTTGGTCGCAAGAAAATCAAAACTTTTTGATTTTTTGGGCGAGGAGCTAAAGGTTGTACAACAAGTTTCTCAGTAAATGGTGGTGTCCGCGTACTTAATGCCAAACTTTAGAGTTTTGGAGCACAAATTGGCAATTTTATTTGTTTTTATTGTCAATAATCACATAAAATGGTAAAAGTATGGTTAATGAAACTAGGAGGGACTTTTTGGAGAAGTTTTTTAAGATTTTTTTTAGAGTAAAAAATAAGTACAAAACGAACCAAGCGTTTCTACCAAAGCGTAAACGTAAAATTGATTGCCTCAAATGAAACTTAAGGAATAAAATCGGAAATATTAGGTCTTGTTATCGAAGGGTAGCAAAAAAGTAAACAAAAATTTAACAAATCTAGCTCATCACACATAAAATTTTAAGGTTCTATAACAAGTCCGCATACAAGTTTGCGTAGTGTGTGGTAAACCGAAAACCTGGTACGCGTACATGTTGTGGGATATGTTCGTTTGTTTATGGGCCCCTTTATGTCCAAATATAACACGCGAAAGTGAGCGGTGTCAAATATAACACAAACAATTCAAAACCGAATTTAGGTTGGTAAGCAACTGAATATGTATGTCGGTATGCACACCTTGCAAAATATGTAGATTGTAAAGCAACTGAATATGTGTGCCGATACGTGCAAATTGCAAAATAAATTGCAAATTTAAAAATTGTAAGGTTTTTAAATTGTTTATTATTAAGTATGTGTGTATGTACATTATTTAACATGTTAGTTTGTATATTATTTAGTTTGTAAGTCTGCTATCATTTAGTATGTAAGTTTATATATTATTTAGAATTGTAAATTATTTAGCATGTAAGCTTTTATATAAGAATTGATATGCAAGTATATACTCTTTTAGCTATTGTATTTGTTATGTTATAGGTAGCAACTTCTAGTGCGGAAGTAAAGATAGTAAAATGGAAAGGTGTATAAATATAAGAGAAAAATTTAATAAAAGACAGTTTTGATGTGAAGTAACAATATATAAAGTGTAGTTTTTATTGAGCGAAAAGGACCATCAACAAGCAAAACCGAAAAGTAAGACTATCTAAGAAGGAAGAACACTCACCAAGAAACGAAAAGTACGATTATCCAAGAAGGAAGACCCCGCAGCAAATCAAAGAAAGTAAGACTTAACATACAAATGATCTAACAGCAACACATAAACTCTCACACCCCATACAACAAGACACACATATTATATACATACATATTATATAGTGATTGTGATTCGAAGTCACCTAAATAAATACAAATTATAACTACCCACCAGGGATGGAACTGGAACTTTTTTGATTGTACCAAATCAGAGAGAAAAATAGTGCTTTTTATAAAAAAAAGTGCTGAATTTTAATATTTCGCGCTCATTTCGTAAAAAACCGTCAAAATTCAGATTGAACTTTTTTAAGGATAATATACAGAAAAAACGGTAAAGAGCTCTATTGCATATTTCAAGATAATCTTATTCGCATTGATATAACGGTTTTGCGAACACCTTTAACTTTCTCTACGAAAGATAAATTTAAAAAGTAAAAAAAGGTCTTGATACTTATTTCAAATTCTACAATTTCCATATTTTTCAAATTTTATTTGAGATCTTTTTTAAACTTGAATAAAAAATAATACCCAACCGACCAAAATGCTTGAAAATAGTATTATTACAAGCTTAGCAACATAAGCCTTAAGCTTGAAAAAAGCTAGAGAATCTATTGAAAAGGTACATATATTACATTAATTGTAGAAAAAACAAAACGGAACCCTTGTGATAATATAACTCAGGCAAGATTGTTATAAGCTTGTTCTTGCAATTGTAGAATAAGCATATAAAATAATATTATATCAATACATGTATTGAAAAGCTTACTTTTCTCAATATTTGTATAAGCTTTTTCTCGCAATTTTAAAATAATTAATTTAATTATTAACTAATAATTTACTAATTTTTTAGTTTCTTCAATAGTTTCTTTAACCTATTTCTTGCATCTGTAGAATTAACTTAAAAATAATGTTTTATTAACATAGCATAGATTGTATGCATACGCCTATTACAAGTATAACGCAAAACGGGTCCGTCTCATGGCTTTTGATTTGTTTTACTTTTGGGCTATAGATTCCGATTAAAATTCTTAGAACATAAGTTCATTTATTTTTTTTTTATCGCCATTCGTTGAAAAGTTATGGACCTCTCAATTCTGCAAATCGTCCGAAAACGCCAGAATCGGGAAATTTTCAATTAATTGTATCTCCGTCAGTTTTTATCCAATTTTTATAAATAATGTATCGTTGGAAAGGTATTGAAAATAACTTTCTGGAAAAAATATATAATTTTAAAATTTTGGATGTTAGGGTTGCCAACCAATTTAAAAAAAATATATTTGCTAATATCTCAAAAAAAACATAATTTTTTCTCGATTTTTTATTTTTTAAATTGGAAGAAGAATGTTGCCTTTGATTCAAAAGCAATTTAATGATGGAGCTTTTATGGAGCGTTTTTTCGCAATTTCAATTTTTGTGCACATACCTTTTTTCATCGAAACATACGTTTTTTATTTCGATGTGTTAAAGTTTTCGATGCATCGATGTATTTTTTCGATGCATCGATATATTTTTTTCAATGTATTGCAAATTTGTTCGTATTCGTTCACGTACAATATGCTATTAACATACTTATAAAGTGTAGTATACTCGAGGTGTGTAGTTGCAACCATACATATTTTGCAACCTTGCGTTTGTAATCGCTGTCAAACGTTTCTCATGTTTCTTTGTTTCTCATATTTTTTTGTTCTCAAGTTTCTTTTCTCTGTAATTTCTTGTAGCTTGCTAAAAAGTTCGCTGGAAACCTAGAAATTGGCATTCAAATATTGATAAGTTATAACAACTTCAGGCCCCTCTGAGAGACTTTTTCCAACTGAATTGTTGACTTTAAATCAAAAAAGCAACTAACGGGAAAACGCCTTCATCAATTGTTGTTTTTGCAAAGCCTTGAACGTTGCCACTGGGTTCTTTATTTAATTCCAAAGATATACTTTTTTATATTCATGAAGATCTTTATAAATAAATCAAACATAAAAACTTTCGATTCTTGTTTTTCTTTTTTTTTTGGAAAGGAAAAAAGTAGAAACATCGATGTTTTTTGTCGATGCATCGATGTTTTTAGGTGATACATTGAAAAATATATATCGATGTTTTCATGCATCCCTTTCGCCATTTCGATGGGCATCCCAAGTGCGCGATCGATTGTGATTTTTAACCCAAGAGCATGTCGAAACTGAGGAATATTTAGGAATCAGTGATTTAGTGGCTGGTGAAATGAAAATTTGTTCAAGTCGCCGTCTACAACTTAGCAAACTGAATTTTTTTAACTAACAGCTGATTTTCATGAAAGCTTTTACTTGTGAAAAATTACTTTTTTAATTTTGACGCGATTACAAAATTGTTTACTTGTGAACAAGAACAGCTGACTTAAAGTTTTGTTAAGTAGACTCGAGGTGGGGCCTATACTTGTCAACCAGTACAGATCATTGTAACTTTTTTATTGAAAGAGCTTCAGAGTTACCATCGTAACTTCTTTGTTTTAAGACCGATTTTCAAATTTTTTGCTACAAAACCAATTAGAATTTAATAATCTCTAAAATGGCAATACAATTTTTTTTAATTTTATACGAATACAAGTTAAAAAAATAATTGTATTTTTTATTTTTTTTTTCGATTATTACCAGTTTTCTATACCAAGGTCAAGTGTAAGGTCATCAAAATTTATGCATAAAATGTTGGTCTTAACAAGGTAAACCATTTTGCAGAACAAATTTTCGAACATCTTAGCCATTATGAAATTTATAGACGATAAAGTGTCTCAAAATCATAAGGTATGTGCACAAAAATTGAAATTGCAAAAAAAAATATAAAAGCTCCATCATTAAATTGCTTTTGAATCAAAGGCAACATTCTTCTTCAAATTTAAAAAATAAAAAATTGAAAAAAAAACATTATGCTTTTTTTGAGATATTAGCAAATACATTTTTTTTTAAATTGGTTGGCAACCCTAACATCCAAAATTTTAAGATTATATATTTTTTCCACAAAGTTCTTTTCAATACTTTTCCAACGGTACCTTATTTATAAAAACTGACGTAGATACAATTAATTGAAAATTTCCCGATTCTGGCGTGTTCGGACGATTTGCAGAATTGAGAGGTTCATAACTTTTCAACGAATGGCGATAAAAAAAAAATAAATGAACTTATATTCTTAGAATTTTATTAGGAATCTTTAGCCCAAAAATTAAACGAATCGAAAGCCATGAGGTCAATTTTTTAAAAAAATTTGCGTTATGCGTGGAATGGGCGCATATGCACATACATACATAAATATACAGCTGCAACTGTGGATAGTCTCATCTAAAAAATCTTCAAATGCAATAATAAATTTCATTTCCATCAAAACAATATATTTTATTTGACAGAAAAAAAAAATGGTTAGAGATTCTATTGTATAAAACAACTGATTCTCAATCATATTTAATAAAGTATTGTTATATATTAGTGTTTATAAAGCATACTTTAAAAACAGTTATGTATATCAAGCGTTTCTCATATACGATTGAGAATTCATTATGATTTATCTTTTTATCAAGCTTGCTAAAACTGATATTGAGAAAAGCTTATAACCCAGTGTTTTTATTAAGCTTATTCTCAAGTTCAATTGCCTTTCGCTTTTCAAATTGGGTTGGGTACATTGTATTCATTAAATGCTTATCATATACATATGTATATGAGATTTTAAATATTGATCTTTATGATATTGTGAATAGAAAATATTCACTCTACGCAAGCGGATGAGAGTGGCAAGGACAGTACACCTTGGACAATTCTATATATATTTAAAAAAAAACAAAACATCAAATTCATTTTTAATCTTACTTACTTTGTACCAAAATTGTGAAATTGAGACATTTTCCATACTAGATATTGTAGGATATTCAGAAAACGCTCTTAATTCATTATTTATTATTTCAGCTTCAGAAATTTCTTTTTCTAGAAATAATTGTACAAGTAATGACAAAATGCTTTTCATTTCACTAGAGACTACATGTTCTGAAGAATAATGTGGAATCATGTTTAATACTTCATTATTGAAATCAATTCTTTTTCTGAAGTCTATACAAAAAATTATATAAAATTTTAGAGCAACTTTCTTGAACTCAACAATATCACATAGTGATGTATTTTTTGATTTGTAAAATATTTCGACTGTAGTTCCACAATAAACATTCTCCACAAGGATATGATTATTTAAATTCAACGAACTTAAAGAACATAAATCAATATTTTTTTTTGAAAATAAAATTTCGGCAAATTTGTCTAAATAAGTATTTACGTCTAGAATAAAGTATGTGAATTCTGGCGTCCTCTGACTACATTTCAATATTCACATCGTTTATAATTTTTAAAATATAGGATAAAAAAAGAAATACATTTTTATCAACGGGTCTCAGAGGTTTTCACTTATGGAAAAAATATCTTCGTTACCATAGTGTACTTAAAAATCTGTTAGTCGAAAATAAAAGTCAAGCGCAGTCCACTGCGCATCCTAAATGATACAAGAAACTGTTATATTTCAATCCATATTCTATAAATGGATTATAAAACCTGTCGGGAGACTCATCGCGTTGGAGCTAATCTCAAAATTTGGTGCAGCTGGAAGCCAAAATCTGCTTCTCTGTCTTCTTTTCTCCTAACGCTATGACAAAAATGTTCATTGATGTTTATTATAAGTCTCTCGACAGCTTTCGGAAGTGTTGCAGCTGCTGCTTCAGACAAAAGACTTAAATTGTGGCAAATATCACCGTTGATAAAAATTTTGGGGCAATTTAATTTCCCCTTTTCTTTTTTCAAACGTTTTCCAATTTTGGGATTTTCAAATTGTGCCGAAATGAAAAAGCATGTGCTTGATGTGCCGTCTAGTCTCGAAAGTGCCGAAAAAAGCACAATTTTGCGTAAAATGACATCCCTGCTACCCACTGATTCTGCGATTCCGTAGTCAATTCTTTGTAGTTGACCGGACCCTCTAGAGTATAATTAAAAAGGTTTCAAACCATTAAACGTGTTAAATTCAAGAAATTTTATAATAAACCAAGTGAATTGATCGCGGATTTCTACGATTATGTCCGATTACTAAAATCAGGAAACAAAAGAAAGAATTGAGATTTTTATGGTCACATAGAAGAACCATGCTTACAGCGTTCAGAGTGGGTCTGAGACATCCTACACTGAGGACACACATGTTGGGGGTAAATTTAGAAACATTTGAAGTGGAAGAAGCAATAAGCGCATTTGGAATAATTGAAAGAAGAACATATGTGGCAGGGAAATTTGCATTGAATAAAGGGCCATTTGGACCAACTAGGGGTTGAACTAGGGTTGAACTAGGGGATAGGGTTGAAGAGGAACATAGGGAATATTCAGGGACCAATTCACGGCCAGTGAGACAAATGATAGGAAGATTTGAGGAGGAACGAAGTAGAAATATTAGACCAACATGCTCATTTTGTTATATAGTGGGTCACACGAGAGATGACTGCTATAAAAGGAAAAATCAAACATATTGTCAAAAATGCTGACAATACGGGCACGAATGTAATTTTAACGTTTCAGCTGGCAGAAATTCGAATGGAAATTACGCGGACAGAAGGGAAAATAGTTATAATAAGAGCCAAAGTAACAGTAATAAAAACCAGAATACGAAAGATAGCAGAAGATTTTATGTAGAAAACAGAGTGGAGATAAAATGTGAATGGTGTGGGAGGGTAGGACACAAAATGCAGAATTGTTTTGCAAAGAGAGATTTCGATGCAAACCAGGGAAACTATCAATGGTTCAGCCGAGGCCAGTAAGCTGGGAACCCAAAAATTTAATTAAGATAAGGCGGAACATAGTGGTCACAGATAATTTGACGTCAGAAAAGATAGTAAATATCTGTACTACTAAGCCAACCGATAAAATAACGGTCAATCTCTTAAAAGAAGATCTAGTTAAAAGATTAATAACTACATCGCAGAGTTTCGTCAGTTTTATGGTGATGATAGCATACATCATTATTTGCATTAGCAATTCGACAATAATGATAATAAATAAAAGTATAAACAATATAATAGAGAAAAAGTCATACTGAAATAACGCCAAATTTTTTTTCAAGTCGTTAGTACAGTTAATAGAAATTAAACTGAAAAACCTCAAGATAGAATTAATAAAAATTTCTAATCTTATTACAAATATATGAAAAATGCATGTTGTCATATGAATTTAACATTCCAAGAAAAAGTCGAACAAGGTGGATGTTTTGGTGTTTCCAAAGTGAATGATGTGTTCGTAGAGATTCCGTGTAGAGACTCAATTAACGGACGACTCATTTTACTTGTAGATTTCGGGGCTGATACCAGTTTAGTCAAACAAAACAAGTTGAAGAGTATTTTTAATAGAGATACAAGTGATAAAAAAAAATTTAAGCGGAGCATTTGGAGGCTTCGTCAAAACCCTTGGTTCTCTGAGAATTAAACATAAGGAAGTAGAGCACCTCAGTTTTAAGTTACACATAGTGGCACTAGAACAAGGGTTGCCTGCAGATGGCATATTAGGTCGTGACAACCTTTGGACTAAATCAATAATAAATGCGATGGAAAAAACACTAACAATATACAATTCATGTAGGGAAAATAGTTTTAACGTTACCTTTAAAACAAAGAAACGAGTTGAGTTCCATAAGCTACAACGACGAAATAAAAATAAAAGCATGAACGATACAAACAGTAAAGATACCGCTAAAAATAAAAATTTCTGTAAAAGTCATCCATAAGCAAGAAATAGTACCAGGAGTATATTAAGGGGGAGTAATAGTAAATGTTACAAATAAAATGGCATACGTCTCAGTTCTAAACTCAACATAAGCTGACTTTGTAATGCCCGAATATTTTGAACCGAAGTATTCAAATTTCAACAAGTTCAAAACTAATAATAATTCAATTTTTAGCGTAAAAGAAGCAAATATAAGCAACAGAATTGAGAGACTGAAAAAAGCAATTACATTAGACGAAAATTTAAATTCAGAAGAAAAAGCTTCACTAGAAAATTTGGTGACCTCGTTTCATGACATTTTTTTGTTAGAAGGAGATAGGTTATCATGTACGTCTGCATTAAAACATGACATTCAAGCGCAAGTAGATCAAGCCCCAATTAATCAGAAGCAATACAAATTGCCACACATGCATAGGGAAGAAATACAAAAGCAAGTACAGAAAATTTTGGAAGAACAAGTTTCCAAAACGATTAAACAAGTTTTTCCAATCCCTCGTATCGATGAAATATTAGACCAATTAGGTCATTGCAGATATTTCTCAACTCTGGACCTGGCAAGTGGGTACCACCAAGAACTCGTTAATGACAAGGATAGAGAAAAAACAGCCTTTAGCACGCAAATAACTTGCTAAAAAAGGACGTCAAATTTAAGTGGACAAATGATTGTCTGCAAGCTTTTGAGACGTTAAAGGAAGCAGTCACCTCATCCCCAGTTTTAGCTTATCCAGATTTTGAAAAACCTTTCTTATTAACTACAGACGCCAGCGGAGAGGCACTAGGTGCGGTTTTATCACAAGGCAAAGTTGTCGAGGATAAGCCAATTGCATTCGCGAGTAGGGTATTAAATAGCGCAGAGAAACGCTATTCGACAATAGAAAAAGAATTTTTAGCAATTGTTTGGGCAACAAAAAATTTTAAGACTTATCTGTTAGAAAGGCCTTTTAAGATATATACGGATCATCAACCATTGAGGGGAATAGCAAATCTGAAAGCCCAAACATCGCGCTTAGCACGATTCCGGCACAAACTCTCAGAATACGAGTATGAGATTATATATAAACCGAGTAAACGAAATTTAAATGCGGATGCGCTTAGTAGGATACTCCAACAAGAACATGGTCAAAGGCTAAAGAACAAGAAAAGGAAATTGAAACGGAAGAAACTGCAGAGAAATCTAGTGAACAATATGATGAGGTGTTAGACCAACAGAATAAAGAAATAGTAATTCTAACCGATCCAAAAAACATTAAAAGAATTTTGAGAGATTGTTATGATCTACCACTAGGTGGGCACCAAGGAGCTTTAAAAACCTATTTCAGAATAAGGCAAGAATATAAATGGAAAGGGATGCAAAAGCAAATCAAGGAATATGTAAAGAAATGTTAAAAATGCCAGGTTAATAAATGTTCTAAATTAACAAAAATGCCCTTGGTATTAACAGATACACCGACGCGTCCATTTGATAAAGTTTACATGGACATAGTGGGTATCCTGCCAGAGACTTTGTCAGGAAATAAATACATACTTACTTTTCAAGATGATTTTTCGAAATACATGGCATGTGTTGCAGTACCAGATGCTGAATCTAGTACAGTATCAAAAGCGTTCTTCGACGAAATTATAACTCGTCATAATACTCCAAAAGTTCTGATTACCGATAACGGTTCAAATTTTGTGTCGAAACTATTTTCGGATGTGTGTAAAATGTTAGGAATTAAGTACTTACATATAACTCCATACCACCCACAGGCTAATGGCTCATTGGAAAGAAGCCATCGTCCATTAGCAGAATACTTACGAAGTTTTGCAAAAGAAGATGGGTCAAATTGGGACCAGTGGTTAACATCTGCCATGCATGTGCACAATAACACACCGCACATGAGCACCAAACAAACTCCGTTCAAAACTTTAATATGAATGTCTGATCTCATAATAATAATAACGCAATGATTGAAATGAACTTAAATTAGCATACTCACAATATAAAACTATGTAATGATTTATTATTTACAATCCTTTAGTAAACTATTACAGAAATATTGCTTTTGTTAAGATAGCACTTTAATCGTTAGAATAAGAAAACCACCTTGTATCAAATTAATTCATGTATATGGTATATAGACAGTGATGAGAATAACGGGCACTGCGGCAAAATATTTATACATACAGCAGAGACCCAGACGCCGCAACAGAAGAGAACACTATGACAAGAACCAGTTTTCCCCACCACAACCGCACTTGCCAGAGAGACGATCAAATAGAGAGAAACTGATACCTGCCATGTATGATAGTGTGCTAAAGAGACGTCGAACATAATGAGCAAAGATAACAAGATGGGAAACTTGAAAAACATAACCTCAAAAGAGGTTTGTATGTATTAGTGTGCCAAAAAAGCAACCCTGAAATTCACTCTTGTTCTTCATCGGCCGCAAACTGCCCAAGAAATCACTTTGCACCCCCTTAAAATAATGCCAATTATAAATGCTATACCCAATTTATTATGATATAAATATTTAAGTTGAGTTGCAATAAGCTGTTTGCAACCTAAACTATTTATTAAGTCCTTTTATTTTTGTTTATACAAGCTTGCAAAGTTTGCCATTTTCTTCAGTTGTTGTATTTGTCAAAATTTTTAAAAATTTTGCTTTTACACAAACCCCCGCTATTTTACACAAACCCCCGCTACTTGAGGTGAAATTTAAAAAAGGAGCGCCTTTCTTCTTCTCCTGCATTTTTAAGCTAGAACATCGTTTGTACGCAAGTAAAATAAAGTATGGATTAAGTGTTTTAATATGTTAATCTTTAAGTTGAGTTACAGGAATCTATTCAGCACTCAAATAATTGCATGCATTTTCTTATTTGACTCTTTATCGCCAAACAAAATTTCTAAATTTTGGCACTTGTTGTATTTGTCTATGTCTTTTTATATTCACCACAGCCGATTTGTAGAAGTCCTGTTATATTTCATGCCATCAGAGTTGTCAACTACTCATGTTTTCCTTAAAAATTTGCTTGGGTGGAATAAATATTTTTTTGGAGTTTTCTTAGCTTTATTGGCATTTGTTTTGTCTCTAATGTTTAAAAAACTACATTAGTCATGTATTTTCATAAAATTTTAAGAATGCAGTCATTAAAATTCAGTTAACATAAGAACTTGATATAGAAATTAAGAATATATCGCACACGATCTTCAAAAGAGACACAACTCAAAATTTTAAAATTTTCAGGGGAGGCAAAAAACTATTTCTTTTTCAAAAATTTTAACAGTCGATGGAGATGTGCATTACGAATTGGTTTATATTAAAAAGTCAAAATTGAAAAATTTCGAGTTGTGTCTCTTTTGAAGAGGGTGTGCGATATAATAGATAGAACAGTTGGCATGTCTAACCACGAAAAATACGCAGAGCAATAAGGCTGATAACTCTAATTATTTTGATTAATTCAATTAAAACTTTGTCTTTAAACATGCTTTGCTTCAATATTGCCATTTGTGGACAATATTCTGTTAGAATTTCCCAAGTTAGTATTATTGTACGTTCAGATAGACTTAATTTAACATATTAAACAAAAAAGCTTTTACATTCAACTCAATCGTTCACAATGCCTGAACCATGATACAAAAACTAAAGGTAAAAATGCTAGATGAGAGCGTACTGGCACAAATGTCAAAACGAAGTTGACAACTCATATTAAATCTCAAAGCTATGAGAAAGACGTGAGAAAGCAAGACTTTTCAATTTGTAAACAAAGTAAAATATGTATTGTTTCTTAAATTAAAAATTGTACAAAATTGTTCTCTCCGTGTTTTTTGACAATAAAACAATCAAAAAGTGTTTCAAGTCTGACATCATTGAAAATTAACTTAAAGAAATTAACTGCAAGGTTTAATTCACCCCACAACTGATTTTGACAATATCAGCAGTAACGAAAAAAGAGCACAACCAGCGCTGCAGCTACCTTATTTATTGTACAATAGCCTGTACCATAGATGCCAGTTTCGTGTGATAAATCACTTTTCGTGATTTTGAGGGCCATGTGACAATGTGTGTTTTCTGAAATGAAGCGAGTGATTTTTCACTCAGGCGAGATTTTTATAATCGCACACTTTATTGTTGAAGAGTGCGTTCAAGTAAATGCAAAAACAAGTATATTAACGAACAAACCCAACACCGGAATTAAAATTTGCTAACGCAGGTATAATTACCACAAAAAGTATATTTTTCCAATTTATGAATTTTAAAAATACCCCACAAATTCCCACAGAAATGTTGTCTATGGTCTAATAGTTATTTTTTAATATATGTACATATCCAAAAACAAAACCTTCCAAAAACTTCACTGTCATTAACTATTATTTCTTGCACATGTGGTCGCAGTTATGTTGTTTTTTTTTCATACTAAAAGCTTTAGCCTGAAAAAATATAAATTGGCAACACTACAATTGACAACAGAATAGAAAGAATTTATTTCATTCATAAATTCAACAGCTGACATTCTTAACCTTTACACTCCATCTAATCATTTTGTACTTTTTGAAAGAAAACAATATGGTTTCTCATGTACAGAATTTAATTTAACATGAAGTTAAACTACAGCAGAAAATATTTTTACAATATTTGACAAAATTTAGTGCACTTTACAGATTTTTGTTGTCCTTATGAAGTCAATCAGTATCGAATGTGTTGGAAGGGTTAAGTTTAAAATTAGTAACTGGCATATTCACCTCACTTTCGAGCTGAACAAATTTTTCTCATATGTGTGTTTACTTTTTGGTGATTTCGGATTCCCCACAGAAGTTTCCTATCTTGTTATCTTTGATAATGAGGGATGAGCCCAACATGAAAGGATGAAAAGAACGAGAGGGTATAATGAAGCAGCAAGCCAGTTAAGAGACAAACTAGGAAGCTATATATTTACGCACTCAAACATAACACAAGATTTTCAGGGGAGGCAAAAAACTATTTCTTTTTCAAAGCAACTTCATAGAAAAGAAGGACACAAAATGATGTTTTAAAAATGAAAGAGCAGTCAGATTAAAACAAAATTTTAACAGTCGATGGAGATGTGCATTACGAATTGGTTTATATTAAAAAGTCAAAATTGAAAAATTTCGAGTTGTGTCTCTTTTGAAGAGGGTGTGCGATATAATAGATAGAACAGTTGGCATGTCTAACCACGAAAAATACGCAGAGCAATAAGGCTGATAACTCTAATTATTTTGATTAATTCAATTAAAACTTTGTCTTTAAACATGCTTTGCTTCAATATTGCCATTTGTGGACAATATTCTGTTAGAATTTCCCAAGTTAGTATTATTGTACGTTCAGATAGACTCAAGAAGAAGCACGACAAGAATGCGACGGTTAAGCCAGACCATTGAAGGTAACAGTTGGCATCAGTCAGTCAAGATCAGACCATTGAAGGCAAAACAGTTGGCATCTGCCAGTCAAGAGCAGACGGTTGAAGGAAATAGTTGACATCTGTTAAGGGCATACTATTGGAGGCAAGAGTTGACGTCAGGAGTAGAAGAACGATCGCTAGCAGACAACTGAAGGTGAAAGTCGCACGGTGAAGAAGTCGAGTGCAGGAAAGAACGCGGAGTTACATTAAAGGAAGGGTGATACGTAGATAAGGTGAGGTGACAGAAGGACTAAGACGGACCAAGGAAAGGAATTTATATTAAGTATAATTAGGTGGCAGGTCTCAAATGATCTCTTGAATACATATTAAGTATTATTAATGAAGCAGGTCTCAAATGACCTTTTGAATTTATATTAAGTATCATTAAGGTAGCAGGTCTCAAATGATCTTTTGAATTATAATAAGTATCTTTAAGGTAACAGGTCTCAAATGATCTCGTGAATTTATATTAAAGTGAGATCAGATTTCTGTTTTGAAATTTTGAATTTGGAGGAAGGAAGTACTGATACTTCGGCTCCGCTGTCTACTAAAAAGTTTAATTTATTTGTTGGGTCATAAATAAAGAGACGACGTGTTAGTGTGACAGGTCCATTGTCAGTCGTGGCGACAATGGAGTCATTTAGTTTGTTGTGTTATATTGTGTTGAGTTGTTTTGTGTTGTGCTGACGTTTTGTGCATATGCACACGGTTGTTCACATCTACGTGCTTCCCTACCGAATTTGTAGTGGTATCGGCATAACCAGTTTGGCCTACGTGTGCGTGAGTTTGACCTATTTTTCGCTGGTGACCATGATCGGAAATTATTTTGTGATTTAAGAGCTTCAACTTCTAGTGACAATTTGTTAAAAGCACTTAATATGTTCGTCGTAGATACTGTTAGCTTTTGTACCATACTCGCAAGTTCGTTAGTATTGGAACTATGGCTTGATTGTAAGACTGAAATTTCGTTCTCACTTATGACTTCCCATGGCTTATCGGCCGTTTTCAGAAGTTCCTCTAGTTCTGTATGGCCTGACCCGGTTAAAGCTATGTTTAGTGTTTAAGGAAGTTTCCTGAGCCATAGCTTTTGGAGAAAATCTGGGTCCACCGCGGAACCAGCCAATAATAATAGCGATCTATAGTATTGGGAAGGTTTCCTATCTCCCATCTCTGTGTCAGCTAGTATTTTGTCAATACGTTTATTTTCGCTAAGTGAGTGACGTTCAATCAGTATTTTCTTCAAGTTTTCGTTTAGATTGCTTGAGGAAGGTTTCTTAATAAAATCGAGTACCGTCATGATTACTTCTTGCGGAAAAGCCGTAATCAGGTATTCATATTTTGTTTTATCCATCGGAATGGATCTCGATTGAAACTGGATTTCGGCGTGTATAAACCATGCCTCTAGAAAATTAGTCCAAAACTGGGGCAGTTTTATCGATGTTGCGTGAATTTCCGTACGTTCGGACCTTGCGAATGGGTTGGTCAGATCGGACTCTAAGTCTATCTGTCTATTTATGTGGCCATCACCGTCTTGAGAGGGTTGAGGTGAGAAGGGGTGAGTGGGGTGAGGGGGTGTGTGTCTATTTCTCATTATTGATTGAGGTTATAATATTAAAGTAATGATATAATAATAATATAATATGTGTTCCTAATAGTTTTTTTTTTTTTTTTTAATTCACTTTATTTTTCACAATAAATATCCAATGAAATAAGTATCTGCGAAGCCGAAGCTTGTCTGCACATGATTATGTTTCTATTCAATATTAATTTATAAGATGAGCGAAGTTATAAAATTCATTATATACATTTTTTAAAGTTTAAGTTTAGAATTACAAAGAATATAAAAATAAATTAATTACTTGAATTTAAGAAAAAGTTTTTTAATTGCTTTTTTCTTTTCTTGTAATTAACAGTAGTGGATAAATCAAAAGGTAATTCATTTATTATTGTTGGAACAGTATATTTGAGTTTGCGTCTACCGTAGTTGTTATAATTTCTGGGAGTTTGTAACATTCCTTGGGCACGTCTTCTGGTGTTGACTTGGTGTTGAATTGGTTGCTTGAATCGGTTGTCATCAAAGTACTCAACTATGGTGGTCATCTTAAATATATCCTCGACTTGAAGAGTTTTAAAACTTGCGTCATTCCGTCGTAGACTGCTATTTTTTATGTGCTTAAGAGCTGCATTTTGAAGTTTTTGTATTTTTTGGATGTGTGTTTTAGCTGCACCACCCCAAGCAAGTATTCCATATCGTATCCGTGATTCCATCAAAGCATAATAAACCTGTTTTAAGACTCCTTCAGAAGTGTGGTACTTTAAATGTGCTATGACAAATAAAGCTTTCTTGAGACTCATTCGTAATTTGTCAATGTGCCTATCCCAGAGAAAGTGACAGTCTATTACTATACCAAGATACTTATAGTTGTCAACTAGCTCAATACATTCTTTTGAAGTGTTAGGGCAAGCATCATTTTCAAAGTAAATGCGTTGTTCTGTTGACTTGAAGTGTGGGCTTCGAATGTGCATCATTTTTGTTTTGGAAGCATTTATGACTAAACCATTATCATGACACCATCTCACAGCCGCATTAAATTCTTGTTGCATAACCCTTACTGCTTCATCCAGGGAATTTTCTCGTACAACAATTGCCGTATCATCAGCAAAAGCGAATGGTATACTTCGTTTGAAAACTCGTAGTAGCTCGTTGGTGTATAAGATAAACAAAACTGGTCCCAATTTAGAACCCTGTGGGACTCCAAAATTCATTATCTTTTTCTCACTTATAGAATCTTTAATCTTTACACAAAATGTTCTATTTTGAAGGTAGTCAGTCAACCAATCAGCCATTGTGCCACGTATCCCAATCCTTCGTAGCGCTTCTATAAGATTTGAGTGATTAAGTATATCGAAAGCCTTACTAAAATCCATGTACAGTACTAACACATGATGTCCTTTATCCAAGCTCTCATTGACACAATTTGCAAACTCACCACCTGAAAACCATACTGGCTCTTGTGTATCAGGGAGTGTTTTTCAATAAAACTTTGTAACCTGTTAGTAATAACGCCTTCCATGCACTTTTCTACTACTGGCAGAATCGATATTGGCCTTTAGTTGCTCAGTTGATTTTTTGCTCCACCTTTATAAATTGGTCTTACCACAGCTGTTTTTAGGGTTGAAGGTAAAGTTGATTGGGTCAGGCTCAAATTCGTTAATTTACAGAGTATTGGAACAAAAATGTCGGAATATCTTTTGATATCAATTGCTCTGATGCCATCAACTCCAGGCGCCTTATCTTCTCCAAGAGTACTGACAATAGTTTGCATTTCAGTGACGTTTGTTGCGAAAGCAAAGATTGAATTTTCCACTGTTGTTTTCACATTGTTAGACGTTACTGCATTGCATTTGTGAATTATATTCTCCGTTTGGGAAGAAAAATACTCTGCAAGTTCATTAGCAAGTGAAGCCATCTCTATGTTGAAGTTTTTTTCCAATGTTTCGTCTATGTTTGCTCTCTTTCTTCCTTGAATTTCATTGATCAGTCCCCATGTTTTCCGAGAATCAGTTTTAAATTGCATAAACTTATTTTTGTAATAGTTTGACTTTTGTATTGCTATGCTTTTATTGATTTTGTTGCGTAAACTTTTATTTTGTTGCGTGAGTGCGAGAAAATTGAGATGTATGGCGACAGGAATGAGACTCGAAAATTTTTCGAAAAAATAAGACGCCTGGCCGATGGTTTTAAGACCGGAGCCTCTTCCTGCAAGGATGAGAATGGGAATCTAGTGACAGATATCCAGAGTACACTGATGCTATGGAGGGAACACTTCTCTAGTCTTTTAAATGGCGACGCTGACAACAATCCCGCCAGTGGAGATGATATCCCGGAAACCCCAATTATGGAAGACAGCGTTGAAGTTCCGCTGCCCGACTATAACGAGGTCTTAACAGCTATAGCTCGGCTTAAAAACAACAAAGCCGCAGGAGCCGATGGTCTTCCGGCTGAGCTGTTTAAGACCGGTGGCGAAGCTCTGTTTAAATGCATTCACATACTTCTATGCAGAATATGGTCGGAAGAATGCATTCCAGATGATTGGAACCTCAGTGTGCTCTGCCCAATCCACAAGAAAGGCGATCCCACCATTTGCGCCAACTACCGTGGGATTAGCCTTCTAAATTTCGCATATAAGGTCCTGTCGAGCGTATTGTGTGAAAGACTGAAACCCATCGTCAACCAACTGATTGGATCTTATCAGTGTGGCTTCAGACCTGGAAAGTCCACCATTGACCAGATCTTCACACTCCGACAAATCTTGGAAAAGACCCTCGAAAAACAAATCGACACGCACCATCTCTTTGTCGATTTCAAAGCCGCCTTCGACAGTCCAATAAGGAGTCACCTATACTCCATCATGTCTGCATTTGGTATTCCTGCGAAGCTCATACGTCTTTGCAGGATGACACTGTACAACACCAGCAGCGCAGTGAAAATCGTGAAGGACCTCTCCCTTCCTTTCGATACCAAGCGAGGTTTCAGACAAGATGATTCCTTATCGTGCGACTTCTTTAATATAGTAATGGAGAAGATCATCCAAGCTGCTGACCTGAGACGCAGCGGCACAATTTTCTATAAGTGTGTTATGCTGCTGGCGTATGCAGATGATATTGACATCATTGGCCACAATACGCGCGAAGTCAGTGCAGCATTCTACAGGCTAGAAAAAGAGTCGAGTCGAATGGGTCTTGCAGTGAACGCGGATAAAACGAAGTATCTCGTGTCAACAAACAAACAGTCCCAGCGTCTTGGAAACCACGTCACTGTTGACAACACCTCCTTTGAGGTAGTGAAGGACTTTGTTTACCTGGGATCCAGTATTAACTCCTCCAACGATATCAGTATTGAGATTAAACGAAGGATAACTCTTGCCAACAGGTGTTACTTTGGGCTCAGTAGGCAATTGACGCTCTATAAGTCAATAATCATGCCCGTCCTACTATACGCATCACAAACCTGGACGTTGAGCAGCTCTGATGAAAGGACTTTGGGAGCGTTCGCGAGAAAAATCCTTCGCAAGATCTATGGTCCAATCTGCGTCAATGGCGAGTACCGAATACGATGGAACCACGAGTTGTATGAGCTATATGCCGACAGCGATATAGTCAAGCGTATTAAAATAGAGCGGCTTCGCTGGCTAGGTCATGTCGAGAGAATGAACGACGAAGCTCCAGCGAAAAAAATATTGGATTCGGTTCCCAGCGGTGGCCAACGCAGACGAGGAAGACCGCATCTCCGTTGGAAAGACCAGGCATTGGATAACCTGACGACGCTTGGAGTTTCCAACTGGCGCCAGCAAGCGCACGACAAAAGAGGCTGGCGCAAATTCTTAGACCAGGCCAAAACCGACCAACGGTTGTAAGCGCCATCTAAGTAAGTAAGTAAGTAAGTAATAATGAATATTCGTTTAAAAACTATGGAGAAATCACAGAGCGATTTTTCAAACTTTGATGAATTGTATCTCCTAAACCAGAAGAGAGCGGCTTTTTTTTTCTTGCACCATTGGATTTAGGAAGGCCAAATACATATAACCCAAAAAGAAAAAATTAAAAAGGGACGTGGGCCCCAAACTAGAATTATGCCTAAAGAAGTAGTGTAACAAAAATAAAAAACGCGACGAATATATTGAGCAGCGTCAAATGCTTCAATACGCGTGTGTAAACCAAAGTGATTTAGTTTGTAAGTAATTATAAAAATATATATATGAAAATATTGTGTTTATAAAAAACTTCACTATGGACACTAATGTATGTTCATAAAGAATCTCCTCTCGAGAAAAAAAACTAATCTCACCGACGTACGTTAGCAGAAAATTGCCCAACGTACGGACGGACAAATTTGTCTATTGTGTGTGAGAACGTGTACCAAAGCAATAAAAAAAAGTATATATACATACAATATAATATATTGCAATACCTGCAATATAAATATATTCTTTACAACGAAGTACGTCAATGAAATAAAAAAACCAGATATAATAACAAAATATATGTTAATATAAGTTAATAGTGGTATTCATGCAATGCCGAAAATCGGAAAAAGCGTAAACGCCGCATATCAACTGTCAAAATTTGTATGGAATTTGATGTACGGCAAAGTTCCTAGTTTTCCTCACGATTTTGATGCCAAAACAGCGCCGAAAACTTTCGGCAAAGAGTTGTTGCCACCTTTCAAATATTTTACAACCCCTGCAAGACAAGTCTAACCAAAACTCCAACACATTTATACATTTTTACGATACGATATACGGCATCGGAAAATATTCGGCATTGCATGAATACCACTAATAAATATATGCTGCAGGTAATAAAATATTTGTATAATTAATTAAGAAATATTTTCCTTTTGATATGATGTGTGTGTGTGTGTTTGTGTGCCTCGACGGCTATCTGAACCAAACTTGTTTTCTTATGGTTTGTTTTTTTTTCTTTTAGCACTGATTTCTTTTTTACAATTGAAACAATTCAAAAACAAAAAACTGCCGGAGACACTGATTTATACAACTATAATGAATTAATCAACCTACCTTTTTAACTGGTGGCAATACGGTGAGTTTACAGCAATACGGTGACTTTAATTCCTGCTTCTAATTATTTATTTCAGCTGACTTTGACGGCTTCGATGGGACCATAAACAGGTTGGTTGCTGTTCTTGCAATTTGCTGTCGCTGGCAAGCTGAAAGTTGATTTCAATAATAAGTGACCCAAGAACATATCGATGGATACCGACAAGCAAAATTTGTGGGAACACGTCCCCACCTAAGAGCACATCTACTTGATCACTACAATAGAACCGTTTGTCAGCAAGAACAAGTTCTGGGAAAGCTTGCTGCAGTATCGAGTATCGATTCTCGATAGCCGAACGAGTGCCTTGGAGGTGTCTTCGGCTTTGTAATGGCGGCCTTCTTCTTGATAATTTTTCTGGAATAATCAGACGCCTTTTTGCATCATCTTACCTTTTGTGAATAATTTTAAATTATCCGTGACATCTCTAGCATTATTTATCCTGTGCTTATCCACCTATTGGAAGAAAAAAAGTAAGTGATAAATAAAAATAATTATTATTAAAGCAAATTTTTACTTACCACGGTGTTATACTTTTCTGGTTTCGTGCAATTGTGAGTAATTTCTTGGGCACATATTGCACAAGAAGTTACGCAGAAATTTAGGCTGACCTTACGATTAATCAACTTTCAGTTTGCCAGCGACAGCAAATTGCAAGAACAGCAACCAACCTGTTTATTAAGTTCTTCTTTGAAATAAAATTTGATCTCGTATATATATTCATATACATATTTATAATAGATACTATTTATTTTATTCTTTAATGACAAGATCCAGCCAGCCTTGCTGATAAAATTACTTTTCTATTTTATATATTATTACATGTTTTTATATATCAAATGTTATTAGATAAATAAATATATAAAAAAAGCTCGCTACTTTCATCTAAAGCACGGGTATCGTAGGTATTCTAAAAAGGTCCCAATCGCCTCCAATTGGGTTGAATATAATTGTCCAAGGGCACTACTTCTTAACTAAAGCAAAAATACCCCATTGGCTCCATCAACACTAGTATAGCTATAGTTCATGAATGAACTAGTGCTAGAGCAAATATACACAATTGGTTCCCACATCACAAGAATAGCGATAGTTCATGGGTGAACTAGTGCTTTTCCGTCCTCAAGCAATATTAATTTTCTACAGAAGAATACATTGATGAGGGTATAATAAAGAACTAGTACTGGTGGAATTCGCACTAGTACAACGCTAGTGTTATACTACTCGACTTCGTGGAGGGTATTTAATATTAAAGATAACGATAAGGTAAATAGTTAATAAAGTGGATAATAAAAAAATGTAAAATTATGTGTATGGTGACGACGGATTTGTAATAAGTACTATGGTAGCAAATGTACGTAAGTATCCATTTGCATCCATGGTCAGCTATCTTTCATAAATCTAAACCATTTACTGAAAGCCGAGTCCTGTGTTGTGCTGTTTTAATGCTAGTTAAAAATAAATAAAACAATATTTGTAAATATTTTCCGTATTATTATCCAAATGACTTTCCCGCAGCAAAATTTTGTGTGTTTTCTCCACATTCTATATGCTTAAGTAATCGATATAAGCCAGCAGCTTCTTTAATGCGACTGAATCCCACACAAAACGCTTCAACTTCTATGAACAATTCCTTAAAACAAACATAATGCATATTGAATCCATAAGAGATACATAATTATACCTTTACGTTGATAATTTTATTTCTAATCAATGATTGTAGAAATACACAAACCAATCGAACCAAACGGGATTGCATATATTTATCTTTTACAGTTTCACAGGTAGTTATGCAATTGCTGATGTATAAATGTACAAATTCTGTTGGTAAGTTAACTGACGTGGTAAGTCTATAAAATAATTAACCTTAGTTTGTTGAAATGCTATCTAAACTTGGAATAGTTCTTGTTTGGTGCCCACACCCTTTTTTTTATGTATTTTGGCCTCTTATGGTTTGGGAGATACAATTCATCAAAGTTGCGAAATTTCATTCAAAATATATGTCGTTTTTGTATGGAAATATGCTATATGAATGCTTATTTGTGCAAGCAAACAAAAGTTGGAAGCAAAGCAAACAGGTACACCTATAAAGGGTGGTTTTGTGGTTTTTCGCGCGATTTTTTATACAAATTTTTCAGTTCTATTAAGCAACTGGTTCATATATAATACACTCAAAAAGTCAAAAATACCAGTAAAAATAAAAAGAGACGAGGAATAGTTATGTGTTTGAGCAATAAGCGCCGCAGGCTAAAAATTGTTATACTAAATCGCACGATTTTTTATAAAAATTTTTCAGTTTAAAGCAGAGAAGGGCACAAATAAAATTTCCTATCCCATGGGATTGGAAGCAAAATGATGCTTGCGCGACGTCGATACATGAACAGTGTAAGCTACTTCGTGTGGCTTACGATCATGTGCATTCGGCTGTTGCTTTGTTTTTATTTTGGCAGTAAATAAAGTCAGTTGCTTTTCAGCATTTGTTGAAATATCATCTCTTTGTATTTCAGACAAAAAAATACTCGATAGCGACAAAGTCGAATCACCTTCGCCGAGCTTGTCATTTGAGTGAGCAATCTTTCATAATTGACACATCGTTGAAGTCGATGTGAAAGTCGAATATCGAAAATTTTAGCCGTTTTTTGTCGAGCGTATTTTTTCATCGAGAGTAAGCATTAGAAGCCGATAATAAATAATAAAATAAAGACATACACAATAAATAATAAAAGAAAATAAAATAGAAATGAAAATAACAAATATTGAAATGAAAATAAAAAATTAATTTGAAGCTTTGGTAGACCACATGGAATGTAATTTGGCTTTTACAAGAAGTTTCAATAAAGGATTAGCAAAAGTGGACGTAAAGAAAGAGTGGAACTCACTTGCTACGAAGCTCAATAGTTAGGTCCCCCAATACGCGACGGTGATGGCTGGCAAAAGGTATGAAACATATTTACAAGAATTTTGCTGTAAGTTAAAAGCGATTAATTGTAGGTTTGGATCGATTTAAAGGGAAAGGTTAAAAAAAAAATCGCCCTTAATAAACGTGAGTCGCGTGCTACTGGAGAAGGGCTTTTTAATCAAAAAAGTCTTTCTGCGTTGGAAGTAGTTGTCGCCAATATCATGTGCTTCAATGACGCTATGAACTCACCAAGCGTAACCCTTGGCATTTCTTCCCCCGCTGCAGAAAAAACTGCAGAACCATCTCCTGGTCCTGAGCCAGCGCACAAGCACTTCATATATGTACAGCTGAGGAAGCATCTGAAAATGGCAACGAAACTGTTGCGTCAAATTTAAAAGCCAAGGTGGAGCAGATTGACATTCAAAGGAATTTATATACTGAAGTCAGACAGAGCCTTAAAAATATCGAAAACCATTTGAAGGAGTCAGAACGTTATAATCGAAAGCGTTTCAAATTAGAAGAACAAAACCTAAAATTGGTCAGGGAAAAATTTGAGTGGAAGAAGAGACGTCACGCTGAAAAAATGCACATTAGCAGTGAAAGTAGTGAATTTATTCTGAACTCTATGTCATGATCGTCTCAACAATAAATTAAATTAGTTTTTGTTAATTGAGATCTCTCGATGTGCCATACACACATTAGGCCGGGTCAGTCTCCATAAAAAAGTTTTCGATAAGCTCTGTCTAAAATATTACTTGGGTCATTGTAGAACCTTCCACAAAACGACTTCGTTATGTGTTAACCTTTAAGCTGCCTGGAATTTTTGTAAAAATATTCTTTTTTTTTCGAACAAAACACTTTTTGTATGGTAAAGTTTTTTGTTTCTTAGCCAAAAATAAAGCTCCAAAAATTATTACTATCAGAATAAAAAATTCTGAAAAACAAACAGCTTTCCCACATAGTGTTTTTTTTCACTTCCAAAAAAGGGAAGATTTACAAAAATTCCAAGAAGCTTAAGGGTTAACACATCACGAAATCGTATTGTGGAGGGTGCTACAATGATCCAAGAAATATTTAAGACCGAGTTTATCAAAAACTTTTTTCGATCAGTCCTGATAAACATATAGGCAGCATAAGGCTATGTTAATTTGTTTTTTTCTCTCTTCATAATTTTTTAAAAACCAACTCCCCTAAAAAACTACTAAATATGAAATGAGTGCTGTAATAATTTGTAATACATGAATCTATGTTAATACAACTTCAATAAAATATGTATTACATTTTTTATTTGATTCCTTATATCGACTGCCACTGTATTGCTGTTAGAACGGGACGAATCGTCAACACTAGATATAATGGGTTCACTCTCCTCGAGTTGAATTTCCGCGACATCAGGGGCATTATAGTACAGGCAATGCTGCACAAATATTCACTATTTTTGTTAGCACATAGTAAACACCGAAATCTGTTTTTCAATACTCCAATGGTCCTTTCCACTACATTTGGAGCCTTCGAATGAACTGAATTATATTTGCTTTCGGGGCTATTTTCCGAAGCCGCTCGAAAATGCGTCATCAAAAAGGGTTCCAGAGGGTATCTTGCATCGCCTTATTTATAAAATATATATATATATGAAAAAACAATAAAACTTCAAGAATTTAGATTGCATACCCAGGAGCCAAGTACTTCTATCTCCACTTATAAAGCGCGTTTCCATGAAATGTCTTAGCTCACTGATATTCCATATGAGTGCATCGTGACTGGATCCAAAGTGTCTTGCGTCTATAAAGCGGGTTCGCATTTTGTGATCGCATTTACTTAGGCCTAGAAGTAACTTACATATTATTTTTCATCTAGTTTAAATTTAACTATGTATGTATCACAATCATTGCGTTAAGGCTAGAGAATCCTTTTCTGTTATAGTAAAGGTGCTGCTGGTTTTTGCAAGGTGTTAATAGTAGGAGAGCTAGTGAACCATCTGACTAACCCGTTTCCCACAAGGCTAGAAAATTTTCAAGTGATGATTTATTATCAGTCTATTAAGAAAATACCGTTCTGGCAGGGATCTCACGGTTGCATCATTGTCCTTTACATTTTTGAAAATGTAAAAAAAAACATTTTTTTGAACCTGCTCCCACAAGGATAAAATTTTAATATGTTGTAATTTACATATATTAAAGTGTAAAAAAAAATTGCCAACCCATTTGGATGGTTGCAAGTATCTGCCAGAAGACAGCAAAGTTGTCATCGGGAGGGTAATTCATAACCTGCTTCCCACAAAGGTGAAATTTTGTGGGTATATTCTTTTCATAGTTTTAAAAGTATATTGATGGGAGTGCGAGCACAACAGGCTTGTACGAGTTCCAATGTCAAAAATAGAGGATGCATCTATTTTGAAGGTGCTATATTCAGATTGCAGCCAAATTATCCCGAAATAGTAGTAAGCTTTTTGCTACTTTTAGTGTTGCTATTAACTATATTTCATTACTACTATTCTTCATTTCGTACCAAAAGCGTACTATTTCCATGTCAAAACGCAAATGTTGTTAATAATATTATAACGCAACACTTTTGATTCCGTGATTTGATATAAATAGTATAATTTTGTATATATAGTTTGATATATTTAGTTATTTTCCCCCTCTACCGTAGAGGAAAAATATACTCTCTCGCTCCAGCTCTCTAATTTTTAATTTACATTGAAACAACCACGATGCGATACCATACGAGACCATGGTGTGCCCATGAGCACGAGCATAACACAGCCCTTGAATGGGGCTGCCATACATCCCGGAAAATCTGTATATGATCCGGTTTCAGGCTCTTTGTCCTGGAGTCCCGGTGTACACTAGACCTAGACTTTATTTTTGTTTACAATTTTTTTTTAATAAAATATACTAAAACTTATTAATGCCATATGAAAGAACATCTGAAAACATGACCTTTCAATCATTGTAATATGTTCTTTAATAAGGAAGTTATGAATTTTTAAATATTTCGAATTCTTCATGCAATTAACTGATATCTGAAACACCCTGTTATCCTAAGGAGATATCAGTGTCCGAAATAAGAGTTTTAGTCGGAAAAGAAAAAAAAACATTTTTTACATTGTCCCTGTTAGCAAGAAACTTTTAAGACCTCTTTGAAATAATTTAATGAGAACCCATAAAATGTATGCAGTTGTGGGATAAGTAACAAGATCTGAATTTTTTATAATTGTTTTTAGACAACAGGATGCCCCAAATTATGTTGCAATAATTATTTTTGTTTAAATTTTTTTTTAAATAAAAAAAAAATATAATTTATTATTGACATATGAAAGAGAATTAAGTTAAATTCTAATAAAGAACGTTGTGCAATGTTCGAAAAGTAAAAATACATTAAATTTAATGTTTTTTTTTTTTCAAATACCATTAATAATTTTAAGTATATTTAATTAAAAAAAGACATGTAAACAAAAATAATTTAGAACACCTAAAATAAATTTAAAAAAACATTAAGATCTTTTTTAAATCCTCACAACTGCATACTTTTTGTGTGGGTTCCAATGAAATTTTTTTCGACCAGGGCTTAAAAATATTCTTGCTAACCAGAAGTACACTGTAAAAAAAAAATTATTTTCTCGGCCTTAACTCTTATTTCAGACACCAGTATTTCAACTTTTTTTCCAGCCGGTCTAGTGTACACCTGGACTCCAGGACAAAGAGCCTGAAATCAGATCATGTCCATATTTTCCGGGATGTATGGCAGCCCTATTCAAGGGCTATGTTAAGCTGGTGCTCATGGGCACATCATGGTCTCACATGGTATCGCATCATGGTTGTTTCCAAGGTTCATTTATATAAGGTTGCGAACATTTTTGACGTTTTCTCTTTTCGGCACCCGTCTTTTAAAATGAAAACAAAAGAGCGTAGTCATTTGAGCAAAGAACTCACACGGTTGCCTACTTTTTGGTAGTGGTATGGTTATAGCACTATTTGGTAAATTGAACACTAAGATTTTTGTTTAGTACTTTTATTACTCCTATTTTTTATTTGTACATTCGGATGTCCTGATAAAATTAAGCCGTTGAGTTTGATATACCAATAATTTTCCAATTCCAATAATTTTGATTGAAGGATTGCAGTATTATACCCTAAAAACGGTTTAATGAAAGAAATATAAATTAAGAAAACAAGAAAGACAGACCAAATAAATATTTTCTGAGTCGAAACTTGAATTGCATTGGATTACGGTAATCATTAAAACAACTTTAACTTCTAATTTTGCCAAAAAAAACAATAATTCAACACATCTTGACTGAGTCTGTACACAATATAACAGAAAACTACACAATACCCTAAAAAATACTTTGTTTTTTTTTTTGGGCGGTACAAACCTTACTTTGCAAACGTCAAACTATTTTTGTTTATTTTGCTTTTGGTACGAAATGAAGAATAGTAGTAATGAAATATGGTTAATAGCAACACTGAAAGTATTAAAAGTAGCAAAAAGTTTACAACTATTTAGGGATAATTTGGCTGCAATCTGAATATAGCACCTTCAAAGTAGATGCATCCTCTTTTTTTGACATTGGAACTCGTACAAGCCTGTTGTGCTCGCACTCCCATC
This sequence comes from Tetanocera ferruginea, assembly GCA_958299015.1. Lineage (NCBI taxonomy): Eukaryota > Metazoa > Arthropoda > Insecta > Diptera > Sciomyzidae > Tetanocera > Tetanocera ferruginea. The sequence continues at coordinate 75,892,183 of OY282640.1, read as the reverse complement.
AAACCTCATAGCTATTAAATGCTCGTCTGGCAGACACTTGCAACCGTCAGAATAGGCTGGCTGTTTAGATATACTTTTAAATTTATGAAAAGAATATACCCACAAAATTTCACCTTTGTGGAAAGCAGGTTATGAATTACACTCCCGATGACAACTTTGCTGTCACCATCCAAATGGGTTGGCAATTTTTTTACACTTTAATATATGTAAATTACAACATATTAAAATGTTTTTTTTTTCATTTTCAAAAATGTAAAGGACAATGATGCAACCGTGAGAAAACGGTGCCTGCTAAAACGGTATTTTCTTAATAGACTGATAATAAATCATCACTTGAAAATTGTCCAGCCTTGTGGGAAACGGGTTTGTCAGATGGTTCACTAGCTCTTAGACTATAATATTCTGATGTGTGTACCATCCACACATCCAATGACACTAGGAAATGCAGTTTTTTTCAAAAAAATACTGCTTTGCTTCCGCTTTTTCTTCTCTGGTCATGTTCATGCATATCCATTTTGGACAAATTATGACTTGTAGGCATTCAAAAACTTCTTCCAAAACTCCAGACATGGTAGATTGAGCAAGTCCTAAATTAAAATCGTTTCCAGTGCCCCGCTGATAGCTTTCTTCAGCCAAGAAACGTAAAGTTCCTGCCAACTTTAATTCTGCCGATACAGCTGATGTACGGCAGCTCATTTTTAAATTATTTTTAATTTCGCCTAGCACGTATTTAAAAGCTTCCTTTGTCAAACGAAAGTTGCGAATAAATCTAGAATTTTTAATATATAAAATGAATTTAAATTCTATCTAGTATTCCAGTTCCACATAGACTTACTCCGTATCTGGCAAACAACAAATATTTGAGCTGTTTCTTATGTTTTGCCTAAACCTCTTAACATCTTGAACAGAAACACTTTCATCTTCTTCAAAAAATATCGCAATGCTGTCCATTTTTATTATTTTTACACATTTGAAAAAATTTGTTTTTAAAATTTTCACAAACTGTCACTTCAAATATATTTTTTTCATTCACAATTTTTTCATTCCGTCAGATGAAATCTATTACTGCAAAAGTCACATGGACCTAGTTCGCTGATCGCTCTTATAAGTCGACTCGACCAAAAAGTCGACAGTCACTACCCAGTAGAAGAATTGTCAAGGCCTCCCATCAGAAGCTCTGCCCTAACTGCTTCTTATAAACCTCTTTACGCGAGCTTTAATCACTTCTTTCGAACTGCTTTTCACATTCCTTCTCAAATGAAAGAAAGAATGCATAAGGTAAGGTGTCGTACATTTTTGTTGCTCTTGTTCAGCGATTACACTGTCGCTTAAATAATTTCTGCTTATTAATTTTAATTTTTGTTTGATCGCACGACAACCGCCGAATTGCAATAGCCGAAGCACTTTTCAGTATATCAGTTTCAGTTTTCTGCTACTGCTACGCTGCTTTTGTTGCTGTGCATTCCACTTGAAATAACGGGAAAATAAATGACACGTGTTCAAACGAAAGCGCGTCACTCAAAGGAATTCCTTTTAAATTATTGTAAATGAAGGATATGCACCATTTTTTTTTGTGATAGTGCGTGGACGCGGAACGCTTTTTATCCGATATAAAAACATAACTCAAATAATATAAATAAAAGGTGAAAACGCTAAAAATGGACAAAAGAGGAATTAGTGTGAGAACATTAAATAGAAAAATTTTAAAAGAAAAGAATAAACTTAAAGAAAACCTGAAAAGATGTGTTAAAAATGGAAATAATATAAATAAAAGTATTGTACTCCAATGCATTGAAAATTTTGTGACTGAAGAGCCACAAAGTGAAATTTCAATAGATACTGTGGAAAATAGTACCCCCGTGAAACAATTCAATTTAAGTGCAAAATAAAAAGAATGGTACAATATGTACAATCCACCAAGGGCAACTTTGCATGCACTTTTGAAGGTGCTCCATTCGGAAGGATTATCGGTACCGAAAAGCATTTTTGGCCTTCTTAAAAAAAAAAAAAAAACAAAAACTATAAGAACTGTTTCGCCCGGTAGTTATTTACATGTGGGTTTAGAAAAACAGCTTCAAAAGATACCATGTAGTGTATTACATGAGCACAACGCATTAGTTTTGGACATTGGCGTGGATGGACTGCCACTTTTTAAAAGCAGTTCGGAAAGTCTGTGGCCAATACTAGGAAGAGTGGTAAATATATCCAAAATAAAAGTTTTTTTGATTGGCACTTATCTCGGGAAAAAAAAACAAATAATGTAGACACATACCTGCACGACTTCATAATTGAAATTAAAAATCTTGTAGAAAATGAAATTTTTTCGGATAGCCGTAAATTTAAAATCGAAATAAGGGCATTTATATGTGACACACCAGCACGATCCTTTATGTGTGGTATAGTTGGACATAATGCGTTAGTTGGTTGTAGCAAATGTTACCAGGAAGGTAAGAGAATAAACAATGTCACAACGTTCAGCACTGTTTCATCAGAATTGAGATCGGATAAGGATTTCACATACAGAAAACAGCTTGCATTCCACAGGGATATTCAAAAATATACTCATTCTTCATTGGAATTTGTAGGTATCAAAATGATTACAGTTTCCAATAGAGCCGATGCACTTGGTAGACCTAGGTATTACAAAAAAAAATGCTATATAGTCTTTTAAACGGGAATAGCACTTCAAAAATCAGCTCATATCAGAAGGATTTGATATCATCAAGGCTAGTTTCACTTTCTGCAAACATTCCCAGAGAATTTCAAAGGAAACCTCGATCTGTGGAAGAAATTCTAAGATGGAAATCGACAGAGTTTCGTCAATTCGTGCTTTATACGGGACCTGTCGTATTAAAAAGCGTTGTAGATGATGATTTCTACTACGAATTCTTATTGCTTCATTCAGCTTATCGATTGATTTCAAGACCTGTTAACTTCGAATCTAATTTGCAAATAGCTAACGAAATGCTGGAGTTGTTTGTCGGCAATTTACCAATTTTATTTGGCGAAAGTAGTGTTACTTCTAATATTCACTGCTGCAAAGAGACAGGATTTAAAAAAAAACGTAAAGGCAAAATGACGAGCTATCAAACTGAAGACTACTTCTTGAGCTCTACTATTCCAGACAATTACTGTTGTATCAAGCCTTACATAACAATAAAAGTCACTGGTTTTCTAGTTGAAAATAATGGCTTTGTCAAAGGCTTCAGATTGCGGAATTTAAACAATTTTTTTGAGGCACCATTAAAATCAATGCAAGACTTGCAAATCTGTACAGGAGAAATATCAGAAGGCGAAGAAGAAATATTTCAAATAAATCTAATTCTTTTCATAATTATGTGTTTACCATATGCAAACAAACGCATACTTATTCCTCTTTTGCATTAAACTATTTTTAAGCTTAAATATGTCAGAAAATCAGGGTGTTTTGAGCCAAGCTAATTCGTCAAACCGATCATGCAAAGGATCATCAAAATCGTACGATCCAATAAATAGTACGTTATATAGAAGCATAATTAGTTTCCCATTTAAAATTAAAGTAATTTTGAATTTTGAACATATTCACTTTTTTAGACGATTTTACATTTCATAATTATTTTATTTAAAACATGGTTTTATTTCAGATATACTATATGAAGTAAACCAACTAAAAGTCTTGGCATCAAAACAGACTGCAGACATTGAAGATTTGAAAGAAACTATAAAAATGCAGAATGATTTCATAGTTGGCGAATTAGCAGCTATTAGCAGAGGAATTAAAGCGATTTGAAGCAGAAATTTCAAATTACAAAGAACAAGAATAAGTAATTCAATAACATTCAACTTTGTTTGTCTTATGTTTTAAACCATATATTTACAGTTGCGGTCAAAATAATAGCAGTGCTCTAAAATTCAAACATGCTTGAATCAATAATACTAGTCTAAAAAAGTAGGATCCGGAAAACCCAAAATAATTTCTATATGACCTTTCAACGCTGATTCCAAATCTGTACTCAATTTTTACTGTTGTGGTAGGATTTTCAAGATACAGGGTGTTTACACTTTTTACACTTGTCTAGTTTTATTAATCCAGAATTTAAACAACACACCATAAGATAAAAAATTAAATTTTGTATTTTAGAGAAAATATGAAACGTTCCAACGGTATATTGGTACGGTATATTGGACGATTATAGCTTCGCTAAAACAAAAGATACAAAATTTGGCGATATTTCGTTTGATTATCTCTTAATTATAGCTCCGCTACAACACATAAGACAATAAAAGTTGATATACCGTTGGAACGTTTCATATTTTCTATAAAATACAAAATTTAATTTTTTATCTTATGGTGTGTTGTTTAAATTCTGGATTAATTAAACTAGACAAGTGTAAAAAGTGTAAACACCCTGTATCTTGAAAATCCTACCACAACAGTAAAAATTGTGTACAGATTTGGAATCAGAGTTGAAAGGTTATATAGAAATTAGTTTGGGTTTTCCGGATCCTACTTTTTTAGACTAGTATTATTGATTCAAGCATGTCTGAATTTTAGAGCACTGCTATTATTTTGACCGCAGCTGTACATCTCCATATTTAGTTGACTGTAATTCAAAAAAATAACGGAAAGAGGTGGAATTTCGAAAAATCTTCACAATTTAATTGGCGAGGAACTTTTTCTCAACTACAACTACAATGGCATCCAGAATAAGCAGGCGTTTAAAATGTTTGAAGGAACAAACGATATTTTTTTAAGTAAGTTTTCACAGAAAAGATTAAAAAAAAAACGTACCATAATAATTTATTTCCATTGTAGAAGCTTCTGCAGACAAGACTTTAACAAGATAAAATTACATAGCAGAAATAAAGAAAGGTTTTAAAATAGCCAAAAATAGAGTACATAAAAATATTTGCTTGGCAAAGAAAAAAAAGTAATTTGTCAAACTACGTTATAATATATTTACATATAATTCCTACATTAATTAATAAAAACTTTTTGAAACATAAACGAAAATGTGTAGGCTCAACCAAGTTATGCGTAAGCATACAAAAGCTAGAGAGCAAAAGAACGTACTTGCTCAGCAACATATTGAGTCGCCCAAGTTCTGCGTAAGCAATTTTTCGTTCAGTTTCTCAATTTTCGTTAACTTTTCAAAACTTGAGTGTAAGCGCTCGACACCGTATATTGCTAAGCAGAAAAGGGTTGAAACCTGTTTAATAAATAATTTAAATTTTGATTTTAAACACTTATGTATCGAAATTTTATCAAAAATCAGTAAAAAATATATGTTTTAGACAGGATTAATTTATTAAGCGAGGTTTGCATTGAAATTGACCGCTATTTTCAATCATAAAGCATGGATGAATTAACCAACTCAAAGAAAATATTTTTTTGTAATTTAAGTTGGCAATCTTCTTCGACAAAAAAAAATTATTTTTTATTTGTCATTTCATTCGAATTGATTTATATTAAAATTTTTTTTCATGCTTACTTTGTTTTTAACCCATTACGCCCGACTCTCAAACCCGTGGGTGCAGGAGGTTAAAACTTTTTGTGTGGAGTGCTTAAGTCACCCATAGTGCGCAAACACCCACTGCCACACCTACAACGCCCTTTCTTATTAGATATACGAAGGTGCGTTTTCGCACCCTTAGGCCGCAATGTGTTCTCCAATGCTAGAAAAAAATTTTGTGGGATAGAATGACACATTCTAAGAAATAAATAAGAAATTAATGATAAAAACAATTTGACGTCTTTTTATTAATAAAATAGCTTAAAGAAAATACTATTGCTACCTATTTAAATAGTTAGAAGAAAAAAATTACTAACTATATAAATAGTTATTCCTACGGATGGACATTATGGTGTAATATAAAACACTTTTGATGCATGGCTGCTTTGCATTTTGACCAAAAGTATATTGTATGGGAGTTGCATTGGCGACAGCGAATTCGATTGTCACGCTTTGCAATAGCATTGCCAACCTCATCCGTTCGTAAACGAAGCTGCGCCACTGTTTCCGGTGTTTTCGGGCCACGAGCTATAGCAACATTGATGATTTGTAGCAGCGCATCCGTGACTTCAATCCGGAACTAGAGCTGTGACATACTCTGATCGCTGCGATAGCGATGTTCAATATCAGAAACACCCCGCTTGTGCTTCGTGATTGCGCAATGCAACTTCCATGCGTTGACCAGTGCAGCATCCAACCCATTCGTAATCAATGGCCAATACCATTTTTTCCACGTAACTTGATTCTATAGTTACTTATTGCATTGTCAAATAGATCGACGCCGTTCATGCGTTTATTTTACTGGAATATAGCATCCGGTTGGTTTACAGTGACCATTGCTTTTGCCTTCTTTTCGTATCGCTTGACGCTGTGATATGGCTCTATATCGAGGTAATTCGTCAGAACAGTCACCGGCTGTAATATTAAATGTAAAGAGGCATTACTTCATGGCATCCATATAATGCAAATTGATAAGATCATTACATTCAAACGATCTAAATTAGCTTACCGCTTTATCATTCCAACGAACAGCGAGTATATCATTATTCTGATCATATGAATAATTGATTGTGCCACGATCTCTCTTCATAATTTGTTTGCTCTCCACCAGTCGTGCTTTGCCTGTACGTTGTTCTCGTACAGTGCCCACAGCAAAGAATCCTCCTGCATTAAGTCGGCTCATGAGTTTCCATGAAGTGAAAATATTATCAAAAACTACAGAATGGTTATTCGGGGTATCACAATGCTGCAATAGTTGCATTAAAACATTTTCTCCAAGTCCATATCCAATTTGGTTGTTAGTATTTGCTCCTACATATGGTTGGAACTGAAAAAGATAGCCCTCGGAAGAGCATAGATCCCAGTATTTAAATAAAAAAGCATATGGGCTTTCCATCTTTCCATGAACATTTTGCATCCATGTTAGCCGTAATAAGCGATCATCTGTTCATCAATGCTCAGATGGTGTACAACCACAGCGAATTGCATGAACTTCCTATTGAGAATTTTATTAAACGGTGCCACTTTCGCGAATTCGTTAGTTACGTCCAATTCATCATTCTTGCATACATGAAAATATGTTTTGAGTCGCATGAAATTTTCTTTTTTCGATATCTTTTGTAACGGCTCGTGGCAAGCTTTTGTGGCAACCGTTATATTTTATATTCGTATTTATATATTTTTTTTCACTTGTTCAATACTAATTGGGAACTCAAATAAGCCTAAAGGTGCGAAAACGCACCACGGTGTCCTGTGGCCAGGTAAGGTAAGGTATCGTTCTCAAATTTTTTTGGTATAAAGAAGACTACTATAAGTAGCTATCCTCATCCTTATTTTTTTTTCTTTTGCATAAATTTTTAAATATTTAAAAAACAAACTTTTTTTTTTTAAATTGGAAATTCACAATTTTTGACTACAGGTATGAAAAGGAAGACAACATCTTAGGGCAAAACATGTCAAGAATCGAAAAATAAATCATCCCTCTGCTTCTCAATGCAAAAATAAGATTTCCGATATCTTGTACTGAGTCTTAGCTACGACCTTTTTAAAAATATGCCTTTTTGTGGTGCGTTTTCGCACCCGTAGGGCTTAATGGGTTAATTAAGTATGGAAAAGTGTGTTTTTTAACTTTTGTATACTTTTCGTTGACTTCTCTCTGAAACTTTTTCATGCTAACGCATAACTTGTTTGAGCCTTTAGTTCTTTCATTGACGCTATGTGTATAAAAATAGGTTAATAGGTTGTTAAAAAAGGTTGAAGACATTGCAAATAACCGCTTCTACATGCTGTTCTTTGTAAGGAAGTAGATAAGGCCTTATCAGAAGTTGTTCCAGAAGAGTTTGAATAGAACCACTTCTGTATGCTATTCTTTGCAACGCATTATAAAACTCCTGCTAAAACAGTTCTTCTTAAAGACGTTGCACACAACAACTTTAATAAGGTCTTCTCTGAGAAGTGAGACTGCATGGGCTTGCATTTTGGAACATTTCATATAAAAAATAATTAAGCAAAGAATTGAGTTGGTAAGTCCCTCTACCTGACTGAGAAGTGATTCTGGAAGCCCTCTTTTCTCCTTATTTCTTCCACTGGGTAAAGTCGACGCTCGACCTTCGTGATAGGGGTGAATAAACAATTTGATCAAAGGATAAATAAACATTTTTTACTTTTTTATCGAAAAGGTAAGTTTTTACGTTTAAATTGGTTGTTTAATAGCGAATATTCATTAAAAAATCATGGAGAAATCACAGATTTGTATCAGCGATTTTTCAAACTTTGATGAATTGTATCTCCTATACTAGAAGAGCGGATTTTTTTATTGCACCACTGTATTTAGGAGGGTCAAATACATATCCAACTCATCCAACAACCTCATTTAATCCAATTCAAAAACAAAGGGGGCGTGGGCCCCAAACTAGAAGTATGCCCTAAATTTAATTTACCTGTTTACTACTTCCATTGAATGTAATGTTATTTCCATATTAACAAGAATATTGAAGTATTCAGTAATTTGATTAGTTTTAATGAGCTTGAATAAAATTTCGATTGACACTAAAGGGTTATTTTCAACAAGCTGTGGTAACTGTTAAATAGAAAAATAGTCAGTATAAATATAATTTTTGTCAAAATTTAAAGAAACCTTATTTGGTGTCAAGCCAATCTGATTCTCAAAATGTTTATCTTTTTTAAGTTCTTCTATAAGAACATGTTGATCTGAAAGGCTTAAAGGTTGAATATAAGCCAAATCAACAAGTCGATTAGTCCTCACATCGACTTCATAAGTGCCATCAAAACTAAGTAAGTAACATTTTGAAAAGTTTATCCATACCATTTCTTCGTCGATCCCCATTGTTGGTGGAGCAATAGTATAAAGTTGTAATTCTGCAGCAGTTTTGTGATTTATACTTGGTATATTGTTATATATTTCTGATACTTTACATAAATTCATCTTAAAATATGATTTTCGTTAAATTTATAAAGTCAAAGTTTACTATCAGTCATGATGCTGAAAAGAAATAAATACTATGCGATTCTTCATGACAAATTAAAACAAATAATTATTTACGGTTATTCGAAAACCACGGAACAAACAATGGCTGCGTTTCTAAGACAAAAAGAGTTGACAACATGTTTCCGTACAACATGTATCACTTTCCGCTAGTTGTTGTTTTTCTGAACGGTTATTTTCATTTTCTGTCAACACGGTTACAAAAATTGACTCATTTGTGCGCAAAAATTTAAATAAATATTAAAAATATGAATTTGGACAATATTATCAATATTTGTGTAAAAGACGATGTGGAAAGTGTTGTTTCTGCTGTAGGTGGTTTGTTGGATACTTTAGTAGATACAAATGATTTAAACTTATTCCAAGTTGCTCAGCGAGATGTTCGAGCAAAAAATGAAAATTACTATGAAGAAATTGTGCCAAAATACAGTACGTCTTTGTTCAAGGAGCACTTCAGAATGTCTCCAAGCACATTTGAGGTTTTTTAATATAAAATTTTGCTGGTTTTAAAATTAATTTTAATGAAATGTTAGGAATTGGTAACATTACTTGCGCATTCAATGTGTGGAAACAAAAATAAAATAGCGGAACTTCGAAAAAAAGTGATGTTTACGGTGTGGATTTTAGCAAAAAAATTTGCCAAACATTTTAACCAATATTTTAGGTTAATTTACCACTTTGCAGCTTCATGTGCACCTCTTCCGTATCGGTTATTTAATGAACACAGTCGCCTAGTGCATAATCAACTTTAATCATATTGATTTCACTCATTTCTTTAATTAAAAGTATTATTTAATTAGAATATTGATAAATATTCATTTATTTTACCAAAATTTTGATTTCTTGATGGTTTATATTAAAATAGAAACAATTTCACTTATCACTTTCAATTATGTCAAACTTTGTGAATATGTCAAAATGAAAATTACAACATGTTGAGTAAATGTAGCGGAAAAATAAAGCGCTCCAAAAATTCACAACATGTTGTGAGTAGCGGAAACTGATTATTGCCGTTCAGAAGACACTTTACTCAACAGTTGTGCAACTGTTGCGAAAAATTTTGTGTTAGAAACGCAGCCAATGGAAGCGTTTAGCAAACACAAATGTTGTGCAAACGTTGAGTGTGTACATGCTCAACGCAAAAAATCAACATGTGTTGCAAATTCTGATGTCAGGGTTGCAGCGGACAAAAATAAAAAAGTACTCTTGAAATAATAAAATATATATGGAATATATATAAAAAAAAGGTGTGTACAGATAATCACAATTCTTTCATCTGCAATAAACAGGTCGAATATATGCAAGCAAAAAAAAAAAGGTTCTCACATACAAAAGGATTATAAAATATAGCAATACAAGTCCTTCACTTCATAAAAATGTCCACTTCATAATCGTGTAGACATTCTCCATCTTTGTTTGTCAGTCATTATGACAATAATAACGAGATTATCAAATGTACACGTTTTAATCAACAAAAATTTATATTTTGACTCTAGGTGATCTCGTAATTTGAAAAGTAAGCGTGCTAAGCTGCCAAACCAGACGTTCCAGGTTCGAATCCTGTCGAGGCAGTGGTTCCACGCTTAAACCTCTCTTTAATTCTTTCTTTATGTCTAATCAACTGAAATTACAAATTCATCAATATTTACGGCTTTACATTTGTACTTGGTGGTACAAATGTTTGTAGAATAACATTGCTTAATAACTCTAATTGACTGAGGTAAAACAATAACAAACCGCCACACACCAAACGGCTACAACCTCCACAACCCTTCTTCAAATTATCTTGTTTCGGAAGTTCGTGTGTGTGGCCATTATTTTTCTTCAGTCAACAGTCAACCTTAGAAATTTTGATGGTTGAGTGTCAGTCAGCGGCCATATTTATTTTTAACTGCTAAAGTGCACCGAAAAGCTAAAGTCAACTATTATATTAGCAACTTGAATATGGATGCGGACAATAATTTCTGATATGAATTTATATGTGTGTTGTCATTAAATGAAATCCCACCTCTTGGACACATCAAATACATCATTTCAAAAGCTATTTATAATATGCAAATATAAAAAAGTGTGATTTTTAATATATATAATTGTTTATGTCTGTATTTTTACGTCTAATATGAACACTTTGTTTTGTATGTTTACACAATATATATCAGCTTCTTAGATGATATATTTATCATTATAATAACAAAAATAGAAAAGAATAGTAACAATAAGAATTATCATTATTAATTATTTCATTATTTTAATGTTAATACACGTGAATATTTTTCCTTAGGGAAACCATAGCAGTTGCTTTTTTAAATGGACTCGTTCTTTCAGTTGCGCAACCACTTTTCTTATTTCAATGTTTATTGCTCAAGTTTCATATTTTGAATGACGGTTTGAGCTTGATAAGGTAGATAATTCGGTTCATAGATGCCAACTTCGTGTGATAAATCACTATTCGTGATTTTTTAAGTGCCTTGTGACAATGTGTGATTTCTTAAATAAAGCGAGTGATTTTTCACTCATGCGTGATTTTTTGATCACACACTTTATTATTGAAGAGTGCGTTCAAATAAATGCGAAAACACGTATATTAACGAACAAACTCAACACTGCAATTGAAATTTGCAAGCACAGGCATTTTGAAATTTTAGTGTTTTTCAAGATCGCTAATGTGAACATCGCTTAAATGAATATTCAATAAAATTGCTCCATATGGCAACATTGCTTATTTTCATGTATCTACCACCAATCATGGTGTAATTACAAGGTGAACGTGACGTTTAAAAAGTTCCCCAGTTTTGCTTGGATTGTCAAAAATTTGCGAGCGAAAGAGAGGAACAGGCGATAAGTGTCGAATCATGTGTTTTTTTTCTGGTTATATAGCAGCAAATGAAAACAAAGAATAAAAATATAAACAAGTGCAAGTGGTGTGACATAAATAAATTGTTTATATTAAAAATAATATAATGAATTTAACACAAAATCGAACAATGAATGTTATTATTAATTTATAAACAACACAACACAAAGATTTCAACAAAAAGATAGAGTCATTTTATGCATGATACACAGTCAGTGTTCGTCCATTTATCTGCTTAGCCTTGGCGATCTGCATCTATTTTTCCCACAATGCACAGCATTTAAGTGATTTATTATCACCAAATTACGTTCACATAATCTCTTGCACTTCATAAATTATAGTTTTTTGTTATTGAATATATACCACTCATTGACTGTTTTGCAACTTCCCATTAAAATCTGCAATCAGCTGTTTTTGACAACGCAAGTACAAAATTATTTTTTCCCCAAAGAGAGAGGTGAAAAAATCACGCTCAAATTGTTATTCCACCATGCCACCAATATTTGTAAACAAACTCAAAGCAAAGACCAAAGAGTGATGAAATATGAAAAATTTGCTTATTTTCATGTATCTACCACCAATATTTGTAAACAAACTCAAAGCAAAGACCAAAGTGTGATGAAATACGAAAAATGAAGGAAGTACCAAGAACGGACGTACATCGTACTGTCTGATTTGTATGAAAATTTCATACAAGCTGGATGGTACGAAGTACTTTCCTTTATTGGTACTTCCTTCATTTTAGTATTGCGTCGCACTGTCCTCTTTGAATAATTTTCATTGGGAATTCTCTACATCAAAAATGTAAACAATCTTGTGAAAGTAAAACTGAAATTTTTTGGCAACACCAAAGGAAAAATACATAGGAAAAGGGAAAAATAAAGTTGTTCTAGTACGAAAAAGTTGGTTATTAATATCTAAATTATTAAAAGGCATTCAAAATGCTACGAAAGTACGTTCTTATGCAACCTTTTCTGATGTATTGATCACTTTATTTTCGATACATTCACTCGAGGTGTTGCGGATAAGACCCCTTTTCCACACGGCAATTTTTCTTGCTGGCAAGTCGAGTTTGAAGGCATCGGAAAGTGACGAGAGGGGACGAGTACAGACTTGTAGCCCATCCACAATGACGACAACGGGCGACGGACGACAGGTCTCCACTCTGTCGTTGTAGAGAAATTTCGGGCTACTTGAATTTTTTAAACGCGACAACAACAAGCTACAGCAGAAAGTGCTTAGTGAAATCAGCAATATTTTTTCAGGTTATTGAATTGAATTTAAATTAAATTATATTATTTAATAAACTCACATCAAAGTTTGCAATTAAATATATAAATTGAACAAAAAAACGAGCACTCGAACAGCTGGCATAAAAAAAACACGAATGTAAACAATGACTGTCATTTACTTTTGTCGTCTGTTTTTGTCGCTAAATTAGAATTAAATTGAAGCTGGCTACAGCTACATTTGATGTCGGGCAACAATGTCGTCGCGATTGTCTCCAAAAGTTCATCCCATAAGAAATACATGTGAAAAAAAAGTGACGTTTGACGCTCGTCGCTCGTTGTAGTCATTGTGGATGGGCTATTGCTCGTACCGGCAATTTTTCTTTTGTGCTGCTCTTTCTTTGAAGTTTCGCTTTAGTTTTATTCAGAATTGCTCAAGAAAACTTGCTGAGTAGAAACGCAAATGGCAAGTTCAAAAGAGAATTGAAAACTTGCTGGCAATAAAACTTGTTGTGAGGAAAAGGGGACTAAAGCGGGAAATTCATTCGATGCATTCATGATTTAAGAACCAGGGGCTAGATTCCGTAAGTGTGGAAAACGCAGTGTACACAATATTTTGTGTAACTTTGATGTCAGAAGAGTGTACACTTTGAATAAAGTTCCCTATAAGAACGCTGCCAGTAACATGACCAGTCATTTTACCGACACCGTTGATAAAAAATTATATCAGTGTGTAGAACACAGCTAGTTTCTAAAAGTTTATGAGGAGTAGTGTGAAAAATCTGATGGAAAGTATCACATACGTGTGATTTTGCATCATCTTCTAACTCATGCGTTATTAGAAAGTGCAACAAACTCTTGGTGTCAGAATTATTATAGTTGATATCTAAGTAAGAAAATACGCTCATCGTCTTGTGCTTTCTCTTGAAGAGTAAACATCCACGGGCTATCATCTAATTCTTAATTTCTGATCGACATCATCTTAAGTGTTTAATCAACAAACTTTTGAGAGTTTTGAACTCTCTTATCTTGATATCACTTTAAAACAAAGTGTTAATAGATCAATAGAAGTGAATATTATAAAATAAAAAACTTTGATTTCAACTTTTCTATAAATTATTTTCTCCTTAAACTTGCACACGTGCATGTATACATAACTGTTTGTCTTATTGTAAAAAAAAACAAAAATGAATCAACCGCCGGACGCCGGCACGCAGACTTTTGGCGCACAACCATTGTTCTCAATGGACAAATCGAAATCATTAAAAAATACTTCTAACAACCCTAAATACCTCATAATGATGCGTATTAATAGTGAAGACACGCTCAGTAACGTTTCACCGTTTCTATTAAAAAAAGTAATTGACAATGTGTGCAGTGGCGAACTAAAAATTTACTCCAAGCGAGAAAGTTAATAAAATTAACAGCTATCAACCAGCAAATTCAAGTAGACGTTTCAGAACACAATACACTTAACTACACAAAAGGTGTTATCTATTGCAACGATTTGAGAGGAATTCCTGAAGATGAAATACTATTGGAATTGAAACATCAAGACATTACAGAAGTACAAAAAATCAATAAAAAAGAAGGAGATTCCCTCAGAGAAACAGGGCTTATTATTTTAACTTTTTCAACCCAAACTCTTCCTGACCAACTCAATATCGGATATCAAAAGATAATGGTTCGCCCTTACATCCCATTGCCGTTACGATGCAAAAACTGTTAGCGACTTGGACACATCACCCAATTCTGTACTAATATTAAACTTAGTTACAACTGTGGTAATGCGGAACATATTGACCCTGAAACTAATGATACATGCTCAAACATCATAGCCTGCATAAACTGCAAAGACAACAAAATAGTCAACTATCAGCACAATGTATTCGACAGAGCATGCCCAATTTTCATCAAGCCTAAGGAAATACAAGCTATAAAAACTCTTCAAAAAACAGATGCCAAAACTGCTCATAAAATTTACAACGATAGACACCAGCTAGACTCCGGTTCATACTCATCTGCTCTCCGATCCACTACCAACGATAATCAACCAACTCAAATGCAGCAAAATAGCACAACAAACAAATAACTACTACCAGACAACAACATCACTCGCTCACCATCTCTCAGCAATTGTCCCGCTACATTTAGCGCAAAAGAATCACACCAAACCGAACCTAAACGTGCCCTACAAACAGAAAGAATTTATAATTTTATTTTTAATTTTAATTTTAATTTTAATTTTAATTTTAATTTTAATTTTAATTTTAATTTTAATTTTAATTTTAATTTTAATTTTAATTTTAATTTTAATTTTAATTTTAATTTTAATTTTAATTTTAATTTTAATTTTAATTTTAATTTTAATTTTAATTTTAATTTTAATTTTAATTTTAATTTTAATTTTAATTTTAATTTTAATTTTAATTTTAATTTTAATTTTAATTTTAATTTTAATTTTAATTTTAATTTTAATTTTAATTTTAATTTTAATTTTAATTTTAATTTTAATTTTAATTTTAATTTTAATTTTAATTTTAATTTTAATTTTAATTTTAATTTTAATTTTAATTTTAATTTTAATTTTAATTTTAATTTTAATTTTAATTTTAATTTTAATTTTAATTTTAATTTTAATTTTAATTTTAATTTTAATTTTAATTTTAATTTTAATTTTAATTTTAATTTTAATTTTAATTTTAATTTTAATTTTAATTTTAATTTTAATTTTAATTTTAATTTTAATTTTAATTTTAATTTTAATTTTAATTTTAATTTTAATTTTAATTTTAATTTTAATTTTAATTTTAATTTTAATTTTAATTTTAATTTTAATTTTAATTTTAATTTTAATTTTAATTTTAATTTTAATTTTAATTTTAATTTTAATTTTAATTTTAATTTTAATTTTAATTTTAATTTTAATTTTAATTTTAATTTTAATTTTAATTTTAATTTTAATTTTAATTTTAATTTTAATTTTAATTTTAATTTTAATTTTAATTTTAATTTTAATTTTAATTTTAATTTTAATTTTAATTTTAATTTTAATTTTAATTTTAATTTTAATTTTAATTTTAATTTTAATTTTAATTTTAATTTTAATTTTAATTTTAATTTTAATTTTAATTTTAATTTTAATTTTAATTTTAATTTTAATTTTAATTTTAATTTTAATTTTAATTTTAATTTTAATTTTAATTTTAATTTTAATTTTAATTTTAATTTTAATTTTAATTTTAATTTTAATTTTAATTTTAATTTTAATTTTAATTTTAATTTTAATTTTAATTTTAATTTTAATTTTAATTTTAATTTTAATTTTAATTTTAATTTTAATTTTAATTTTAATTTTAATTTTAATTTTAATTTTAATTTTAATTTTAATTTTAATTTTAATTTTAATTTTAATTTTAATTTTAATTTTAATTTTAATTTTAATTTTAATTTTAATTTTAATTTTAATTTTAATTTTAATTTTAATTTTAATTTTAATTTTAATTTTAATTTTAATTTTAATTTTAATTTTAATTTTAATTTTAATTTTAATTTTAATTTTAATTTTAATTTTAATTTTAATTTTAATTTTAATTTTAATTTTAATTTTAATTTTAATTTTAATTTTAATTTTAATTTTAATTTTAATTTTAATTTTAATTTTAATTTTAATTTTAATTTTAATTTTAATTTTAATTTTAATTTTAATTTTAATTTTAATTTTAATTTTAATTTTAATTTTAATTTTAATTTTAATTTTAATTTTAATTTTAATTTTAATTTTAATTTTAATTTTAATTTTAATTTTAATTTTAATTTTAATTTTAATTTTAATTTTAATTTTAATTTTAATTTTAATTTTAATTTTAATTTTAATTTTAATTTTAATTTTAATTTTAATTTTAATTTTAATTTTAATTTTAATTTTAATTTTAATTTTAATTTTAATTTTAATTTTAATTTTAATTTTAATTTTAATTTTAATTTTAATTTTAATTTTAATTTTAATTTTAATTTTAATTTTAATTTTAATTTTAATTTTAATTTTAATTTTAATTTTAATTTTAATTTTAATTTTAATTTTAATTTTAATTTTAATTTTAATTTTAATTTTAATTTTAATTTTAATTTTAATTTTAATTTTAATTTTAATTTTAATTTTAATTTTAATTTTAATTTTAATTTTAATTTTAATTTTAATTTTAATTTTAATTTTAATTTTAATTTTAATTTTAATTTTAATTTTAATTTTAATTTTAATTTTAATTTTAATTTTAATTTTAATTTTAATTTTAATTTTAATTTTAATTTTAATTTTAATTTTAATTTTAATTTTAATTTTAATTTTAATTTTAATTTTAATTTTAATTTTAATTTTAATTTTAATTTTAATTTTAATTTTAATTTTAATTTTAATTTTAATTTTAATTTTAATTTTAATTTTAATTTTAATTTTAATTTTAATTTTAATTTTAATTTTAATTTTAATTTTAATTTTAATTTTAATTTTAATTTTAATTTTAATTTTAATTTTAATTTTAATTTTAATTTTAATTTTAATTTTAATTTTAATTTTAATTTTAATTTTAATTTTAATTTTAATTTTAATTTTAATTTTAATTTTAATTTTAATTTTAATTTTAATTTTAATTTTAATTTTAATTTTAATTTTAATTTTAATTTTAATTTTAATTTTAATTTTAATTTTAATTTTAATTTTAATTTTAATTTTAATTTTAATTTTAATTTTAATTTTAATTTTAATTTTAATTTTAATTTTAATTTTAATTTTAATTTTAATTTTAATTTTAATTTTAATTTTAATTTTAATTTTAATTTTAATTTTAATTTTAATTTTAATTTTAATTTTAATTTTAATTTTAATTTTAATTTTAATTTTAATTTTAATTTTAATTTTAATTTTAATTTTAATTTTAATTTTAATTTTAATTTTAATTTTAATTTTAATTTTAATTTTAATTTTAATTTTAATTTTAATTTTAATTTTAATTTTAATTTTAATTTTAATTTTAATTTTAATTTTAATTTTAATTTTAATTTTAATTTTAATTTTAATTTTAATTTTAATTTTAATTTTAATTTTAATTTTAATTTTAATTTTAATTTTAATTTTAATTTTAATTTTAATTTTAATTTTAATTTTAATTTTAATTTTAATTTTAATTTTAATTTTAATTTTAATTTTAATTTTAATTTTAATTTTAATTTTAATTTTAATTTTAATTTTAATTTTAATTTTAATTTTAATTTTAATTTTAATTTTAATTTTAATTTTAATTTTAATTTTAATTTTAATTTTAATTTTAATTTTAATTTTAATTTTAATTTTAATTTTAATTTTAATTTTAATTTTAATTTTAATTTTAATTTTAATTTTAATTTTAATTTTAATTTTAATTTTAATTTTAATTTTAATTTTAATTTTAATTTTAATTTTAATTTTAATTTTAATTTTAATTTTAATTTTAATTTTAATTTTAATTTTAATTTTAATTTTAATTTTAATTTTAATTTTAATTTTAATTTTAATTTTAATTTTAATTTTAATTTTAATTTTAATTTTAATTTTAATTTTAATTTTAATTTTAATTTTAATTTTAATTTTAATTTTAATTTTAATTTTAATTTTAATTTTAATTTTAATTTTAATTTTAATTTTAATTTTAATTTTAATTTTAATTTTAATTTTAATTTTAATTTTAATTTTAATTTTAATTTTAATTTTAATTTTAATTTTAATTTTAATTTTAATTTTAATTTTAATTTTAATTTTAATTTTAATTTTAATTTTAATTTTAATTTTAATTTTAATTTTAATTTTAATTTTAATTTTAATTTTAATTTTAATTTTAATTTTAATTTTAATTTTAATTTTAATTTTAATTTTAATTTTAATTTTAATTTTAATTTTAATTTTAATTTTAATTTTAATTTTAATTTTAATTTTAATTTTAATTTTAATTTTAATTTTAATTTTAATTTTAATTTTAATTTTAATTTTAATTTTAATTTTAATTTTAATTTTAATTTTAATTTTAATTTTAATTTTAATTTTAATTTTAATTTTAATTTTAATTTTAATTTTAATTTTAATTTTAATTTTAATTTTAATTTTAATTTTAATTTTAATTTTAATTTTAATTTTAATTTTAATTTTAATTTTAATTTTAATTTTAATTTTAATTTTAATTTTAATTTTAATTTTAATTTTAATTTTAATTTTAATTTTAATTTTAATTTTAATTTTAATTTTAATTTTAATTTTAATTTTAATTTTAATTTTAATTTTAATTTTAATTTTAATTTTAATTTTAATTTTAATTTTAATTTTAATTTTAATTTTAATTTTAATTTTAATTTTAATTTTAATTTTAATTTTAATTTTAATTTTAATGTTAATTTTAATTTTAATTTGATTTTAGTTTCAACGCCAATTCCAATTCCAATTTTAATTCCAATTCTAATTTTAATTTTAAGTTCAATCTCAATTCCAACCTCAATTTCAATTTCAATTCCAATTCCAATTCCAATTCCAAATTCAACTTCAATTCCAATTTCAACTTCAATTCCAATTTCAATCCCAATTTTAATTTTAATGTCAATTTCAATCCTAATTCCAATTTCAATCTCAATCCCAACTGTAACCTCAATCTCAATTCCAATTCCAACTATAATTTCAATTTTAATTCTAATTTTTACCTCAGTTTCAGTTCCAATTTCAATCTCAATGCCAATCTCAATTTAATTTCAATTTAATGTAAAAAAAAGTTCTTAAATCTTAGTTTATTTTATATCTGCTTTATTAACTATATCTCCCTAGGTTTCACTGTTCCCCAATGGACCCTGCCTTGACTTTATTTCTTCTCGTTTTAATGATATTTTGTTATTCTTTATTTTAGTTTATCTTATTATATATAAATTTTTTCCAATCAACCTAACTTTTATCAGCTGTAACTGTTATTTTGACCCCGATCGAGTTTTAATTTAAATCTTAATTCTAAGTTTGATTTAATCTTTTTAATTTCTTCAATTTCAATTTCCATTCGCTTACAATGTAATTTATCTTTCTTTCATCTTAATTTAGTTTAACTTTAATTTGATCCTAATTTTAAGGTGTGTCTACTTTGACGTTAATTGCAGTTAATCTTCAATTTAATTGTAATGCCTAATATTATCCCACTTGTAATTTTATCTCAATTCTTACTTTTAGTTTTAATTTCAACATCAACTTCCAATTTTCAATTTTCAATCTTTCTGCTTTTAATTTTTAAGTGCTTTTTATTATTTTCTTAGACAAATCTGGCCCACTGTGCTTCCCTCCGACGGCGAAACCAGCGAAAATAAACGACGTCCGTCCGGACGGGACCGGTCACAGTGCCAATTTAGTAACTAACGTAAATATTACGTAAACCTTAAAAAGACGTGGAACGAACTCACCGAGTTTTTCCTTTGGCCACGACGAAAACGCTTTAATCCAGCCAAGAGTCCCTCCCGTCCTTTTGGACGCGTTCCAAATTCTCGCGTTCGGTCGAGCCGACGGTTCTTCGATCGTTACCGGAATAGCCCGCTACTCCAACCAGCTAGCGACCTCAAAGATTCTGAAAAGAAAAAGAAAAATTACCACAACCATACAACAAGAGCAGACAAAATAACGTCGTTGAATGACCGCAACTTAATGCACCAGCTATACAACGCAGAGATCAACCATAAAACTTATTTAACTAGTCGTACCGCACCAAAGTTTTCCGAAGACCACGTCGACGATGCCCAGACGGCGACTTGGTTAGGGCAACTCGACAATCGATTGTGTTATTAATCGATCGACGACGACGGTGTACGCGGTGCGACGACGACTATGACGTTGTGTGCTGGAATTCCAAGCGGCAGGTTTTATGACCACGTCTCAAGGGACCCTGCCGAACTCAACTTTCCGTCACGGGTGCGTTTTTTTTCCACTCTCGATTTTTTTACGCATAAGCACCGCCTCGTAGACAACTTCCTAACGCAAAATGTTCACCGAACTCAGCGGCGTAATCTTCCGAGAATTTTCACGATTTCGTAGCTCTTTAAATGCAAAACTTCAGACCTTTACTCAAAGCGGCGACTTTTTTGACTTGAAAAAAATTCTCACTCGTTGATTCTGAAAGTATAGAATAAGTTTTAAAGCATTTACCAACGACTACTAAGCAACCCACACGGATAGTATACCTGAAAGATAGTAAAGGCCCCACGTTTGGCGCCAGTTTGTCGCGCACTTTTTAATTGACCAATCAAAGTTTTATAGTTTATTTTTTTTATAATTACACAATTTTTTTATTTAATTAAACAGAAATCACCGACAACCGAACACGATATAAAACGCACCAAACTAGGCACAATAGATAGTCACAGCGGGACGGGTTCACGCGTACCAGCCTGGCCAAAAAAGGGCCAATATGGTAGGGTAGAGTGGGGTTAATGCAGAGATGAGAATTGCAATGTATAAACTCAAAGATTACAAAGGATTACAATGAAGAACAAATATACTATTCTAGTTTATATATTTATATTAACAATTATAAATAATAATTATATATTATATTTTAGCTACGTTTAACAACCAGCGGTTAGATTTTCCGCTGAATTACCTTTCGATAGCGGAGGGGTACAATAAACCAATATGGGGCGCACTATAGTTCAGTGCTGCCGTTTTGCAATTTTGAATAGTAGTAAATTTCCTATTTTTGGGGAGTATTTTTTAAATTTTAGGAGTACTTTAGTACTTGGAAATAATAAAAAAAATAACGATTGCAAAACAAACTTATAATGATATAAAATGTTATTATTTTTTCCTTTTTTTTTAATGTTCCTTGTTATTTTGGAAGAGGAATTTAATTTTAGTGTAGTAGTGCAATTGTAGTTGAATTTAATTATACTCAACCTTTACGATATTCCCTTATTAAATTAAGCTTTGAAAATTTCCTTTCTGCAGTTGCATTGTCATGTGGAAAAGACAATATTTTGCTTAGTAATTGAAGGGTTTATTGCATAAACATGATAAGCAAAAAAAAACAATTTTTAAATAATCCCCTTTGAATCTTTTAAAAAATGCATAATATAGACGTTACATGTTGCCGTACTTTTAATACTTGGTACATGTTGCTTTTTGAAGCCTTTTATGAATAAAAGTGGAAATAAAAGTGGAAAGCACTAATTTTTTTAAAATATATACAAATTTTGCTGTTTTACGATTTTTTGAACTGTGTTTTGGTATTAGAAAACTTTTTTAATTTATCGTTTATCATCTTTTTTCTTAATCTAACGATATATCCTCTTTAAGGTTTTGCATAAAAGTTATATTCAAGTTTTAGCGGTATAAGAAAATATTCAGAACTAAACTGCAAAAACTGAAATTTCATTAAATTAACTATGAGTTTGCTTACTTATTTTTTCCAAATTCGTGATTTTTTTCCATTTGGGCCCACGTTACACTGTGCGGCATAATGAGAGACAAGGTGAACAAGAAAATTTAACGAACAAAGTGAACTAAAGAAGGAAGCGTTCACAAAAATAAATTTTTGCATTAAAAGCGAGTATACATTAGGCCGTTTTCAGCTATTAAGAAATAGTAGTATTTTTAGTATGGGGGGAGTATAGTAGTACTCAAGAGTCAATAGGAGTAAAATACTCCGATAGTAGTACTTTCGGCAGCGCTGCTCTAGTTGCGGGTCCAAGGAGATGACTTGAACCCTCACACGACTTCACCGACTGAAGTCACTAAATTTACCTGTTCTGGAAAGAACTAGGCTCGAGTGTGGGGCCTAACAAGGGGACCAAAATGGCGACCCCGAGACAAGTAAAACAATGGGCGAAACAAAAGGGGGCGCAACCTAGATAAAATTCCATTAAAATTCCACAAAAAGGCTCCAAGTTGAAACTTCCAAAAAGGGTCCAGGCTCCTGGGTCACTCCTTTGACCAGCTCGAAAAGTATCCAGCCGCAATCCCACGGCTTCCGTTTGTCCGTTGGCAAAATCGCTCTCACACTTATATTTTTTTTGTTTTTATATTTTTTATATATTTTTATATATATATTTTTTATATATATATATAAAAAATTTTTATATATATATTTTTTTTTTCCGAAGTCGGGTCAGAATCCCACGACTCATGCACTTTTACCACTCTTTTCACTCGCTGTTCAGACCGAACTGAACTTGCCGGCAACATTGTAGCCTTGCAATTTAGGTTCCACACCATGGAATCCTAAACTCAGCCATCTTTTTCGCAACGCAGATGCGATTTTCACAGAAACCGGTATTCAACTTGGGAGGCTTTACTCACACCTATTTTTGAAATTCCTTAATGGATTTTCCAGGCGTATATTTGAGTAAATTTTAATAGAAACCTCCCTACCCACCAAACAAAACATATTTTGGCGGCAACTGCGTTAGTGTAAGTGTGGCACCACTCCACACTTACATTCCACAATGGCCGACCCTCATCGTGAATGAGCCTGAGGATTTGACGTTTGAATCGCAAGTTTTGTTCATGTTGAGTGCATTTCGAAAGTCGAGGTTTTCAGTGCGTTCAGTCACTCATGGGGTTACGCTTTTTAGTGTCAAGACATTGGATATCGAGAGCAACCCTAAGGAACACAACGGCACCGATTGGTACTTTTACTACTATAAGGCAAGATATGATTATGATATATTATATATTAAGCTTCTGGCTTAAAGGGAGCATTCTGCGCCGCAGTGCCAACCAACGCTTAGCGCAATCAAAGCGGAGCAAAGTAAAATATGATAACACTAGTGATTGTTCAAAAAATATAACCAGTACTGCAGAGGTCCTCCAAAATGCACATACCCAAATCTGGGAAGCAGATTTTAACACGCGACAACATGTGTGGTCAATTAAAAAAAGTGTATAAATAAATTACTTAATTTTTTTTTGGTGGGGAATTTGATGGAAAATTTCGAGAACTTCTTCGGGGAAAACAAAAAACTGAGTCGGCAACCCAGCAACTTTGCTTAAATTAAATGCTACAAAGCAGTTGCAACAATGAGTGAGCTGCAAACAACAATAGCCATCGAAGCTATCAACAATCGACCAAACTATCTGAGAAACATGTCACCACTGACTTTTTTGTTGGAAACGGCAAGATCTTTTATGTGCTCATACATCATACCCATGATAGAATAACAAGGTAGGCGCATATTGGAGCGGAAGTGAGCTAAATGTCAAAGTCAGCTGTTCAATTTTGAGTTCTTCTTATTGTTGTTGTTGCCTTTATCGTTTGACGTTTATAGCACTCACAGCATTGTTCGTGTAAATCTAGACATTTGAGCAGCCATTGCAATATGAGCCTACCTTATTTTTGTATCATGATCATACCCACCTAACAGTTAAGGTGTAGGCAGCATATGAAAATTAAGCGATTAATTTGATGAAATATATTGAGTTAAGTAAGATTATTGGGCACAAATTTCTTAGCTTTTTAATAACTTAAAATTCTGAGTATGGTATGACTGTCATAATAATTTATTATTCGATTAGTGAAAATTTCATTCAAATCAGTACAGCGGTTCCGGAGATCCTAATCGACAAGATCAAAACAGCGTATATTAGGTGTGTTTCCGTACACAATGTCGAGTAAAAGTCGAGTAAAGTTCAAGCTGAGAGAGTAAAACGAAATTTGAAAAAATTGTCAAAAGTACGGAAACAACTTCTAGCTAGTTTCAAGCACAAAAACAGCTGATTGCCTATCAAACGTAAACAATGCATATTAAGATTTATATATTCATTACATTTTTAATTTTAAAATGTATTTATTGTTATGAATTGAATTATACTATTGTAAATTTATTTTCAACCGCACAACACACTTCAAGCTAGTTTCCAGCTCGAGAGAGCGATTTTGTGCTTGTTCTTCTTCTCTCTTTTGAGCTAGAAAAAGTACGGAAACACGTTCTAGCAGCTTGCAAGTTACTACAATCGAGTACGGAAACACACCTAATATGTGTAACTCGATTGTAGTGGGCGATGCCATGGATCTTTTCCATGATGTCTCTTCAGAATCTGGCTGGAACTAACGGTCTAACTCTTGCGTGAGCTACATCACAGTAGATGGTTAGCTCACTATTTGGCATTTTGATCGCTTTTTAGGCGATCTTCAAAATTAAGGCCAGTTCTTCAAAATTGACGCCTGGCACAGAATTAGTCACCTGACATAGGCGGGAAAGGGCGTCTGCTACTTCATTTTCTGCTCATGGTACATGGCGGATGTCCATCGCGAACTGGCCGATGTAGTCCAAGGATCGTGCTTGACGCGGTGAAGCCCTCTCTGCATTCTGTTTAAAAGCAAACGTTAATGGCTTGTGGTCCGTAAAAACAGCGAAAGCTCGGCCTTCTACCATATATTTGAAGTGTTTAATTGACTGGAAGATCGCTAGCAGCTCCCTGTCGTAGGTACTATATTTTTTTGGTCGTCTGAGAGTTTTTCGATTAAAAACCCAGAGGTTGTAATACTTCGTTAACTCGTTGTTGGAATACTGCACCGACGGCAAAGTCAGGTGCGTCTACGTTGAGATATAAATCCGCATTTGGTGCCGGGTGAAAAAGAAGTATGGCGTTCACAAGGTCTTTTTTGCATGCCTCGAAAGCCGCAGTTGTTGCTTGAGACCAGGCCAGAGGCGTTTCATCGTTCTTCTTATTGTCGACGATCATACTCTGCAAAGACGCTTGAGTTGCTGCCACGCTCGGGATGAAACGCCGGTAGTAGTTCACCATTCCTAGAAAACGCTTGAGGTCACGGGCAGTGACTGGTTTCGTAAATTCTTGAATTGCTCGTGCCTTGTCTTCGGAAGGTTTGGTCCCATCTTTGTTGACCGTATGGCCTAGAAATTTTATTTCTGACTTACCAAAGTTGCACTTGTATGGATTTATCGTGAGACCGTTCTGGTGAAGCAATTCGAATACTCTTGGCAGGTGTTTCTGGCGAAGCTCTCTGTTTTCGGAAGCCACGCAAATGTCGTCTATGTAGACTAATGCATGATCTGACTCAGAAGCCAATATCTTGTCGATATGCCTCTGTAAAGTCTGGGCTGCGTTTCGAAGACCGAATGTCATGAATTTAAAATGAAAGAGGCCGAACGGGGTCGTCATAGCCGTTTTCGGAATGTCGGCCGATTCCACTGGGATCTGATGATAGGCCTTTTGCAAGTCAATCGTAGAAAAAATTGACTTACCGTGCAAAATGTGCGTGAAATCCTGCACATATGGAATGGGACACGTGGCAATGACGTGGTCGAGAGTGCGTAGGCGGGCTCTTTGTTACAATGTGGTGCGTAACGCCCGATTTGCCTGTAGAGATGTCCTGTCGCATCACAGTTATGTCTTTAAACTGTGACAGGATGTCGATGAAAGGGTTCTTAACGTTAAAAGTAAATAAATCGGGCTTACCATTGACGTCTAGACTCTTGGTGATAGGCTGCATTGACTGTCTCTAGATCAGCTTGTTGGACTTCATGTCCACCAGTAGCCCGTGATGGCGAAGAAAGTCAGCTCCGATCAGTGGTGATTAAACAGTCGCAATGACGAAATCCCACGATGAACGTTTGATAAAGGCCAAGTTGAGTACTACCTTTTTCTTTCCGAAGGTCTCGATGTGTGAGCCGTTGGCCGCAAAAAGTCTCAATTGGTGCGGGCCGCTGTGGCGTTTGGCCCAGGTTGGTGGCATAACCGACACGTCGGCTCCTGTGTCGACGAGGAACCGTATGCTCGTCGTCGTGTCGGTGACGTACAGGTAACTTACGTTATGGCCACAAGTGACGCCAGCACCGGGTGGCCGACAAACTAGTTTTTTGCTTGGTAAGAGCATGGGCGGCGACAGATGGTAGCTTTGCGCCATAGCATCGATGAAACCAGCAGAGCTTATTGACTGGTTTAGATCGCGAGTCTTCTGCAGGCCTCCTTGACGGCTTAGACTGGTTACGGCGGTGCTGACCCTGTCCAGGTGCTGCAGACACGCGGCCTCGAGCGGTTGGTACGTAAACGATATCGTCGTCGTTGGACTCCGGTTGGAGCTCTACTGGTGGTGCGTTCCAACAGCTCTGGGGCCGCCAGCGATGGCCTCGTGGCTGAAGGCGCTCACGTTCGAATAGCGCGTTCCCAA
This sequence comes from Tetanocera ferruginea, assembly GCA_958299015.1. Taxonomy (NCBI): domain Eukaryota; kingdom Metazoa; phylum Arthropoda; class Insecta; order Diptera; family Sciomyzidae; genus Tetanocera; species Tetanocera ferruginea. The sequence goes on along the minus strand of OY282640.1, from coordinate 75,864,929 downwards.
ACCAAGTCGCGTACTTGTCGAAGCACATGCTTGGGTAGTGCACCCACCACTGTGTAGAACCGCTGCGAGTCCGCTTTGAGACCTTGCCTCAAAAACAAAGCTTCCAGTTGGAGGAACCATAGTTCTGGGGAATTGTTGTGGCGGTGGAGCTCGTTGCCCTGGTCTACTTGCGTCAATCGTGCCACCTCGTTGTTTGGTTGTGGCAGCGCAAACGCGACGTTCTCTGGCTGTTCGGAGCCAAGATTTCCGCACTCACTTTGTTCGTTTACTTTATTTTCCATTTTATTAACAGTTTTTTTTTTATAAAATAATGTTTTTACAATTTTATCTCGGGGTCACCAATATGGAAATATTGGTTACGACTTACGACTAAATGTGGCTGAAAATAGAGAAGCAAAAGTTTGGACTAAATTACGAGCTGTGACGGAACGGAAGGTACCGCCACAGATACATGAAAATAAGCAATTTTATTGAATAATGATTTAAGTACTGTACACATTAGCGATCTTGAAGGACACTAAAAAATTCAACACCTTTGAGTGATAGTTTGTAGTGACCGAATTATCATTCATGCTCAAGCTCAAACCGTCATTCAACATATGAAATTTGAGCAATAAACATTGAAACAAAAAAAAAATGGTTGCGCATCTGAAAGAATGAATCCATGTTAAAAAAAGCAAATGCGATAGGCCCTAAGGAAAATAATATTCACGTGTTTTTAAATTAAAATAATGAAATAATTATTAATGATAATTCTTATTGTTACTTTTTCTTTTCTATTTTTATTATTATATTAAAAAAAATTTCGTATGAGAAGCTGGTAAATATTAGGCAAACATACTAAACAAAGTGTTAATTTGAAGACGTAAAAATAAAGATATAATCAATCATATTAATGAAAAAACTTTTTAACAAAAAAAAAAACCTACTTCAAAATCACTACAAAGTAAAAAATAATTTTAAATTACTTTTACTATTTATTTCTTGGTCAATTCAGAATAATTGATATCATAAGATTTTCAATACAATAATGAATATAAATAAATGATCAAATTTGACCAAGAAATAAATAGTAAAAGTAATTTAAAATTATTTTTTACTTTGTAGTGATTTTGAAGTAGGTTTTTTTTTTTGTTAAAAAGTTTTTATTTCTTTCTTTTTAGAGAAAATGAAATATTTTCAAAAAGTGTATAAATTAATTAAACACCAATTATTTATGCTCATAATATGGAAAATGCTTTTCTGTCGTTTCTTATTCCGTTCTTTGTCAGTATCTTTATCAGTACTTGCTCTTGTATTTTTATCAGTACCCCAATGTCAATATTGACTGAAATATAGTGTGTTTATAATAGTGACACGCCTCTTTGTCGAGAATATCACACTCTTTGTCATAGTGTTTTCAATAGTTCTACCCATTCTAACAATGAATTTTATCACCCTTAAGTCAATATTATGCAGTTTTTTTACACACTGCCACACTCCTTAGTCGAATAACGCTCAATTCCTCGGTAGTAATTTGTAATAATTGTGCCTAAGTCTGTACTTTTTCAGTTAGTAGTGTCAGTATTCGATTTAGTATTTACTATTATTGCCACTCCCCTTTGTCGAATGACGCCCACTTTATTGACAATAACTTGTTATAAGTGTGCCTACCTCTGTACTAAATATCAGTACTCTAGTGTCAACATTATTCGAGATACAGTGTGTTTTAAATATTGCCACACCCCTTTATCAAACAACGCCCACTTTATTGAAATTAATATTTTAAAATTGTGCCTACCTCTGTAGTAAACTGTATTACTCTAGTGTCAATATTATTCGAGATACAGTGTGTTTCATATATTGCCACACCCCTTTATTAAACAACGCCCACTTTATTGAAATTAATTGTTTTATAACTGTGCCTACCCCTGTAGTTAACTTTAGTACTCTAGTGTCAATATTATTCGAGATACAGAGTTTTTCTAATATTGCCACACCTCTTTGTCGACTAACTCCCACTTAATTGACTGTTAGTTTTTACCTACCCTTGCATTTTTGCTGTGAATTTAATTAACTCTAGTACTATAGTGTCAATATTTACTGAGATACAGTGTTTTTCTTACAGTGACACGCCCCTTTATCGAATACCGCCCACATTACTGGCAGTAATTTGTTATATTTGTACCTACCTTTGTATTCAATTTTAGTATCGTAGTGTCAATAGTAATCGAGATACAGTGTTTTTTTTAATATTGCCACTCCCCTTCTCGATTAACGCCCATTTTTTTTTACAAAAATTTGTAGTAGTTTTTCCTACCTTTGTAATAAATTTCTGTACCCTAGTATCAATATTATTCGAGACACAGTAATTCTCTTATATTGCCACACCCCTTTATCGAATTACGCCCACTTTATTTATAGTAATTTCCAATAATTGTACCTACCTCTGTACTTAATTTCAGTACTCTAGTGTCAATTTTCTTCGAGATACAGAGTTTTTACAAAATTGCCACACCCTTTTTTAGAATTACGCCCACTTAAGTGATCGTCATTTTTAATATTTGTTCTTGCCCTTGTAATTTTACTGTGAATTTTATTACCATAGTGTCAATATGTACTGAGATACAGTGTTTTTCTTATAGAGACACGCCCCTTTTCCGAATACCGACCACTTTCATAAACGGGCACCTCCGCGTCGATAGTCTCTATATTTTGACAAAAAATTACGGTAATCGGGCAATTACTTTAGGAGTAATCGATGTACATACATTCACAAAAAAAAAAAAAAAAAAAAAAAAGAGAAACCAACCAACTTGAGAACCTCCTCCTTTTTGAAGTCGGTTAAAAATCACACTTTTTATATTTGCATATTATTATTAATAGCTCTTGAAATGATGTATTTGATGTGTCCCAGAGACAAGGTTTCATTTTATAACAACACACATATAAATTCTTATCAGAAATTGTTGTCCGCATCGATTTTCACGCTGCCAATAGGGGAGAGTCGTCCCCGTTGTCTCAAGTACTAGCTGTCACAACTCCGATATCATTGGATTCAACACATTATCGAGTATAATATCTATGCCATCTATACGTTATTGCAACGTCTAGCATCCCAAGAAAGTTTTGCCCTTAGTTTTGTTTTGCAAAAATTAGAAGAAATCTAAGAAACTAAGTTGGATTTGCGTATTTTTATATTTTTCAAATTTGTGTTTAGACAAATAGAAGTGTGCTATATTCAACTTTCAATAAATTTCCAATACAATTAATATTATATTTTGCAAATACTTATGAATTTTTAATTAAAACTTTATAGATAAATTTACGGAACATTGTTTCCGTTTTTTTGCAAATGGTACAGGTTGTCACAGCGCTTGCGGGGCTTGTTGTCACATGTAATTTCATATAACCATTTTGAAAATATTCTATGTTTTATTTGAATTTAAGGAAATATGGCCAGAAATTGCAAACGACTAACAAATCGAGTTCGGACATCTTCAGATATCATGATGCAAGCCGGCTACAGCTAGTATCAATGAAGATAACGTGGATTCACTATATGTAGTTTGTTGTCAAGCGTCAAATCCAATAACAATTGTCGTCGATGTAAAAAATGAAAATAATGTGCACATAATGCATTGAAAGTGATAGTTTGATACATTGCCGCTTAAGTTGTGCATCAGAGTGCGGCAGCGATGACGATTAAGAAGTGTGACAACGGGGACTACGCATTGGGACAACTTACCTCACGAGTGGGGTTACTTGTCCCAGACGAGTTGAAGTTTTTATCAAGAAACTGTACATTTAGCAGTCAAAAACAAATATACCCGCTGACTGACACTCAACCACAAAAATTTCTGTGGTTGAATGTTGATGACGAAAAATAATGCCACACACACGAACTTGCGCAAAAAAAGATAATTTGAGCATGGGTTTTGTGTGTGGCTGGTTGTTTTACGTCAGTCAATTCGAGCTATTAAGCATTGTTATTTTACAAACATCTCTAGTACCAAGTACAAATGTAAAGCCGTAAATATTGATGAATTCGTAATTTCAGTTGATTAGACATTTATAAAGAATTAAAGAAAGGTGTAAGCCTGGAACCACTGGCTGGGTAGGATTCGAACCTGGGACCTCTGGGTTTCCAGCTTACTTTTCGACTTACGAGGACACCTAGAGTCGAAATTGAAATTTTTGTTCATTAAAACGTATACATTTAATACTGTCGTTATTGTACAATTGTAAAAATAAAAAAAGGATGGCGATACGATTGGTACATAATGAATGCAGACATGACATATATGGAGAATGTCTTAACGGTTATGAAGTGGACATCTTTATGTATTTTTTTATCGTTTTTTATTTTAGGACCTTTTTTTTTTGCTTGCATATATTCTCTACCTGTTTATTATATACGGAACAATTTTTATTATCTGTATAGACCTTTTTATTTTTCCATATATATTTTATTGGCTGTATTTGTTTATTCATTCCAGATTAAGAACAGATCGAATAGAACAAAATGTTTTTTATACAGAATAGAACGAATAAAGAAACAACATTGGAACAGAAAAAAAAACGTGTTGTTGTTCAGTTGATGAATTTTTTTAATAAAACAGCAAAAATTAAGCTTAAGTCTTCATAGTTATGTAATAATGGCGCATAATATTGAATTAAAATGATTTTTTGAAAACGATAGCGCCGTTTTTTAAAGTAAACAATCTGACCCTAACCTCAAACACATATACAAAAGCAGAATATTCCATTTATTCCACCTCAGTTGACAATAAAAAGAATGCGTTCGGAACATTCCGTATGAATATAAAAATATGAAACAGATCATTCAGAACGTACGAAATGAATAAATAAACAGAGAACATCATTCCGAACGTCTAGAATGAATAAACAAATACAGCTATTATTTCAAGAAAACTTTTAATTTTTTTCCGATGCAACCCTGATATTAATGCTGTAAAAGTTATGCTTTAAGGGAGTATTCCAAGTTGGAAGGCTGTTTTTGGATCTTTTTGAAAAACTTCTCATAAGAAAGAGCAAAGAGTTATTTAAATTCTGTGTTTTTATTGTATTAAGAACATATTTAATTAAATAAATAATTTTTTTCCTTTGTACGAAGGCTGTTCAAAAAGTTTTCGACCTTCAAAGTCGGGCGTCGAAAAGAAAGGTATGCTGCTTGCGACCCGGATAACTCGACTTCAGATAATCTGAAATGGAAAAGTTAACGGCGTTAGATTTAGTACAGATGAAATTCTAGTCCCTACGTCAATCATAGTTATGCGATTATTTTTTATAAAATGGCGGTCATTGAAAAACCGATTTTGGGTCTTTTTTGTAATTTATTGTAAAAAAAAAAAAGTTAAGAATTGTTCACAATTGTGATTGAGGTAGAGACTGGAATGGTGACAAATCTGCGTCGATTGCACTTTGTTTCATTGAAATCGGTTCAGAACTACGAGCGCAATCTGGCCCGTAAGGCACGAAAAACGTGGTTTCGAGATAAACGCGTTTAAGTTTGAAGTTATTGGGTGCGTTTCTAAAACAAAATTTTTCGCAACAGTGGCACAACTGTTGAGTAAAAGCCTTCTGCACGGCAATAATCAGTTTCCACTACTCACAACATGTTGTGAATTTTTGGAGCGCTTTATTTTTCCGCTACATTTACTCAACATATTGTAATTTTCAATTTGACATATTCACATAGTTTGACACAAATAAAAGTGATAATTCTTTAATGAAAATATTAATTATCTCGTCCAAGTTCATAAATCCAATATTATTAAAATTTTCGCGCTCAAATAAGTCTATTTGTGGAAGTGTTTACAGAAAAACTTTTTAACAAAAAAAAAAACCTACTTCAAAATCACTACAAAGTAAAAAATAATTTTAAATTACTTTTACTATTTATTTCTTGGTCAAATTTGATCATTTATTTATATTCATTATTATATTGGAAATCTTATGATATCAATTATTCTGAATTTTTTTTATTTTTATCAAAAATATATAAACTTTTTATGATAATAAAAGCTTCTAGTCAGCGCTAATCATTGACATAAAATCATGATAGTTTTGCCATCCCTACTCTATTTAAGACTTTTTTATTTGTGAATATCGTGCTTAGGTGACGCTGTATTAATTTGTAATCTTAATTTTTCTTAAATCTTAATTAAAATGCTATATGTGTGTAGCAGCTGCACAAAAAATCTGATTATATTAGCGCCGACTTCGAAGCTTTAATTATCATAAAAAGTTAATATATTTATGATAAAAATAAAAAAAATTCAGAATAATTGATATCATAAGATTTTCAATATAATAATGAATATAAATAAATGATCAAATTTGACCAAGAAATAAATAGTAAAAGTAATTTAAAATTATTTTTTACTTTGTAGTGATTTTGAAGTAGGTTTTTTTTTTTGTTAAAAAGTTTTTATTTCTTTCTTTTTAGAGAAAATGAAATATTTTCAAAAAGTGTATAAATTAATTAAACACCAATTATTTATGCTCATAATATGGAAAATGCTTTTCTGTCGTTTCTTATTCCGTTCTTTGTCAGTATCTTTATCAGTACTTGCTCTTGTATTTTTATCAGTACCCCAATGTCAATATTGACTGAAATATAGTGTGTTTATAATAGTGACACGCCTCTTTGTCGAGAATATCACACTCTTTGTCATAGTGTTTTCAATAGTTCTACCCATTCTAACAATGAATTTTATCACCCTTAAGTCAATATTATGCAGTTTTTTTACACACTGCCACACTCCTTAGTCGAATAACGCTCAATTCCTCGGTAGTAATTTGTAATAATTGTGCCTAAGTCTGTACTTTTTCAGTTAGTAGTGTCAGTATTCGATTTAGTATTTACTATTATTGCCACTCCCCTTTGTCGAATGACGCCCACTTTATTGACAATAACTTGTTATAAGTGTGCCTACCTCTGTACTAAATATCAGTACTCTAGTGTCAACATTATTCGAGATACAGTGTGTTTTAAATATTGCCACACCCCTTTATCAAACAACGCCCACTTTATTGAAATTAATATTTTAAAATTGTGCCTACCTCTGTAGTAAACTGTATTACTCTAGTGTCAATATTATTCGAGATACAGTGTGTTTCATATATTGCCACACCCCTTTATTAAACAACGCCCACTTTATTGAAATTAATTGTTTTATAACTGTGCCTACCCCTGTAGTTAACTTTAGTACTCTAGTGTCAATATTATTCGAGATACAGAGTTTTTCTAATATTGCCACACCTCTTTGTCGACTAACTCCCACTTAATTGACTGTTAGTTTTTACCTACCCTTGCATTTTTGCTGTGAATTTAATTAACTCTAGTACTATAGTGTCAATATTTACTGAGATACAGTGTTTTTCTTACAGTGACACGCCCCTTTATCGAATACCGCCCACATTACTGGCAGTAATTTGTTATATTTGTACCTACCTTTGTATTCAATATTAGTATTCAATTTAATATTGCCACTCCCCTTCTCGATTAACGCCCATTTTTTTTTACAAAAATTTGTAGTAGTTTTTCCTACCTTTGTAATAAATTTCTGTACCCTAGTATCAATATTATTCGAGACACAGTAATTCTCTTATATTGCCACACCCCTTTATCGAATTACGCCCACTTTATTTATAGTAATTTCCAATAATTGTACCTACCTCTGTACTTAATTTCAGTACTCTAGTGTCAATTTTCTTCGAGATACAGAGTTTTTACAAAATTGCCACACCCTTTTTTAGAATTACGCCCACTTAAGTGATCGTCATTTTTAATATTTGTGCTTGCCCTTGTAATTTTACTGTGAATTTTATTACCATAGTGTCAATATGTACTGAGATACAGTGTTTTTCTTATAGAGACACGCCCCTTTTCCGAATACCACCCACTTTCATAAACGGGCACCTCCGCGTCGATAGTCTCTATATTTTGACAAAAAATTACGGTAATCGGGCAATTACTTTAGGAGTAATCGATGTACATACATTCACAAAAAAAAAAAAAAAAAAAAAAACAGAGAAACCAACCAACTTGAGAACCTCCTCCTTTTTGAAGTCGGTTAAAAATGAAAATAACCGTTCAGAAGACACACATCGTGTTGTCAACATGTTGTATGTATCACTTTCCGCTACTTCTGTTTTAGAAACGCAGCCATTTTTTGCATCAAAAAAAATTGAAACAAAAATTTGAAATCAACAGTTCTTCGTCGATTGCTCTTGGTTTAATCAAAACCGGTTCAGTAGAACCGGAGAAAAGTGACTTCGAAGTTAAAAAACGTAATTTTGACTCAAAGTCAAAAAAGTCAAAACTCAAAGAAAATTTTAGGCAATAAAACATTATTTTTTGTGAAATACTTACATTAATGAATCTACAATGCCAGCCTCATAAAGAACTCCTTTCTCTTCTTCAAAAAATGAGGACTCAGCGGCTCTTTGTGCTCTCAAGGCAGTTCTACCTTCTTTTGAAGCGGTCAGAGCTCTGGCTTCGGACCTATTCAAACGTTCTTCGTTCCGATACATGGCGAAATAATATGTGACGTTGGCAATTGGGATGTTCATTAGGTTCATTATTTGAAGTATTGGCAAAAAACCTTCGTTAAATATGACAGTTACAATATAATTGGCAATCTTAATAGTACGTACGCCGATGTGCCACTTCATTTCCATGAGGCCACAAAACGTGTTAATGCCTTTTGACCAAGTGCCTAAAAGCCTCATGGCAAAAATCAACCGCCGGTTCATCAAATATGCTTTGCCAACCAAAGACGACGAAAAAATGTATGTAGTGGTCGGGCAAGCGCAGTGAACACTAATTTTGAAGCCAACTCCATACGGCAATACTTTTTAAACTCGATTTTCTTTTCACATTCGGCACATATTACCAGATTAGCAAACGCCGAGAAAACTGTATAAAACTCCAAAATGCAATTCTCCGTTTTGTTGTTGTTGTCTTCGTTTTCATTATTTTTAAATTTTTTGCCGATGTACTTGTGAATTAAGTGTCCTCATCTCTTTTTTGTTGGTTACCTTGAAACTGGCATTTCAATCGACGAGGTTTTCGATTGCTACCAGTGTTTCTTTTATTTTTATTTCTATTACTTTTTCTATCCATTGTCTTTAGCACAAACAACAATTTTTTTATTAAAACTGTTCTTTTCAAAACTGTATACGCGCGCGCGTCCGGCTTATAACTCAATTCAAAGTGAACTAAACGCTGCCAACATTCGAATACCTAAGCTCTAAAATGTGTATTAATTTATTTTTAAAATGCTCATACAAGCAAGTTATTACCTACTTAAGAACGCGTTGAACGAAATTCGGTGGTGGCTTCAAGCCGTTGCATTCAAAAAGTAGCCAATTAACCAAATCGTATTTTGGTGAAAACATTGCTGGACAAAAAAGGCCATATCTCATAAAGTATTTCGAATTTAAAGAAACCCAAGCTATAAAAATATGAAAAAAAAAATCGAAACAAAAGTTTTGCCAACCAGGAATGTTCCCTTAAAGTAAAAAGTAAAATTAAGTAGAAAATAATCATAACAAAGAATGCAAAAGAAATAGTAAGCAACATTCCCATCAGAGATCTGCAGCAAATGGCTTCCACTCACAAACCTCTTGTGCCTTGCATAAATTTTTCAATTAATATAACCTTTATACGCTTGCACACAACGTGCAACTGGAACTCATGATTTGTCAAACACGAAACAAAAACCAAAACCAATCCAAACTCAAGCCAAAAACAGGCAAAAATTGTACGGAGCAAGAGCCTCAGCAGCATTTCTGCACTCTTGTTCAACAATTTTTGCATTCTTCTTTGTGCGGTGTCCGCAGCGATCGACGCCAGAACCGTGCTTTGTGCTTGCTAATAGATACCCCAAGTTGTGTTTAAAAAGTATTTACTCTCTCACGCACTCAATTTAATTGTTTGCGTTCAAAGCTGAGACTGCATCTCGTGCCTGCTGCGCTTGATACACCTCTCTTTAGCCGACTGCATATACTTGTAGTGAGAAAGTAAATAAGCTGCACAGTGGGACTAAGGCATCAATTTGCAATCAAAATTGACGTAGTCTATTTTCATAGGAAAATTGCACTGTGGGCAAGACACAATATTTTGCAAGCACAAATTTATTAAGAAAAAAACAAAAATATAATAATATATTAATTAAATAAATTTAAAATAAAAAAGAAATTTATAAAAATAAAAAATATTTTTCACTGTATTCATTAATAAAATAAAATATATTAAAGAAAATAATTTTAATTTTCTTTTATTAATTGTTTTTTTTAGGATTTACTGCAATATATATAGACATATATATATAAATTATTTATAATTATATATTTTATTTAAAAAAAAAAAATAAATATTTTTACTTGTTGTTGTTCACATTTGTCTATACATTTATAGATTTTTGTTTTTTTTTTTTTACTTTTAACATTTGTTATAAAAACTAAATTATTAATAAACAAAATAAAATGTCCGCTTTAAAGGCATTTATTCGTCTGTCTGATGCACTGGTCGAGTTTGAAACGGACTTTAATGCCGTGGAAACTCATGACGTTTTCTCCCTGCAGGCTCAAAGTGAAGAGCTAAAAGCCCAGTGGAGAAAAGTTAAAGCCGGATATGATGCTTGTTTGGACAAAATGTCCAATGACGAGGATTCAGATCTTGAATCAATTAAAAAAAAGTATCGCGCCTGCAATCAATCTTATATACGTGTAGCAGGAAGAATTTCTGAGTTTTCTCAGAATAAGCCCTCGAAGCAAACAATTGCTTCAGAGCCGGCGGCAGTCATGGGCCACAGCACGCCTGTGCCACCATGCGACACTGAGGTTTTCAGTGGTGATTACCTCTCATGGCCGTCCTTCAGAGACATGTTTACGGCCATTTGCATAATGAACTCGCGGCTAACGTCAATGGAAAAGTTATTCCACTTAAATCAAAAAACACGGGGAGAAGCAAAAGAGATTGTACGAAAATCTCCTTTAACCAATGATGGTTTTGCAAAAGCTTGGCAAGATTTATCTGACCGATACGAAAACAAGCGTATTATGGTCAACAGCCAATTAAAAATATTATTTAATTTGCCCCATGTGCCAAAAGAATCTGGCACAGAACTTAAAAAACTACAAAGAGATATCAATGGTTGTATTTTTGCTCTAAAAATGCACAACATTGATATCAATAACTGGGATGCAATCTTTGTTTACCAATGTTCGAAGCACGTATTGCTTGGTACAGCAATGGTGACCGTTGTAGCGTGTGTTCTTTTTTTATTCGCATGCAAAGCAAATTAAAAAAATTTCAAACCGGTGAACATTCATTGGTTAAATGATTGCTCAAAAATATGACTTATACAAGAATCATTATTGTATCTGATTTATGAGTACTTGTTACATATATTGATTGATATATGCGTAATCAAAAAAAAAAAAAAAAAAAATACTTATAAGTCTTATAAACGAGTATTTCATGAGAAAATAGAATCGGATTATTGCAAAAGCACCATATCTAATAAATAAATAACAACTTAATCGAGCATATTCTTTTTTTTAATTGTATAAAATTTTTTAACTAACCGATAGGTTTCCTATCCTGGCGTCGCTCCTCAGAGAATTGTTTGTTTGTGGCGATAAGCAGGCATTAAAATTGAACTACAACAAATCGATGGTTGGGCGCACTAAGGTGATAAGTGACCTTTTGAAAATAGGTTTACTGCATTTTTCAATCCATCAATATAATATCGAACTTGTCTTAATTTATTGAAAATTAATGGCCATTGAATGCGTGTTAGTACACAGTTAAAATAAGTGTTTTGTATTGAAATGTATTGAAATTTAAAAACAAAATCGACGTTCCTGAACATTCGAAATTTTTCACTTGTCACTTTGGTGAGCTTAACCATCGAAATGTTCGTTGCAAAAAAAAAGACTTCTTATATGAGTCTTAAAAGAGTACTAAATACGAGTCTTAAAAGAATACTAAATATGAGTCTTAAAAGAGTATCAAATATAAGTCTTAAAAAACCATCATTATTATGAGCCCAAAAAGACTCATAAAACAATCATTTTTGTGAATCATATTTTGGGGCCCACAACATACAAAAATGTACTCATAAAAGAGCCTTTTTTTAGCGCATTATATAAAAAAAAAACCTCAATTATATGAGGCTGGAAGGAGTCTTTTAAGAGTCATACGGTCGGTGTGTTCGCGGTGTTGTAAATATGAAACTTCTCCTGAAACTGTTTTTGTGACTAAATCGCTTTGTTCGCCATCTAGAACTCGTTATATATCAAATTCAAACGAACTTTAAACTTCGTTATATATAAAAATTCAGTTGTGCTAAAACGCCGAAAAAAATGTGTTATAAATTTGTAACGAGTTTTATAGCCTGGTTATGAATTAAACGTCAGTTCTATCAAAACGCTAGAAAATGTATACATATTTGATGCTTCGACCTTTTTACCACGTTTTAAAAGCGCGTTGTCAAGTTTATAACGCGTTACAAATTGACAAAAAAAAAATTTGAATGAACAAATTGAAAAGTTATAATGTGTTATAAAGAAGTTTTATTTTATAGCTGGTTTTGATTATAACGCGTTATAAACAAATTTCTGACTCAGTGAACAAACTGGCCGATAATGTTTATTGGGGTATGAAGGGAACTGTGGCTTTATCAAGAAAAAAATAAAAAAAACTCACCGACAGTCCTGGTAGTGGTAGCTGGATGGTGGTGGTTTGATGGCTGGGAGCGCGATCCCTGAAGGTTCTGACGGTGGATGGTGGTGGTTTGATGGATAGGAGCGCGATCCCTGAAGGGTCCGACAGTGGATGGTGGTGGTCTGCTGGCTGTGGTGGTGTGGTGTTGTTTTGGGTGGTGGTTCGTTGTGAAATTAGACCTGAAAAAGAAGAAGAAATTTAGCTTTTGACGATAATGTAAATCACATACTTACCTTGCGGTGCTTGAGGTTTTCGGAGATGAAATTGTTTAACCTGCAAAGAAAAGAAGAAAGAGTTAAATAAAAATTATTACAATAAATAGAACAATAAATACTAAATATCCTACCTACTATGGTACCGAAATATGTACTGCATGGTTTAATCATGCTTAATAATAATTCTTATGATAATATGTAAAAAAGAAAAAACTTACCTCTCTACTTACCTGCGCCATGATGAAATTATAAATTGTTTTTTTGTTGCAATAGTTTTCTTCCAACCAACTATTCCAGTGTTGCCCTTTCTCAAAATTGTTACATTGTTGTCGGTGGGCTTTTATACGAAGTGAACGTAAGGGACCCTTCAGATACAACGTTTACAAACGTAACCGGCCAGGCAACGTGAGCAAAAATGAAAAACAGGAGATTCGTTCCAAGCTTTAATTTTTTTTGACGTGTACGCCCATAAAAATGAATTCTTAATATAACATTTTTTTTCCCGGACATTTACAAGCGGGAAATGATTGCAATTCTTCTTCTGCTCGTTACTAGTCTTTATGAAAGAGTTGAAGTGTGAAAGAGAAAACTGTCTTGCGCCAATGCCTGCTTAGCAAAGCCTCGAACCGGGTCTGGTGTGTGAGTGTAGGTTAGTTGTCTACTCTAACACCAGAACATGACGCGAGCAGAGATTCATAAAACCAAACATGCTGATTGGATATTTTTGATGATTCGATCTTTGGAAAATACTATGGACAATTACAATAACTTAGCATAACAGATGTTTTGGTGATAGGCCAATATAGATAGAAGAACGGTTTCCTTTTATTGTAAAAGTATGGGAGGAGAAGATTTTTTGGCTGGGTAGCATATTAAGAAAATTTCAGTCAGCAAAAGGTTTCAGTGAGCACAGTCGAACGGACGTAGGAGTTAAATACCACAAATATAAGCAAAGGGTAAAAGTGTAAAAGGTAGACGGTGACAGTGACTGTGAGTAAAGTGAATATTTTTTTTTAGAGCGTGTATCCCAGCCGGATTTAATAAGGAGTTAACAGCCAATAACTATTATAAAACAGATGAGACTTGAAAAAGACGAACAAGATAGCTGAAACTTAAAGGTAAGCTTCACCCGCACCAAGTAGAGTAAGCTCTTTCTAGGTATATATCAGCCTACTTTACGTAACAAATCTATCCTTCTTATATAGATAGCCGCAGTCGTCACCAGGAAAAAGGGCTAAACCACGCGATTTGTGACGACTGCGCTCTTTTTCTGGCAGAACTATCTAGGAACACGCTGCGAAAGCAAAGTAGATCAGCCGAAATATCAAACATATGTCTGATGAGTCAAAGCGAAAGCCAGGTTTTTCTAGATTTAAGTATATATAAGCAAAATTTGTCTACCGGCAATTTACGCACTGCTCATATGTAGAACGACTACACAAGCATAGTCAGATCAAGCCGGAAATTGATCAACAAAGCTTGGAATCATAGTTCTCGTATTTAAAAAAAAAAGAAGAAAATCAGATTTTTGTTTGAAAGGATTCATAATCGCTGTGTATTTATCGATATATCATATATATATGTATGTTCATATATAAATTTATATATATTACTTACTTACTTAGGTGGCCATGACAACCCGTTGACGGGTTACGGCCGACTTCATCAGTTCTCGCCAGGCGTCTCTGCTTCGCGCGATCCAATCCATCCATCGGTCAATCCATCGGAGGCATGGTCTTTCTCTTCGTCGTCGACCCTCGGCTTTCGCCTCAAACACCTTTTTCGCTGGAGCTTCTTCATCCATACGAAAGACATGACCCAGCCAACGTAGTCGCTGAACTGTTATACGCTGGAGTATGTCAATGTCGTCGTAGAGCTCGTACAGTTCGTGGTTCATTCGAATGCGATAGTCGTCGCCAACTCAAACAGGATCAAAGATTTTGCGAAGAACTTTCCTCTCGAACACTCCAAGAGCGGCTGCATCTGTTTGCGATACCACCCATGCCTCAGCGCCATAGAGAAGCACAGGTATGATGAGCGTCTTGTAGAGTGTTAGTTTTGTCGATCGAGAGAGGGCTCTGGAACCTAATTGCTTACTTAGCCCGTAGTAGCACCTATTAGCAATTGTTGTTCTTCGCTTTATCTCCAGGCTGACATTGTTGTTGCTGTTTACGGCGGTGCCAAGGTATGTAAACTCCTTGACAACTTCAAAGTTATATTTGCCTGCTGTAACATGGGAGCCTTGACGCCGCACTTCCCTATTTGCAGACAGCATATACTCTGTTTTGCCCTCGTTCACCGTCAAACCCACTTTGGCTGATTCCTTTTCGATAGCGGCGAAAGCAGCGGTTATATCTCTCTTGGTTCTGCCGATGATATCGATATCATCAGCATACGCAAGGAGCTGGATACCTTTGTAGAAAATTTTATCATTTCGATGTACACCTGCCTTTCGTAGGATCCCCTCCATGATGATATTGAAGAGATCGCATGATAGCGGTTCGCCTTGTCTGAAACCTCGTTCGGTATTAAAGGTTTCGGAGAGGTCATTTCCTACCTTGACGGAGCTGCATGTATTGCTCAACGTCATCTTGCAGAGCCTTATCAACTTTGCAGGTATACCGAACTCAGACATTGTTGCGTACAGGCAATCCCGAATCGGGCTATCGAACGCAGCTTCGTAATCAACAAAGAGATGATGGGTGTCGATTTGGTTTTCGTGGGTTTTCTCCAGGATTTGGCGTAGTGTAAAAATCTGGTCTATGGTGGACTGGCCAGGACGAAAGCCACACTGATAAGGTCCAATCAGTGTTTTGGTATGCGGCTTCAATCTTTCACACAATACGCTCGAAAGAACCTTATATGCGATGGAAATAAGACTGATACCTCGGTAGTTGGCGCACATTGTCGGGTCTCCTTTCTTAAGTATAGGACAAAGCACACTGAGATTCCAATCGTCGGGCATGCTTTCCGCTAGCCATATTTTGCTGATGAGTTGATGCATGCACCTTATCAATTCACCGCCGCCGGTTAGAAACAATTCAGCAGCCAGGCCGTCAACACCTGCGGCTTTGTTGTTTTTGTGTCGCTGGATAGCAACTTTAACCTCGTCATGGCTAGGTGGTGGAATTTCCACTCCATCATCGTCGATTGGTGGTGTCAGACTGCATTCTGCAAGGGCGGAATTGTTGGTATCGTCGCCTGCAAGCAGATTGGAAAAATGCTGTCTCCATAATCTCAATGCGCACTGCGTATCTGTAACCAGATCACCATTCTCATCTCTACAAGTGTACAAATACAAATATAATATATATATAAAGTCTACATTGGTTAATATGTTTGCCAACGAGGTTTTGTAATATAATGTTTTAAAAGAATATAAACCAAAAAAAAAACAAAAAAAAAACAAAGAGAGAAACCTAATTGAAAAATTGTAAGGACCACATCGCTTGGACGGGTTTTTGACTTCCTGAATAATTAAATAAAAAAAAAAAACAAAAAAAAAGAAAAACATTAAGATTAATTATATGCAGTGGCCCCTATAGAGCTCTATCGAGGTAGGCATTTGACACCTTTTTCAAAATTTTCTTATAGGCTAGCGATTTGGCCCATGTCGAAGTCAGGTTAAATGTTTCAGTTAAATTATTGTTATTAAGTTTTTTTTGTACTTATAAATTGGATATATGTTTATTGTAAAACACAAATATGTTTCATTTACTTATACTAATATTTAATCATGTTCAATTGAGTCCGTAAGTTAAATTAAAGTTGTTGTATTGAACCTTAACAAAACTCGTCTGATATTTACTGTCATACTCATACACTGAGGGAAAAATGTGTTAAAATTAAAAGAAATTGTGTTTATATCTAACGAATCTGTTTTTGAAATAGAGCTTGAAACAAATTCATTAAAATTAAACAGAACTGTTTTTAAAGTTAAAATCAAAACAAACGTTTTTGTTTTTAAAACAATGTTTTTGTTATAAAAAACAAATTTAAAACAAAAATTTTAAAATTTAAAACAAATATTTTAATGCATATTTTTTTGATGCCATTTTTTAGCTTTTCCGAGTTTTTAGCATCAGATTCACAACCAGCTGTCCCGGGCCCCTCCAAATACCAAATGTTAACTACATTCGATGGAGTTTGCATTTGAAATATTTTTATATATCATTTTACTTTTTATTTTATGATATGTTGGATATTTTTCAAACTTATTCAAAAAATTCAAAAATTGACATTGTATTCAAATTTTTGTTTGTTTTTTCAAAGAAACAATAAGAGAAAATGAAAATTAAGAAAGGAGTTTATAGGTAGTTGAAAATTAAACACACTTGTTTTAAATTTTGTTTTGTAGAAACGCAAAGGCGTTAAATTTCTATTTTAAAATTTTTTGTTTAATTTTAAAGCATGTTTTTTTTCTTAGTGTAAGAGTGTTAATATGAGTAAATATAAGTGTAAATGCTCATGCTGCAATATCTATGGTTCTATAGGCATCATTGGTAAACATTTACACCCTAAGTTTGGGTTAGAAAATTTATCGACGTTCACACACTCAGCGATGGCTTGCGCGTGCTAAGCGAGCATCGTGGGTGCAATCCAAGAGGTATGACTGTGTGATTCTGGTGAGATAAAATAAAAAGTGGGGTTATTCAAAAAACTAGGAATAACCATGGAAGGGTGGGCGAGGATCGAGAACATGACATCGGGTTCTCAGGTCCATATGGATGAGTGGTTGGGGTGTTGAATTTAAAAGAGGTAAAAGAGAAAAAAGTGTGGAGAAAATTTTTTTTTGTAAATATGTTATAGGCTCATGTCTTAATTTCTATATTTTTTAATTTAATTAATTAAATTAATTAACATTATTTAATTTTCGTGCTATCACGACATTTTCATTTTTTTTTCATTGCTACTCCCTCGACCGGAAGTGGTGGGTCGAACTGAACCTAAACCGTCCTGAGCTAGTCAAAGACCACTTCCGGTACGATAAACTGGGGAACGTAACACCGTTTGTCACCTAGGATCAGCGTACACAACCAGAGCTCTGATCGACTCTGGCTCTGAAGGTACGTTCGTATATGAAAGATTGCAGAAGCTATTGAAGTTACCCACAAGAGCCGTAAGCGCTCAAGTTTCGGGGCTTAATAACGCAGTTTCAGCGCAAGTGACGAAAGCTTGCGAAATAATTCTCAGTTCGCCTATTAATAAGCAATTTCAAATAGAAGCTACAGCATTTGTGCTGTCACGCTTAACTGGGAATCTGCCGTCATGCTCCATTGATCCTTCTTTGTGCAAGAGTTTGCCGGATTTACAACTGGCAGACCCGCACTTCTTCAGAAGTGATCAAATTGACATACTTATCGGTGGCGATTTGTACCCTGCCATCATTCTCGATGGCGTTCAACGCAATATAGGAACTACCTAAAAAACAATTTTTATCCCAGTATGATAAGTTTTGTGAGGAAAACTATCATAAAACCACAAAACGCGATAACAAAGGTCGATACATAGTTACCTTACCATTTAAAAATGAATTCCCTGATGATATTAATCTTGAATTTTCTCGAGGTATAGCTTTCAAGCAGTGGGCTAGAAGTGAAGCTCGATTGAAGAACAGTCCAAAATTAAAGACCCAATACAAAGAAGTGGTGAATGAGTACCTCAAATTGGATCACATGGAAAAAGTTGCCGCTCCAAAATTTGAAAAGTTATTATTATTTGCCGCATCATGCAGTAATGAAGCCAGAGAGTACTACAACAAAAGTTCGGGTAGTATTCAATGCGTCAAGTCCCACCTCGAATGGGGTCAGCTTGAACGATGTCCTGAACACAGGCCCTGTTTTTCAAGCTGATTTGACGCTCCTGGTATTGAAATGGCGGTTTTTCAAATATGTTTTTAATGGTGACATCCAGCAGATGTACCGCCAGATTCTTGTTGTTCCAAAACATTCTGCTTTCCAACGAATTCTATTTCGAAGCTCACCTGATGATATGATTCAGGATTATGAGCTCAAGACAGTTACGTTTGGCCTAAACTGTGCTCCATATTTAGCCATTAGAACCATGCTGCAATTAGCACATGATGTTCCGCAGCAATATCCCTTGATGCTCAAATTTTGCAAAATTTCACATAAGTCGATGACGCTCTTGCTGGAGCTCACGATGTGGAAAGCGCAATTAAGGCTAATGAGCTTATCGCTGCTTTAGACTCTGCAGGTTTTACTATGCGAAAATGGACTGCAAATGCTTCAAGCATTTTGGTAAACCTACCTGCAGAGCATCTTTTTCATGAAGACTTTTTAAAGTTAGAAGATGCAAGCTGCGCCAAAGCGTTAGGAATTCGTTGGAATGCCACTTCAGATCTTTTCTACTTTACCGCTAAGCGTCTTGAGATTAAATCATCGTATACAAACGTGAAGTATTATCAATAATAGCCCAACTATTCGATCCTGCAGGTTGGCTGGCACCTATTGTGGTGACAGCAAAAATTCTAATGCAGTGCATCTGGTTGGATGAAATTGATTGGGATGAACATCTCCCATTACACAGTTTTCAATCTTGGCAATCTTTTTTGCTAGATTAAGAAAACATCAATAAAATTCGCATACCACGTTGGGTTTTCATCTGATTCCGACGTTGAGTTTCACGCCTTTTGCGATGCTTTTGAAAAAGCATACGCAGCGTCGATTTACATTCGCGTAAAGCAAAATGATTGTGTTGTCAGTCATCTGCTTTATGCGAAAAGTAAAGTTGCCCCAGTCAAGACGATCTCACTACCGCGTCTTGAATTATGTGGCGCAGCACTTCTCGCGGATATGGTAGACACCTTATTATCGCACCTTGAAATTGAAAGGTAAAGCTTATATTGCTGGACTGATTCCACAATAGTGCTTGCGTGGCTTTGTAAGCCCCTGTTCCTGGACGACCTTCGTAGCCAACAGAGTTTCAAAGGTGGCAGAGAAGGTCGGAATTCACAATTGGTTTCATGTAGACACACATGAGAACCCTGCAGATTTAGCAACGCGTGGAGTTACGCCACAAGAGTTAGTCGATAATACTCTTTGGTGGCATGGACCTTCTGGGCTCTCGCTCGAACCATCGGCTTGGCCAAGAATGACGCTGCCTCCTGCTCTAGCAACTTTGCTTGAGCGCAAATCTATAAAGATACACTTTGCATATTTTACGAAATATGAAGATATTTAAGAGCGGTTTTCCTCGTTATCGCGTGGATTGAGAGTGTTAGCGTACGTGTTTCGCTTTCTGCATCGCTCCCACCCCAAGTATCGTGTGTCCTTTTCAAAAAAATCAACATGCCTAGAAACGGCAGAAATCAAATTTGTGAAAACACGATTGGCACTCTTATGTCAAAAAGTAGCTTTTCCAAACGAATATCACTGTTTGGAAACAAATCAGATAAGTGGAGCAAAGAGCCCCATTCTTGCTCTAAATCCATTGTTGAACAACGACAAGTTAATGCCTGTTAGTGGACGGCTAACCTCTTCACCAATCCTATCATATGATGAAAGGCATCCAATTATATTACCATATAATTTTCACTTTTCACGACTTTTAGTACGTTTTGTCCATGAGATCTCACTTCATGGAAGAAATCAATTAGTGCTTCGACTTATTCGGATGCAATATTGGATCCCGCGTGCTAAAACCCTTATAAAATCAACTTTGCACAATTGCAAAACTTGTGTTCCACATGAAACGCCAACGAACACAAATAATGTCTGCACTGCCAGCTGAACGAACTGTCATTTCAAGGCCATTTGCTGCGACTGGTATTGACTTCGCAGGCCCGTTCGATATTAAAAGCTACATTGGTAGATCTTGTCGAATAAGTAAGGGCTATGTTTGTTTGTTTGTGTGCTTTTCAACTAAGGCAATTCATCTTGAAGCCACTAGCGATCTATCGACCGCTACTTTTCTGGCAGCTTTTTCTTGATTCACTGCGAGATGTGGCTGCCCAGCTTACGTGTACTCCGACAACGGTACAAACTTTGTTGGAGCGTCAAACACGTTCAAAAGGATTTCAAAGCCTTCTTAACTGCGTCACATGATGCAATACTATCCCAGTATTTGCATCAAGAAATTGCATGGCACTTCATTCCCTAGTGCTCCCCATATGGGAGGCTTATGGGAAGCTGGAGTAAAAAGCTTTAAGACGCATTTCAAAAGGATGGCCGGAAGTATGAAGTATACTTTCGAGGAATTTTCAACTTTACTGAATCGAATCGAAGCGTGTCTTAATTCGAGGCCCCTTTCCGCCATGTCCGAAAATCCTTCTGATTTTTAGTCTCTTACTCCAGGTCATTTCTTGGTCGGCGGCCCACTGCTATCTCCAGTGGAGCCAGAAATAACTGATCAGCCTCTGACTATTGTCAATCGTTGGCAAAAAATCAAGGCATGCATCAGCACTCTTGCCACCGATAGAAAAATGAATGCCTGAAAGAGATGCATCGGCGTTCGAAATGGAAAACTCCTCAATTAGACATCAATGTCAACGACTTAGTTGTTGTCAAAGATGATAATTTATCCGCGAATGAATGGCGAATCGGTCGAATTTCTCGAAAAACCTATGTCGGTAGTGACAATAGAGTCCGTGTTGCGGACATCCGCACCGGGAGAGGTTGCATAACACGACCTATAGTGAAGCAGGTCGCAATACCGCTGACCTAGCTCCGTCACCATTTTTGCTCTCTTACACGTTTCTTTTCTTCTTTTCTTTTCTTTTTCTTTTCTTTGCCGTCTCGTTTTAGGATGTCAACCACCAACATCGTGCGTGACCTGCTGGAAGAGATGCTTCTTCAGACGGACTCCGAGATGGCATTGAGCGAGACCAACACGGTGCGAGAGTGTGCACCAGTTCCCGAAGCCAGTACACCTTCGCCATCGAGTCCAGTGCGAAGTGTGCTGTCCCGTGTGTTCCCCGTGGTGACGCGCAGCGACATGATCCCAAAGTGTCGCTTGTGCTCCATGGAGCATAATCTTATGTCGTGCCGGCGGTTCATAGCTATGAACCTGGAGGATCGGTTGAGAACAGTACTACTCCATTATTACTGTTCCAACTGCCTTTCAGCCGTTCATATGCGAAAGTACTGTCGGATCGATGTGAGATGCCGTCACTGCGGTGAGGATCATCACAGCATGCTGCATTCGCACACTCGGGCCCGAACAGGTCGAGCCCATTCAAGAAGGCGTGGAAGACGTTCTCGCGCAAAGCAGCCTAAACTGCAGCCTACATCCGCAGCTGCTCGAGAAGCAACGAGGTCTGGGGTGGAATCGAAGAGTTCATTTGGGAAGAGACCGCAGTTGCCTCTACCGTCTGCGTCGGCTTCGAGGGATCATTTTCCGAAGCGGTCCCCTTCCCAGAAGAGACCGCAGTCGATGCTTCCAGTTGCGACATCGTCGAGGGACCAATTCCCGAAGCGGTCTCCCCCCACAAGACCAACAACGACGAGCCTTCAACGCGTTGTCTCGCTGCTCCCCACAGCTGTCGTGAGTACCTGGACTATTGGTGGCCTAGTGCAGGAACGTGCTCTCCTCGATGCGTGCTCTCCTCGATGCGTGCCTCCCTCAGACCAAAATCGCCATCGAGTTGGTAAGAAAATGGAGGCTTCCAACGAGCATGGTAGATGGTCGGGAGATATGTACGCTAGCGCTGCGAGGTCGTTATGGATCGAGCGTGCAGGTACACACGACAGCTCTGGTTGAGCGCCGGTTGGAGGTCGTCACGCCAGCGAAAGACATCGACGAGAGGATCATCCAGAGCTATCCAAACATCAATCTGGCTGATCCTCACTTTTACAAGCGAGCTCCACTGCGACTCATTCTGGGTGTCGATGTCTACGCTCGAATAATGCAGCCTGGCAGTCTCCCGGCTGGATTTAGCATGCCGTTGGCCCAAAACTCCATATTTGGATGGGTCTTATCGGGGCAGAGTTCCTGGTAGCGTCTTGCACTCGTGCAAGGCGGGCGGCATGTTCGGTCCACCGGTGAACACCTTGTAAATTGTCGATACAGCGGTGTTCAATGAGCAACTGCGGCTCTTATTCTTTGTTTTCTTTGAGCAGCGCTTCTCGCTGCTCTTATAAAACTTTGTTAGTTCTTAAGATTTTAATAATAAAAGCGACATCGGTCGATCAACTACTTGTTCTTTGAAAACCTTTCGTGTTTTTATTACATTGCGACTCCCCAAGTTTCAGTTTTTTATTAAAGTATTAAAATTCCCCCCAATATCCGAATAATTACACTTTTAATAGGATTATGTTTATAAAATATGTGTTGTAGAAAATATTTATTTATTAATTCGTGCACCATCATAAAATAGTTTGGTTTTGCACTATGGGTAGATAATATTTCAGAAATCAAACAGCTGCAACAAAAAGTTATTTGTGTTCGGCATATGTCTTTTTATTTGATAATTTATATTCATACAAAAATATTTTATGCGATTATGTCTTTAAGAATTTTTTGTGGGTTTTTTTTCGTATCTGAAGTAGGTATAAAGAACGGTCAAGAGTGTTGATCAATCGTCAGATTATTTTTAATCTGATCGTTTAACCCATGATCGGACAAATAAAATTGAAGAGAAAACAAAAATGGAAAAAATAAGTAATCAAAACAAATGCATGTTTAAATTTAACCTCACACGTAGCTGAACAGAGGGAATATTAAGAGGTTTTCAATATAATCGTTTTTTTTTTGTGAAGTATGAAAACCAAGGTTGGGTAATGGGCATATTGTGTTTAAAACATTTAAATCCAGGTTGCATAACAAAGAGAGACGATGTTGACTTAAAAGTTAGATTCTGTGATAATTCTTTTCATACTTCAAGTTTTGTTCTTTCTCTTTTAGTTTCTGATAGACACGAAGTATTTTTTGTAAGGTGGTGCAGAGAGGCGTAGCAAGATTCCATACCCTATCCGACGAGCAAAGCCACTGCCAGAACGTGTCACCCAGTTCTGTCCTCCTGCGAGATACATTGAGGATTTGAAAATGAAAAAAAAAAAAAAATCCCAATATTCATTTTACCATAACAAGTTATATTTAATATAAGATATATAATTATTTACACTGCAATACAATTTATTTCATTTTATTTTTGGTTTTCTTTGTAGCAGTCGTTACAACTTTTCTCGATATAATGATGCGCCTCTGTTGCATTTTTATACCCCCACGCGTACTGCGTAAGGGGTATATTAATTTTGTCACGACGTGTGTAACGCCCATAAGGAGGCGTTGTAGGTATAGAAAAGTATATATGTTCTTGCTTATCATCACCACCTGAGTTGATATAGCCATGTCCGTCTGTCTGTCCATCTGTCTGTCTGTCCGTCTGCCTGTCTGTGGACACGACTACAGCCGTAATTTTGAAGCTATCGTGCTGAAATTCAATATTTAAGCTTTTTTTTAAAAACTAAGATCAAGTTTGAGAATGGGCTAAATCGGATGAAAACCACGCCTACCTCCCATACGACCCCAATGATGAAAACTCCATAAAGAAGCGAATATTTACGCTATAAAACTTAAATTCGGTATTTGTATAGTCTATGACAAAACTCAGGTGTGTTAGAAAAATAGGCGTCATTCACCCACTAACACGCCCACCTCCCATACAACCCCAATATTGAAACCTATAAATAGAGGCTTGTGTTGAAGCTAGAAAAATAAAATTAAATATTTATTATTTTAATATAAAAATTAAGACGTGAGAGAAAAATGGGCGTAATCCACCGACGAACACGCCCACCTCTCATACAACCCCAAGATTTAAAACTATATAAATAGGCTTCTGTCGAAGCTACAAAAGTAAAATAAGATATTTATTCTTTTTATAATAAAATTAAGATGTGTTAAGCTCCCAATTAAAAACTTTATAAAAAGGTTTGTCTTTACTTTGCAGAAAACAATTTGATATGAATTAGACTTATTGTTAGATTAGATTTAGATGAATTAGACGTCATCAAAAAAGTAAAATTTTTTAAATCTCATATGAAAAGAGCTGCAATTTTAAATTTTGTATAATTGCGAATCGCCCGTGGGGGTATTTTAACTTCGGCTAAGTCGAAGATATACCTTACTAGTTTAAAACGTTTTCATTGAACGTACAAAAGTACAATCTTTTTCATTTACAGCGTTGCCATCAGTAAAGACATTCAGAGTTGCCACTTACTACAACTGGGCCATTCTGACATTCGATCCACAAGATAGTTATTTAAATTTAATACAATCTATTGACAATTTATGAACTTAAGAAGTAACTCAATCAAAATATAGACATATGTAAGAATGGACTTAATAATAAATATTTATATTGAACGATTTTAAAATAAATGCTGAGTCAATCTCTGAGTGATCACTGTGAGCATTTAAAAACATTCAATGAACACCTTAGGAGCTGATAAAACACCTTTCCGCCTTGCGCCAATCCACCCACCTTCTCATGTGCGAGGTTTCAATTATACCATCATAGGGAAGTTGAGTAACTTGACAATTCGCAATAAAGCGAACCACATACCTATCATTAGAGAGTTCCTTATGTACTCTGTATGGTCCTTTAAATTTTGGGATAAACTTTTTATTTGTGCCTATTGTCGAGTCAATATTCTTGATTAGAACGAAGTCACCTTCTTCAAATTCGGGAAGGGGCTTATGTTTTATTGGAATGAGTCTTAGCATTTTTCTCCAGAAGATTTTTATGGCACTAGAAGCATCGGAACGCAAATCTGCTAAATACTCTTCAGAACGATTAGTTAATTTTTAATCTAAATGCTCTGAAAACAAGTCGATTTTGTGCCCTCGCTGAGAAACACCAAAAAGCAACTGGCATGGTGTCTGCTTAGTGCTTGAATGGACGGAATTATTTATGGTGTACTTAACATCAGATATCACACGCGACCAATCGGAATGTTGAACTGAGTCTGTGAGTTTAGCCAACATGGCTTTTAAAACCCGGTTCACTCGCTCTATCTGACCATTCGCTTGAGGAGAGGCTACCGCAACCTTGCCATGATCAAATTTTTTTTCTGATAAATAAGAGCTAAGTTTCAACGACGTAAAGCAGGTACCTCGATCACTTATGATTCGCCGTGGGCGACTATAATAGTCAAAATATTTTTCTAAATAAGCACAAACTTCTTTAGTACTCGTAACATTAACAGCATATAACTTAACGTGTTTTGTAAATGCATCAATGAAATGATCGATTGTAAGTGTATCAAACGGAATAGGTTTCTTCGGAATGTTATGCAAGTTCCTATCTTTAGAATGTGACGGAACGGAATATAAAATTCACTTAAGACAGTTTCGGATAAAGTGTTCAACTTTAATTTTCATTTCAGAGAACCAATAATGAAGAGTAAGTTGGTCAAAACACTTGGTAACACCGAAATGCCCTAACTTCTCATGAATGCTACGAATTATATTTGTTTCCTTTTTTTTAGGGACATAAAGGAGTACATTTTGTTTTTTAGTCTTACGGTATACTAGTCCGTCTTCTAAAATAAAGTTTCTTACGTCTTCCTTTTCTAGCTTGTCTCGTAAATTAACGAGATTCACGATTTGACGATTAAAAAACTGTAACTGCACATCTATCTTCTGGATTTAAAGCTAAAACTGTCGGATTACGACTTAAAGCACCTAGGCTTACCACACTTCAGGAAGTAAAAAACCGGAGATTTCGGGTTTTGAATACGAAAAAACCGGAGATTTCTGATATTGAATAAAAAAAAAACCCCGGAGATTTCAAAAAAAATTATTTTTCAATAGGCTTCGCCTTTTATTCATAAAATATTTTATAAAATAAAGTAAAAAAAACTTAAATAAAAATCACATTGTTTACATATCTTTGTACTTCTTAGATATTTGTATTTAACAGGTTTAATAACATAAAATAAAATTTTTTTTTTTTAAATAAATAAATTATTTTCTAAAATTATATTTTTGATCTGATAATGCACTTAAAAGAAGTTGTTTTTGCTCTTCAAGCTTTATTAATTCTAAAAAGTCTATGCATTCCATATCAAAATTTATGCGGATGCATAATTCTGCTTTCACTAGTTCTGGCCTTTTACGATCCCTGTCGTTTCCCCAAACCGATTCCATTATTGAAAACAACCGCTCTACAAACGCATTGCTAACTGGTATGCTTAATGTTTTTGATACAACTTTTTTTAACTCATTCAACTGTGCGTTTTGAAAAACAAAAATGGGGCATCTTCTACGTGGGGCATCTTCTACGGAAGTTTTTGTGTTTCGTATATTCGCCGAAAAACTGTTCACAGTTGTTATTTCATCATATAGTTTATCTACATCCAAATTTACGTTGAGTCTTTCCCAAATAAGCAATACGAAATCCAAATCTATATTACGTTTTAAAATTTTTAAATACCCAAAAAGTTTCATAGGGCTGCTTTCAAAATTATAATATTTTTGTATGTAGCAAATAGATCTCTCGTATACATTTAATGACTGCGTTTCAAACTGAATTATTTTGTTTTTTGTAAAATTGTTAAGGTGCATTTTTACCATTGCACCGAAAAATTTATCTTCGATTCTTTTTTCTAACTTTAATTTTAAATCTAGCATCACATCATGCAGCTCTGTAGCTGTTAGTTTTACTTTTTCTAAAATAAGAATTGTTTCACACATTACATTCAAAAAATGTGAAATAAAATATAAATATAAGTCTAATATTGTAGGTGATTGTAAATTGTTTTCATTATCACGTTCTTGACACTTAACAATATTAACAAGTAAAGAAAGTCTAAAGTCGGTCTAGGCCGACTATGAAATACCCTAAACCCACTTTTCAAAAATAAAAAAATTTTTATTGTAAATGGGCGTCTCCGTGGGCGGATGAAGCCTATACTTTATATGCATTTAAATGTTGATGAAAAATTTACACATACCAAGTTTTATTCCTGTAGCTCACAGTTAATGCCTTTATTGTGCTTTCCCTATGAGAGGTGGGCGTGTTCATGGACGGATTACTCCCAATTTTGGAACACACCTTAGTTTTGGTATAAAATACATACATACCAAATATAATTTCTCTATGACAAACATAAGCTTATTTATTGAGTTTTAAACTTTTTGGGTTGTATGGGAGGTAGGCGTGTCCGTGAGTGGATGATGTCCACTTTTCAAAACCATCTTTGTTTTGTTACAAAATACATATGTGCCAAATTATAGCTCTGTAGGCTAAACAGAGGCTTATATATTGCGTTTTCAATTTTTGGGTTATATGGGAGGTGGGCGTGTCCGTGAACGGATAACGTCCATTTTTCGAAGACATCTTTGTGTTTGTATAGAACACATACATATCAAATTTTATTGTTGTAGGCTAAATATGAGCTGAGTTATGCAGTTTTCAATTTTCGCGTTGTATGGAAGGTAGGCGTGTCCGTGGGCGGATGATGTCCATTTTTCAAAACCATCTTTGTTTTGTTATAAAAAATATATGTGCCAAATTTTAGCTCTGTAGGTTAAACAGAGGCTTGTTTATTGAGTTTTCAATTTTTGGGTTGTATGGGAGGTGGGCGTGTCCGTGAGCGGATAACACCCATTTTTCAAATACATCTTTGTGTTGATACAAAACACATACATACCAAATTTTATTGTTGTAGGTTAATTATGAGCTGAGTTATGCAGTTTTCAATTTTTGCGTTGTATTGGAGGTGGGCGTGTCCGTGGGCGGATTCCAAAAATATTCAATAGTGCAAATCCATAGGTCCATTTGACTATGTGTACCAAGTTTCATTTAATTATCTCAACTCCTTCTTCTTATCCTGTGTATACGGACAACACACAGACGGACAGACGGACGGACGGACGGACGGACGGACGGACGGACATGGATAGCTCGACTCACGTGGTGACGCTGATCAAGAATATATATACTTTTCTATACCGGACTCGCTTCGTTCTATGCGTTACAAACGTTTGCACAAAGTTAATATACCCTGACCTTTCAGGTTTAGGGTATAAAAATGAATGGATCGCATTTTTCTCCCTGATTGAAAAAATATTCTTTCAATGCCGGCCAACACAATAGTATTCTATCGACTGCAACTTTCAAGCTTAGCCATCTTGTAGGGACATTTTTGATCATTTGTGAAAACTCTAAATTAAAAAAATTACAACAAGCGTTAAGCTCTCTTACATTGACAGCACTTGAACTAAATTCCGCGTATATTTTATTTACAAGTGTTGTTACATCAATATCTAATTTTGCGCAAGCGAATTTGGCCACATTGTGAATCACATGCGCATTACAGTTGGCTTTTACAATATGCTTATTT
This sequence comes from Tetanocera ferruginea, assembly GCA_958299015.1. Classification (NCBI taxonomy): domain Eukaryota; kingdom Metazoa; phylum Arthropoda; class Insecta; order Diptera; family Sciomyzidae; genus Tetanocera; species Tetanocera ferruginea. Next base: position 75,835,662 of record OY282640.1, on the reverse strand, counting down.
ACTTCTAAAAATTGTTGGTATACCGAATTCCTTACTCCGTAATTGACATTAGCGTTGTCGGCCGAAAAAGCTTCTATATTGTCAAGTGATAATCCCATATCGCCAAGACGTTGAACTATTTGGTCGAAAATAGTCTGTGATGATTCGTATTCATCAGCATAGAAATCAATCAACTTATTTTTAATACCCTCATTTTCAATGAAATAAGTAACAAGAACAGGAAATAGCTTTATGAATCCTCGATTCGAAGCATCAGATGCAATAGAAAAATATATCGTTATATCATCACGCTTTAAGTTTTTAAGCACAAATTCAATAGATTTCGGACCAAGTATATTTTCCACAAAACCAGCGCTCTTTGTACGTCCGCAGCGTATTGTTGATGACAACTCTGGGCCAGCAAAAATTTTACAATTCAATTTAATGCCGCAATCTGTGCTATTATAGCTAAGCTGGTGCCTGACTGCATGGAAGACCATTGCCAACTCCGCAACGACCGTATTTATTTCTGCACTTGAGTTTTGTTTTGGCATGAACGCTGTTATAAACGAATGCTGATTTTTTTCCTTTATTACATTCAAATGTTTGGAAGTTTTCGCATGTGCATCGATAGCCTTCTTACCGTCATGTCTAATTGTTAAAAGCGCGTTACATAGTTTGCATTTGGCGACAAACTCGCTTTCTTTTTGCAGCCAGTCCTTATAACTTGGTTGGAGAAGCCATATTTCGTTGAAATTTGAGAAGTATTTTTTCTTTTTGTTGCTTTGTTGCTCCATTTCGCACTAGCTAAAAAATACAAAAAAGTTTACACAATGGTTTTAATTAAATTATTCCATTTTATAAGTTTAAACTTACGTTTTTTTACAGCTCAAACTAAAAAATGACTCCAACCAAGAAATGTGTGAGCGCGGAAAGTTTTTAACGCACCACAACTTGTTGAAAATATAAGCGCATATGTCAAAGCGGAATGTTAACGACGCATTTTTGTGCTTTGCTCGGTAAAAACAAAAACACAGGGTGATACGCATGAATAAATGTGTGATTTTCTTATGTATATTCAATTACATATTAACGAATACAAAATATGAATAATTTAAATTGTGTTTATGTCGAAAATTTGTCTAATCTATGAAAAAACCGGAGATTTTTTTCAAAAAACCGGAGACCGGAGAAATGATAAAAAAACCGGAGTCTCCGGGTAAAAACCCTATAAGTGGTAAGCCTAGAAGCACCACTTCTATGTTGAGTTGTATAATTATAATTTTCCAACTTTAAAGCCCACCTGGCTATGCGTGCATTTACACTTTTCTTGTTAAATGTCAATGCTAATGAATTGTAATTACAATACGAAACGGAATACCTTCCAAATATGTTCGAAAACGTCGTAACGAACAAATAATGACCAATGTTTCTAGTTCAAAGCTATGACAGCGAGCCTCAGCTTGTGTGGAACCGCACCGGAAACAAGAACCTTTTTGACGCTTGGGCTTCGGACACGAAGCAGACCGGTGACCACACGCTGAACAGTTGTAGCACTGGATCTGTTTCGGAATTCCCTCTCGATTTGAACGTTCTGAAGCTGAATTGAATTTGAATGAAGCTGACTGAGGCGCATTCAGTGCACGCAATTGGACATAACGTCGTGCCAAAGTTTTGAGTTGCTCAAGTGTTGTTGCTGGATATAAAATTGCGATGCTTGAAGAGCGATCATTTAGTCCAATTATGATCAGCTGTACAACTTGATTTTCAATCAATTCGGCTCGGGATGCAATTTCTTGCATTTGTAGAATATATCCCAGCATATATGAATATTTCTTTGAATCGTCGATTTCCAAATGTTTTCAAAAAATTCTGCTTGAACTTAACGTATGTTTCTGACTTGAGGGAAACTCCTGACTTCGACTTAAGTCGAAAATTGTCGTTAGCCTCCAAGGAGTGACACACTCGCTCTAGATTGCAATCCATTTGTGAACATCGTTGAATGCAACCATCGCATGTTCTACGTCGCTGAAATCAGCTTTACGCCAATGGCCCGCTGCGTCACTGGAACTCGCAGCGTCACCATATCCCTTCAGCTCACTTAGCTGCTTCTTCAGCTGCGCAATCTCCAATTGCTTGCTCGCGGAGCTCTTCGTTTAGCGCTCCTTCTTCGTTTGCAATTTCATTTTGCTCTGCACTGCTTCTTTCTGCCTCTAAGCCATCAACACAGTTGTCCTCAGCAATGTCCTCAGCATTTTTTAAAACGTTTTCAATCGTTTTCAAGTTACAATCTTACACATTTACATTTATTGAAGCCAAACAGGTTGCTACAACAACAATGTTCTTTGCAGAACAAACCGAGCAGACTAGACCATGGTTTTGTCCGGACGCTACTCCTACTCATCAGTAGTCTCTGTGGTTTATGCAGTCCACTAACTTTGATAAGCTAATAAGCTCAACACAAAACTAAGCACTTGTCCAAGCAGTGTTTTTCTACTCTTTTGCTAGTCGCAAAAATTCAAAAAATTGACTACATTACTTCTGTAAAGATTTTGTTTTTGCACATTAACAACGTTGCCAACAGCAAAGACATTCAGAGTTGCCACCTACTACAACATTTTTGTTCATTATAGCCTGAAATTGATCCTTATTATAATAAAATTTTGATTTAGTACTGTGGTTCGTTATTTAATTTCAATTTTTAGCATTAGAGCTGAAAAAAGTGCATTAGAGGTCCTTAATTTAATATGAAAACCGAAAGTAATGAGAGTTACCAATTTTGTACAACGCGAGTTACCGCATAATTTTTAGAAAATTTCAAAGACTGATTTAATTTTGCAATTTTTAATTTAGATAAACTTATTGAAATCCTGTTGCTTTTATTGATGCCAAATGTTAAAAAAGCTACCCACAAATTAAGCAGAAAAATTGTAAAGAAATTTACTCTCTGAATATGTTGTTCAGCTATGAATATGTAGCTGAACTCTATTGTTATTGCATAAAATTGTTCAAACCTAAATTATTATACTGCATAAATATATTGATACCCCTGAATTTTTAAACCCATTTATAACATACAAAACCCATTCTTTACATAAAGAGTGAATTTCTTTTTGTTAATCTAAATAAAACAAATTTAAAGCTTAATTGAACTCCATAAAATTTTCTGAATGTAACGCGAGTTGCCATGGTTCCCATTTGCGTACTTTAAAATGACAAAATGTAAAAAAACTGTATTTTTTAAACTCTTAAAAATTAACGGCCTTATTCATAAACTGATTTTAGTGGCTGCGTTACTTTAAAATGTTTTCAGCAACAGATCTTAATTCATAAAGATGTTTTACAACTACGTAACTTAAGTAGCCTTTAAACGCCGAAATTTGCATTTAAAGTCTACTTAAATTGAACCTATGATTATTGGCAGTACTACCGCGTTATTTTGCTTAAAGTTAGTATTTAAGCTATTATTATCATAGGCATGCTCCAAAATGGTTCTTGTTTCCGCTAAATCTGAACGATTTCTTGATTATTGTGAACTTTTTTGCTACCGCTTTACCGACTTACACAATGAATAAGAAATGTTTATGAATAACAAATTATGCCACGTTGTTTAAATCCTTAAACATTGCGTTACTAAGCAACTGTTAAACTTTTGTTTAAGAAAATCTATTGAATAAGGCTATATATATGTATATATAATAAGTGTTCAGAAAATGTCTACAAAAATCATCAAATCAGTGCAAGTGATAACTTTAATTAAGACTGAAATTTTTTTTTTTTTTAATATGTTTAGAATTTTTAATAAGAATAAATACTTTGGAAGTTCTGGAATCATAACTAGGGGCGTATTTTTCAAAAGTCTAGAATATCGAAAAATCACTCAAAAAAAAATTCGAACCAACTTGGTTCATCTTGAAAAAAAAAATTACACTTGAAAAAATTACACTAGAGCGACTTTTAAAACTTGGTTAACAAAATCGTAGTTTTTAGTTGTAAGAGTCTTAAATTTTACAGAAACATGTTACGATGCATCATAATCAATCATAAAGTAGTGTTGGACAAAACTGTTTTTTTCAAATAACATTTGCGGCTGAATCTGTTCTAGATAAATAACACCCTCAAATAAGAGGCAGATGTTATTTTCTGCTTTTATAAAGTCATGCACCTTACATTACCCCATCACTAGACAACCAAAAAAACATATTGGCCAGTTCAGCCCTTGATAGAACTTTGACCGAGCTTCTTATGATTAATTGTGTTGTGTGGGTTATTAAATGTTTACACACAATTGACAGAGAACGGGTAAAAATTCATGTTCTCAAGAAGCTTTACATGGCATTATTTACTTATATAGAGGTGGTGACCGATCAGAAAATTTTGTTATTGAAAAAAACTTTACCGCGAGTGCGAATCGATCTCGGGCTCCGGGCATGTAAAGCCACACACTTAACCTGCATGCTACGGTCACCATGTTATGTATTAACAAGTAAAGAAAGTCTAAAGTCGGTCTAGGCCGACTATGAAATACCCTAAACCCACTTTTCAAAAATAAAAAATTTTTATTGTAAATGGGCGTCTCCGTGGGCGGATGAAGCCTATATTTTAATTGCATTTAAATGGTGATGAAAAATTTACACATACCAAGTTTTATTCCTGTAGCTCACAGTTAATGCCTTTATTGTGCTTTCGCTATGGGAGGTGGGCGTGTTCATGGACGGATTACTCGCAATTTTTGAACGCACCTTAGTTTTGGTATAAAATACACACATACCAAATTTAATTTCTCTATGACAAACATAACTTTATTTATTGAGTTTTAAACTTTTTGGGTTGTATGGGAGGTAGGCGTGTCCGTATGCGGATGACGTCCATTTTTCAAAACCATCTTTGTCTTGTCATAAAAAACATATGTGTCAAATTTTAGCTCTGTAGGTTAAACAGAGGCTTATTTATTGCGTTTTCAATTTTTGGGTTGTATGGGAGGTGGGCGTGTCCGTGAACGGATGACGTCCATTTTTCGAAGACATCTTTGTGTTTGTATAAAACACATACATATCAAATTTTATTGTTGTAAGCTAAATATGAGCTGAGTTATGCAGTTTTAAATTTTCGCGTTGTATGGGAGGTAGGCTTGTCCGTGGGCGGATGATGTCCATTTTTCAAAACCATCTTTGTTTTGTTAAAAAAAATATATGTGTCAAATTTTAGCTCTGTAGGTTAAACAGAGGCTTATTTATTACGTTTTCAATTTTTGGGTTGTATGGGAGGTGGGCGTGTCCGTGAGCGGATGACGTCCATTTTTCGCAGACATCTTTGCGTTTTTATAAAACACATACATATCAAATTTTATTGTTGTAGGTTAATTATGAGCTGAGTTATGCAGTTTTCAATTTTCGGGTTGTATGGGAGGTAGGCGTGTATGTGGGCGGATGATGTCCATTTTTCAAAAACGTCTTTGTGTTGATACCAAACACATACATACCAAATATTATTGTTGAAGGTTAATTATGAGCTGAGTTATGCAGTTTTCAATTTTTGCGTTGTATGGGAGGTAGGCGTGTCTGTGGGCGGATTCCAAAAATATTCAATAGTGCAGATCCTTGGGTCCATGTGACTATGTGTACCAAGTTTCATTTAATTATCTCAACTCCTTCTTCTTATCCTGTGTATACGGACAACACACAGACGGACAGACGGACAGACGGACGGACGGACGGACATGGATAGCTCGACTCACGTGGTGACGCTGATCAAGAATATATATACTTTTCTATACCGGACTCGCTTCGTTCTATGCGTTACAAACGTTTGCACAAAGTTAATATACCCTGACCTTTCAGGTTTAGGGTATGAAGAAAAAAAGTTCCATTTGTACCCATTTTAAAATGAACCTTGATGATCATTTCCAAAATATTTTGGCTACACCAAAATCCGTCAGGGAGCTAAACCATTTTGCAAAAACCTCCATAAATCATGTTTTCCGTATATATACTGGCTAGTGTAATGGATTTAAATAAATAAACTGTCTCAAATTATAGGCCTAAAAAAGTTCTTTCAATCTGCATCAAAAATTTGTATAAATCTGCAATTGGATTAAAGATAATGATGTTTTTCATGATTTTTTCTTAGTTTTTTAGATGATTTTCAAAAGTTCTACATTGAAACAAACGCTTGAAATAAAATAAAAATACAGTATTTTGGATTTTGAAAATTGTATTTTCAGGTAAACTGCACACAAATGCAGAAATAAAATAAGAGCCACACTTTATTAAACAAAGAAAGAATGTCCAAAATATATGACAGCCGTGCATACCTTTCCAACGATATCTTGATAACGGCGATCGTTTAAGTTAATAAAGTTATTTGAATTTTTGTGAAAATAATCTAAAAAAAAATGCATGAAAACATTATTATACGTAACCCAATTGCAAATATTTTCAAATTTTTGATGCAGATTGAACGAACTTTTTCAGGCCTATAATTTGAGATAGTTTATTTGTTTACAACTATTACACTAGTTAATATATATACGGAAAACATGATTTTTTGAGGTTTTTCCAAAATGGTTTAGATCACTGACGGATTTCAGCATAGCCAAAATATTTTGGGAATCATCATAAAATACATCAAGGTTCATTTTAGGATGGGTACAAATGAAACTTTTTTTTCAAGGCACCTTAATATATATATATCCAATATGGATAAGACAATAGACATAATTTAAGTTTTTTTTTTTAATAAATTAGTCTTAGTAAAACCTCTACCCGCGAACAGTAAAAAAATTCCGCGTAGTGCATTTTAAGACTTTATTAATTTCAATTTGAAAATAATTAAAAGTAAAAGTAATTTTGTGTTAAAAGTTTTTATCCGCTTTTTAACCCTTTCAGGACCAAGGGACACCGGCGTCCCAAAAATATTTTCGTTCGTCATACCTTATCCTAAAGTCGAAAAATGTTTTTTATTTAACTATGGGCTACTTAAAGTAGTAAATTAAGCTTTTGTGATTTAGCAACCCTGTTCGGAATTTCCCTGTTCCCGGAAATTTTTAAAATGGTAAAGACTTTTAAGCAGAAACTTTATGGGACACAGGTGTCCCTCTGGTCCTCAACTGTAACTTTTCATTTTATTTTCTAATTTTGAACTCTGAGGCGGTTAAAATTGATAATATGTATTTATATATATTATATTAACATATAACATAATATGTATTTACTTTCTTATATTTTTTGGTTATCTATATCAGTGCTTCAATGAAGAAGTAGCATTAAAAAGTTACCTTTAAGGACCATAGGGACACCCATGTCCCATGAAATTACAAGAGAACTGAAGAATTTTTTTTTATAATTGTTTTGAAATCTTCTTAATTGAAGCTAATTAAACTATTTGATGATCCCAAAAAACTTGTTTGATTTCTGGAAACCTTGTGGTCTTGAAAGGGTTAAAGATTAATTGGGATAAACCACATTACAATGGCTGAAGAAAAAGTGTTTGTTGGATCCATTGCATTTTACACACTGGGTGATGATTTTGCATATTATGCACGAAGGTTAAATCATCTTCTTTCTTTGAAAAAAATTGAAGACAATTGCTCGAAATTATAATTTTTGGTGAGCTTGGGTGGACCAGATTGATGGAAATCAAAATCGTCTCTTGAACGATACAGAATTAAGAAGATTCAATAAAGTAATTGAGATTGCAGTTGCTATGGAAATTACCACCAACAATCTAGTTATGATGAAGCATGGCGAGAACAACATTTGTACAGTTAGAGACCAACATGTGTCGAGAAGAAGACATTTTCGAACACCATCGAGTCAGCCGAGAAGAAGAGATAGTCGTGAGAACCGTCAAAGCTTTCCGAAAAGTTATGAAGGCCGGCGTAGCAACCAACAATAACGCCGTAGAGTTATATGTTAAGCATGTGGATTACCCGGACACATTAAAAAGTTTTACCGAACACGAGAGAGCTTGAAAGTCAACAACGTGGAAGCAGACGAGAGTAAAGACAGTAATGGGTATTTTAGATGTGGGTTTATAAATAATTGCAAAGCTTGAAGAGCAGATTCGCATAAAATTTAGTTAAATATTGATAAAAAAATAATAGAATTTGAAGTTGACACGGGTGCATACGAAACAATTGTAAATAAAAACTATTATAGAGATTATTTTGAAAGTATTAAATTGTAAGAGATTTAAGAAAAATAAAATTGATATCTGGTGAATATGTTAATGCCCTAGGCAAAATTAAGGTGCATGTTTTTGTATTTGATTAAACTGTTTTGAACAATGTTGATAATTTTGTTCCTTTACTTGGCAGAAATTGGCTTGATTTATTGTTTCCTTTTTGGCGTAATTGTTTTGTATTCCGCCCAATCGATTATTGTTATGCGTTACAAAGTGGTTTATCAGACCTTAAGTCAAAATATTGCGAAGTTTTTCGTAAGTCAAATTATTGTGTAATAAAAGATTATTAGGCCGAAATAGTTATGAAAGAGGATGCATGCACAATTCTTTGCAAACCTAGTCAGAGATCCAATGTTGAAGATGAGATTAAACGATTGTTCAGCGAAGGTGTCTTGATACCAGTTCCCAGAAACAAGTGCGCAAGTTCTTTTCTAGTTGTGAACAAAGGTAATGGTTCAATTCAGGCATGCACGTTAACGTTAATTTTAACAGTATGCAAAATATTTTTTTTTGTTCCGTTGAAGCGAACACATTAGGTCTGTTTCCGTACGAACTTCAAGTAAAGTTCGAGTAAAGTTCGAGTAATAGAGAGTAATTTGATTATCTGTTAAAATGAGAAAATTTGTCAAAAAGTACGGAAACGGTTTCAAGTAAGTTTCAAGCACAACAGCTGTTTTTTGAAAACAATAAAATTTAATTTCTCTGTTTTTCTATTTAAAACACTTTCGTAAGCATTCATTTTGGTTATATTTACTATTGTTATTAATCTGCTAACCAATTTCATAAATTGTCAATTGTGTTTTGTCAGTCAAATCGTTCGGACTTGTTTTAAATCTGCTCTGCAAACTGATTGGCTTTTTTATTACTTCAATTTGTAAAACTGCAACTTTGCAAAATAAAAGTGACCCAGTTCTTATACGGAAAAAGAACTCAAAAAAGTAAATAAAATTAAATAGAACTGTAAAAAAGTGCAAGTGTAACTATAAACATAAACAAATCAAACTCAAAACATTACTGCTTGCCTCAACTGCTTTCTGCGTTTTAGTGACACAATTACAATTAAAAAGCAAAAAACATAACGCAAAAATTAAAAAATAAAATTAAGCGAAAGTGAAAAACCAAACAAAAACAACAAATAGTTTCGAACTTAACATTCTTAAAAGAGTTTATAAAAAAAATTAAAAAAATGGAATCCAACTGCAGCTTATCTTCCTGCGCCGTTGAGCACCGGAAAGTTCTTAAAATAAAATGCAGTGGGTTTTGCGGTAATTCGTTCCACACACTATGTATAGGCTTATCTAAGAGAAGCCTTACGTACCTGGACGATTACGTAAAGAACTTCATGTTTTTCTGCGATGAGTGCAAGGACCTACAGTTAAAGCATGTCCTTTTGGCGATAAAATGCCTCAGCGACACGAACAACGAAGCGCGATCTGAAAATAAACAATTCTTCAAAAAAATAGCCGACCAAGTCGAAAGATTTGATGAAGTGTTTAAATCAGTAGATGATCTGAGTGGCGTCGTCGAATCAATGAATAAAAACATTGTCAAAAATTTCATGTCAGTAAGAAGTTCAATTTCTGACTTTAAAAATGACGTGAGCAGTTTTCAAAACGATTTGAAAAGAGTTGAAGCCACAATGAGTGTCATGAATACATCAAATATCAAAAACTTTGATAAAATAAACACAACGGAGTCGGTGAGAAATATATCAGAAAATATCGTCTGCTTACGGAATGACGTCGACACCCTGATGCAATCGACCTCGAGGAAACAACACAGTCACCCATGCTACCAGATCCCCTAATTGAAGTCTTATACCATAAAATAAGTGAAATCAGTGATGATCTTTGTTTGTTTAGGGAGTCCCTTGCGGAGATATCGGATGCCATTAGCTCTGCTCACAACAAATTGATCATGCCAGATGCTACGCAGCAGGATTCATCATCCCTATTCGATGAAATCATGGAAGCGTCCACACTTTCTCCTGCAGTGCGTCCTTTAACTTCCTCTGCAAATAAGACAAAAAAAAAGACGGACTTGCAGCCTGCTCAACCTGTGCCAACCTGTACCACTGCACCATTTTCAACACCACCAGTTGCTGCACCACGTAAAATCATTCAACAGTTTGGAACCTCTTGGACCACTTCAGAATGGAATGACCGCATTCAAAAACTGAAGACAGGAAATCAAAAGGATAACACAAGATTGTTTGTAAAAGGCTTCCCAGCAACTGCGAATGCATCTTGGGTAGAAAATTACTTCAGAAAAAACTATAAATTAACGATTCTGGACTGCCAAAAAAAGTCATCTAAAAATTCCAAGTTTAGTATTTTCAAAGTAAGTGTACCCAACGTATATGCATGGATGTTCCTTAAATCTGGCAAAAAAATCCCTAAGCACGGCAACATTCGCATAACTGAGTGGAAGGATAAGCCAAAAAGGAGTTCTAAGGCACGTAGCATTAAGCCTATAGCTAAGCATATCACTAAGCCTATCTCTAAGTATGCCAATAAGTCTTTTACTAAGCCTATCAGTAAGCCTAATATAACACCACCTGCTAGAACCAGCTCAAAAGTTAATCATGACACAAACTGGTCAAGATCACTCCTGGTCTCGAAAAAACAAGATCAAAACTGGTCATATAAAACAAACCTATTCCCAACATTTTCCCAACAATCATTAAAATCCACCCATCCTAAAGGTAAAAGGGTTTCATTCAAATTAGCTGAAAATGAAGCCTTTAATAACAATTCAAATAAATATCCTAATTTCATCCTATCCCATACTCTTAATCCATGCCCACAGCCTGCAATAGTCATACCTGAACCTACTTATCCTACTTACACAAAAACGAACACACCCTCCACTAACAAACCTCCCTTAATTACTGGATCTAACACTCGAACCTTCAGTAATACTACACCAGCCTTTCTCGATCCTCTTCTTCCACCTACCGCGAAGCTTACAAAAAATCTCGCTGATGTTAGTAGTGAAGGCCGTTTTGTCATGTCTCGTCTTAGAGATCGTCGGTTGTACGAAAATGTTCGCTTGTATCTGGCTTATTTGCATAACAAGTCAGACTCAGTTTGTATTGAAGGTACAACAAAAACAAGTGCTATGGTATCCATCCAACAAGAAGGCCTTCCGACAGACCCGGTCGAGCTGAAAAAAATTTTCATTAATTTCCATGAAAGCCTCAACATTTTACCTAATGATGTTGAAAACGACCTCGCTGCATTTGCTTCGCATACAAGTTCAAAGTATATATGGCATTTACAAAGAGCACGTTTTAACTTCAAAAACTTCTATTGTCCCTAACTCTCTTTCTAAAACAACATCTCACTCTCCAGTCCTCCAAAACCTATTGCCTTCAATTGCTTCTTTAAATATATTCTACCACAATTGTGGTGGCATGAGAGGAAAACTCAACAAACTATATGTTGAAGCTAAATCTTGTCATTTCAATGTTTTTGTTTTTACGGAAACATGGTTGAATGACGCTATCAAAAATGAAGAAATTCTAGATAGCAACTGGACAATGTACCGTAATGACAGAGACTGTGAAAGCTTAGGCCTCTCTCGAGGAGGAGGTGTTTTGATAGCTACACACAATGTCTTATCTAGTGATGTGGTTGTAACTGACTCTTGCATATACTTCGAGCACAAAGTAATAAAATTAAGTCTATGTCAAAATCGTTTTATATACATTGGTGTTATTTATATTCCCCCAAATTCAACTGAGAATTCCTATAAAAAATTATGTGATCTTATAACGTCAATAACAGCCGCTCTAAACGAAGAAGATAAGATTATAATTTTCGGTGACTTTAACCGTCCTAATATATCGTTTGTTCCCGACGATAATGATAATCATCTCCTTCCAATATATGTTTCTAATGCGGTCGACTTTGACTTATTTAGTACATTTTATAGTAATGATTGTCTGCAAGTAGCTCCAGTTCCAAACCAGAACGGTCGGTGGCTAGATTTAATTTTGACTAACTCTTTTGACGAAGTCAAGGTTAGTCCAACTAGTGATGCCGAGCACATTTTCTCTAATACCCTCCACCACTCTGCTTTTACTTTAGAATTATGCGCTAATAATATAACTTTTACGCAGTCCTTTAATAATTCTGTTGTTTACGATTTTCTTAACGCCGATCACAGTAAGATAAAGAATGACTTGAATTTATTGGATTGGAACCACTTATCTGCCCTGGAATTGGACGATGCTGTCTCATATTTCTACGAAAAAGTATTTTCTATCTTTGATACCCATGTTCCAAAAATAAAGAAAAAAAATAAACTATCAGAACCGTGGCTTGATTCATATCTAAGAAACTTGAGAAATCAGAGAAATAAACTTTACAGAGTAATTAAAAAGGCCGCGAATGTAAGTGATGAGGTCAAGACAAGATATGATGAACTGTCTAAAGAATTCTCAGTCAAGTCTGAAGAAGCTTATAAACTTTATACCAATCTAATTGGGGAAAGGATTATTGAAGACCCAAAAAAATTCTTCGACTTTGTAAATGTTAAGAGGAAATCAACGGGATACCCGAATTCCATGTTCAAAGGAAATGTTACTTCTTCTGACCCACAGGTGATTTGTAATCTCTTTGCAGATCATTTTAAATAAGTTTTTTGTTCTCCTTCATCACAAAGTCAAATTCCATTGACCAGCACACTTAATCTACCACCATTGGTTTGTTCACTTAATATAACAAAGAGAGAGATTACCAATTCCATTAAAGAATTAGATTCCAATAAGTCTCCTGGTCCAGACCTTTTGCCACCAATTTCACTTGTTCAATACTTAGAGCAGTTAATTACGCCATTTTTTATTATTTTTAATAAAACCTTGCAATCAGGTGTGTTTCCGTCTTTTTGGAAGTCTTCTCACCTTACGCCAATTTATAAGAATGGTGATAAGAGATCAGTTGAAAATTATAGGGGCATTGCGATATTATCAGCAATTCCGAAGCTTTAAATGAGACGTTTAAATGAGCAGCAACATGGGTTCCGTAAAGGACGTTCAACCGCCACAAATCTGACAATCATGTCATCGGATGTTCTTATTAAAATGGAAAAAGGACATCAGATAGATGCAGCCTATACAGATTTTAGTAAAGCGTTTGATCGTGTTGATCACGAAATCTTAACGAAGAAACTAGAGAATTTTGGCATTGCAGGCTCTTTGCTGAATTGGCTCAAGTCCTATCTTTGTGAAAGATCCCAATTTGTAAAATTTCAAGGAACTCTTTCTTAGAAAATTGTTGTCTCGTCAGGTGTACCTCAGGGTAGCCACCTGGGCCCACTTCTCTTCAACATATTTATTGCAGACATATCTGAAATTTTGCACGATGTCCCCCATCTCTTATATGCAGATGACTTAAAACTGTACCATGTGGTTAGATCAGAAGTGGATTCAGTATTCTTACAGAACAAGCTTTTATCTCTTGAACATTGGTGTATTCAAAATAAGCTTTCTTTAAATGTGAATAAGTGCTTCGTTATAAGTTTCTCCCGTAAAACCCAAAAAACTTGTAGCAGTTATATGCTTAATGGGGTGGAACTTAACAGGGTCAATCACATTTCAGATATTGGAGTGATCCTAGATAACAAGTTGCGATTTAACCTTCACTATGATCATATCATATCCAGGGCAAACAAACTGCTTGGATTCATTAAAAGACGTGCAAAAGAGTTCAAGAATTTATGGGTAACTAAAACCTAATACTGCACATTAGTGCGTCCTATTCTTGAATATTCCTGTATTATTTGGAATCCAGCTTTTGAAGTGCATAGTGAAAGACTTGAATCAATTCAGAGACAATTTTTGCTTTTTGCCTTGAGATATTCGTACAATCCCCGGGACTATAGAACCTTACCACCATATGAAATTAGACTGAAAATGTTGAATATAATGACGCTTTCGTCAAGAAGAATATTACTTTGTTCATGCTTTATATTTGATGTTATTAATGGTTACATCGACAGTGAATGCATTTCCAATAAAGTTGTATTTAATGAACCAATAAGGAGAACTAGATATACAAAATTGTTAAAAGAATCTCATCACAACACCATTTACGCATTTAACGAACCCATAAATAGATGTTGTAGAATATTTAATAATGTCAGCGAGCACTATATACTCCCCATGTCCAAATCCATGTTCAAGCGTTCCCTTTCCAAATCGTTTTTCTCACCCTAAATATTAATTTAATATCTCTGAATGTCACATCTAAGTGAACCCTCTCTAGTCCCTTTTCTATCTCCTTGTTTCAGCAGGTGTAGATTAACTGTATAAATTATATTATAATGTTTAAAACATAGACCTAAGCATTGTAATATTACCCCTAATTGTTCTTTTCTTCTTGCCTTTTCTTTTTGTCATGTTCTTGTAATCATGTCGTTCAGGTGGGCGGATTACGCCCACATCGAATTGCATATCGTTGAACACAAAAACAAGGAAAAGAGAGAGAGAAAAAATAATAAAAACAAAAAAAAATTACAAAAACTATAAGATTAAGTAAATTGCCTTGTTTGGCCAATAAATAAATAAATAAAACAATGCAATAATTTAATTTTATCACTTTGACAATCAGCTGTTTGAAGTTCGAGTAATAGAGAGCGACAAAAAGTGACATTTTGCTTGTTCTTCTTCTCTCTCGTGCTGGAAAAATGTGTAAAGAAACGCTTTCGAGTAACTTCAAGTTACTTGAAGTGAGTACGGAAACAGACCTATTCCAATTCCCAGAATCGATGACATTTTGGCAAGGATGGCAGGCTGTAAGGTATTTTGTAAGTTAGATCTCATGGGTGCTAATCTTCAAGTGGAATTTACAGAGAGATCTCGAGAATTTCTAACAATTAACACACATATTGGATTGATTTTTCTAAAGCTTTCGACAAGGTAAATCATAATTATTTGTGTCAAAAACTCAAGCTCTTATTTGGATTCAGTGCAAATGCTGTTAACTTAATGTCTAGTTATTTGTCTAATTGGTTGCAAAAAGTTAAAGTTGGGAATAAGTTTTCACTGTTTCAGCGTAAACTTCAAGTAAAATTGATGTTCTTTGTTATAGATTGACTGAAGATCTCAATAACATCAGTGAGTGGGCCAGAGGCAATGGTCTTCAGATGAATGCTGCCAAATCATATGTTCTACCTATATTTAAACATGAAACTTGTGTTGATGATATCCCTGACTTATGTATTGGGTCTAACAAGCTGAAATTAGTGTCGAAAGTTCGTAATCTGGGTTCTTATATAAATTCGTCCCTGTCGTGTACCGATCACATTAATAGTGTTGTTCTTCGTAACTCGAGAATATCTGCTAGTGTTACTCCTTTCAATGTTAAGCGTTAATTAGTATTACAGCTGGTCAGTGGCGTAGCTAGGGTTGGTGGCACCCGGGGCGGAAACTAAATTGTGCACCTTTTAAGAAGGTTATAGTAAATCTCAAAAGAGTAATGTTTAAAAAGTACTACAAAATTTATATAATTTTTTTAAAATAAAAGTTAACTGTAATGATTTGTAAATATTATAAATATTATAAATAAACTAGCTGGTACCCGGTGCGTTGCTCCCGTCCTTGCCCAATGCCTGTTCCAATTTGCCAATAGAATGCCATCAATAAATAGTAACTCCACTTTGAGTTTCAATGTTCTTTGACCATTATTTCCAAAGCTATTATATATAAAATATTGTCTTTTATAGTCAATTGTCTTTTATAATATATTGTCTCCGGGTAAAAACCCTATAAGTGGTAAGCCTAGAAGCACCACTTCTATGTTGAGTTGTATAATTATAATTTTCCAACTTTAAAGCCCACCTGGCTATGCGTGCATTTACACTTTTCTTGTTAAATGTCAATGCTAATGAATTGTAATTACAATACGAAACGGAATACCTTCCAAATATGTTCGAAAACGTCGTAACGAACAAATAATGACCAATGTTTCTAGTTCAAAGCTATGACAGCGAGCCTCAGCTTGTGTGGAACCGCACCGGAAACAAGAACCTTTTTGACGCTTGGGCTTCGGACACGAAGCAGACCGGTGACCACACGCTGAACAGTTGTAGCACTGGATCTGTTTCGGAATTCCCTCTCGATTTGAACGTTCTGAAGCTGAATTGAATTTGAATGAAGCTGACTGAGGCGCATTCAGTGCACGCAATTGGACATAACGTCGTGCCAAAGTTTTGAGTTGCTCAAGTGTTGTTGCTGGATATAAAATTGCGATGCTTGAAGAGCGATCATTTAGTCCAATTATGATCAGCTGTACAACTTGATTTTCAATCAATTCGGCTCGGGATGCAATTTCTTGCATTTGTAGAATATATCCCAGCATATATGAATATTTCTTTGAATCGTCGATTTCCAAATGTTTTCAAAAAATTCTGCTTGAACTTAACGTATGTTTCTGACTTGAGGGAAACTCCTGACTTCGACTTAAGTCGAAAATTGTCGTTAGCCTCCAAGGAGTGACACACTCGCTCTAGATTGCAATCCATTTGTGAACATCGTTGAATGCAACCATCGCATGTTCTACGTCGCTGAAATCAGCTTTACGCCAATGGCCCGCTGCGTCACTGGAACTCGCAGCGTCACCATATCCCTTCAGCTCACTTAGCTGCTTCTTCAGCTGCGCAATCTCCAATTGCTTGCTCGCGGAGCTCTTCGTTTAGCGCTCCTTCTTCGTTTGCAATTTCATTTTGCTCTGCACTGCTTCTTTCTGCCTCTAAGCCATCAACACAGTTGTCCTCAGCAATGTCCTCAGCATTTTTTAAAACGTTTTCAATCGTTTTCAAGTTACAATCTTACACATTTACATTTATTGAAGCCAAACAGGTTGCTACAACAACAATGTTCTTTGCAGAACAAACCGAGCAGACTAGACCATGGTTTTGTCCGGACGCTACTCCTACTCATCAGTAGTCTCTGTGGTTTATGCAGTCCACTAACTTTGATAAGCTAATAAGCTCAACACAAAACTAAGCACTTGTCCAAGCAGTGTTTTTCTACTCTTTTGCTAGTCGCAAAAATTCAAAAAATTGACTACATTACTTCTGTAAAGATTTTGTTTTTGCACATTAACAACGTTGCCAACAGCAAAGACATTCAGAGTTGCCACCTACTACAACATTTTTGTTCATTATAGCCTGAAATTGATCCTTATTATAATAAAATTTTGATTTAGTACTGTGGTTCGTTATTTAATTTCAATTTTTAGCATTAGAGCTGAAAAAAGTGCATTAGAGGTCCTTAATTTAATATGAAAACCGAAAGTAATGAGAGTTACCAATTTTGTACAACGCGAGTTACCGCATAATTTTTAGAAAATTTCAAAGACTGATTTAATTTTGCAATTTTTAATTTAGATAAACTTATTGAAATCCTGTTGCTTTTATTGATGCCAAATGTTAAAAAAGCTACCCACAAATTAAGCAGAAAAATTGTAAAGAAATTTACTCTCTGAATATGTTGTTCAGCTATGAATATGTAGCTGAACTCTATTGTTATTGCATAAAATTGTTCAAACCTAAATTATTATACTGCATAAATATATTGATACCCCTGAATTTTTAAACCCATTTATAACATACAAAACCCATTCTTTACATAAAGAGTGAATTTCTTTTTGTTAATCTAAATAAAACAAATTTAAAGCTTAATTGAACTCCATAAAATTTTCTGAATGTAACGCGAGTTGCCATGGTTCCCATTTGCGTACTTTAAAATGACAAAATGTAAAAAAACTGTATTTTTTAAACTCTTAAAAATTAACGGCCTTATTCATAAACTGATTTTAGTGGCTGCGTTACTTTAAAATGCTTTCAGCAACAGATCTTAATTCATAAAGATGTTTTACAACTACGTAACTTAAGTAGCCTTTAAACGCCGAAATTTGCATTTAAAGTCTACTTAAATTGAACCTATGATTATTGGCAGTACTACCGCGTTATTTTGCTTAAAGTTAGTATTTAAGCTATTATTATCATAGGCATGCTCCAAAATGGTTCTTGTTTCCGCTAAATCTGAACGATTTCTTGATTATTGTGAACTTTTTTGCTACCGCTTTACCGACTTACACAATGAATAAGAAATGTTTATGAATAACAAATTATGCCACGTTGTTTAAATCCTTAAACATTGCGTTACTAAGCAACTGTTAAACTTTTGTTTAAGAAAATCTATTGAATAAGGCTATATATATGTATATATAATAAGTGTTCAGAAAATGTCTACAAAAATCATCAAATCAGTGCAAGTGATAACTTTAATTAAGACTGAAATTTTTTTTTTTTTTAATATGTTTAGAATTTTTAATAAGAATAAATACTTTGGAAGTTCTGGAATCATAACTAGGGGCGTATTTTTCAAAAGTCTAGAATATCGAAAAATCACTCAAAAAAAAATTCGAACCAACTTGGTTCATCTTGAAAAAAAAAATTACACTTGAAAAAATTACACTAGAGCGACTTTTAAAACTTGGTTAACAAAATCGTAGTTTTTAGTTGTAAGAGTCTTAAATTTTACAGAAACATGTTACGATGCATCATAATCAATCATAAAGTAGTGTTGGACAAAACTGTTTTTTTCAAATAACATTTGCGGCTGAATCTGTTCTAGATAAATAACACCCTCAAATAAGAGGCAGATGTTATTTTCTGCTTTTATAAAGTCATGCACCTTACATTACCCCATCACTAGACAACCAAAAAAACATATTGGCCAGTTCAGCCCTTGATAGAACTTTGACCGAGCTTCTTATGATTAATTGTGTTGTGTGGGTTATTAAATGTTTACACACAATTGACAGAGAACGGGTAAAAATTCATGTTCTCAAGAAGCTTTACATGGCATTATTTACTTATATAGAGGTGGTGACCGATCAGAAAATTTTGTTATTGAAAAAAACTTTACCGCGAGTGCGAATCGATCTCGGGCTCCGGGCATGTAAAGCCACACACTTAACCTGCATGCTACGGTCACCATGTTATGTATTAACAAGTAAAGAAAGTCTAAAGTCGGTCTAGGCCGACTATGAAATACCCTAAACCCACTTTTCAAAAATAAAAAATTTTTATTGTAAATGGGCGTCTCCGTGGGCGGATGAAGCCTATATTTTAATTGCATTTAAATGGTGATGAAAAATTTACACATACCAAGTTTTATTCCTGTAGCTCACAGTTAATGCCTTTATTGTGCTTTCGCTATGGGAGGTGGGCGTGTTCATGGACGGATTACTCGCAATTTTTGAACGCACCTTAGTTTTGGTATAAAATACACACATACCAAATTTAATTTCTCTATGACAAACATAACTTTATTTATTGAGTTTTAAACTTTTTGGGTTGTATGGGAGGTAGGCGTGTCCGTATGCGGATGACGTCCATTTTTCAAAACCATCTTTGTCTTGTCATAAAAAACATATGTGTCAAATTTTAGCTCTGTAGGTTAAACAGAGGCTTATTTATTGCGTTTTCAATTTTTGGGTTGTATGGGAGGTGGGCGTGTCCGTGAACGGATGACGTCCATTTTTCGAAGACATCTTTGTGTTTGTATAAAACACATACATATCAAATTTTATTGTTGTAAGCTAAATATGAGCTGAGTTATGCAGTTTTAAATTTTCGCGTTGTATGGGAGGTAGGCTTGTCCGTGGGCGGATGATGTCCATTTTTCAAAACCATCTTTGTTTTGTTAAAAAAAATATATGTGTCAAATTTTAGCTCTGTAGGTTAAACAGAGGCTTATTTATTACGTTTTCAATTTTTGGGTTGTATGGGAGGTGGGCGTGTCCGTGAGCGGATGACGTCCATTTTTCGCAGACATCTTTGCGTTTTTATAAAACACATACATATCAAATTTTATTGTTGTAGGTTAATTATGAGCTGAGTTATGCAGTTTTCAATTTTCGGGTTGTATGGGAGGTAGGCGTGTATGTGGGCGGATGATGTCCATTTTTCAAAAACGTCTTTGTGTTGATACCAAACACATACATACCAAATATTATTGTTGAAGGTTAATTATGAGCTGAGTTATGCAGTTTTCAATTTTTGCGTTGTATGGGAGGTAGGCGTGTCTGTGGGCGGATTCCAAAAATATTCAATAGTGCAGATCCTTGGGTCCATGTGACTATGTGTACCAAGTTTCATTTAATTATCTCAACTCCTTCTTCTTATCCTGTGTATACGGACAACACACAGACGGACAGACGGACAGACGGACGGACGGACGGACATGGATAGCTCGACTCACGTGGTGACGCTGATCAAGAATATATATACTTTTCTATACCGGACTCGCTTCGTTCTATGCGTTACAAACGTTTGCACAAAGTTAATATACCCTGACCTTTCAGGTTTAGGGTATGAAGAAAAAAAGTTCCATTTGTACCCATTTTAAAATGAACCTTGATGATCATTTCCAAAATATTTTGGCTACACCAAAATCCGTCAGGGAGCTAAACCATTTTGCAAAAACCTCCATAAATCATGTTTTCCGTATATATACTGGCTAGTGTAATGGATTTAAATAAATAAACTGTCTCAAATTATAGGCCTAAAAAAGTTCTTTCAATCTGCATCAAAAATTTGTATAAATCTGCAATTGGATTAAAGATAATGATGTTTTTCATGATTTTTTCTTAGTTTTTTAGATGATTTTCAAAAGTTCTACATTGAAACAAACGCTTGAAATAAAATAAAAATACAGTATTTTGGATTTTGAAAATTGTATTTTCAGGTAAACTGCACACAAATGCAGAAATAAAATAAGAGCCACACTTTATTAAACAAAGAAAGAATGTCCAAAATATATGACAGCCGTGCATACCTTTCCAACGATATCTTGATAACGGCGATCGTTTAAGTTAATAAAGTTATTTGAATTTTTGTGAAAATAATCTAAAAAAAAATGCATGAAAACATTATTATACGTAACCCAATTGCAAATATTTTCAAATTTTTGATGCAGATTGAACGAACTTTTTCAGGCCTATAATTTGAGATAGTTTATTTGTTTACAACTATTACACTAGTTAATATATATACGGAAAACATGATTTTTTGAGGTTTTTCCAAAATGGTTTAGATCACTGACGGATTTCAGCATAGCCAAAATATTTTGGGAATCATCATAAAATACATCAAGGTTCATTTTAGGATGGGTACAAATGAAACTTTTTTTTCAAGGCACCTTAATATATATATATCCAATATGGATAAGACAATAGACATAATTTAAGTTTTTTTTTTTAATAAATTAGTCTTAGTAAAACCTCTACCCGCGAACAGTAAAAAAATTCCGCGTAGTGCATTTTAAGACTTTATTAATTTCAATTTGAAAATAATTAAAAGTAAAAGTAATTTTGTGTTAAAAGTTTTTATCCGCTTTTTAAAGATTAATTGGGATAAACCACATTACAATGGCTGAAGAAAAAGTGTTTGTTGGATCCATTGCATTTTACACACTGGGTGATGATTTTGCATATTATGCACGAAGGTTAAATCATCTTCTTTCTTTGAAAAAAATTGAAGACAATTGCTCGAAATTATAATTTTTGGTGAGCTTGGGTGGACCAGATTGATGGAAATCAAAATCGTCTCTTGAACGATACAGAATTAAGAAGATTCAATAAAGTAATTGAGATTGCAGTTGCTATGGAAATTACCACCAACAATCTAGTTATGATGAAGCATGGCGAGAACAACATTTGTACAGTTAGAGACCAACATGTGTCGAGAAGAAGACATTTTCGAACACCATCGAGTCAGCCGAGAAGAAAAGATAGTCGTGAGAACCGTCAAAGCTTTCCGAAAAGTTATGAAGGCCGGCGTAGCAACCAACAATAACGCCGTAGAGTTATATGTTAAGCATGTGGATTACCCGGACACATTAAAAAGTTTTACCGAACACGAGAGAGCTTGAAAGTCAACAACGTGGAAGCAGACGAGAGTAAAGACAGTAATGGGTATTTTAGATGTGGGTTTATAAATAATTGCAAAGCTTGAAGAGCAGATTCGCATAAAATTTAGTTAAATATTGATAAAAAAATAATAGAATTTGAAGTTGACACGGGTGCATACGAAACAATTGTAAATAAAAACTATTATAGAGATTATTTTGAAAGTATTAAATTGTAAGAGATTTAAGAAAAATAAAATTGATATCTGGTGAATATGTTAATGCCCTAGGCAAAATTAAGGTGCATGTTTTTGTATTTGATTAAACTGTTTTGAACAATGTTGATAATTTTGTTCCTTTACTTGGCAGAAATTGGCTTGATTTATTGTTTCCTTTTTGGCGTAATTGTTTTGTATTCCGCCCAATCGATTATTGTTATGCGTTACAAAGTGGTTTATCAGACCTTAAGTCAAAATATTGCGAAGTTTTTCGTAAGTCAAATTATTGTGTAATAAAAGATTATTAGGCCGAAATAGTTATGAAAGAGGATGCATGCACAATTCTTTGCAAACCTAGTCAGAGATCCAATGTTGAAGATGAGATTAAACGATTGTTCAGCGAAGGTGTCTTGATACCAGTTCCCAGAAACAAGTGCGCAAGTTCTTTTCTAGTTGTGAACAAAGGTAATGGTTCAATTCAGGCATGCACGTTAACGTTAATTTTAACAGTATGCAAAATATTTTTTTTTGTTCCGTTGAAGCGAACACATTAGGTCTGTTTCCGTACGAACTTCAAGTAAAGTTCGAGTAAAGTTCGAGTAATAGAGAGTAATTTGATTATCTGTTAAAATGAGAAAATTTGTCAAAAAGTACGGAAACGGTTTCAAGTAAGTTTCAAGCACAACAGCTGTTTTTTGAAAACAATAAAATTTAATTTCTCTGTTTTTCTATTTAAAACACTTTCGTAAGCATTCATTTTGGTTATATTTACTATTGTTATTAATCTGCTAACCAATTTCATAAATTGTCAATTGTGTTTTGTCAGTCAAATCGTTCGGACTTGTTTTAAATCTGCTCTGCAAACTTATTCGCTTTTTTATTACTTCAATTTGTAAAACTGCAACTTTGCAAAATAAAAGTGACCCAGTTCTTATACGGAAAAAGAACTCAAAAAAGTAAATAAAATTAAATAGAACTGTAAAAAAGTGCAAGTGTAACTATAAACATAAACAAATCAAACTCAAAACATTACTGCTTGCCTCAACTGCTTTCTGCGTTTTAGTGACACAATTACAATTAAAAAGCAAAAAACATAACGCAAAAATTAAAAAATAAAATTAAGCGAAAGTGAAAAACCAAACAAAAACAACAAATAGTTTCGAACTTAACATTCTTAAAAGAGTTTATAAAAAAAATTAAAAAAATGGAATCCAACTGCAGCTTATCTTCCTGCGCCGTTGAGCACCGGAAAGTTCTTAAAATAAAATGCAGTGGGTTTTGCGGTAATTCGTTCCACACACTATGTATAGGCTTATCTAAGAGAAGCCTTACGTACCTGGACGATTACGTAAAGAACTTCATGTTTTTCTGCGATGAGTGCAAGGACCTACAGTTAAAGCATGTCCTTTTGGCGATAAAATGCCTCAGCGACACGAACAACGAAGCGCGATCTGAAAATAAACAATTCTTCAAAAAAATAGCCGACCAAGTCGAAAGATTTGATGAAGTGTTTAAATCAGTAGATGATCTGAGTGGCGTCGTCGAATCAATGAATAAAAACATTGTCAAAAATTTCATGTCAGTAAGAAGTTCAATTTCTGACTTTAAAAATGACGTGAGCAGTTTTCAAAACGATTTGAAAAGAGTTGAAGCCACAATGAGTGTCATGAATACATCAAATATCAAAAACTTTGATAAAATAAACACAACGGAGTCGGTGAGAAATATATCAGAAAATATCGTCTGCTTACGGAATGACGTCGACACCCTGATGCAATCGACCTCGAGGAAACAACACAGTCACCCATGCTACCAGATCCCCTAATTGAAGTCTTATACCATAAAATAAGTGAAATCAGTGATGATCTTTGTTTGTTTAGGGAGTCCCTTGCGGAGATATCGGATGCCATTAGCTCTGCTCACAACAAATTGATCATGCCAGATGCTACGCAGCAGGATTCATCATCCCTATTCGATGAAATCATGGAAGCGTCCACACTTTCTCCTGCAGTGCGTCCTTTAACTTCCTCTGCAAATAAGACAAAAAAAAAGACGGACTTGCAGCCTGCTCAACCTGTGCCAACCTGTACCACTGCACCATTTTCAACACCACCAGTTGCTGCACCACGTAAAATCATTCAACAGTTTGGAACCTCTTGGACCACTTCAGAATGGAATGACCGCATTCAAAAACTGAAGACAGGAAATCAAAAGGATAACACAAGATTGTTTGTAAAAGGCTTCCCAGCAACTGCGAATGCATCTTGGGTAGAAAATTACTTCAGAAAAAACTATAAATTAACGATTCTGGACTGCCAAAAAAAGTCATCTAAAAATTCCAAGTTTAGTATTTTCAAAGTAAGTGTACCCAACGTATATGCATGGATGTTCCTTAAATCTGGCAAAAAAATCCCTAAGCACGGCAACATTCGCATAACTGAGTGGAAGGATAAGCCAAAAAGGAGTTCTAAGGCACGTAGCATTAAGCCTATAGCTAAGCATATCACTAAGCCTATCTCTAAGTATGCCAATAAGTCTTTTACTAAGCCTATCAGTAAGCCTAATATAACACCACCTGCTAGAACCAGCTCAAAAGTTAATCATGACACAAACTGGTCAAGATCACCCCTGGTCTCGAAAAAACAAGATCAAAACTGGTCATATAAAACAAACCTATTCCCAACATTTTCCCAACAATCATTAAAATCCACCCATCCTAAAGGTAAAAGGGTTTCATTCAAATTAGCTGAAAATGAAGCCTTTAATAACAATTCAAATAAATATCCTAATTTCATCCTATCCCATACTCTTAATCCATGCCCACAGCCTGCAATAGTCATACCTGAACCTACTTATCCTACTTACACAAAAACGAACACACCCTCCACTAACAAACCTCCCTTAATTACTGGATCTAACACTCGAACCTTCAGTAATACTACACCAGCCTTTCTCGATCCTCTTCTTCCACCTACCGCGAAGCTTACAAAAAATCTCGCTGATGTTAGTAGTGAAGGCCGTTTTGTCATGTCTCGTCTTAGAGATCGTCGGTTGTACGAAAATGTTCGCTTGTATCTGGCTTATTTGCATAACAAGTCAGACTCAGTTTGTATTGAAGGTACAACAAAAACAAGTGCTATGGTATCCATCCAACAAGAAGGCCTTCCGACAGACCCGGTCGAGCTGAAAAAAATTTTCATTAATTTCCATGAAAGCCTCAACATTTTACCTAATGATGTTGAAAACGACCTCGCTGCATTTGCTTCGCATACAAGTTCAAAGTATATATGGCATTTACAAAGAGCACGTTTTAACTTCAAAAACTTCTATTGTCCCTAACTCTCTTTCTAAAACAACATCTCACTCTCCAGTCCTCCAAAACCTATTGCCTTCAATTGCTTCTTTAAATATATTCTACCACAATTGTGGTGGCATGAGAGGAAAACTCAACAAACTATATGTTGAAGCTAAATCTTGTCATTTCAATGTTTTTGTTTTTACGGAAACATGGTTGAATGACGCTATCAAAAATGAAGAAATTCTAGATAGCAACTGGACAATGTACCGTAATGACAGAGACTGTGAAAGCTTAGGCCTCTCTCGAGGAGGAGGTGTTTTGATAGCTACACACAATGTCTTATCTAGTGATGTGGTTGTAACTGACTCTTGCATATACTTCGAGCACAAAGTAATAAAATTAAGTCTATGTCAAAATCGTTTTATATACATTGGTGTTATTTATATTCCCCCAAATTCAACTGAGAATTCCTATAAAAAATTATGTGATCTTATAACGTCAATAACAGCCGCTCTAAACGAAGAAGATAAGATTATAATTTTCGGTGACTTTAACCGTCCTAATATATCGTTTGTTCCCGACGATAATGATAATCATCTCCTTCCAATATATGTTTCTAATGCGGTCGACTTTGACTTATTTAGTACATTTTATAGTAATGATTGTCTGCAAGTAGCTCCAGTTCCAAACCAGAACGGTCGGTGGCTAGATTTAATTTTGACTAACTCTTTTGACGAAGTCAAGGTTAGTCCAACTAGTGATGCCGAGCACATTTTCTCTAATACCCTCCACCACTCTGCTTTTACTTTAGAATTATGCGCTAATAATATAACTTTTACGCAGTCCTTTAATAATTCTGTTGTTTACGATTTTCTTAACGCCGATCACAGTAAGATAAAGAATGACTTGAATTTATTGGATTGGAACCACTTATCTGCCCTGGAATTGGACGATGCTGTCTCATATTTCTACGAAAAAGTATTTTCTATCTTTGATACCCATGTTCCAAAAATAAAGAAAAAAAATAAACTATCAGAACCGTGGCTTGATTCATATCTAAGAAACTTGAGAAATCAGAGAAATAAACTTTACAGAGTAATTAAAAAGGCCGCGAATGTAAGTGATGAGGTCAAGACAAGATATGATGAACTGTCTAAAGAATTCTCAGTCAAGTCTGAAGAAGCTTATAAACTTTATACCAATCTAATTGGGGAAAGGATTATTGAAGACCCAAAAAAATTCTTCGACTTTGTAAATGTTAAGAGGAAATCAACGGGATACCCGAATTCCATGTTCAAAGGAAATGTTACTTCTTCTGACCCACAGGTGATTTGTAATCTATTTGCAGATCATTTTAAAGAAGTTTTTTGTTCTCCTTCATCACAAAGTCAAATTCCATTGACCAGCACACTTAATCTACCACCATTGGTTTGTTCACTTAATATAACAAAGAGAGAGATTACCAATTCCATTAAAGAATTAGATTCCAATAAGTCTCCTGGTCCAGACCTTTTGCCACCAATTTCACTTGTTCAATACTTAGAGCAGTTAATTACGCCATTTTTTATTATTTTTAATAAAACCTTGCAATCAGGTGTGTTTCCGTCTTTTTGGAAGTCTTCTCACCTTACGCCAATTTATAAGAATGGTGATAAGAGATCAGTTGAAAATTATAGGGGCATTGCGATATTATCAGCAATTCCGAAGCTTTAAATGAGACGTTTAAATGAGCAGCAACATGGGTTCCGTAAAGGACGTTCAACCGCCACAAATCTGACAATCATGTCATCGGATGTTCTTATAAAAATGGAAAAAGGACATCAGATAGATGCAGCCTATACAGATTTTAGTAAAGCGTTTGATCGTGTTGATCACGAAATCTTAACGAAGAAACTAGAGAATTTTGGCATTGCAGGCTCTTTGCTGAATTGGCTCAAGTCCTATCTTTGTGAAAGATCCCAATTTGTAAAATTTCAAGGAACTCTTTCTTAGAAAATTGTTGTCTCGTCAGGTGTACCTCAGGGTAGCCACCTGGGCCCACTTCTCTTCAACATATTTATTGCAGACATATCTGAAATTTTGCACGATGTCCCCCATCTCTTATATGCAGATGACTTAAAACTGTACCATGTGGTTAGATCAGAAGTGGATTCAGTATTCTTACAGAACAAGCTTTTATCTCTTGAACATTGGTGTATTCAAAATAAGCTTTCTTTAAATGTGAATAAGTGCTTCGTTATAAGTTTCTCCCGTAAAACCCAAAAAACTTGTAGCAGTTATATGCTTAATGGGGTGGAACTTAACAGGGTCAATCACATTTCAGATATTGGAGTGATCCTAGATAACAAGTTGCGATTTAACCTTCACTATGATCATATCATATCCAGGGCAAACAAACTGCTTGGATTCATTAAAAGACGTGCAAAAGAGTTCAAGAATTTATGGGTAACTAAAACCTAATACTGCACATTAGTGCGTCCTATTCTTGAATATTCCTGTATTATTTGGAATCCAGCTTTTGAAGTGCATAGTGAAAGACTTGAATCAATTCAGAGACAATTTTTGCTTTTTGCCTTGAGATATTCGTACAATCCCCGGGACTATAGAACCTTACCACCATATGAAATTAGACTGAAAATGTTGAATATAATGACGCTTTCGTCAAGAAGAATATTACTTTGTTCATGCTTTATATTTGATGTTATTAATGGTTACATCGACAGTGAATGCATTTCCAATAAAGTTGTATTTAATGAACCAATAAGGAGAACTAGATATACAAAATTGTTAAAAGAATCTCATCACAACACCATTTACGCATTTAACGAACCCATAAATAGATGTTGTAGAATATTTAATAATGTCAGCGAGCACTATATACTCCCCATGTCCAAATCCATGTTCAAGCGTTCCCTTTCCAAATCGTTTTTCTCACCCTAAATATTAATTTAATATCTCTGAATGTCACATCTAAGTGAACCCTCTCTAGTCCCTTTTCTATCTCCTTGTTTCAGCAGGTGTAGAATAACTGTATAAATTATATTATAATGTTTAAAACATAGACCTAAGCATTGTAATATTACCCCTAATTGTTCTTTTCTTCTTGCCTTTTCTTTTTGTCATGTTCTTGTAATCATGTCGTTCAGGTGGGCGGATTACGCCCACATCGAATTGCATATCGTTGAACACAAAAACAAGGAAAAGAGAGAGAGAAAAAATAATAAAAACAAAAAAAAATTACAAAAACTATAAGATTAAGTAAATTGCCTTGTTTGGCCAATAAATAAATAAATAAAACAATGCAATAATTTAATTTTATCACTTTGACAATCAGCTGTTTGAAGTTCGAGTAATAGAGAGCGACAAAAAGTGACATTTTGCTTGTTCTTCTTCTCTCTCGTGCTGGAAAAATGTGTAAAGAAACGCTTTCGAGTAACTTCAAGTTACTTGAAGTGAGTACGGAAACAGACCTATTCCAATTCCCAGAATCGATGACATTTTGGCAAGGATGGCAGGTTGTAAGGTATTTTGTAAGTTAGATCTCATGGGTGCTAATCTTCAAGTGGAATTTACAGAGAGATCTCGAGAATTTCTAACAATTAACACACATATTGGATTGATTTTTCTAAAGCTTTCGACAAGGTAAATCATAATTATTTGTGTCAAAAACTCAAGCTCTTATTTGGATTCAGTGCAAATGCTGTTAACTTAATGTCTAGTTATTTGTCTAATTGGTTGCAAAAAGTTAAAGTTGGGAATAAGTTTTCACTGTTTCAGCGTAAACTTCAAGTAAAATTGATGTTCTTTGTTATAGATTGACTGAAGATCTCAATAACATCAGTGAGTGGGCCAGAGGCAATGGTCTTCAGATGAATGCTGCCAAATCATATGTTCTACCTATATTTAAACATGAAACTTGTGTTGATGATATCCCTGACTTATGTATTGGGTCTAACAAGCTGAAATTAGTGTCGAAAGTTCGTAATCTGGGTTCTTATATAAATTCGTCCCTGTCGTGTACCGATCACATTAATAGTGTTGTTCTTCGTAACTCGAGAATATCTGCTAGTGTTACTCCTTTCAATGTTAAGCGTTAATTAGTATTACAGCTGGTCAGTGGCGTAGCTAGGGTTGGTGGCACCCGGGGCGGAATCTAAATTGTGCACCTTTTAAGAAGGTTATAGTAAATCTCAAAAGAGTAATGTTTAAAAAGTACTACAAAATTTATATAATTTTTTTTAAATAAAAGTTAACTGTAATGATTTGTAAATATTATAAATATTATAAATAAACTAGCTGGTACCCGGTGCGTTGCTCCCGTCCTTGCCCAATGCCTGTTCCAATTTGCCAATAGAATGCCATCAATAAATAGTAACTCCACTTTGAGTTTCAATGTTCTTTGACCATTATTTCCAAAGCTATTATATATAAAATATTGTCTTTTATAGGCCACACCCTTTGCTCAATAACCGTTTCAGTTTGCGAGTATTTCCGAGTAGTGTATATCCAAATAGTTACTCCAAGTCGAGTTTCTTTTTCCTGTGACTATTATTTCCAAAGCGATTAAATTTAAAAAATGTGTCTATTATGGGCGGAGCCACACCCCTTGTACAGTGCTCCATCTAGTTTTCCAGTAGTAGGACACCTTAAAATAGTAACTCCATTCTGAGTTAAAATGTTCTGTGACTTTTACTTGCATAGCTTTTCTGTATCGAAAATTTGAATTGTATGGATGGAGCTACGCCCCGTTATCGAATGCCCATGCCTGTATTTTAATTAAACAACCTGGCCAATCACCTGTTTTATACTGAGTTTCATTGTTATACGACATTTAGTTCCAAATCTATTCGATATGAAAAAATTGAATTGTATGGGCGGTGCCATGCCCCCTTTCCAAAGATCGCTAAAGTTTGACAATCAAAGGGCAAGTCTCAATAATAATTTCGTACTAAATTTAGTTGATGTGTGATTCAAAGACGAAAGTATAAACGAACATTTTTGTTTTTTAAAAAGTGCCACGCCCCTCGCAGATAGGAGGGTGAAAAATACTTTAAAACCTATTCTCATACCTACCAAATGCATGAAAAAAAATTTCATTCAAATCGGTCCAGCCGTTTCGGAGGAGTTTGTACACTAACACCGTGACACGAGATTTTTATATATTAGATTTTTTAAAGCAGGATTTTCCGCAATCAAGGAATTTTTCAAAAAAGTTTTATTTATGCAAAATTTGGATTTGCAACAGTGAGTAAATCCCCAAAGATCTATTTTGAATAAAATGTTTCACTTTTTCCGTATTTAATTTTACAATAATTGTCGATGAATCTGACTACATATTTTGAATCAACCTCTACAAAAATGACATATTTTAGAAAAGATTTGAAAAAAAAGCAAAACTATGGTATCCATGGATATTTCAACCGGGCTTAAAAGTTATGCGAGAACAATTTACTATCAGTAAATTTACTATCAGTTTTAAAAAATTGGAGAACTGACTTTATGAAGTTATAAAAACTTAAGTTAGTTTTTTATAGAAAATTGTGAAAATTTTACGAAAAATTGTGCATAATTGAAGAAAAAACAGGACCTGGAAGTAAAACGTTGGCAAATTTTCCCACAGCAACCCTGAATAACTATAAATTTAAATATTTTTTCGAAATCAATCCATGTCTTCTATACAAAAGTTAAGTGAAAATTCAAATAAAATATTAAAATTCATTTATAAACTTTTTTCCATAATTTTATCAACATCTGTATAGTATTATATATTCATCTCAGCTTCGACTTTGATAGACAAAACTGAGATCTGTAAGATTTGAGTGCCCTATCCTCGACTATTAATATCACAATATCACTTTATTACAGCGATACCAAATTATTATCAGAAATTTGTTTCATACTCATTATGTACATAATTCCCAAAGCAAACTTGCCCTGGCTGGACAAGGTCAAGGGTCATGAATGGCCCAAAAAGAGCTGACAATTATAAGAAATCTCTTCATGCTTCCCATTCGGTGACTGAGAACAAAATTTAATTTAAATAATTATAATACTTTTCAAGGAACTGTGCACCTTCTGTTAAAAACTGTATTTGTGACAGTTTTTGTTGGTTGATTTAATCATAATAATAATTATTTTAGTAAAGTTAAGGAGTCAGAAAACCATCTTGAGCTTTTAATAGACATTTTCAAAATAAAATAAAAAAAAAATCAGGATGCCTTAAAATTGTTATAAAACGCCATTTATTTAATTTAAATAAAAAATTTAATGCATATAAATTAATTTAATTTTTTTAGAAATTTTTTAAGCATGTAATTAGTTGAGTATTGATTTTTAAAATTTTTCATGTAACAGGATATCCAAAAACATATGACTATTAATAATAATGTACTAGCAGATTAAGAGCTGCAAATAAGGTTTGTTTTATGATGTATAGTCTCAGAAGTTAGTAATCACAAAATCATAGAGTATATTTTTATTCTTGACATTTATGACATGAGCACGTTTTTCTGAAAAGTTCTGGAGAAATGTATTGCTTACAAAATCACTGACGCCTCCATTCATCATACTCTGAAAATCATGCAGATCTGCGAAAATAATGGTAATAGAAATGTATACTATGCCAGTAAGTTTGAAAACTTCTTAACCTGAATATAAGAAGCAAACAATCGATTTTTTATAAAATTTTATGGAATACTAGCTGGTACCCAGCGCGTTGCTGCCGTCCTTGTGCAATGTCTGTCTAGTTTTCCAATAGAAGGCCATCAACAAATAGTAACTCCACTCTGAGTTTCAATATTCTGTGACCATTATTTCCAAAGCTATTAAATATAAACAAATTGTCTTTAATGGGTGGAGCCACACCCCTTGTTAAAAAAAAACAAAAAAAAAACAAATTGGCCATTTCAGCCCTTGCAAGGACTTTGACCGAGCTTCTTATGATCAATTGTGTTGTGTGTGTTATTAAATGTTTGCACACAATTGACCGAGAACTGGACCTACATGCTTTATACCGACTCCGAACGGCTAAAGTTCATGTTCTCAAGAAGCTTTACATGGCATTTTTTACTCTCTGAGGTTTGCCATTGTCTGCAGAGCGGTGGTGACCGATCAGAAAAATTTTTATTTAAAAACACTTTTCGCCGCGGCTGGGGATCGAACCCGGGCTCCGAGCATGCTAAGCCACACACTTCCGAGTAGTAGAATATCACCAAATTGTTACTCCAAACCGAGTTTCTTGAATTTGTGACTAATATTTCCAAAGAGGTTCAATTTAAAAAAAATGTGTCTTATATTGGCGGATACACTCCCATTGTACAATGCCCGTTATAGAAGCAGGACACCACCAAAAAGTAACTCCATTCTGAGTTTAAATGTTCTGCAGCTTTTACTTCTATAGCTTTTCTGTATCGAAAATGTTAATTGTATGGGTGGAACCACGCCCCGTTTTCCAATGCCCGTGTCTATTTTATAATTGAAAGACCTGGCCAATTTGTTACTTCATACTGAGTTTCATTGTCATATGACATTTAGTTCCAAATCTATGCGATATAAAAAATTTAATTTTATGGGCGGTACCATGCCACCCTTTCTAAAAATCGCTCAAATTTGACAGTCGAAGGTCAAGACTCAATTGTCAGTTTATACCAAGTTTCATTGATGTGTGATTTATAGATGAAAATAAAGCCGAAAATTTGTGTTCTTGAAAAATTGCCACGCCCCTCGTGGGTAGGAGCGTGAAAAATACTTTAAAACCTATTCTCATAACTACCAAATATACAAAAAAAATTTCATGAAAATCGGTCCAGCCGTTTCGGAGGAGTTCAAACACTAACACCGTGACACGAGATTTTTATATATTAGATAAAAAGAAAGTTTTAACATTTTTCTTTTTGTACTCCATCTTACTGTTATGAAAATTTTAATTGAATTTGTTTGGCAATTTCACCCCTAACCAATGACAAATTGAATTCCGAATTGAGTTAGGTTTTAGTAAGAGCGTTTGTTTATATTGAAAAAAATGTCATATAAAGTTAAAGTTTTAATAAAACGGAAGGTAACAATAGGCGTGTTTTATTCGTTCCGGTTAAACCAAATAGGTTCAAAATTACATGCAGAACACTAACAAAGAGATGAACTAGCTCAGTCGCTGGTTCATCTCGTTAAACTGGTTTTTGTTTTGCTACGGCCCAATAGATGTCACTATTTTTTATTTTTTCCTTGATTCATAGTCACCCATTACCATCAAATGAAACAGCTGTGCTTATTTATTTACATTAAATAAGATGAATGAATGCAGAAGAATCTTAAGTTTATATTTTAACATTTTTTTTTTTTTGTTTTTTTTACTCAATTCAAAATAAAATAAACTTTTTGTTAGCGGGCGAAAATGCACGAAGGAGGAAATGCATGCATTGCTTAATGGCTATGGCAGCTGTCTAGAAGACTTCAAGCATCCTGTTTGTAAGAAATATGGAATGGCGGCAATTATGTAAGATCTCATGAGCAGAGGAATCTTTGTAACGTTCAATTATAATTTTTTAATTATTTTATTGCATATTGCCAACAAGCATATTTTATTGCCAAAAAGCGTTAATATGCTGCTAAATCAATTGTAATAATTGTTTTGGAACCAGCTGTTTGATCTGATCATCACCGACAATACCCCAAGCGGTCAGAAGCTAAACTTAAAAAGTTTAACCAATGCGATCTATTCGCTCATTAGGTTAAACCAGAACGAATAAAACACAGCTAATATTTGCATTTACTTTTGCACCCTCTTTATATTCAAAAAATAAAACCGCAGTCATTAAAGTGTTCTTATAATTAAAAAAATCAAAAATTGTGTGTTGAAAAGTTATTTTTTCAAATTTTGCACCCCATTTTAGCGTGTACCCGGGGTGGACCGCCCTCCCCCCCTTGCTACGCTACTGCAGCTGGTACTACCTGTGATTACTTATGAAGAATTGGTGTTAAGTAAGCTTGGCTATGTATATGGTTTGCGTAAATATTATCACATATCTACTTATAAAAAGGCCATACTTGGGTGCGACTTACCATCTTATCTTGGTGCCAGAAACTGCATTTATCTACATAAGCTGGTTCATTCGAAAACACCTTCTTACTTATATAACAAACTACAATGCAGCTTATCGAGAAGAAGTAATGTTCTAATAATTCCAAGACATTCGTCATTAAATTTATCGCGCTTGCTTTTCATTAATGCCATCAGACTGTGGAATGCTCTGCCGTGTGGACTGAGAGAAGTACCAGCAAGAGGTATCTTTAGGCAATCTATTCTAACTTATTTTTCTTCCTTCTAAATTTTCTCATTCTCAGTCTTTCTTTTTCTGTCCTCACTTATTTGAAATTCTTAAATTTTAAAATTCTTATCATATTTTCTGGATTCTCTTTAATGTACTAAATATTATATTAAATTTAAGAGTAAATTTATATTCTTATTAAACATATATTTAGTTAAGTTAATTCACCAGTTGTTATCTTTTTATATTTTATTGTATGTTTTTATGTTGTACTAAAAAAGAACTTAATTCTTACTGTACTTATGTATTTTGAATAAATAACAATAATATAAGCCTTTTTATAGAGTTTTTACTATTGGGGTTGCGTAGTTTTCATCCGATTTAGCCCATTTTCGAACTTGAATTTTGCCTTCAAGAAAAAGGTACAAATATCGAATAACACTATGATAGCTTGAAAATTGCGGCTGTAATCGCGTCCACAGACGGACAGACAGACAGACGGACATGGAGTAATCAACGCAGGTGGTTATGCTGATCAAAAATATATTTAGTTTTCTATACCTACCACAACTCCATAGAGGCATTACATACGTCGTGACAAAATTAAACCCCTTACAAAGTACCTCCAAAGTGGGGATATAAAGATTTGCCAGAATAACAACTTATCGCTTTAAATTAAGAAGCAGTGGTCGCATTTTTACAACTAAATAGTTACGTATGCCTCTAATTGAATCAATATTGCCATGTTTTTATTTAAATATCACATAAGATCCGTCACAAATTTTAGATTTTTGTAGAGACCGTTGTTGACTTTTTAAATTACTCTTTCTTTCATAAAGAAAGTGAGATAAAAGTGTTCACAAAACCGTTACATCAATGTGAATAACTTAATCTTGAAGTATGCAATAGAGCTTATCTAGCGATTCTTTCTTTATACTTATCTTAAACATCACAAAATTTGAGTTTTGACAGTTTCCCACGAAATCAGTGCAATATATTAAAGTTCGGCACTATTTTGTTCCAAAAACTTACTATTTTTCTCTCTAATAAGGCACAATCTCTAAAGGTCCAATTCCATCCCTTGTACAAGTTAAGGCACATAATATTAATCAGTTAATTTGTCATTTTGCTTTTCAAGCAATTAAATCTTTTTGTTTCATAAACTTAATAATTGAATAATAACAGTTAACACGTTGGCTGCCACGTCGCACGTTTTCATGCGACACCTAAATGTTACCCTGAGGCTACGTCGCACATTTTCGTGCGACACCTAAATGTTACCCTGAGGCCACGACGCACATTTTGGTGCGACACCTAAATGTTACCCTGAGACTACGTAGCACATTTTCGTACATTTGAATATGGTATTTTACATGGAATTTGGATTCTCTGACCTGTGGTGAACATTTTGGTGTTTTTCCCATGGCCGCTATGTATTTTTAACGATATTTTTTGGGATAACAAAAAAGTGGGAAATTTAAATTTGTCTTTTTTTTAATTCTTTTAAAAATCAATTCATTTATGAGCAAAAAAAATATAAAATATATATGTATGTAAATTCAAATGGAGATCAGTAGAAACCAATAAACTTAAAATTAAGAATTCAATTTGTTAATGGAGATCAGTGCAAAAATAATGCAATTAAAATGTAAATTTATCAAAATAAATTCTTCTGGTGGGAATTTTAGGAAAACATTCTACACATACTTACTTATTTACTAAGATGGCGCTACAACCGTTGGTCGGTTTTGGCCTGGTCTAAGAATTTATGCCAGCCTCTTTTGTCGTGCGCTTGCTGTCGCCAGTTGGAAACTCCAAGCGTTGTCAGGTTATCCAATGCCTGGTCTTTCCAACGGAGATGCGGTCTTCCTCGTCTGCGTTGGCCACCGCTGGGTACCGAATCCAATATTTTTTTCGCTGGAGCTTCGTCGTTCATTCTCTCGACATGACCTAGCCAGCGAAGCCGCTCTATTTTAATACGCTTGACTATATCGATGTCGGCATATAGCTCATACAACTCGTGGTTCCATCGTATTCGGTACTCGCCATTGACGCAGATTGGACCATAGATCTTGCGAAGGATTGTTCTCTCGAACGCTCTCAAAGTCCTTTCATCAGAGCTGCTCAACGTCCAGGTTTGTAATGCGTATAGTAGGACGGGCATGATTATTGACTTATAGAGCGTCAGTTTTGTTCGTCGAGAGAGAGCTCTGCTTCTCAATTGCCTACTGAGCCCAAAGTAACACCTGTTGGCAAGAGTTATCCTTCGTTTAATCTCAATACTGATATCGTTGGAGGAGTTTACTACATTCTACACATAGTTGCGGTTTATTGGGGCATATTGTGCAGTAAGGTGGTCCTTTTTAAGCTCTTTCTGGCTGTAACCCTATCAGTAGATTTTTTTGACATGGCATAAAACTATACGTAAACTTGCCTTATTGTTTTTCCGTTATCATCCTTTTTTTTCTATGAAATGTTTTCCTTTTGTTATGGGTTCTGGAGACATGAAGTTCAACAAAGCATTTGAAATCTCCAACAAAGCGTTTGAAAACTCAACGCAAAAACTACAAAAAATTAATGCTGCACATTTGCGTGGACACGAAATTGGAAAACTAAGTAAAATAAAACAAAAATATCAAATACAACTCAAAAACTACAAAAAATTACTGTCGCACATTTTCGTGCGACGTGGCCCCAAAACATGTTTTATGTTCTCCCAGGCCATGTCGCACGAAAATGTGCGATACAAAAAACCGTTATAACTGCAAAATTAGGGACCAAAATAAAGTCGCGAGTAGTCAACTTATTTTTAGGCACTAAGAAACAAAAAAAAACAAAAATAAGTTGTTGGCCTCAGGTGACCAAAATTGTTAAATGACATTGCTACTGAACGATCAAAATTCTAAAAAGGCTTTGGCAGCCAACGTGTTAAGGCACATAATATTAATTATGTTAATTTTTCATTTTGCTTTTCAAGCTAATTAAATCTTTTTGTTTCATAAATTTAACAATAACTTAATAATTGAATAATAATAACTTCCATTTAAAACACTTAACACTAGTTTTACTTACTTAATAATTCTGAGAATTATTTCATCACAATTCTGCAACAGCCAGTTCATTTCCTTTTCTTATTTTATCCAAATAACAAAAATGCTGACACTGCATGTGTCGTAATAAGCTACATATTTTGAACTTTTAATAATTACAAGTAGCAAAGCATAAAAAACTTAAGCGTGTGTCAAAAGTGCTGACAACACACTTGGCACAATTGTTTAGCGAGCTTTCCATGTGTTGGTAACACACGTAAAGCCTAGCTTGACTAGATAAAGTGCAGCTAAATGCAAACAATGAAAAATCAGTCTTCATTTTGGTGCAAAGCTAATTGGTTGGTTCCACCCTCAAATTATACGTTACTTATAATAAACACTTTAATAATAATTTGTTTAATAATTAACTCTTTAATAATAAACACTTTATTAATAAACGTTTTATTAATAAACACTTTAAAAATAAACACTGAATTAAATATTCTTTTAATAAACTTTGTTTGTTTTTATTGAAAAAGTTTTTGTAAACTAGCAAAAACATTAAAACATAATTAAACTGAATAAAATATTCTTTTAATAAACTTTGTTTGTTTTCATTGAAAAAGTTTTTGTAAACTAGCAAAAACATAAAAACATAACTTAATTTACATACCCAAAGAAAAGTGCGGATACAAATTTGATACATTTAAACGCCTCCTTCTGGACGTCATACTTGGTGACCGTGGCATGCAGGTTAAGTGTGTGGCTTTGCATGCCCGGAGCTCAAGATCGATTCCCAATTTTTAATTAAAAAATTTTCTGATCGGTCACCACCTCTCTGCAAACAATGACAAACCTCAGAGAGTAAATAATGCCATGTAAGGCTTCTTGAGAAAATGAGTTTTAGCAGTTTGAAATCGGCATACAACATGTAGATCCAGTTCTCGGTCAATTTTGTGTAAACATTTAATAACACATACAACATAATTTATCATAAGAAGCTCGGTCAAAGTCCTTTCAAGGGCTGAAATGGCCAATTTGTTTTTGTTTTTGTTCTGGACGTTTATGAAAGAATTGATAAAAATCAACCGATTATCTAACTAGTAATAATTTTTGATGAAATCCAATGACTTTTCTACTATTTTGAATTAATTGATTTCAGCCTTAAGTTAGAAATAAAATACGTACAAATTTTCTTTTGCCATTGGAAAATTATATGAACTTACGAAAATTTCAATTTCGAACTCAATTTTTTTTTTTCATATAAAACTTTTCTAACTCTGGATATATATTTTATTTCTAAAGATTGGAAATTTGAACACATTTAGGTATAAATTTCGTATAAATTTCGAGTGTTATATTAACTCTTAATGCATTTTTAATATCAAAAAGAATCCAACCACCACCAATCCGAAAGACGTTATAGACGTAAATAATGTGCTATACTTAAGGGTACTTTGAATTGTATCTAGTCCAAATGTACTTCTATACAGCTTGTCAATTATGTCATCTGTATAATCACCTGATGTTATTTCAATCCAAATCAGTGGGAGTATGAGCCCATCATTCAGCCGATTCAGTTTTCCTATGAAAAATTATAAAAATCATTTTTAGAAAACCATTATATAGAATAAAAAATAATAAGATTATTCATGTCACTTCGTAAGTTTTCGTATATGGTTAATCGTATTCTGCATATTTGAATTTGACAGAAACGGCTATTATAACTTTCGTGTCTGTTGTTGGTTTTTTGTTATCTTTAATTCAGTGATGGCCATAAAGAAAGGTGTAACAAGAAAAATATACAACTAGATATCGCAAAGACATCACAAAAAGGTTTCATTGATCTGCGTATCTCGTCAGGAGCGGATCCGGGAAAAAATATTTCAGGGGGTTTCAACTCTAAATATTCAAATTTTCCAACTCTAGCTATAGCCATTCGCCAGCTGGAATGCTTTGAAATAACCTCTAAAAATCAAGTTTTTTGTAAAAATTTTGGCTAGTGTGTTAAAATAAAACAAAACGATCAGATATAATAGCAATAAAGAAATTCTTCCATTCTTCATTAAAAAATATTAAATTTTTTCCGTGGGACCAAAAATAATGCGGATTTTCATTATTTTTTAATATCATTTTCACAAAAATTCAAATAACTTCATTATTAAAAAGTAATTCACGTTTTCAAGATACCGTTTGAAAGGTGTTGGATGCTTCTTTTGCAGAATTGCTTAAATTGATTACCATTAAAACTAATATATTTAAAAATTCTATTTTGCAGCAAACAAAGAACAGAAAAAACCGAAATGCAAACAAATCGTATTAAAAATTATAAAGTTATTTGTATTTGAGTGAAAATAATATAAACGAAAATCCGAATTACCTTTGGTCTCACGGAAAAAAAAGAATATTTTTTGATGCAAATTAGAAGAACTTCTTTATTTCTATTAATTTTGACCGTTTTTTATTTTAAACTAACCCAGCAGACAATAGTTTTACAAAAAACTCGATTTTTAGAGGTTATTTCAAACCATTCCAGCTCAGGGATGGATATCGCTAATATTACAATAACAAATCTTCAGTCGAAATCATGCGACGCACAAGTAATGGGACACTCAGTATAAGCATCAACATCATCGAGTGTCAGTTTTGTCCTTGCAAGCATTTGTTATTGTAAAGCGAGTTGGAAACAGTGGACGAGTGTTGCTGTGTTGTTGTTTAGTGCAGTTATTTTTTTTTTGTGGCAAAAAATTTGTATGAAGGGCCAATCGGGCTTCTACGTGGGCATGCTTGATATGAATAGTAAGGAATAACTTCGTTTTGGCCGAAGTTAAAATACCCCACGGACGATTCGTATAAATAATAAAACAAATTTGTTATACTTTAAATAATTATTGGGTGAATGACACCCACTTTTCAAAAATGATTCAGTTTTGCAACAAAACTACACACATTCCGAATGTTACTTTTGTAGCTGTATGGGAGGTGGGCGTGTTCGTGAGTGAACGACGCCTATTTTTGTAGCATACCAAAGCTTTAATATTTACTACACACATACCGAATATTATGTTTGTAGCTTAAGTATTAGCCTTTTTATACTTACTTACTTAGATGGCTCTTACAACCGTTGGTCGGTTTTGGCCTCGTCTAAGAATTTTCGCCAGCCTCTTTTGTCGTGTGCTTGCTGGCGCCAGTTGGAAATTCCAAGCGTTGTCAGGTTATCCAATGCCTGGTCTTTCCAACGGAGATGCGGTCTTCCTCGTCTGCGATGGCCACCGCTGGGTACCGAATCCAATATTTTTTTCGCTGGAGCTTCGTCGTTAATTCTCTCGACATGACCTAGCCAGCAAAGCCGCTCTGTTTTAATACGCTTGACTATATCGATGTCAGCATATAGCTCAT
This sequence comes from Tetanocera ferruginea, assembly GCA_958299015.1. Lineage (NCBI taxonomy): Eukaryota > Metazoa > Arthropoda > Insecta > Diptera > Sciomyzidae > Tetanocera > Tetanocera ferruginea. Next base: position 75,794,368 of record OY282640.1, on the reverse strand, counting down.
ACAACTCGTGGTTCCATCGTATTCGGTACTCGCCATTGACGCAGATTGGTCCATAGATCTTGCGAAGGATTTTTCTCTCGAACGCTCCCAAAGTCCTTTCATCAGAGCTGCTCAACGTCCAGGTTTGTGATGCGTATAGTAGGACGGGCATGATTATTGACTTATAGAGCGTCAGTTTTGTTCGTCGAGAGAGAGCTCTGCTTCTCAATTGCCTACTGAGCCCAAAGTAACACCTGTTGGCAAGAGTTATCCTTCGTTTAATCTCAATACTGATATCGTTGGAGGAGTTAATACTGGATCCCAGGTAAACAAAGTCCTTCACTATCTCAAAGGAGGTGTTGTCAACAGTGACGTGGTTTCCAAAACGCTGGGACTGTTTGTGTGTTGACACGAGATACTTCGTTTTATCTGCGTTCACTGCAAGACCCATTCGACTCGACTCTTTTTCTAGCCTGGAGAATGCTGCACTTACTTCGCGCGTATTTTGGCCAATGATGTCAATATCATCAGCATACGCCAGCAGCATAACGCTCTTATAGAAAATTGTGCCGCTGAGTCTCAGGTCAGCAGCTCGGATGATCTTCTCCATTACTATATTAAAGAAGTCGCACGATAAGGAATCATCTTGTCTGAAACCTCGCTTGGTATCGAAAGGAAGGGAGAGGTCCTTCACGATTTTCACTGCGCTGCTGGTGTTGTACAGTGTCATCCTGCAAAGACGTATGAGCTTCGCAGGAATACCAAATGCAGACATGATGGAGTATAGGTGACTCCTTATTGGACTGTCGAAGGCGGCTTTCAAATCGAACAAAAGATGGTGTGTGTCAATTTGTTTTCGAGGGTGTTTTCCAAGATTTGTCGGAGCGTGAAAATCTGGTCGATGGTAGACTTTCCAGGTCTGAAGCCACACTGATAAGGTCCAATCAGTTGGTTGACGATGGGCTTCAGTCTTTCACACAATACGCTCGACAGGACCTTATATGCGATATTTAGAAGGCTAATCTCACGGTAGTTGGCGCTAATGGTGGGATCGCCTTTCTTGTGGATTGGGCAGAGCACACTGAGGTTCCAATCATCTGGAATGCATTATTCCGACCATATTCTGCATAAAAGTCTGTGAATGCATATCAACTGAGCTTCACCACCGGTCTTAAACAGCTCAGCCGGTAGACCATCGGCTCCTGTTGCTTTGTTGTTTTTAAGTCGAGCTATAGCTGTCCATAGTTGGAGTTTCCGGGATATCATCTCCACTGGCGGGATTGTTGTCAGCGTCACCATTTAAAATACTAGAGAAGTGTTCCCTCCATAGCATCAGTGTACTCTGGATATCTGTCACTAGATTCCCATTCTCGTTCTTGCAGGAAGAGGCTCCGGTCTTAAAACCATCGGCCAGGCGTCTTATTTTTTCGAAAAATTTTCGAGCCTCATTCCTGTCGCCATGCATCTCAATTTTCTCGCACTCACCCATTTCCGCCTCTCGTTTCTTTCACCTGAAAATGCGTTTCTCTACCCTCCTCTTCTCTCGGTATCGCTCCATAACAGCACGCGTTACAACCGACTGCAGGGTGGCTTTGTACGCGATGTCCTTCTCTGCAGTGGCATCGCGACACTCCTGGTCGAGCTACTGGTTTCGGCGAGGGCGGTGGTAGCCTATCACCTCTTCGGCAGCCGTACGCATAGAGTGGGATATGTGCGTCCACTGTCGCATATATCGTCGATCGGAGGAGTGCTTTCTTGAAGCAGGAGTGACAGTCGAGTAGCGAAGGCTTCGGCCGTCCGTTTTGACTGCAGCTTATCGACGTCTAGCTTTCTTTGTGTAGGATTGCGAGCATTCTTAGCTGCGCACAGACGTTGGCTGTGACAAGATAATGATTCGAGTCTATGTTAGCACCACGAATCGTGCGTACGTCTAGTACACTGGAAGAGTGCCTTGCGTCAATCAAAACGTGATAATTTTGGTTGGATGTTTTTTGATCAGGGGATAGCCAAGTGGCCTTATGAATATTGAGATGCTTGAATCTAGTGCTACTAACGACCATGTTTCGTGCTGCGGCAAAGTCAATCAACCTCATTCCGTTATCGGGTGTGTTGTCGTGGAGGTTGAACTTTCCGACTGTTGGACCAAATATGTTTTCCTTACCCACCTTGGCGTTGAAGTCACCAAGCACGATTTGTATGTCATGACGGGGGCAGCGCTCGTATGCGTCTTCAAGGCACTCGTAAAAACTTTCTTTGGTCTCGTCATCTTTTTCTTCTGTCGGAGCGTGCGCACATATTAGGCTTATGTTAAAAAATTTTGCTTTTTTTGCTTTTTAAAAATAAGCTTAACTTTCGAATTTCACTACAATAGCTTGAAAATTACGGCTGTAATCGTGTTTACAAACAGGCAGACAGACAAACAGACATGGCTAAATCAACTCAGGTGGTTATGCTGATCAAGTATATATACTTCGACTTCATCAGCTCCCGCCAGACGTCTCTGCTTCACGCACTCCGTCTCCAATCTCTTTCACCAAGCGTGGTGGTAAGAGCTTCCTCGTCCTGGTCAATCCATCGGAGGCATGGTCTTTCTCTTCGTCGTCGACCCTCGGCTTTCACCTCAAACACCTTCCTCGCTGGAGCTTCTTCATCCATACGAAATACATGACCCAGCTAACGTAGTCGCTGAATTGTTATACGCTGGACTATGTCAATGTCGTCGTAGAGCTCGTACAGTTCGTGGTTCATTCGAATGCGATAGTCGTCACCAACTCGAACAGGACCAAAGATTTTGCAAATAACTTTCCTCTCGAACACTCCAAGAGCGGCTGCATCTGTTTGCGATACCACCCATGCCTCAGCGCCATAGAGAAGCACAGGTATGATGAGCGTCTTGTAGAGTGTTAGTTTTGTCGATCGAGAGAGGGCTCTGGAACCTAATTGCTTACTTAGCCCGAAGTAGCACCTATTAGCAATTGTTGTTCTTCGCTTTATCTCCAGGCTGACATTGTTGTTGCTGTTTACGGCGGTGCCAAGGAATGTAAACTCCTTGACAAATTCAAAGTTATATTTGCCTGCTGTAACATGGGAGCCTAGACGCCCTACTTCCCTATTTGCAGACAGCATATACTTTGTTTTGCCCTCGTTTACCGTCAAACCCATTTTGGCTGATTCCTTTTCGATAGCGGCGAAAGCAGCGGTTACATCTCTCTTGGTTCTGCCGATGATATCGATATCATCAGCGTACGCAAGGATCTGGACACCTTTGTAGAAAATGGAACCATTTCGATGTACACCTCTTTTCGTAGGATCCCCTCCATGATAAAATTGAAGAGATCGCATGATAGCGATTCGCCTTGTCTGAAACTTCGTTTGGTATTAAAGGTTTCGGAGAGGTCATTGCCTTCCTTGATGGAGCTGCATGTATTGCACAACGTCATCCTGCAGAGCCTTATCAACTTTGCAGGTATACCAAACTCAGACATTGTTGTGCGCAGGCAATCCCGAACCGGGCTATCGAACGCAGCTTTGTTATGAACAAAGATATGGTGGGTGTCAATTTGATTTTCGTGAGTTTTCTCATTTGGCGTAGTGTAAAAATCTGATCTATGGTGGACTTGCCAGGACGAAAGCTACACTGATAAGGTCCAATCAGTGTTTTGGTATGTGGCTTCAATCTTTCACACAATACGCTCGAAAGAACCTTGTATGCGATGGAAATAAGACTGATACCTCGGTAGTTGGCGCAGATTGTTGGGTCTCCTTTCTTAAGTATAGGACAAAGCACACTGAGATTCCAATCGTCGGGCGTACTTTCCGCTAGCCATATTTTGCTGATGAGTTGATGCATGCACCTTATCAATTCACCACTGCCGGTTTTAAACAATTCAGCTGCCAGGCCGTCAACACCTGCGGCTTTGTTGTTTTTGAGTCGCTGGATAGCAACTTTAATCTCGTCATGGCTATGTGGTGAAATTTTCACTCTATCATAGTCGATTGGTGGTGTCAGACTGCATTCTCCAAGGGCCGAATTGTTGGTATCGTTGACTGCAAGCAGATTGAAAAATGCTGTCTCATGAATGGAATATTTTCAAGTCGAAAATTTTGCTGCTTGTTCCTTAAATGGGCAATGCAAAAGTCAGAACATATTAAGTACTATGTTTCATTGTTCTGGCCCATGCGAGCAAATGCGTCTTGTGCTAACATTTCCAATTCGTGTGTACATGATTTACTTTCGGTACGCTCGGGACTTCGTTGGTACTGCCCTACGTGCAGGCTCGTTTCCCCATTAGAATTATATTCAAAAATAAAGCTTTTCGGGGAAAGCCTTAACTTGCTTAATAATAATTTTAAATTAATTTTGAATTCATTAAGCGAATTAAGTGCCGACTACTGCAGCAATATGACGGAAAAAATTTCTTCGCCAATTAGTGACATTCCTTTGACGGATTTTGAAACTCTTGTCTCAGTAAAACAATCCTCAAGCAATGTTCCTGATGGGGGCTTAGCACAAGGACAGAGTAATAACTCTTAAAATAAGAAGAAAAATAATAAGCGCAAACGTGCCAACCAAAGTGGGTCTTTTAGTCCTCAGGCTAAGCGGCTTTCAGTTCCCACTTCCTCGTCACAGGCCTCCAATATTCATACGAATGATATTGATAATATAATTATTGTATCTCAGATAAATACTCCTTTACCCGAAGCTTCAATTACTTCTGCAGCTAATGAAAATGCTGTACCGGAAACTTCAGTAGAAAATTCAAGCGATAACTTGGCAGCTCAAAATATTGCTGTTCAACCTCTACCTGAGTTAATTACTCTAAAGGCAGTTTCGAGGACTAAGAACATTTTTATCTCTAGATTACAACCCGACACATCAACTAACAATATTTTGACGTTTGTCGAACAGTGTAATTTATAACCCCAAAATGCTTTTCGTTCATGTAAAAAACTTGGCAATAAGCCCACCTACGCCTCCTTTATTTTCACAGTTGCAGCTGAAGATTTTGCAGCTGTTCTTAATTCTAATAAGTGGGCCGATAATATTCTCGTTTCTGAGTTCAAACCTAAAAATAAGTCTAGGAGGTCGAATAACATCGCCCAAACAACAAAACAAACAAATTGGCCTTTTCAGCCCTTGAAAGGACTTTGACCGAGCGTCTTATGATCAATTGTGTTGTGTGTGTTATTAAATGTTTGCACACAATTGACCGAGAACTGGACCTACATGTTTTATGCCGACTCCGAACGGCTAGCATGTTCTCAAGAAGCTTTACATGGCATTATTTACTCTCTGAGGTTTGCCATTGTCTGCAGAGAGGTGGTGACCGATCAGAAAAATTTTTTTTTTTATTGAAAAAAACTTTTCGCCGCGGCTGGGGATCGAACCCGGGCTCCGAGCATGCAAAGCCACACACTTAACCTGCATGTCACGGTCACCACATCGCCCGTCAGACCCAAAAAAACTAAATAGATTATCCCTTTACTATCAAAATGTAAGGGGATTGCGTTCTAAAACGCGGGACATATTTCTGTCGACTCAGAATTGTTCTGAAGATATTATCGCGTTTACTGAGACGTGGTTGAATGAAGACATTACTGTCATGGTTGAATGGATTGTGGTTGAATGAAGACACTCCAGCAATATTCCTTCTATTGGTGGTGGTGTTCTTATAGCTGTAAGGAACTGTTTTGTCAGTTCTTTTGTTGATATTCCCTGCGCCTCTAATATTGAGCTAATATGCGTAAAGGTTGTACATTGTAGCTCAAATGTATACATAATTAATGCATATGTTCCACCAAACAGTAGTGCAGAGGTCTATACAAGTCTGGCAGATTGTCTAGACTTTATTCTTAATATTCTTGACGTTAATGACGACATTTTATTGTTGGGCGATTTTAATCTGCCTAACTTAAAATGGCATTCTTCTGACGATGATACATTTTTTTGTGCATCTAATGCGAAGACTCTCGGAGAGTATATATTCGTTGATAGTATATGTTCTGACTTACAACAAGTGAGTTGTATTTATAATAGTCTGGAAAGACTTCTTGACCTAGTCTTAACTACGGACAGTAACACAATGTCATTGTTAAGAGGGCCTTCCATGCTCTTACTACTATTTATGTATATCATCCACCATTGAGTATTTGGTATAAATCGGATAGAGAGAATATAGTGAATTCGAGTTCAATGGACAAGGTTTATGAATTCAATTTTAAAAAAGCTGACTTTTTGAAGTTGAATCAATTACTTAATAGTAAAGTTAACGTAATTTTAGAATATATAAATGGACATAATCTTAATGAATCCATTAATTTTTTTTATTTGGAACTCTTTGCTGTAATTCCTCAGTCCGTACCATATAGCCTCAAATTTGCGAAAAACTCGGCGTACCCTTGGCACACAAAGGAATTAAAAACACTTCGCAATAACAGGAATAGGGCTTGGAAGAGATATGTCTGTAGTTTGGACTCAAGTGACCTAGAAACCTACAAACGTTTGTTTCTGGAATTTCAGAATCTCTCAGCTGTAATGTATAATGAATATTTAGACAATATTAAGCTGAGAATATTGTCTGATCCAAAGAGATTTTGGGGGTTCATAAATACTAAGAAAAAATCTGATGGATTTCCTTCTTCCTTCAAAACTCTTGATGGTTTTACGGACGATCCATCTATAATTTGTGGCCTTTTTGCCAATCTTTTCAAGGAATCTTTTTGTTCAGATTCTTTTAATCCTGATGAAGGGTATTTTGACTATATGAACTCTTCACCCAGGGTCTATTTGGAGTATATATCCTTCACCTCTGAGGATATTTTAAAGTATATTGGGACACTCGATGAAGATTTTGGCGCTGGACCCGATGGAATTCCTGCCGTATTGCTAACTCAATGCGGTTCCGTTTTATGTCAACCACTTTCTTTATTATTTAACAAATCAATTACAGAAAGTTATTTTTCAGTTTTTTGGAAAAAATCATTTATAAGTCCTATATATAAAAAAGGTTGCAGGAATGACGTTATCAATTATAGGCCCATCGCTAAGCTTTCGTCGATTCCCAAACTTTTTGAGCGAATTGTGTACGATCGTGTAAATGTTAATTGTGGAGAAGTCATTACAACTCGTCAGCATGGTTTTGTTCAAGGCAAATCCACTGTGTCCAACCTTCTCGATTTTACATCTTTCTGCCTTAATACAATTGAATCAGGTAACCCGGTCGACTGCATTTACACTGACATAAGTAAAGCGTTTGATAAATTACCACATAATTTAATTTAATGTAAACTCAAGTTATTGGGATTTCCACAATATTTTGTCTACTGGATTAAATCGTATTTGACAGAACGATCTTATCAAATACGATTCCGAGGAGTTCTGTCTCCTAAATTTGTTGCGGAATCAGGTGTTCCTCAAGGCAGTCACTTAGGTCCACTTCTGTTTATTTTAGCCATTAATGATGTTACCCACATTATTAAACACTCTCACCTGTTAATTTATGCAGATGATATGAAAATATACAGAACAATAAATACTAAAGACGACTCCAACCTACTCCAGGCTGACCTGAAATCTTTTAAAGTTGGTGCTTTAAAAATAATATGTTTCTTAATCCTGTTAAATGCCAAACTATGACCTTTTCGCGCAAAAGGAATAATTTAATGTTTGACTACAATATTAAAAATACTGCTTTAAGTCGTGTTGAGGCCGTCAAAGACCTTGGTATATGCATGGATTCTAAGTTATCGTTCAACAATCATATTGATTACATATGTAAAAAAGCATCTTCAATGCTTGGATTTATAAAATGCTGGGCCAAAGAATTCAATAGCATGATTACAACCACAACGTTGTATTATGCAATAGTGCGCCCTCACTTGGAGTACGCAAGTCAAGTTTGGTCCCCAAATTATAGTGTGCATGTTCAACGTATAGAGAGAATCCAAAAACGTTTTGTTCGGTTTGCTCTAAGGGGCTTAGGTGGGATTGAGTTTTTGAACCTTCCTTCTTACGAGGATCGTTTAAAACTGTTAAAAATGCAATCTTTAAGTGAACGAAGGAAGTCTGCGGATATCGTCTATTTACACCAACTCATAACCGGTGTATTCGATTGTCCGGAATTACTTTCTCTTATAAACTTTAACTCTAACCGTAGAAGTAGTAGAAATGCTAACAACTTAATTTATCTACCATTTAGTAGAACAAATTACATGGCTACTGCTCACTTGAACCGCATGAGTGCCTCTGTAAACAACTGTACATTTTTTGATGTTAGTTTGTCAAAAGGTCAACTCAAAAGTAGATTGAAAGCTATTGTGTAATTAGATCTGTATTTGTGTATGCATGGTTAGTTGTTATGTCCTGTGTTGTCCCTGAGCCCAATCCATTCTGTGGTGGGTAAATTTTTCCCACATTAATTTGTTTGGAGCCACTGGAATTCATAACATTGAAATATTTCAATGAGGTTTGGATTGTGGCTTCAAATAGATTAATGCTGAGAACGTGCGAAAAAGCTGTAGTAGCTGAACTCTATTGTTGTTGCATGTAAAAACCTGCTGAAAGAATTTTCAAGCATCCTTCTTGCCCTGGTATACCTCAATTTTTTCTCGCTCACGCTTTTCTTGCTCTCATTTTTTACGTCTGAAAAGGCATCTCTCTTCCTTCCTCTTATCGCGAAATTTTTCGTGCATGGCTTGCGTTACAGCTGACTGCAGCGTCTTTTTAAATTCGGCATATTTTGCTGCTGTCACGTCGCAACACTCCTGGTCATACCATTGGTTGCGAGGTTGCGGGCGCCGAAAACCAATGACTTCTTCAGCACCAGTGCGCATGGAGTGGGACACATGCGCCCAAAGTCCGCCAGCGTCGTCGAAGCAAGAGAAAGGTTGGTTGATCTTAACCGAGAGTTGAGCGGAGTAGGCCTCGGCGGTCCGTTGTGATAGCGTATATTCTTCGCATTGCACAATCGCATGCAACCTTGGCTGCGACAGGATAATCGTCGGAGTCAATATTGACCCATCGAAATGCGCTCATATTTTCACTTTAAGCCACTTTATTTCTGTATAAAAACCACGCGGGTGCAAACGTATCCCGGGTGTGTTAAGTCATAGGTGTCAACTTTGGGGCTTATAGCTTAAACAAAGTAAAGTAAACTTAGATTCAAATGACGCATTGTAACGTCTCCTTCCTTGATCTGAAGTTTCAATATGCTATAACGACGGGTTGAAAAGATACAGCAGTTTTAAGTTGACTTTTGTACCCGGGTGTGTCTCTTAGTGTTAATCTGCTTAGAGATGAAAATGAGCGTTCGCTTGAAACTACTGAAATCGGAAGGGTTGAACAAAAGCTGAGCAAATTTGTAGAAACCGACGTATTGATGGATTGCTTGTTGTAGTTGTTGAGAGCGTCAATAAATGATTTCACTCAGTTTTCTTTTGGAATAATCGAACAGTTTCTGCTAAAATACGGAGTGCATATAAGGGTGAATATTGAGGTCGAGCATCAAGATTTTATTTTATTATATTCCACATCGCAAAGTCAACTCCAAATTCTCTCACAATATCTTAAGGTAAAAAAAAGCTAATCATACAAAAAATCAAAGCTAGTTCTACTGTGTTCGTGTGTTTTGATGTCGTTGGTGTCAGAGGTCATCTTCAAGTATATATTTTACAATTAAAGGTAAAATAGGTACCCCAATATGCTCTAGGTACCCCATAACTTCGATTTTAAATTATTATATAAATAAACTTCATAAGGAATCAATATACTATTGTGCATTAATTGAAAAATTGTGAATTAATTTAGTGAATTAATTGATTGATAAAGAATAAATTAATTTTGTTCACTACAAAAAAAGTTACAAAGGTAAGAAGTTTCAGTACAACTACTGAATTTCTATTATAGAAACATTCAGCAACTACAATTTACTCTTAGTACTTGTTGAGACATAGCATAAAAAAAACACAACATATAAAAGTAAGCAGGTGGCAGTGAACTCAAACTTGATGTTTAGCAGAACATTGCCACAGCAATTTAATATTTGTCACCAAGGCCAATTCATGTGCCCAAAAGTGCTTACATTGCACAATAGTGCAATGAACTTGCACTCTATATGTTTGTTTGTTAATACTTGTCACCAAGGCCAATGCAATGCATGCCATCCTGGTTCATGTTCCAGTGGTATCATCACACCATCATAAGTGTCCTGTAACCAGCAGACGACAACATAAGTGTCCTGTAACCAGCAGACGACAACATAAGTGTCCTGTAACCAGCAGATGACAACATAAGTGTCCTGTAACCAGCAGACGACATCAAACAGACGTCATCAGACGCATCCTGTTTACATAAATATATATACATCATCATCATGGGCATTGATGACTTATCATTAAAACAAGATGAACTGGCAGTGGCTATACAAAAAACAATAGCAAACTACAAGAAGGCGCCGCATGATCGCCGGTCAGCAGAGTTTATCGCCTCAAAGGCCAGGGAGCTGGATAGCTTGTGGGTGCAATTCGAAAAACTTGACAACGTCATCCGCAATCAACATGGCAAGGAAGTTAATCACCCGCCCGTATTTTGAAGTAGTAGTATGTCAAGTCAGCTATGCTCATTAATTAACAAACAAAAAAAGGTCAATTGATGCAGCTACCAAACTGCTAAGCCAAGTGCTTAATAGTGTGACACAACAAACGTCGCAATATTATGCAATGCAGGCGAAGACAGTGGAATGGCATTGGGAATCCGCCCAGGACCTACACCAAAAAATTTGGCTATCGGATGAACCCAGCACTTACGATTATGAGGGTTTTACGCAGATTGAGCAAACAATCACTTCAAAAATCTTGCATCTGCAGAACATGGCCCAAGAATCAGAAGCTACAACTAGTCAAGCCCCTGCTACAGCAATCAACAGGCAAACAGCAAACATGATCACATCAGGACTGAAATTGCCCAAAGTTGAACTGCCAAAATTCGATGGCAGCTACCACAAGTGGAGGCAGTTCCATGATCTATTTATTGAATTAGTCGACAAGCAACCAATTCCGGCTTGTCAAAAGATGTGGTTCTTGAAATCCAGTCTATCCGGTCAGGCGGAAGTACTAATTCGGCACTTCACAGCATCGGCAAGCGATTACGAGCCCGCTTGGGCGGTGGTCAAATATCGATACGAGAACCCAAGGCTGCTTATAAACGCAACATTAAGCAGACTGCTCTCCCAACCAATAATCATCAATGATTAAGCAACTGCAATCAAACTCCTCCACGACACCACCAAGGAATGTATCATGACTCTTCAAGGCCTCGGAGTAGACACCGTCAGCTGGGACCCCATTCTCATGTACATTCTAACCCAAAACTTGCACAAAACCACTCACGCATTGTGCGAGCAGTCTTTAAAACAACCGAAGAAGATACCATCCCTAGACGAATTCTTGAAATTCCTTGAACTTAGGTTCCAGCTATTGGAAGCTCTAGGAGGAAGACCCAACAAAGATGTGGCAGAACAAGGGCGACGAAAAACTTATCAAGCGCTAAGTATCTCAGTGGCATCAGATTCAAAATGCATTTCATGCAACCAACATCATGCTCTGTTCCAGTGTCAAGAATTTCTCAAGTTGACACCAAGTCAGCGATTAAACGCAGTCCAAAAGGCAAAGAACTGCGTTAACTGTTTGAAAGGTGGGCACAATGCCAAATCTTGCGTGTCACGCACAAGTGCAATAAAAAACACAACACATTGCTTCGCAAGGCACGCAGATACCAAGCAAGGTTAACCAGTTGCAGTCTCCGGAAACAACGCAAAGGGCTCCAGTATCACTTGCGGCTGTTCAAGATCAACCAATTAAATCAACCACTGTATTGCTGAGTACGATTTCGGTAACTATAATCGATAATGGGGACATCAAATTCATTGCCGAGCACTCTTAGACAATGGGTCACAAGCCAACTTCATAACCAGGCGGCTTGTGAACAAACTCGGAATAAAGAAGAATCAGTGCATCATTGGAATTGAAGGTATAGGCCAATCATAGAGCCGTATCGCTGAAAGGGTAAACTTGCAGCTGCAATCAAGAACGACCGGCTTCAGCAAGAGAATTGAAGCTCACATTTTACCAGAGATTGTTTCCAAGCAACCTGCAATTAGCTGACCCCAATTTCTATGAATCTAAAGGCATCGATTTACTAATTGGAGCAGGAGTTTTCTATTCGACATTATGCGTTGGACAAATACCACTAGGAGAAGGACAACCGGTGCTGCAAAATACTCTTTTCGGCTGGATAGTGGGGGGTGAGTACACCAATCAAGAGTCATCCACCACAACTAGCACTTGTGGCATCTGCACCACAGATGAGTCACTCAACGAGACAATGGAAAAATTCTGGCGACTGGAAGAATGTGATTCACGTGTGGCCAACCTAACTGCGGCTGAACGACGTTGTGAAGAAGAGTTCCTTCAAAACACTCATCAACTTACTGATGGTCGATTTGTGGTAAAGTTACCATTCCAGCATAATCCAAATCAACTCGGTGAATCCAAAGACATAGCTTTGCAAAGTTTCACAGCTATTGAACGCAAGCTTTTAAAAAACCCTGAGCTCAAGACTCAGTATGTATCTTTTATGCGAGAGTATGAAAAACTGGGTCATATGAAGGAAATAGCAGTACATAGTATCAATGGCCCACACTACTTCCTTCCACACCATGCAGTACTCAAGCCAGATAGCTCAACAACTAAACTAAGGTTTGTATTCGATGCTTCAGCAAAAACATCAACCAACATATCATTAAACGAAGTACTAGCTACATGGCCAGCCATACAAGAAGACGTCGCCACAACGCTACTACGCTTCCGTCTCCCTCGATTTGCCTTTACAGCTGACATCGAAAAAATGTACCGACAGGTATGGGTGCACAATGATCACCAGCAATACCAACTTATTTGGTGGAGAGAAGATCCATCACACCCAATGAAGTGTTATAAGCTCACCACAATAACTTATGGAACAACCTCTGCACCATACTTGGCTATGCGCATTTTGCAAGCACTAGCTGATAAACAAGCTAAAGATATCCGTTGGCTGCTGAAGTAGTGAAATCAAATTTCTGTGTCGATAATGTCTTGAGCGGCTCCGACCAAATTTCTATAGCACTTGAAATGCAACGGCAATTACGGAAAATGTTGGGCTCCGCAGGATTCAATCTACGAAAGTGGTGCGCAAACCACCCAAAATTACTACAGGACATTCCACCCAAGGACCAAGAAGTTACTCTTGACCTCAACAATTCTCGCAGTGAGAGCAGTGAGAGCATAACAACCACCGCAAAGATATTTCTACAGCAGCTGTGGAAACTCAAAGTTGACTGGGATGCCGCACTTCCACAAGATCTTCATACTACTTGGTTAAGATTCAAAACTGATTTCGAACTATTGCAAGACATCAGCATCCCTCGTCATATCTTTGGCCATAAGGAAGCAAACAATCCTCAAGTGCATATATTTGCTGACGCCTCAGAGCGGGCGTATGGAGCAGTCGCATACATGCAGACAACAGATACTCATCACACAAAAATCGTACGTTTTATATGTGCAAAATCACGAGTAGCGCCAACCAAACAAATAACACTACCACGACTGGAATTATGTGCTGCTCAGTTAGCCGTAGAGCTTATGCAGAAACTTCAAGAGAGCCAAATCATTAAAGAATCTGTTGTACACTTTTGGTCCGATTCCACTGCAGTGTTGGGATGGATAAACGCAGACTCATCTCACTACCATACTTTTGTCGCCAACAGGATTTCAGCCATTCAGCAGCTAACATCTCCACAACAATGGCGACACGTGCGATCTGAAGATAATCCTGCTGATCTTATATCAAGAGGGCTGACACCAAGCAAAATGATAAACAATAATTTCTGGTTGTATGGTCCTCTATTTCTACATGGAGCGGTAACAAGTTGGCCTCTTCAACCACCACGAGAAGAATGTCCGCTAGAGCTCAGGCTAAAACCAGTTGTTGCCACATTAGCAACAACCATAAACACCGCAGTAAATTGGCTTGTAGACATCAATCACAAAAATTCTTTCCGTCATTTGCAAAGGATAATGGCCTTTGTGCTACGCTTCATCAGTCATACCCGACACCAGTCGGCTAAAGCAACAACAACAATATTATCTGCTGATGAAATGGAAGAAGCACTAACATATATTGTTAAGAACATGCAACGGGAAGAGTTTGCAAACGATATTCAACAATTAACTCTCTATTCCAGTGTAAGCAACAACAGCTCAATCAACTCTCTAACACCTTTCCTAGATGATAAGGGCATGTTAAGAGTGGGGGGACGTTTGGAGTCATCCAATTTAAGTTATGATGCCAGACATCCGATGCTTTTACCATACAAAAACATAGTAACAAAACTATTATTAAACGATTTGCACAAGGAACACCTACATGCTGGTCCTCAAACACTGATGTCTATTACGAGACAAAGATTTTGGCCTCTCAAATTGAAAACTTTAGCTCGTTGCGTTACTCAACACTGCGTTCAATGCACTAGAGCAAAACCACAGCTATTGCAACAATTGATGGGCAATCTACCCGCTCAAAGAGTACAACCTGCAAGACCATTCGTCACCTCTGGAGTAGACTTCTTTGGTCCAATTTGGACACACTTCAAAATTCGAGGAAAACCACCGCGAAAGGCATATGTAGCCGTATTCTGCTGCTTCGCCACAAAGGCGGTTCATATGAAATTGGTTAGCGATCTAACAACTGAGGTGTTTATAGGAGCACTCAGACGTTTTATGGCTCGTCGTGGGCATTGCACAACACTCTACTGCGATAATGCTACAAACTTCGTTGGAGCCAGAAACCAACTGCAAGAGCTGCAATCGATTATTCACGATGTCAACTCCCAACGAAATATAAAAAATGAATGCAACACAAAGGGAAACAACTTTGAATTCATTCCACCACGTGCACCACACTTCGGTGGCCTCTGGGAAGCAGCGGTGAAATCAGCCAAGACTTTATTACAAAAAACCTTGGCATCCGCATCACTAACCTATGAAGAGATGGGGACCGTTCTGGCCGAAGCAGAGGCGATAATGAATTCAAGACCAATTACACCAATTTCAACGAATCTGAATGACTTTCAAGCACTCACTCCTGGACACTTTCTCATAGGAGAGCCGTTGACCTCAACAATTGATCCTAATGCTCAACCAAACAACGCCAAAAATCCCACCAGATGGAATTTGGTTATGCAACTCAAGGCAGAATTTTGGAGGAGATGGTCCAATGAGTATCTTCACAATTTACAACATCGATACAAATGGCATAATGAATCCAGAAACGTCAAACCAAGTACAATGGTGATAATTAAAGATGACAACTTGCCCCCATTGAAATGGCCTCTAGGTAGAATTTCAAAGGTGATACGAGGTCACGACGGTCTAGTTCGAGTCGCCGACGTGCGCACAGCAACCGGAATATCAAGGAGAGCAATCTACAAGCTAGCACCACTTCCAGTCTATGAAGAAGAGACAGACGATAAGGAGGACGCAACAGCGTTATCTAGAACGCCCCCGGACTCGACCACAAACAAACCTGCAGTACCAACCAAAAGGATGCGACTGCCACAATTGACTCTCACTAACATAGTACTTGTAACCTTGTTTATGCTACCAATAATACTGGGTAGTCCGATTGAGGTTACACAGTTTAACAAAAATTCCGCCATACACTTCGAGGCCATAGGAAACATAAAATTAGTCACAAAGGAATGGAATTTAATTGTTTTCTACGATATGGCTCCATTTCGAGCTGAATTACAGAGCCTGACAAATGGAACAAGTTTTCTAAGCCAATTATGTGATCAAATCCATAAAAGACCTTCCTGCACGATCCTAGTCGACCAGTTCATGCGCGCACAAGAGGAACTCAAGCAAGAAAAAAGTCTTTTTTATATGGCAATATTGGCCATTCGTTGTTTGGAATTCTGGATTCTGAATATGCCAATAAAATGTCTCAAACCATTGACAAAGTGCATTCTAATAAAGAACATGTACGGAGCTTGCTGAGAACACAAACATCGATAATGAATTCAACGATCAACATAATGAAGCAGCATCAGAATGGGACCAAGATAAAATTTGGATTGATCGAGCATCAAATTGAAGAAATTGCTATCCGAATCAATATCACATCAGAAAAAGAAGCTCATGATAGGACATATAGACTGTTGTTGTCATTAGCAGTTCAAAAGACATTAACACTATCAAATCTACAACGAATTCAGTCATCATTATTAAATGTTTTAATTGACACTCATCATGGGAGAATTCACCAAATGCTAATAAACCCCCACCAATGTCGACAGGAAATAATGCGCATCAAGAATCACCTCCCATCCCAATTTCAGTTGCCTGTAGAGTACGACGAGTTATTGTCCTTCTACAAACTAATGAGGGTTAAGGGTGGTGTCTCGGCCGATTATATGATATTTGACATCAGAATACCGCTGGTCAGTCAAGACTTATTTGAAGTCTTCAAGGTGATACCCATTCCGGTCTTGGTCAACAATACGATGATAACAATAAATCCAACAACTAGTCTCATGGCAGTCAATTTACATCGTGATCGATATTTTCCTACATTATCCACAACACTTAAACAATGTTGTCAAGCCAAAGAAGACACATTTTTATGCGCCAATATTCATTATATTTATAACAAAGGTGCGGGTGAGCAGTCATGTGAAATGAATTTACTCAACAACGAGACCATTACTAGCTGCGAATTCATTAGAACCAGCTCCAAGGAAGCCTGGATTCAAATGGAACATGCAAATCAATGGATCTTTGCCGTATCATCTACACGAATGTCAGCAGTATGCAGCAACGAAGTTTTTCAAGTGGTCCTAACAGGATCTGGTTGGCTAAGCCTCCAACCAGACTGTACTCTAAAAAATGATTTTATTACCATACAAGGACACTTCATAGTCACCAGCACCACGCATTTGTCATATACAAAATTTGGCATCATGGCAGAGCTAGACAGTCCTAACAATATTGAACCATTCCTTCTGGACGTCAAGAAAACAGCGATAGAAGATCAAATCAGCCAATTGACGGCTCTCCAGAATGAGATAGCGAATCTACGCATCGACAATCCGAACAACATTCGACCTCATGATATCCATCAATACGTTGTAAGCTATTCTTGTATCTTCATCATCGTGTGCATCATATCTTGGTCTGTATGGAAACGAATAAAAAATCTCCGCAACATCGATCGAGCAACCCCACAACCAGCTCCAAGAGATTTCAACAACGCGCCCGGTCTCGACCACGAACCAGACCTTGAAATTATAACAACATATGGAAGATAAGGTTGATCGACACACGCTCAACGTCGGGGAATATGTTGAGACATAGCATAAAAAAAAACACAACATATAAAAGTAAGCAGGTGGCAGTGAACTCAAACTTGATGTTTAGCAGCACATTGCCACATCAATTTAATATTTGTCACCAAGGCCAATTCATGTGCCCAAAAGTGCTTACATTGCACAATAGTGCAATGAACTTGCACTCTATATGTTTGTTTGTTAATACTTGTCACCAAGGCCAATGCATGTGCCCAAAAGTGCTTACATTGCACAATAGTGCAATGAACTTGCGCTAGCTGAGTAGCTGTTCATTGCACTCTATATGTTGTTTCCAATTTATCATAATTATATGTATGTATTAATTTATATAATTTATTTGTATTAATTGTATTAAATCTAAGTGTATAAATAGTAGGTAAGAGCAATTAATAAAGTGAGTATTATTATTAAGGCCAAACAAATCGGTGTTTTTAATTTACTCAACAGTATAATTGGTTTATGCGCTAATTATACATTCAACAATTAGAACACGGCTCATTGTGCCTGTTCTAAAACAAAAACAAATACAATATAAAAGCATATTGTACAGTACTTACTTACTTACTTAGGTGGCCATGACAACCCGTTGTCGGGTTGTGGCCAACCCTATCAGCTCTCGCCAGGCGTCTCTGCTTCGCGCGCGCCGTCTCCAATCTCTCAATCTCTTTCACCAAGCGACCCTCGGCTTTCGCCTCAAACACCTTTTTCGCTGGATTTTTTTCATCCATACGAAAGACATGACCGATTGATATGACGATTTGATTTTAGAAGGTTTTGTCCAGGATTTGGTGTGGTGTAAAAATCTGGTCTATGGTGGACTTACCAGGTTGAAAGCCACACTGATAAGGTTCAATCAGTGTTTTGATATGCAGCTTCAATCTTTTACACAATACGCTCGAAAGAACCTTGTACGCGATGGAAATATGACTGATACTTGGGTAGTTGGCGCAGATTGTCGGATCTCCTTTCTAAAGTATTGAACTGATGCGGATTGTGGCCAGCCTTCCATTTACAGGTGTGAACCGGGAAACAAGGTGCCGTAGTTTCCGGCTTACGACGAATCCGTATCCAAATTCGCGTTTCTCCGCATGGCAGCTGTAGTAGATATCGCAGTCTGCTCTCTTAGAGCAGGCTTGTTCTTTTTATCGCATCTTCTGTATGGTGGTTATGTGAGTCTTTATTTTTCGAGGGCTTCCGCCAATTGGACAGATGCACCTTCTCCGGGTTCATATCTGAGGCTGGTTTTGTTTTCATTGGGAAGTTATAATGTGTTGGGGACCCAAACCCTACGCACATTCCATTTTTAAGGTTTTGTAGAGACCTCTCAAGTTTATAGTCTTGAGGAGACAGGGAGTTGTGGACATGGAGCTTTTGAGGCGGCTCCGACTCGCCTTAACAGCGCCAGTTTCGTGCTGTGTGCTTTTTTCGATCAAGGAGCAGTACATGCCCAACACCATGCCTTTTCACACCCTAGCTGGTCACCCGCTCTATTTTCTCTTAGTAGAGATATTAAATTTTGACGTGATTCCAGTTGGCTATAGCGTTCGTGGCTGTCGAGTTTTATATGACCATTATGAAAATATGACCCAAGCGTTACTCGTCAGTGATTGCAACAGCAGATTCACTCACAACGTGAACAAAGTGTTTTATGCTCAGTGTTTTGTGAGTGGCAGAGGAAATCTGTAAAAAAGCAAATCATTGCAAAATATTTTTGTGTAGAATCAGATAAATATTTACCTGGAACTTTGATTATTTGCTCAGAATTTGCATAATCCCTTAATATGTCAACGAGAATAAACTGCAAACAGGGTGGCTCAGTTATTGTAAATTGATCCCAATCAATCATTTATTACGTCTCGTAGAGGTATGTAAAATTTACGGACTGTTGAAGTTGGATTGAGTCGTGCTTTTAAAATTTGATTGTAAGCATTCAAACCAGCGTTTAAAAAACTTAAAAAACTTCAGTTGCTTTTGCTTTTCCTTTGCTGTGCTTATTTAAAATCGAACAGCAACAGCAAAAGCAGCAGCATTCAAAATAAAATGTTTTACTGCGTAGTGCTACGAAAGCAAAAGAAATTATATTATTGCTTTGCTTTTCATTTTGCTTTTCTTATTTGTCGCAGCACTGCGAAAAGAGCAATTCGGTTGCTCTGCTTCGTTTTGCTGAGGGATGAAAATAGTTTCAGCAAAACAGCAAAAGAACAGCAGAACAGCAACATTTTGCTGCGGTAGTGCTACCGACAGTTTTTCAAAGTTACAACATACATACACGACTGTGCACAAGTGTACATATTATATAAAAAACATGCAAATAGACATGCGTCTCTGAAACGACGCAGCATAAAAACGGCGAAGAAGAAATCACGAAAGCCAAACGAATACACAACATCCGAAAGCAAAGCGAAACTTAGCTGCTTAATAACTGCTGCTGTCGTAATGCTGTGACAAATTAGAAAAGCAAAATGAAAAGCAAAGCAATAAAATAATTTATTTTGCTTGCATAGCACTGCGCAGTTTAATAAATTCTTTTTAATGCTGCTGCTTTTGCTTTGCTTTTCAAAATTCACACAGCAAAGCAAAATGAACAGTATAACAATGTTTTTAAAAACTGTCGGTAGTACTA
The DNA here is from genome assembly GCA_958299015.1 of Tetanocera ferruginea. NCBI lineage: Eukaryota > Metazoa > Arthropoda > Insecta > Diptera > Sciomyzidae > Tetanocera > Tetanocera ferruginea. Next base: position 75,774,322 of record OY282640.1, on the reverse strand, counting down.
CCGCAGTAAAAATTTCGTTGCTTTTGCTATTCTGCTGAAAGCAATTTAAACCCTGATTCAAACGTAAAAGTCTATTTGAGTCTGTTATCATTGATAGCAGAATACTCTCTGGATGGCAAAAGTATGCATTATTTTGGATTATTGGACGAATGACCAATTGCACTTCCATTGGTAGCTGCCGAATCCAAGTTATGTATTTAAAAACATTTGTATTTCCATGAAATGCCTATTGTTTGGCTCTTTACAAGAAACCAAAAAGGCGCATAAACTTTAACTACGAACTCTACCAGCTGTCGCAATTCTGAAGATGGAAGTAATTTAGTGACATAGAGTCGAAGGATTCTAGAGGTAGTGGTTGACCACTGTGCTTTATTTATGGGACCAGGCTTCTCACAGCCTAGTTTTTCGTCGCACACGCCATTATTTACCGCTACAACCAAACGAAATAGATAACGCTGATCGTCACGGATATCCCAATCACTTAAATTCTCTGGCATGACAGCCATAGCAATTGGCGCAAAACTCTGTGTGACCTGAAAAAAATTGAAGAAAATAGTCGCTCAATTTGATCCAATGCTAATGATACCTAATTTTAACTATCAAAACTCAACAGGATTATTTTATTAATGCCATTAAATAATGGAACGCACTACCAGCCTACCTCAAAACTATGGTTGTTGAACTTAATTTTAAATATGCCATTCTCATTTTCTCTACAAAACTCTAAACTCTAAATCTCTTCTTTTAACTTTGTCTTTTAAGATTCATCTTTTCCTATATCTTATATACATTTCTTTTAGTTTAAGTTAGTACTTCTTATTTACAATTACGAATTCTAATATTGTTAATTATAATTATTATTCAATTTTTAAGGAAACCAAATCGAAACTTCTGTTGAGCTGTGAACTTTAAAAGAACTTAGATATTAGTGAACTTATAATTTAATTAAATAAAATAATAAATGGAATAAAAAAAATTAATAATTTGGTTACAAACATACTTACCGGCAATTCCCCTGTGTTTCACCAAATAATTTTTTTATCAGTGCTTTTAATGGCAATTCGTTCAAATGGAAGAGACATATTAACCACTGCAGAGCAGTGTTGCCGTTCGAGAATTTTAAAACGAAGTAACATAGGCTACAAAAAGGAAGTACTTTCAGAGATTTCGAAGTGTTAAAATGAATTAAGGGACATAACATTTGCAGCAGAGAAAACAGACCTTTTTTAAAAATTCATAGCTCAGTCAAAAACAAACATTTTTCCAAAAAAAATTTTTATTATTGTAGAGAATTGAACAATTTACATAAGAAAAATCAAAAAAATATATTTTTTACTCCAACATGGTTTAATAGAGCCCCAAACTGGCGGCAGAGAAAGAAACGGGGCCTCGTGGTTGCAGCGCTGGGAGTCGCAAAAATTGTCCGATCTGGAAATATAATGACTATTTTAAATCTTAACAAAATTGGTTATCGTGCGACAAGAGCTTTTTTAAAAAATTTTTTTTAATTTTTGGAGATGTTAAATATTTGAAAGTGCGAAAAATATATTGACTTTAAAAATTCATATAAAATCGAAAAAAAATTAAAAAAAGCTCGTGTCATACGATAGCTAACCAAGTTTAAAAAAGTGCAAAAAAAAATTTCGTCAAAAAATGAACCCGCTAGTGCCGCAACCAGTACCAAAAACATGGATTCGAGATAAACGCGTTCAAAGTTTGTGAGATAAAGGCGAAATTAATAATGCGCTCTCTCTAATCCGGCTGTAACTTTTGAACACGTTGGAATTTTTCCATCAAATTCTTAGAATCTTAAGAATATTTGCTAAAATACAAAATTATAAAAGTCGATTTTAAAAAACGATCAATGTCATGTCCCCCCTTAATTTTGTTTTTAACATGAATGTCTATTAAACATGTTTAGGTACATTCCAAAATGAATAACGAAAAAAAACAATAAAAATATTTTCTTAAAAAATCAATAAGCAAAGTTCAATAAGAAAATACTGAAATACATTTCAACCACTTTATGTATAATTAACAATGTTAAAGAAAATTATTAAACATCCAGTTTGAGAGGGTTTATAAAAAATTAAATTCAGTACTTTATTTTATTTTATGCGCAGCTATTTCTTCAAACATAAACAAAAAAAAAGCAAAAGCTTTTCGGGCCCTTCGCTTCCAGCCATGCCTACTTACTCCTCCATTCCTCTCTGAAGTTTTGTTTGGATCTTTTTGTGTAGACATGTGGTCAATGAAAGTCGTATCACCATCCTCGGTTTTTACATTGTGTACTGCGGCACTCTGCTTCGAAATAATGACATGGTCAACACTCGTATTTTTTCCGTCATTTTCTATATCTTTTGAAAATACCTTAAAATAAATGCAAACCTTTTTTTGCCACCCTGCTTCCACATGCTGAAAATATATATTTAAGAATTTTTTAATATAAAAATTAGAACTTAAGCAATTCGTACAAACTTACATTTCAACAACCTTCATAGCGCGCGCTTCTGCAAGAAGTATAAAATCGAACATGGTGTTACCACTATAGTTAAAATTATCAAATCCAAACAAAGCTCTGTTAGAGAAGGTAAAAGTTATGCATTCGTTTACGCCAACAGTTTTGCCGTGTTATTGACTTTTTGATGTGAAATGCAGTAAAAAATTAAGAGATTACTTAATTACTTAAGAAGCTTTAATAACTCAAAATCGAAGTGTTTTCACAAAAGAGGAAGTGTGGAAGTGTTTGACATAAAAGTGAAGTAAAAAACTTCGATCGAAGTGAAAACGGCAACGCTGCTGCAGAGGACTGTAATACCTTTCCAAAAAACAATTACACCATTATCATGTCCTGTATTGACAATAGTTCCATCGCAACTGATAGCAACTAAGTGATCCGTTAAATAATTTTCTTAATTTAAGAAATCAACTATTGCCTTTTCAATCTCCTTGCCAGTGCCTCGAGGTGGTGTTGTGTACCCCACAAACTTCGACCCAGGTTCTTTCACCAACGTTATATGTTCCTCGAAAACTCTAACCATTCGTGTTTGGTTTGCAATAACTTTTTTTTTAAGTGTAAACTCTTTTTTCCCATCACAGGAGATACATTTCAATAAGCTTTATGTGTTGGATGCTGACTTGGCTTCTCTCCTGAATTTTACGCGTTCACGTTGAACTTTGTTCTTATCGATGATCAGATCATCAAAAACTTTACTATTTTTTCGTCAGTGCCAGGTGAATTATCCCTATTAAGTTTTTAAGTTATAGCTACACGAATGTCTTTGATAAGCATTGTAGCTTGTAATGCTCCGAATCGATTGGAGGTGTCGCTTCGATCCAATGCCGAAGAGAAATAACGAAGTGTTATATCAGAAACGGTCAATTGCACTGGTGGTTCTATTATTTCTTCATCGTCACTTGTATCAGGTTGGTACCCATCACTATACTGTGAAGTTGTAGCAATATAACTTGGAAACACTTGCCATTTCAGCACTAGCCATATTGTCAACATGTGGGATCTCATTATCAATTGACAGCAATCTTAGGTCACATTGATCAATAAAAAATTGCATAACGTGTTTTGGAATCTTTTGTGTTGATTCGCAGCTACAATTTTCATTGTGCTCTATGACGCATTTAAATTGTGAAATTAAGAACAATTAGGAACAATTTTTCCATTTTATCTGATTCCAATCTCGACGGATGTGTCTTAACATCGTAACACTTCTCCACGAGATTATTCATTTTGTTTCGAATTGCTGCTTTTGATATCATCGGAATTTCGACGCGTTGCCAAATCTTCCTTATAGTGTTCGCGAAATATGATTTATTATATGGTTTTTTGGGAGGCTTTTACTACCTTCACACTTCAAAAAGAGTAAGTATTGAATTACATCACGGTAATTTGTTTTGTCAATTTGTTTTTATTAATATCACTTTAATGAAATCCATTTTAATGAAAATTTTTTGTTTCACTTTTGTAAATTAAATTTTTTTTAAAACTATGACTCACTCTAACTCTAACACACTCCAACTACCAATTTCGATTAAGTTCTGAACATAATGGAACAAGTTTCTTAGAAGCCAATTGCAATCATGCTTGATTTTTGAAAGTAGAAGTACCCAAAGGGAAAGTATTTATGAGTTTAGCAATTATAGCGGAATCACGTAAAATTTCGAACTACTGAATATTTAAGGGGACGTGACGCCTTCAAAAAATTTAATTTAATGTTTTAAAATGCCTGTAAGTTGAATAAAAAATAAGATATCATTTTGAAAAATTAAATATATATTATAATATATATATCAGTATATTATATTATATTATTATATATTTTAGTATAATATATATTATATATTTTAGTAAAAAAATTAAACAAAAAAAAAATTTATTTGATTCTTTATTGACATACATCGCTACTGGAATTATTTTAAAAAAACATAAAAAAACCATGGCGGGCGTAATTACGACTCACTGGAACATAAATAAAAACAAAAAACGAGGTTTTTATCAACATCAAAACCGCCATAGAATGAATTAGAAGAAACAATTTTGGTTGAAAAATAACAAATTGGCGTCGTTTTTTCGAAAATTGTCAATAATTTATCACGCCCGCCATGATTTTTTTAATGATTTTTGAAAAAATTCCAGTAGCAATATATGTGATTAAAATAATAAAAAAATAATAATAAAAAAAAATTTTTTGCGTAATATTTTTTCCGGAAAATACATATGTAATTTTTCAAAATGATATCTTCATTTTTATTCAACTTATACGCATTTTAAAACATTAAAAAAAAATTTTTTGAAGGCGTCACGTCCCCTTAAATAATCTAAATACAGCAGTTGTACTGAAACTTATAACCTTCTAGCCTACACGTGGTAAGTGAAACTAAATCACCTTGTACGAAGTTCAAGTTTTGCCGAGCTTGCTAGCGGTCGAGTTTAACACTCAACCGTCCAGGGTTCAATCCCTGACGAAACCAGCAAGTATTTTTGACGTAGAATAACGTCTTACAGCGCGTTTGTATGAGGTAATTTTAACAAATTTTTTCAAGGCCATGAAACGTTTTTTGACCAATACTTTAGGGTAGTGATGTTCAGCTTATCAGCTCACGCTGCCTGCTTCGGGCTAGCAGCAGCTCATCACATAAAACAATAACAAAGTAACGCGTAGCTAAATTTGTATTCGACAACATTGTACAGTGGACAAAAGCGAACACGTGCCGCTTATATTTTAAATTATTTTGCAGATTCATAAAATAAGTGCAAAACTTATACTATTGTACCAGGTAACGTGCTTGGTCAGGTTATTTCTTGTTGTTTCTTCAGTTTTTTGTGTGTGAAAACCTCAGGAATTTCCCACTCAATTCAAGGTCTTTTTGTGAAAACGTTGGATGCCACATTTTATTTAACAAATCTTGCAAAAGATTTTTTATTTTTGAAATTTTAAAATCGTTTTTATAAATATCCTGAATTAAAAGATAAGTTTAATAAAATACATTTCTCACCTTCATATGTTAACACAGCTCATAACACTTTAATTTTAACAATATTGTAACGAGTGTTTTTGTTTCGAAGGCTGAGGTATGCTCAGCCGCTCCAGGGTCCGTCTAAGGGATCTCGCAACCCTTGGGCAAAAGTAAATTTTTCTTAATCAGAAATTAAATAGAGCAGCTACAATTTTCATTGTGCTCTATGACGCATTTAAATTGTGAAATTAAGAACAATTAGGAACAATTTTTCCATTTTATCTGATTCCAATCTCGACGGATGTGTCTTAACATCGTAACACTTCTCCACGAGATTATTCATTTTGTTTCGAATTGCTGCTTTTGATATCATCGGAATTTCGACGCGTTGCCAAATCTTCCTTATAGTGTTCGCGAAATATGATTTATTATATGGTTTTTTGGGAGGCTTTTACTACCTTCACACTTCAAAAAGAGTAAGTATTGAATTACATCACGGTTTGTTGTTGTCAATTTGTTTTTATTAATATCACTTTAATGAAATCCATTTTAATGAAAATTTTTTGTTTCACTTTTGTAAATTAAATTTTTTTTAAAACTATGACTCACTCTAACTCTAACACACTCCAACTACCAATTTCGATTAAGTTCTGAACATAATGGAACAAGTTTCTTAGAAGCCAATTGCAATCATGCTTGATTTTTGAAAGTAGAAGTACCCAAAGGGAAAGTATTTATGAGTTTAGCAATTATAGCGGAATCACGTAAAATTTCGAACTACTGAATATTTAAGGGGACGTGACGCCTTCAAAAAATTTATTTTAATTTTTTAAAATGCCTGTAAGTTGAATAAAAAATAAGATATCATTTTGAAAAATTAAATATATATTATAATATATATATCAGTATATTATATTATATTATTATATATTTTAGTATAATATATATTATATATTTTAGTAAAAAAATTAAACAAAAAAAAAATTTATTTGATTCTTTATTGACATACATCGCTACTGGAATTATTTTAAAAAAACATCAAAAAACCATGGCGGGCGTAATTACGACTCACTGGAACATAAATAAAAACAAAAAACGAGGTTTTTATCAACATCAAAACCGCCATAGAATGAATTAGAAGAAACAATTTTGGTTGAAAAATAACAAATTGGCGTCGTTTTTTCGAAAATTGTCAATAATTTATCACGCCCGCCATGATTTTTTTAATGATTTTTGAAAAAATTCCAGTAGCAATATATGTGATTAAAATAATAAAAAAATAATAATAAAAAAAAATTTTTTGCGTAATATTTTTTCTGGAAAATACATATGTAATTTTTCAAAATGATATCTTCATTTTTATTCAACTTATACGCATTTCAAAACATTAAAAAAAAATTTTTTGAAGGCGTCACGTCCCCTTAAATAATCTAAATACAGCAGTTGTACTGAAACTTATAACCTTCTAGCCTACACGTGGTAAGTGAAACTAAATCACCTTGTACGAAGTTCAAGTTTTGCCGAGCTTGCTAGCGGTCGAGTTTAACACTCAACCGTCCAGGGTTCAATCCCTGACGAAACCAGCAAGTATTTTTGACGTAGAATAACGTCTTACAGCGCGTTTGTATGGGGTAATTTTAACAAATTTTTTCAAGGCCATGAAACGTTTTTTGACCAATACTTTAGGGTAGTGATGTTCAGCTTATCAGCTCACGCTGCCTGCTTCGGGCTAGCAGCAGCTCATCACATAAAACAATAACAAAGTAACGCGTAGCTAAATTTGTATTCGACAACATTGTACAGTGGACAAAAGCGAACACGTGCCGCTTATATTTTAAATTATTTTGCAGATTCATAAAATAAGTGCAAAACTTATACTATTGTACCAGGTAACGTGCTTGGTCAGGTTATTTCTTGTTGTTTCTTCAGTTTTTTGTGTGTGAAAACCTCAGGAATTTCCCACTCAATTCAAGGTCTTTTTGTGAAAACGTTGGATGCCACATTTTATTTAACAAATCTTGCAAAAGATTTTTTATTTTTTAAATTTTAAAATCGTTTTATAAATATCCTGAATTAAAAGATAAGTTTAATAAAATACATTTCTCACCTTCATATGTTAACACAGCTCATAACACTTTAATTTTAACAATATTGTAACGAGTGTTTTTGTTTCGAAGGCTGAGGTATGCTCAGCCGCTCCAGGGTCCGTCTAAGCGATCTCGTAACCCTTGGGCAAAAGTAAATTTTTCTTAATCAGAAATTAAATAGGTTGATTAATCGCAGAATAAGTCACGGTTGACGTTAAGGTCAACACAATCACTAAACCTCAAAGATTTTAGCTCAGCACGATTAATAATCTATTTTGTTTTTTTTTTTTTGGTTTTTTTGTTTTTTTTTAAATATTTATTACAAAATTAGTGTATACCTGATGGAGCGGTAACGCGGCGGTCAGAAAAAAGTTGCTTAAAAATGCGATTAATCAAAGCGGTTAGAAATTAAAGCGTGCGTGCGTTGTTTGCGAAGTAACTTTACTTACTACTCTTTTATTATACATACCGCCTCCCTTGGACTAGGTAGCTAACATAGTTCAACATTTTAGAAACTTAAATTACAAAATTCATTATACGATCGAGATATGTTAAGTTAACAAAGAGATCGATATGTTAGAGCATCGGCATTAAAAATAACAAATAAGAATTAAGCGAATAAAGCGGCAATCATAAGCAAATGATTAAATTATAAGAAATGAGCTGTGGACTGTAATGATGTTACGACAAATATGAAAAATTCAATTTAGCGATTAACGTTAGTGAGTTTAGATAACACAATGCGACACGAAAAATAACTTCAAATATCTCAATGGTTTCTAGCAGTGCATGGTCTATATATTATGCCCTCATACTCAGTTTTATCGGATTAGGTCAAATAAGAGAGAAATTCAAGGTCAAATTTCACCTTTAAGTCACCAATTTTTTCTTATTACTCTTGAAATAAATTAAAATCCTATGCAATAACTGCATCTAAATATCTGCAATGGATGGTTCTTTACATTTTGAGACCATTTTTTGCTCAAAGAGTTACGTAAGGGGGTTAATTATTTCGTCGAAAACAGGGCTTTTTTAATAAAAAACAACATTTTCAATAGTTCAGTTACTTTGTATTTGTCTTCAAAAACAATCCGATTTTGCTGAACTTTTGCACACGCCTTAAGTAAAATACACCTTAATAAAATTAACCACCTCTGAAAAGATCACAACAATTACATGTGCGCATACAAAGATATTCGGATTCAAAGATTACCAAAGATGGAAACTTCGTCAATGTAAGCCCTAGAGGAAAAGCATTCAGATAAAAATTGTAGATCCAACAATTTTCTTCAAAACTGTCCTTAACATTTTTACCGAAAGAGTTACCGTTTTAAAGATATACGCGTAAATATGTGATCACAACTTATATGAAAAATTCGAACTTGAGAAGAAATAGAAATAATTTTTATTTTAACCGTTTAAATTTTTCATATATAATTTCCTCCTTTTGCGGCTGCTTCAGCCAAGGAGGTCCTTGTCACCAAAGATGGTTTTGTAGAAGATCGGAAGGTGAGGATCCTCTTGAAGCACAATCTGCAGGATTGTGTTCAGAGATCACATAAGACCAGCAATCAGGAGACAGAACTTCCTGAATCTCGGAAACGCGGTTTGCCACGAAAGTCGACCATCGGCTAGGATAGCCTCGCAGCCTTGCTAGTGTCACAGTTGAATCCGACCAAGCGTACAAACAATGCGACTTATTTTCAAAACTTGATACAACAAGTCTTACAAGTCGTGCGGCTAAATACGCGGCGCAGAGCTCTAAGCGGGGTAATGTTGTTGTCTTTAGCGGGCCCACTTTAGTTTTTGCAGCAACTAAAGTGACTGTTATTGATCCGTCTGAAAGAAGCGTTCTTGAGCGGGTCGAATATAAGACTGGCGTCAGAAAAAAATGCTCTTTTAGATAAAAATGTAGGCGGTTTATTCAAATTTGTCTCGAAAGTAATAACATCGTGTTACGTATTCCAGATCAGACCCAAGGCTCTAACTTCTTCGGTATCTGCTAAGAAGTGAGATACTTTCTTGGAGGCGTTTGGCAAATCTAGGACGAACTCGTCGCAGTTTGTTGCTCACTTTCGAAGCTCGAAACATCCTGAAGACAGTACCTCCGAAGTTTCCCTTTGCAGTGCGCGAAGCGTTTCTTAAGTTGATGCTCCCATGAGCAAATCGTCCATGTAAAAATCTCCGAGTATGACTGCAGCGGCGACGGGGTGTATAGCGGTGTTTTCTTTGGCGGTTTGTTGCAATGACTTCACTGCTAAATGAGATGCAGAAGCCATTCCATATGTTACGCGTAATAAGCGGTAGTCTTGTAGCGGTTCTAATGGATTCTCGCGCCATACAACTCTCTGATAATCCGTGTACTCATCAGATACGCAAACCTGGCGATACATTTTGGCAACGTCGGCGGTCATGGCATAGCGGTGTGTTCTAAAGCGGAGAAGAACAGCAAAAAGTTCAGGCTGTAGCTGTGGGTCCACCATTAGAGCATCATTGAGCGAATACCCTGAAGAAGACTTCATTGAGGCGTAGAAAACCACCCTAAGCTTTGTGGTCGAACTTGAGCTCTTGAGTACAGAGTAATGCGGCATGTAAAAGGAATTTATTGGAACATCATATACTGGCTCCATGTGTCCCATTTGAAGAAGCTCTTGCATGAAAGTCTTGTACTCCGAATGCATATTAGCGTTTGCTTTAAACTGCTTTTCCATGCGATGGAACCTGCGTATGGCAAAATCTCTACTATCACCAAGTAGAACGTCTTTTTTCATAGGTAACTGAACGATGAAACGACCATCAGCGGCGCGTCGATGACTTGTATCGAAATGTTGCTCGCAAAAACTCTCTTCAGCTGTAAAATATCTTCGCGGCGGTAGCTCTTCCAGCTCCCAAAATCTGCTGACAGCTCGTACAAGTTGAATGTGGAAAATGCAATTAATCAAAGCGGTTAGAAATTAAAGCGTGCGTGCGTTATTTGCGAAGTAACTTTACTTACTACTTTCAAAGGCGAGCAACAGAGCATGATGTCGTGACGCTCATGCTTGCACGGCTTCTGCCCAGTATTTGGCTCTGGGATCAGCCTGGGCCGGTGGTTTGTATGGCAATGGCGGCTGAATGTTGACACGTGGTTGTGTGCCTGGTTTGGCTGCCTGAACACTTGGGCGGCTGGGCTGTGTTCGCTTCCGTATGTTGTTGTCCAAGATTGAGGGTGTACTATGCAAAATAGTGTAATAATAATGCATTTTAATATATATATTAGAGCACCCATAATTGTAAAAGTGTTAAATTTGTTCGCTCCCCGCGCATTTTCCGATAGAATGGGTCTTAAAAATAAGATCTGCAAAAAAAACCACACGTCTCTAGTGGTAAAAAGCCAGTCGCTTTTGAGTTTTATCTCAAAGAATACTCAAAAATTTTCTCAAAAAACTCTAATAACATATTTGCTTTGTATCTTTTAAAATATCAGTTTGAAGTAAAAGGCGATTATACAACTTTTCATTTAAAATAAATCAAAAAAGATGTTTTTGTAATTATTTTTCCTTTTTACGCATCCGGTTATGGGTATTTTTAACCTCAAAATAAAATTTTTCGAAAAATTTTAAGACAACTTTTGTGTTAAAATGGTCTCATTTATGCTTCGTGCAACGTAAATGCAATATTATATTTTTTGTGAATAACTTTTGAATTGGTCTTCAAGTTATATGAACATTTTTTTACTTATTTTTCGTATTTTAGGCATTAGAAAGTTTCAAAGTTAAAAAACCTAAATTAAAAATTACTAAACAAATTTGAAAGAATGAACACTAGCTACGCCAACAAATTAAGAATAAAGTTGGGAAAAAAAACCAGATGAAAAAAAATTCCGTATCCCGGGGACCAGTCTCAATCAATCAAAAAGCACATCCGCTTGCATCGTCTAAAGTACAGAGAAAATATTTTCAAAAGTGTAAAACAAAATTTTTCTCCGAATGCTGCATTTACTGTTCATTGGGATTGTACAAGTACTGATAGATTAACTTGTAACAGACTAGCTATAATTTTGTCTTCACACGGTAATTCCAAAGTACTTGGAGTTCCAAAAGTAATTCAGTACTTCAGTACTTCAGTATTCAAGTAGAAGGTGTAACAGCTTACTCAACGTTAGTGGATTGGAATGTGCAATAAAAATTTATGGGAATGTGTTTCGGCACGACGCACACTGGGGCCAAGTGTGCTCAAAATTCAATTTTGAAATAATGCATTTTTTAAAAAAATAAAAATGCAGTTACATTCTCCATAAAATTATGCATTTGAAACTCATTTTTCAGCTTTGTAGCGTTTTTCTGCTGGGAGATATGGGTGCCCAAATATGACACATTTTCATTTTTTTTTTTATTTTTCAAAACTGTGAATTTCGAATGAGCACTTGAAGTTCTTACTGTAAGAAAACGATACAAGATTTCGTGATTTTGTTTTTTGCCATAGTTCAAACAAAGTTTCTTTATTTTTTCGTAGTACTTGTTTTGACAGTATGAGCTTTCAAAAGTTTACAGTTTTAAAAAAACTAACCTAACCTCTAGTTTGTTGCAATGTAATTTTTAAAGTAATTTTTTTTTTTAAATGGCGCAAAATGCTTTTAAATCTGGCAGCATTTTAATTAAACATGATTCTTCCTTATTAAGAATCCGAGTTCAAAACAAGAATCCCTTTGCGCCTTTTTAAAAAAAGTTGTTTTAAAAATTTCACTTTGATTTAAAGTAAACACAAAAACTTATACTTCTTGTTAAATTGATTCTGTGTCATTTCAAACTGACAATTATCATTCTATAAAGGTGAATAATGAATAAAGAAAGAACGTTAGTCTTTTTAATAATTGTAAAAAGTGCATTGTTTTCAGCACTTACCCATTCAAGCGTTATGAATATAAAGATTTTAATTTTTTGTATGCTTTGTCCAATCAATATAATTGCAGTGTACATTTTTAATGCACGAAAAAGGAGTGCAAATGTAAGATATGTAAGATATAAAGGGTATTAAATCATAATAAAAACAAATATACTAAAACTATGAGTTCCTTTTCTTATAGAAAAACGTTTAAAAAGTATTATAATCCGAATGTGTTACTTAAAACAATTTTTTTGAATATGAACAATTTTTTTTTATATAAAAAGTTCTTTGAAGTGCATCTTATTTAACAAAAAATCATCAAGACATGGCAGAATTTTAAAACCAACCATCATGACAAACCTCTCTGGGTAATTGCAATGTCCTCTTTAGCAAGAAATTTAGACAAAATAGCAGTAAAGAGACGTGATATGTGCCAGTAATATGTCAAAGCAAAGAATTAAACTTGATGGTAAATTTGAAGATTTGCTTCAGTTTTAAATCAAAAAACATCTGATAGAAAAAAAATTTAAATTCTGCTTTCAAAAATTTTAAAACACAAGTCATCAACAAATTGGAATCTAGTAAAAGAAAATTCGAAAGATTTTATATACGTGAAAATACTTGGATAAACAGCAACGGCTTATTTGATAAACCTTAAAATATTTTAAGTGTTGGTATTTATTATATTACTTCTTTTCGTTATTATGATTTATTACATTACTTGTTTTTATTTGAAACTTAACATTTTCTATATTGAAACGTAAAATTAATTACCTTTGTTGTAAACTAAACTGACTATGTACTCTTATCTACTAAAATTAAAATTATTTAAATATATTGTAACTTAAATTCACTTATTATTGTAATAAATCTGATCAAAACCAACAATATTTAAAACAATTCATATTTCAATTTCACATTGAAGTGAAAATTTTAAACGTTTTTTTTAATTATATCGAGATGTTATCCTGATCGCTAGTTGGCTAAAGCAAGGCTATAAGCAACTGGTTAATCGTTTAAAATTCGTATGGATTATATAATCAAAATTGATTGGTTTAAGTTATTATACAAAATTTTTGTTAACAGTCTAAATCATGGCCACGAATAGGTTCAGTGAAGGTCATCAATTGGTTAAATCTTGTTTTTATTTTGCACAGTAAAATGTAATATATTAAGTTTTGCCTAATTCTCTATATCAAAAACTTTGGTCACAAATGGGTTAAAACATGGTCCTCAAAGGGTTAAGTTGTCAAAAATTGCAGTAAAAGTATTGATTAACCGAGTTTGGTGGAAAGAAAAGTATTTCAGAATTTTGAGCACCCACTTATATGGGGCGGCCCCTGTGTGCGACGGCTTGCAATATCAGCACTTCGATTGGATCGTTCAAGGAAACTGTCGAGCCTATGACATCAGGTCCAAAAATTGCCCTTTTTGAAAAATTTCGCAAAATGTGACCTCAACTAGACCATGACAATTTTTAATCTGCTACTAGTGATAATTCTGTTGCAGTGTGTTTTCCAGATATGATTCGACATAATATATTAAATTTCATAAAGGATCATCTTCAGAATAAAGTTGATTCTACAAAACATGACTACGTTGAAATGCTTAAAATGAGTTATTTATTTCTTGGAGAAAAGTTACCAAACTACAAAATTTCACGGCCTGGTGCTATCAGTCAAACCAGATGGATGGCAAAAATTATATATACTTTAAAAATTAATCTTTTTAGTAATCAATTCATTGTTTCTTGTTAGTAACATAAATATTTATTTTTAAATTCATATAACATTTCAAATTTAAAATTCAAAACAAGTACCTATTTAATAATTCAAATTAAAAATTGAACTTTTAATATCAATTCAGCACAATTATTGAAAAATATTCGTAGATTTAAGGTTTTTGTTGTTCGAGTCTATTTAAAGTATTAATTTCTTTGTCCAGTTGAACGAAAGCTCCGATGAATGACTTAAAATTATTAAAAGACCTTGAAAATTTCATAAAAAATATATTGCACCATTGGAGAAGTGGTTCAAAGTAAATTACGGCGGCATTTATGGTACATCAACGAACCTAATAATGCTTTAGCGTTTTTTGACGATGAAACCGGTATTGGAATAAAAAGAAAAATGGTGTGAAATTTGAAGAGAGGAGGGCATCCTGATTAGAGAGTTGCAGCGAGTAGTTATATATAGAGTTGAGTATATACGCATGATTTCGTGTACTACCACTCATTCAAACTCATAAAAAATGTTGTGATATTTACAGCTTATTCACATTATTTAATTGTGCTTATTTAATTTCTTTCATACTTTAGTTATTTTCAAATTACATTTTTTTTTAAAGATTCCTTTGTTAACTTGATGTATTTGTACAAAACTGCTAAAAGTTCAAATATATTTATGTTTTAATTCGTTAATTTCATAATAATAATAAAATGTATATTGGAAAAATTTATTAAAAAATTTTTAATTTAGGTTTTTTAATTTTGAAACTTTCTAATGCCTATAATACGAAAAATAAGTAAAGAAATGTTCATATAACTTGAAGACCAATTCAATAGCTATTCACAAAAAATATAATATTGCATTTACGTTGCACGAAGCATAAATGAGAGCATTTTAAAACAAAAGTTGTCTTAAAATTTTTCGAAAAATTTTAGTTTGAGCTTAAAAAAACCCATTACCGGATGCGTAAAAAAGAAAAATAATTACAAAAACTGCTTTGTTGATTAATTTTAAATGAAAAGATGTGTAGTCGCCTTTTACCTCATACTGATATTTTAAAAGATACAAAACAATTATGTTATTAGAGTTTTTTAAGAAAATTTTTGAGTATTCTTTGAGATAAAACTCAAAAGCGACTGGCTTTTTACCACTAGAGATGCGTGGTTTTTTTGCAGATCTTATTTTTAACACCCATTCTCTCGGAAAATGCGCGGGGAGCGAAAAAATTTAACACTTTTGCAAATTCCATACATTTCATGGGTGCTCTAATATATATATTTAATTTCGTGAGTGCTTAACTTATTTTATTATATAAGTATTGTTTTATCTTATATATAAAAATGAGTTGGCGTGTGTGTGTGACAGCATAACTAAAGAACGGAGAGACCGATTTGTATAAATTTTTTTGTATGCGTTTGGGTGGTGCTCCGAGTGGTTTAGATTTATAATTCGGTCCTATTGGACAAAGGGGCGTGGTACCTCCCATACAAATTACAAATTAAAAATACATTATTTCTGCTCCGGCTATTGGTATGTGAACAAAATGTGGTATATAAGTTTGGTGTACATATTGTAAGTTCTGGTGCAAAAATAGGCGTGATTGGACAAAGGGGCGTGGTACCTCCCATACAAATTACAAATTAAAAATACATTATTTCTGCTCCGGCTATTGGTATGTGAACAAAATTTGGTATATAAGTTTGGTGTACATATTGTAAGTTCTGGTGCAAAAATAGGCGTGATTGGACAAAGGGGCGTGGTACCTCCCATACAAATTACAAATTAAAAATACATTATTTCTGCTCCGGCTATTGGTATGTGAACAAAATTTGGTATATAAGTTTGGTGTACATATTGTAAGTTCTGCTGCAAAAATAGGCGTGATTGGACAAAGGGGCGTGGTACCTCCCATACAAATTACAAATTAAAAATACATTATTTCTGCTCCGGCTATTGGTATGTGAACAAAATGTGGTATATAAGTTTGGTGTACATATTGTAAGTTCTGGTGCAAAAATAGGCGTGATTGGACAAAGGGGCGTGGTACCTCCCATACAAATTACAAATTAAAAATACATTATTTCTGCTCCGGCTATTGGTATGTGAACAAAATTTGGTATATAAGTTTGGTGTACATATTGTAAGTTCTGGTGCAAAAATAGGCGTGATTGGACAAAGGGGCGTGGTACCTCCCATACAAATTACAAATTAAAAATACATTATTTCTGCTCCGGCTATTGGTATGTGAACAAAATTTGGTATATAAGTTTGGTGTACATATTGTAAGTTCTGGTGCAAAAATAGGCGTGATTGGACAAAGGGGCGTGGTACCTCCCATACAAATTACAAATTAAAAATACATTATTTCTGCTCCGGCTATTGGTATGTGAACAAAATGTGGTATATAAGTTTGGTGTACATATTGTAAGTTCTGGTGCAAAAATAGGCGTGATTGGACAAAGGGGCGTGGTACCTCCCATACAAATTACAAATTAAAAATACATTATTTCTGCTCCGGCTATTGGTATGTGAACAAAATTTGGTATATAAGTTTGGTGTACATATTGTAAGTTCTGGTGCAAAAATAGGCGTGATTGGACAAAGGGGCGTGGTACCTCCCATACAAATTACAAATTAAAAATACATTATTTCTGCTCCGGCTATTGGTATGTGAACAAAATTTGGTATATAAGTTTGGTGTACATATTGTAAGTTCTGCTGCAAAAATAGGCGTGATTGGACAAAGGGGCGTGGTACCTCCCATACAAATCACAAATTAAAAATACATTATTTCTGATCCTGTTATAGGTATTTAAACAAAATTTGGTGTGCGGGCTGTTGAGGAGTTCATAAAAAATTACACTCTTTTGCATCCCGTTAAACACTGGGTACAAAAAAGCTATCTATCTACAAAAACTTTGAGCTATTTGGCTGATTTTTTTTTTATTCAAAAATGATTTTTTAAAGAATAAAACTATTTAAAAATTACTGGTAAGACTAGGAAAATTTAAGTTCTTCATATACTCACTCCTTTCCAATGCTCATTTTTCTATGTATGAGAAACTTTTAGGAGAAACTCAAACTCCTAACTTTGTCAAGCACGTTGCCTTCTTTTCATTTCTCAATTTTGTTACTTGGCTTAAGCTTAAACTTTGAAAAGTTCCTAATTAGTGCCATTTGTGTTTGCTCTCAAAAGTGAAAATTTTAAAATACAATTAACCGTGCGCTCAAATTTTTCGTGCAATATAATATAGGTGTTGGTGAGTATAATTTCAGCAATTACTTTTTTTATAAGAAAAAACATGATCTTCAGTTAAAGGTTGGATCCGTAATCATAATGATGCGTAATATCAATCAGCCTCGACTTTGCAATGGCACAAGACTTATTGTCAAAAAACTTATGACAAACGTCATTGAAGGTACAATTTTGAAGGGAAAGTACAAGGGGGAAGACGTACTGATCCCACGAATCCCAATAATTCCGAATGATTTGCCATTCGACTTCAAACGCCTTCAATTTCCAGTAAAACTAGCATTTGCAATGACTATTAATAAGGCGCAGGGACAGTCTTTAAAAATTTGTGGCATCAATTTGGAGTATCCATGCTTTTCTCATGGCCAGCTCTATGTAGCATGTTCTAGAGTAGGTAAACCATCGGCCTTATTTGTTTACGCTCCCGACAGACAAACGAAGAATGTTGTGCATCTAAAAGCGTTGCAGTAATTTAAGATCTCAATTAAATTGACTTAATTTAAATAATTATTAAAAAAAACTTAACAAACAAGTATTTAAAGCATTTATTTAAATAAACAAACTTTTGTAACAAAATTATTTTCACAAATTAAATATATAAATACAGAACCATCTATCCTGAAAATTGTAAAACTTTAATTTGCCACCTTTGAAGGCAGGACGAAGTTTGCCGGGTCCACTAGTATATATATATACATAGTTTTGGTGTATATGAAGTATGACATATTATTACTCGGTTTTTTTTTTTTAATTTACTTATAATCCAACGGTGGAGATAACTCTTTTAGGTATTAGAGGTGTACGCGTGACGTTCTTCCAGGCTGCTGCGGATCACTGATGTGAATGATGTTGGGTGACGGAATGGATTCCACCTTATAGGGCCCAATGTATTTTGGGGCTATTTTTCTGCAAAGTTCTTTGCTGCAGATGACAGATCGTGATTTTTTTTATACATAATCATACAGATATAACATGACAAAGGAGTTGACAACAATACCTTAGCTTAGTGCATATACGTTATAAACATAAGTGGCAAAGTGCGCACGGTGGCAGAGGACCATGTGTTCAGGCGGACTTAGTATATTCTTAAAATTATTTCATATACTATAAAAACAATAGTGGCAAATTGCTCACGGTGGCAGAGGGCCAAACTGATTCAGGCGGTAGACGGCAGAAGGCCGACTGCAAAACAGGCCTTCACAACGCAGACCTACTTAAAATACGGTGGGTTACTGAACCCGGCAAGCCGAAGCTTAAGTTTGACCGGAGTCGAAAAGCCGGAGCTTGAATTTGACCGTAGTCGAAAAGCCGGAGCTTGAGTGTGACCGTATTCGACAAGTAACTGAGGGTAGGTGGCTTGATTACAGAAATCTGTAATCTATGTTATTTCCCTGGCCTTATCACCACCTGAAAATTGACTTACAATTAAAAATTTTAATTGTCGTGAACTGAAATGTCAAGCGAACTTAACATGCCTAAACCGACATTTTGCGCACTACTTATTCAATGTTCACTGCTAACTGCATGTGAATCATATCATTGTTATCATGTTAGCAAGTGCTACAATGCAACGTTGCTATAAATAGCCTGGCTGGTTACATTGCTGCCAAACGAGTATTGTGTGTATGTGTGCTGCACTGTGATTGATACATTAAGCAGCTACACTGCAGTTAGTACTTAAATGGGGGACCACACTGGATCCTCGCTTGCATTATTATTATTTTTTTATTTTTTTTTGTTTTATTTTCTTTTTATTCTATTCTAATTTATTTATTAATTTTTCTTTTTTTTCCCCCTTTTTATACCCTAAACCTGAAAGGTCAGGGTATATTAACTTTGTGCAAACGTTTGTAACGCATAGAACGAAGCGAGTCCGGTATAGAAAAGTATATATATTCTTGATCAGCGTCACCACGTGAGTCAAGCTATCCATGTCCGTCCGTCCGTCCGTCCGTCCGTCTGTGTGTTGTCCGTATACACAGGATAAGAAGAAGGAGTTGAGATAATTGGATGAAACACATGGTCACATGCACCCAAGGATCTGCACTATTGAATATTTTTGGAATCCGCCCACGGACACGCCTACCTTCCATACAACGCAAAAATGTAAAACTGCATAACTCAGCTCATAACAAGCCTACAACAATAAAATTTGGTATGTATGTGTTTTATATCAACACAAAGATGTCTTTGAAAAATGGACGTCATCCGGTTACGGACACGCCCACCTCCCATACAACCCAAAAGTTGAAAACGCAATAAATAAGCCTCTGTTCAACCTACAGAGCTAAAATTTGACACATATGTTTTTTGTAACAAAACAAAGATGGTTTTGAAAAGTGGACATCATCCGCCCACGGACACGCCTACCTCCCATACAACGCGAAAATTGAAAACTGCATAACTCAGCTCATACTTAGCCTACAACAATAAAATTTGATATGTATGTGTTTTATACAAACACAAAGATGTCTTCGAAAAATGGACGTCATCCGCTTACGGACACGCCCACCTTCCATACAACCCAAAAATTGAAAACGCAATAAATAAGCCTCTGTTTAACCTACAGAGCTAAAATTTGGCACGTATGACAAAGACAAGACAAAGATGGTTTTGAAAAATGGACGTCATCCGCATACGGACACGCCTATTTCCCATACAATCCAAAAAGTTTTAAACTCAATAAATAAGGTTATGTTTGTCATAGAGAAATTAAATTTGGTATGCATGTATTTTATACCAAAACTAAGGTGTGTTCAAAAATTGGAAGTAAGCCGTCCATGAACACGCCCACCTCTCATAGGGAAAGCACAATTAAGGCATTAACTGTGAGCTACAGGAATAAAACTTGGTATGTGTAAATTTTTCATCAACATTTAAATGCATATAAAATATAGGCTTCATCCACCCTTGGAGACGCCCATTTACAATAAAAACTTTTTGTTTTTGAAAAGTGGGTTTAGGGTATTTCATAGTCGGCCTAGACCGACTTTAGACTTTCTTTACTTGTTTTTTCTTTTATTTATTCATTGGTATCTTTTTAGTTTTAATTAAATGTTGCCGTAGGCATTTAAAATTATTATTTTTTTTTACATTATAGGAATCTATATATATTTATTTCAATATCTATTTGTATTTGTATTTATTCTATTCTACTTTATTTATTAATTTTTCTTTTTCTTTTTTCTTTTATTTATTCATTGGTATCTTTTTAGTTTTAATTAAATGTTGCCGTCGGTATTTAAAATTATTATTTATATATTTAAATATTTTCTAAAATTATAGGAATCTATATATATTTATTTAAATATCTATTTGTTGCAACTTCAGTCGTTACATTCTTCTCTTCCAACCGGTAAAAAAAAAAAAAAAAATAAAAGAAAAGAAGAAGCAAGAAGACGGCAAAAAAAATATAGGAGGATAAAAAAACATGTATTTTGTTATTCGGCGAATTAGACACGGTGGGCCATGTAGGTCAACTCTATCACTAAACCCAACGGGTTGTAGCTCATAGGGCGAAAACACATTTTTTTTTTTCCAAATCATAAATAAAATAAAAAATTCATATGTACAATTCATAAGTTAAGAAAAAACTCATATAAAAATAAAACAACAGCTAAATTAATTCAATTAAAAAAAAAATATTCAAATTCAACCGCAAACCATCACAAAGCAGCAGCTACATGCCACATTAAAACCCGGTCGGCGGCGTCTTGGATCAATTTTTGTGGATCGTAATAAGTTTTTTGCTTTACCATACCGCAGTGTTGCCCAACCGTCCTGTACCTTTATGTGTGTCTTACCCCATGGCCTATTATAGGCGAAGGTACGTCGGCCAGGGTTTTTTTGTGGCGGTATGATCCCTTTGAACGGATCTTGTGGGGTGGCTTTCGGTCTTTGGTTGTCTGGGGATTCGGAGGGCGGCTTGGGACCTGATGCGGTGGTACCTTACGTGGCAACTCTGCGTCTTGCTTGACGCTCCGCCTGGGCCGTTTCAAAGGCGAGCAACAGAGCATGATGGCGGCTGAATGTTGACCGGTGGTTGTGTGCCTGGTTTGGCTGCCTGAACGCTTGGGCGGCTGGGCTGTGTTCGCTTCCGTATGGTGTTGTCCAAGATTGAGGGTGTACTATGCAAAATAGTGTAATAATAATGCATTTTAATATATATATATTTAATTTCGTGAGTGCTTAACTTATTTTATTATATAAGTATTGTTTTTTATATATATATACATAGTTTTGGTGTATATGAAGTATGACACATTATTACTCGGTTTTTTTGTTTTTTTAAATTTACTTATAACCCAACGGCTGAGATAACTCTTTTAGGTATTGGAGGTGTACGCGTGACGTTTTTCCAGGCTGCTGCGAATCACTGATGTGAATGATGTTGGGTGACGGAATGGATTCCATCTTATAGGGCCCAATGTATTTTGGGGCTATTTTTCTGCAAAGTTGTTTGCTGCAGATGACAGATCGTGATTTTTTTTTAAAACTAAACTACCAATGGTAGGTATCCATGTCCGGCGTCGGAGGTTATAAAATTTTTGTTGATGATGTTTGGCCTTCTGGTTGGCTTCGTGGGCCTTCCGGTAGAGGGCTTCAAAGTTGATAGTGTCTATAGAGTTACTATCGGGGAGGTTTTATTCCTGTGCTAGGATTTTTGGGGATGCAGGGCTGCGTCCGAGACTTAAGATAGCCGGGGAGAGTTTTGTGGTTTCATGTATTGCAGTATTAATGGCAAAGACTATTTCTGGGAGTTTGCTTACCAGTCTCTGTGGTTTTGCTTAGTATAGATCGACATCATGGTTTTGAGAACGCGGTTGACTCGTTCGGTAGGGTTTTCCTGCGGTGTGTAAGTGGCAGTAAATTGACGTCGAATTCCAAACTGTTTTGTAAGTTTTTTCCTTAATGAGCTCGTGTACTGGGTGCCGTTGTCGGTGATTAGGACCTCAAGAAACGAAAGATAATGCGTTCACGAAGGTGCTTAATAAAGGCAGCGGCGGTGGCTTGATGAAGTGATATAGCTTCAACCCATTTCGTAAACTTATCTGTGAATACGAGGAGCATTGTGTTACCTTTCAGAGAGCGGGGAAATAGCCCCATAAAATCTGAGCACACAATTTGCCATGGTCGGGTTGCCACAGTAGTATTCATGTGGCCAGCGGGTTTTTGTTGGTTTGCTTTGTATTGGGCACACAAAAGACAATTCCGGACATATTTTTTTATTTCTTGATGCATTTTTGGCCAGGAGTAGCGTTCGTTCACTCTTTTAATAGTTTTGAACAACCCCAAGTGACCTGCGGTAGCGTGGTCGTGATTTTCTTCGAGAACCCGTGGTATTTGCTCCGGTGGTACGCAAAGTTTCCATTTCTGGCAACCGAAAGAGTTCTTGGTTTGTTTCCTAAATAGTTGCTTATTGTGTATTTTATAGTTGCTTGAGTTGGTGTCCAATGTCTTCTGTAGGATTCGTTTGTGCCAATCCATAACCAGGATGGCGTCGGTCGAGGGTAAAGGGCTCCGTGATAATGCATCGGCCACCACGTTCAGGGTGCCCTTCCGATATTCGATGTCATAGTCAAATTGCTGTAGCTCGAGTGCCCAGCGAGCCAACCTTCCAAAGGGGTTTTTGAGAGAGTGCAGCCAACGCAATGAATGGTGGTCGGTTATAACCGTGAACCGGTACCCTTCTAGATATGGTCTTAGCTTCCGTATTCCCCATAAAATAGCCAAACATTCTTTTTCAGTGGTAGAATATTTTTGTTCTAAGTTACTCAAGGTGCGGCTGGCATAGGCCACGATTTTTTCTCGTTCATCATATCTCTGAACCAGCACTGCTCCAAGCCCCAAATTGCTGGCGTCGGTTTGTAGAATAAATGGGTGTGAAAAGTCTGGACAACACAGGAGTGGAGCGGAAGTAAGTGCCTTTTTAATGTTTTGAAAGGCTTCCTCTTGTTCTGGCTCCCATTCCCATCGCACATTTTTCTTTTATAAATGTGTCATAGGTGCCACAGTAGTAGAGAAGTCTTGGACAAATCGTCGATACCACGATGCTATTCCAAGAATACGACGTAGAGTCTTAATGTTATGGGGAACTGGAAGATGTGTAATGGCCTCTATTTTCCCTCAGAAGTTACAGTATGACCTAAATACGAAAGCCGGTTCTTACAAAACTGAGATTGATCAAAATTTATTTTTAAGCGGGCTTCGTGCAGCCTCTTAAATACTAGTCGTAGATTTCTGAGATGTTCTTCAAACGTTTTCCCCAGCACAATGATGTCATCAAGGTAATCGAGAGGTTCTAATTCCGGGCCAATCACCTGATCGAGGATTCGCTGAAATGTGGTGGGCGCCGAATGTAAGCCAAACGTCAATACTTTCCAGTGGAAAAGTCCACAGCCGGGTACGGTGAACGCTGTGAAAATTCGAGACTTTGCTTCGAGTTCGATTTGCCAATACCCATTCTTAAAAGCGATTGTGCTAATGTATTTGGCTTCTTTAAGTTTGTCTAGAATCGCTTGAATCTGGGGTAGAGGGTATGCGTCTCTGACCGAGATTTTATTGAGCTGGCGGTAGTCCACGCAGAGCCGCCAGGTGGCTTGCTTCTTTCGTACTAAGACAATAGGGAAGCTATAAGTTCTTTGTGATGGCTCAATTTTTCCCTCTCTTAGGAGCTGATCAATCTCCTGGTTAATGATCTCCTGCATTGCTGGGTTTCGGGTGTAATATCGTTGTTTGAAGGGTTCTTAGGTGGTGAGTTTAATTTTATGTTTGGCTACTATGCAGTTACTGACAATTTGATCCATATTTTCTTTTTCTTTCGTGAAAAGTTCTTGTAGTTCTGGTGACTGCACTTCAGGTGACGGTGTTACATTAAATATTGCATATAACTGATTGTGATTATTTTGATTCGTTCTGAAGGTGGGCTGCTGCTCGCGTCCATCAAGTATAAGCTTACATTCGAACTTATTTAGTAAATCCATGCCCAGGATAAATTCTTCTCTCAGTCCTGGCAGGAAGTATACGCGATGAGAGATTTTCCTCCCATAGGCTGTGATAATGATGTCATAATATTTGTCTATCGCGACCTCTTCACCATTAGCGATTCGAATAAATTTTTCTTGATCGGTTTTATGAGCTTATCTCTGTAGGCGATCGTGTAGGCTATAGCCAATAAATGATATCGTAGCCCCAGTGTCTATGAGAGCTTCTACAGTATACCTATTGCAGAGAAGAGGCACATGATAGCGAGCTACATCCGGTGTGACTGTGGTTGCAATTTGTTGACAATTGCAGTCTCTCGTCAATATATTATTGGTGCCTCCTCCCCGCGGAGATGCTCATATTCATCCGCTAGGGTCATTACGGAGTCGATGTCTTCAAAAGCATGTCGTCGAATTTGTCGTTGTGATTCCTTTCTCAATCGTGGGTGTTGGCGGATCATGACAATCATCCCCATGATGAAATCTTTTGCCTTCTCCCGACAACCTTGTCTACTCCGTATTATATCTTTTTCCAGGCGTTGTAGGTAACGGGGCGGCAGGAAGAATTTGCTGGCAGCCTCCTTGAAAGCATCTCACGAATGGATTTCATTACTCTTATAACGCCGCTAGTCCTTGGCTTTACCCTTGCACAGTTTATTCAAAGGCAGCAGCAGACTATTCAATGGAACTTGTTAACATTCGTCCAGTTCTTCAATATTTTCTATGAAGTCGTGGAGGGGTCGGGTGGCATCAAAGCTAAGACCCAATTTCCTGACTGTGTTCATCACGTTCAAATCGACTACCGGAGGTGCAGGGCTGGTGGTGGCTTCTTTACTGGAGGATTTGGGAACAGCTGTGTGTTGTTTTTCATCCATATTAAGTGCCTCTGTTGATTTGCTGGTCCGTTGTGCTTTAGTCCAATCGCTCATGCGTTTACGTAACTCTGTTATTGTTCCTTCAGTAGCCAATCCGCACGATTTAAGTTTGGATTCTAATTCTTCTTTATTTGTAGTGTAAATCCAGTTTAGAGTGTCGGTGTTTAATAGATTTTTTTAAGTGTCTTCTTTTTCGGGCAAGTTTTGCTGTTGTCCCTGCTCGGTCGCCATTTTTAACGAGTGGTTTTGTTTCGAAGGCTGATGTATGCTCAGCCGTCCCAGGATCCGTCCAAAGGATCTCGCAACCCTTGGGCAAAAGTAAATTTTTCTTAATCAGAAATTAAATAGGTTAATTAATCGCAGAATTAGTCACGGTTGACGTTAAGGTCAACATAATCACTAAACTTCAAAGGTTTTAGCTCAGACCGATTAATAATCTATTTTTTTTGTTTTTTTTTTTTTATAAAATATTTATTACAAACTTAGTGTATACCTAAGCTTAGTACATATACTTTATTTATTAATTTTTCCTTTTTTTCTCTTATTTATTCATTGGTATCTTTTTAGTTTTAATTAAATGTTGCCGTCGGCATTTAAAATTATTATTTTTTTTACATTTTAGGAATCTATATATATTTATTCCAATAACTATTTGTATTTGTATTTATTTTATTCTACTTTATTTATTAATTTTTCTTTTTCTTTTTCTTTTTTTTTTCTTTTATTTATTCATTGGTATCCTTTTAGTTTTAATTAAATGTTGCCGTCGGCATTTAAAATTATTTTTTGTTTTCTTACATTATAAGAATCTATATATATTTATTTCAATATCTATTTGTAGCGACTTCAGTCGTTACAATATATTCACGTACATTTTATTTAAAACTTATTTCAATTAGCAATATATTATCTTACGCACTCATGCCAACACACTTCAAACTCACTTTACATATTAAAAGAAAATATTAAATCGAACTAATTTCTGAGAAATAACAAAATCTTCTCTGTGCTTGCTTGGTATCGAATTCAACAACCAAATCTTAAAACTGTTCCACTGTAAGCAAAACAAACACACTTAAGCAACCCAGCAAGTAATATAAACTGTATCCGAGTACATGAATTTGATTACTTATGCCTATAAACGTGTTAACATTAAGCATAATACTTTATTTAATTTATCATACAGCTGAATTGTCCGCACTTTTCAAAAGTAATGCTTTTTCCGGTTTGCATGCTTAAACTGCCTTAAACTTAACATAATCAAACTGCCCATTAAATGTTAACTTTTTGCATTGACTTATACGAGTATATTTACATACATATCAGGGTTCAGAAAATTTTACTCATGAAACAAAAATCTCAAACGAAAATGAAAATAAACACTGTTTGAAGCAAACAACACACAATTTTATTTTCATTTCATTTTTGTGAGCGGCCGAGTTGGCATGCTCTCGACCATCCTTCATAAATTCTTCATGAACAAACTAAGATTGATCTCAACGGTTCGATGTGATTTCTTCTCTAACATGTGTTGGCTTTAAAATGTTCGTGTCATTCACCAACATTCGTTGTTGTTAGGTCTTCATGAAGGCAAAAATGAATACAAATTTTTAAACACGATTTGTTCGTGTTGGAAAACGCTGGCGGTCGTGAAGAGAAAAATTAATGAAATGAAGAATGAGTTCCTATGCATTAATCAATCACTTTGTTGGGTGGCGTCAATTAAGAATGCCTTTATGGTTGTTGTCCAACAATTTACACTGTTGCTCGGCCAAATTTGACAAATTGTCCCCACCCAACGCAACAAAGTGATCGACTTATGCATAGAAACTCATACGTGTAGCGCAAGTAGCGCAAGTAAATGTAAAAAGAATTCATGAAGAATTTTCGACAGCACGCCAACTCGGTTACACACAAAAGTGAAATGAAAATAAAATTGTGTGTTGTGTGCTTTAAGAAAAAGATTGTGAATGAAGGTGAGTGCATTTTCTGAAGCCTGATACACATATAAGCTGTAATTAACTTTTTTTGAGGAAAAAAGGTAAGTGTTAATCTAAAAAGTTTCAAAATGAAGTTATTTTTATAACAGCTGACAACATTGAAATAAATATCTGACTGGGTTTTTTGCACAAATAAAACACACACACAAACACTCAGCAAGCTCAACGAGCTTAAGATCAGCTCGAAAGTGCAGAAAGCTCGCAGGAGCTGAGTTGAACATCACTACTTTAGGGTATACCAACAGCCTTCAATACTCATCGTTCAAAGATAATATATATACTAAAATATCAGATATATCCTGCGATGAATGAATATCTAATTATGGATTTTGTCACTATTATATTAAAGTCACGAAATAGCAAAATGTCAGAAGAAAAATGAATGTGTTTTTATAAGAAAATCAATCATCAGCTGTTTATGTTGTGCCTGCTGCTTTCTTTGTTTTTTATTTCATAGGAACTGATTCGCAGCATTGGTTCTCTATTCCACATTAAGAGGGGTTGGGTTGTTGTATGCACTACTTCGTTAGTGTACTGAGTGCTCTATTTTAACCCTTAAATGCATGACCTTAGCGATTTTTTTCATTATTTTTTTCACTTAAATAATGAAAATAACTCCAAATAGCGCCAAATAACTCAATGATCTGATTTCTGTATATGTTGCCGTTGTGAGAAAACGAAAGCTTCAAGCCAGTATGCCTCAGCAAATTTATTTTTTTTTTCAAACTTACTCTCGTACATGAGACATGATAAGAAATTCTTTGGTTGTGCCATATATGGCACACTATGCATGTAAGGGTTAACACAAGATGTCAATCACAACCTTTTTTCAACTCAGTCAATGAACTTCAAACTGTCAGACTTAACCAAATGGGTCTGTGATCTGGTTAGATTTAACCAACGATTTAACTCTTATGAAAAAAGCGACTTGGATCATATTTCGTTTTATGCTTTTACCCAATAGATGGCGCTGGCTATTTAGCTGACACGATACATGCATCCAACAGAGCAAACGATGATTAGCGCGACTAGTAGAAAGTAGCAAAACTAAATATGGGAGATGAACACATCTATTTTGGATTTAATAGATTATAAAGGTTTCGTTCTGAATCATTTGTTATTTTTGTTTTGATTGCAAACTAATATGAATCCCACTTCGCATTTCACTGTAGCTCGCAAACTAAACAACGGACAGAGACGAAAGCGGCACTTATGGAACGGACATTTGCTCAGCATGAGATATAGCCACCATGCAATTTTTTGAAAATCGGGGTTTTAATTTTATTTTGAAATTAGCAGTAAAACTGACTTTAGCTCGCAAACTATATAGGTATCGGGCAGAGAGTCAATGAATTCAACCTGTCAAACTTAACGAAATGATCGAAAGAATTAGACAGTTTGCTTGTTTCTTTTTGCTTGATCGTTTTATTACGTTTATTTTGAACTTTTTCTTTCTTTTGTTCTCGATAAGAAGTCCATAATTGGGATTTATTAATTTATTTGTTAATTTTCGGAAGACGAAGAAAAAATACATGCAAGATGGATAAAACAATCGGACCAAAGAGAGTGTTCGATTGTCGCTATTAAAATAGCGTGTTATGTAATGCAATAGATATTAAAATATAGAAAAGAGCAAAATAGGTAAAAATTATGAATATAATGAACTAATTTTTATATATATATATATATATATATTTATATGTATATAAAAAAAGCACTGCATGCTATCAAATAACCAACATTTTTATTTTAAAATACAAAACTTTAAAATATGTGGTACAAAACAAAAAAAAAACATAAGAAAATTGATTTAAGTAATTATTTGCACACACTAAGAAATAAAAATCACGCAAAAAATTTAATGACCTGTCAGATACATTGTGATTCACAGTTAAGATTTTCTGCAAATAAATAATCTTTCCTGAAACATTGCAAAATATTTGTATTCATTAACATAATCAGCGATCGACAAACTTACCCGATGAACGCTCAAAGGATACTAACTAGAAATTTAGAGCACAGCAGAAAAAACAAACTTTTACGCAGTGTATGTCGACAGCGAGCCGAATGCTACTTCGTGTGCAAAAACTCAAAAACACACGATGCACGCGGGCTATGGAAAAACATAAGTTGATGACCACTGGTCTACACTTACGATACTATCGAAGCTGTTTCTTTTTTTTATATAAAATACATTTATTTTTGGTTTTTAAGAGTCAGAATTATGAATGTTTTCGGAGTCTTATAAGAGTCATATTTTAGTCTTTTATGTTTCTTAAGAAAACAAAATTAATAGATCCTTTTTCATACTAAACAAAGCTGTTTATCGAAAAATTGTTCTGAACTATATTAGAGTGTCTGAGTGATAATTATGAGCGCTCCAAAAAGCATAAATATGAGTTTTTTCGGAGTCATTATAATGTGCGCTCATAAAAGGTTCATTAATAAGAGTCTTTTTGGACTCATTATTATGTGCGCTCATTAAAGGTTCATAAATAATAGTATTTTCTGAGTCATAATAATGAGCGCTCATAAAAGGTTCATAAATAAGAGTCTTTTCAGGCTCATAATAACGTGCGTTCATAAAACGCTCATAAATTAGAGTCTTTTTGGACTCAAAATTATGAGCGATCTTATAAATGTTTACTGGGGTCCTCTGCATGCCAGTCTAGCACACTTACACTGAGCTATTGACAACGATAAGTTAACTGTATCAAAACATATTTAAAACTGCTCATCAAAACACTGTCAGAAAGTCTTGATAAAAACATGAATTTTTATAAAATTCTTGTAAAACCGTTTTCAGTCAAGTTAATATGTTAAAACGGTTATTGTTGTTCTAAAACGTTTGTTTTACTTTTGTATTTTAAAATGTGCGTTTTTCATTACTGTATGGCGTAGAATGTTTTGAAAAATATTAACTTTAGACTACTTTATCATTATAAATCGTTCGTTGTTGTCAGTAGCGTAGCAAGGGGGGGGGGACGGTCCGCCCCGTGTGCACGCCAAAATGGGGTGCAAAATTTGGCAAAAGAACTTTTTACCACATAACTTTTGGTTTTTTTAATAAAAAGAACACATCTCAATGACTTCGGATCTATATTCGAATATCAAAAGGGTGCAAAAGTGAATGCAAATATTTTTTACCATCACCAGGACTTCGTTTTTATTTAAACAAACTGGAACTTTACATTAAATTTTGTTCAACATTGACGCTCACATTAAAACCCAAGTCAATTCCATATGTAATTTTTCATTGGTTAGGGGTGCAATTTCCAAACAAATTATATTAAAATTTTCATGATATTAAGATGGAGTACAAAAAGAAAAAATGTAAAAACATTTTTTTTATATTCCATTAAGTTTTATAAAAAAGCACTGTTTTACTTCTTATATTCAGGTTAAGAAGTGTTCAAACTTGCTAGCATAGTAGACATTTCTAAAACCGTTAAGTTTCGAAAACCTGCATAATTTTCAGAGTATGATGAATGGAGGCGTCAGTTGTTTTGTAAGCAATACATTTCTCCAGAACTTTTCAGAAAAACTTGTTCATGTCATAAGTGTCAAAAATAAAAACATACTTTACATGAATTTTTATAAATGATTTTTAATATTCCAGGTCCTATTTTTCTTCAATTATGCAAAATTTTTCGTAAATTTTTCAAAGTTTTCTATATTAAACTAACTTAAGTTCTTATAACTTCATAATGTCAATTCTTCAGTTATTTAAAACAGATATTGTGTGGTTTACTGATAGTAAATTTTTCTCTCACAACTTGTAAGCCCGGTAGATAAAAATATTAGAACAATTCAGAGAAAAAGTTTTTGAAAATTTTAGATTATTATTTCTTTTATCAAATATTCATGGATAGCATAGTTTTGTTTATTTTTGAATCTCTTCTAAAATATGTCATTTTTGTAGAGGTTGATTCGAAAATGTGTAGTAAGATTCATCGACTTATTTTATAAAAAAAATCTTCTAAAAGGGTGCACAATTTAGATTCCGCCCCGGGTGCCACCAACCCTAGCTACGCCACTGGTTGTTGTTTCTAAAACGTTTCGTTTTACTTTTGTATTTAAAAATATGCGTTTTCATTTCTGTATGGTGCAGAATGTTTTGAAAAATATACATATTTCTAATCGTGTTCAAAATGTGCGTTTTACTTTTTTTTTTGTTTTCTCAGTGAACCTACATGTCACGGTCACCACATTATCCCTACAGAAATTTTGAAATTATTTTGAAGTAAACGCAGACCCGCGGTCATTTATAATTTGTGATGGAATTCCTACGAATAGAGCGACATCTAAGATCATTTTAATAACTGATTTTGTAGTAGCATTTTTAACTGGTTTAATAATTAAAAACTTTGTAAATGCATCAACAATTCCAAATATTAAAAGATTGCCTTGTTTGCTTTCGGAAGTGGCCCCAAATGGTCAACATTCATCGTGTGAAATGGAATTGCAAACTTGTCGATTAGATGGATGTTGAATCGGGATTCGTCAATTCCTCTTTTATTTTATAGGCAAGCGAGACATCAATTTATATATTCTATTACATAATTATATAATCTATTATAGAAGAACATGTTCTGTTAAACGCATTCTTAAACAAACCCTTAATCCACATAATAAACACCAGTGCATCAAATTTATATACAGGTTTTCCTGGGGTTTTCGGGGAGAGGGGTTTCAACCCCCTAAACTCCCCCTACATCCACGAAATACCAAGAGCTGTCTGTTTCATATTTGTGTGCTTATGTGTTGCTTGATTGTGAGAAAATGAGAGAACGAAACATAGATGAATTTCACATTATATCTTTCGTGATGTAGGCGACTTATTCGCATGGACCAAATGAACACACTTGCTCTAGAGCCGTGTCGTGCATAGTGATGTCAGAGTGTTATATTATATTTCCCTAGTGGACCATTTTTGTTTCTGGGAGCATATATATTGTTCAAAAATATGCAGCATAAAAAGTGGAATATATTTTTTTGTATCTGAATTGTTATTGAATTTTTCAAAAAATTACTTTTATTTAAACATGTTTTTAAACATGTTTTGGAGCAAGTGTAGAGGCTTACTGCATCTTGCTGTAAAACGAAAGTGCACACCAACGATAAGCAAGACACTTTAAGCAATAGATTTTTTTATGAAATAAAGTAGTGCTCCTCGTGTCTTGCTTATCGTTAGTGTGCTGTTTCGTTTTATAGCAAATTGGGGTTAATGTTTGAAAGCAATGAGATCGATGTTTCGAATATATTAAAGGACTTAGTTTTTCTAATAAAATGTTTAGGGAATTTGATATTTCCTCAAGATATACCAAATTTGGTATTTTAACTTCTAATTTAAATTTTGAGTTAACGTTCTCTAAGTTCTTTTTAGGATTTCAAACTGAAAATGTGTTTGCAAGTGTGTATTAATGTGACGCAAAAGAATTCGGAAACTCTTGTAAATTTTTTTTTTTTTAAATGCATTTTTGAGTTGGATCTCGAATACCATAAAATATTAATCTTTTAAAAAATACCTGTATTTTTATATATGATAGTTTATATAAAAAAAATTGTGTTACTGAAGCAAAGAAAATAACACTGGTTTACAGCCAATATGTACTTTGAATGCCACTATTCTTTTCTCATGTAAAATCGGTCGCTAATTCGGAAAAAAAAATTTTTTTTTTCTGTCACTCCGTTTTCGAGATATTGCCCACTGTAGGGTTTTCAACGAAAAAAAAAAGTTGGTTCCACTGAATTGCATATATCTCCAGAACAAACAACAGTAATCAAACAAATGATATATCAAATAAAAGCTTATAAAATTTCTTACAAACAATGCAAACATCAGTTTTTGGTCGAATTGTTAGTTTTGGCGGAATAAATTCAAATTTCAGGGATTTTTTTTATTTTTCAGAAAAATTTCCAAAAAAAGACAAAATAGTTGCAAATTTCGTTAAGAAATCAAAATATTTTGTTACTTTTGATATTTTTTACTAAAAACCTTTATTTTTCAAAAAAAAATAAGCTATTGTTGAAGAAAATCTATTGAGAAATAAAAAAGTTGTGTTCAATGGAACGAAAGAACCCAAATTGTGTGATTATCAATTTATGCATTTGGACTTATTTTATTGCCATAAAAAAAAATGAGAATTAAAGGTTGTTGTAATAAAATCATATATTCTTCATTTTTATTGTTTTTTTTTAATAATTTACATTAGGGACGTTCAGCAGAGCTGCACTCTTGCAGCTGCGAGGGCAACGCTATTTTAAGTACCCTTCGTCAACAAACTTACAGGAAAGGCGGGTTTTTTAATATTACTCTCCGGCATTCAAGAAAGGAACCCCACTAGGAAAAAAGCTCTAACTAATAGCGAAATTGGATGCTGGTAATGATTATATTTTTTTATTTTGAGGACTAATTGTAGTAAATCAATATAAAAATACATTTTTTTTAATTAATTTTTCTAAAATAAGCTTTTATTATGCCAATTAATATAAATATAACGCGTCATTATTCTGCTTTTCTCCAATTACTCGCACATTTCCATCAGGGAATGTGAACGACTTGCTTCTGTTGCTCTCTCTTTTTCTCTCTCTTCGCTCAATTTTTCTCTCCTTTACCCGTGCTATGACAACCCCCCTCTCGTAGCACGCTTAGCACGCAGTCAGCACGCTCTGTCGCACTGTGCAAATGTGCGACTTTTGCCCATCTCTAATTTACATTATTTAAATTGTATATAATTATTATTAATAATTTTTATTGTTCCCTTAAATCATTTATATTGTTATTTACATTGTAAATGATTTTTATTTATCATTCAGAAATTAAAAATGATTAGAATTCTTGTTTTGTCGTTTAGTTAACTCGGGATCGGTTTCTCTGATGAGAAACCAACAATAGTCGCCCATCATTCCTTTGTCCCAAAATCCTTGGTACCGATTCTCAATTACTTTTATCTGTTGGTGGAATCTTTCCCCATGTTCGTCGCTCTCGTCACCGAGATTCTTCGCTTTCTTTGTCTAACGCCTTGACAGTGTTTTTCATAAGTCCAAGTTTGATGTGCAACGGTGGGATAATTATGTTTTCCTTTTTGACGAGTGGGACGTTTTTGACGTTGCTCTCTCCAACTTTCGACTCAATTCTTTCTGGCCAGTCCTTTTTGTAAAAGTGGTGTTCACGTGCTCGACTATCCCACTTTCATACAAAATAGCAGTGCTTTGTGTAGCCACTCTGTAAACCACAAAGCATACCAACGACTTTGAGATCAGAACATATGAACATACATACGAACCAGTCGTGTTGTTCATATTTAATACATGTCAATAGCTTCGCCATTGTTTCGTACGTTTCCTTTGTGTTGACTGCATGTGCGATCGGAATCGATGGCTTTTTGTTTCCTATATGAAGTAATACCGCCTTCAAGCTCACTTTGCTGCCATCAATAAACAAACGCCACTCTTTGGGAATGTACGGCTGACCGAAGGTATTAAATAAGCCAGGAATGTCAACGCAATAGCAGATATTGTCATTCTTAGTAAAGTGTATAGCAAACGGTTTTTCACGATTTCTGTAGTATGTCACCTTAACATCGGTTCCCAAAAAGTTGAATTGTTGCAAACGAGAACCATGCAATTCCGATTTTTCCTTTGACAGTTCCAAATCTCTTATCCAATCATTCAGCTGCGCTTGCGATAAAAGGTGAGTTGTGTTTTCAGTTGTAATAGTACTACCACCTGTGGTTCCTTCCGACTCCACTGAATCTACGGATTTTCGATTGTTTTCACGTGTTGAATCGGGACAAGTAGGATATGGAACATCGTCAGAATGAGATACTGCCAATGAAACATTCGGGACAGTGGCGTATATCACTCGTTTGTGTTTTCCAACACCAGTCACTTTGGCCGGACAAAAATAGCAATCGTTTAGGTGGCAAAACGGTTGTCTCCAGATCATCGAAGCATCGAATTTCATGTATCGTTTTTTACCCGAGCTCCATTCAGACAATATTAATTTGCACGACTGACACAAAATACTTGGCGTCCATGATTTACCAATGTTCTTAGCCGCAATACCAAAATAATGAAGATATGACATTTGCAATAAATTCGTAAAATTGACTGGTTTCTTGATAGTAAGTTCACCGCACATGTAGCAGAAAATATCTGGGTCGTTTTTACACTGGAATTTTCGCAGTCTTTTACTCATTAACCGACTTCAAAAAGGAGGAGGTTCTCAAGTTGGTTGGTTTCTCTGTTTTTTTTTTTTTTTTTTTTTTGTGAATGTATGTACATCGATTACTCCTAAAGTACTTGCCCGATTGTCGTAATTTTTTGTCAACATATAGAGACTATCAACGCGGAGGTGCCTGTCTATGAAAGTGGGCGGTATTCGACAAAGGGGCGTGTTTCTATAAGAAAAACACTGTATCTCAGTAAATATTGACACTAGGGTAATAAAATTCAGAGTAAAATTACAGGGGCAACAACAAATATTAAAAATGACGATCACTTAAGTGGGCGTAATTCTTAAAAAGGGTGTGGCAACATTGTAAAAACTCTGTATCTCGAAGAAAATTGACACTAGAGTACTGAAATTAAGTACAGAGGTAGGCACAGTTATTAAAAATTACTATAAAAAAAGTGGGCGTTATTTGACAAAGGGGTGTGGCAATGCGAGAGAATTACTGTGTCTCGAATAATATTGATACTAGGGTACCGAAATTTATTACAACGGTAGGAAAAATTACTAAAAATGTTTGTTAAAAAAAAATGGGCGTTATTCAATAAGGGGAGTGGCAATATTAAAAAAACACTGTATCTCGATTAC
Organism: Tetanocera ferruginea; assembly: GCA_958299015.1. NCBI lineage: Eukaryota > Metazoa > Arthropoda > Insecta > Diptera > Sciomyzidae > Tetanocera > Tetanocera ferruginea. The sequence goes on along the minus strand of OY282640.1, from coordinate 75,738,235 downwards.
TATTGACACTACGATACTAAAATGTTATGCCAGTAATGTGGGCGGCATTCGATAATGGGGCGTGTCACTATAAGAAAAACACTGTACCTCAGTAAATATTGACACTAGAGTACTAGAGTTAATAGAATTCACAGCAAAAATGTAAGGGTAGGTACAATTATAAAAAATAACGGTCAATTAAGTGGGCGTTAGTCGACAAAGAGGTGTGGCTATATTATAAAAACTCTGTATCTCGAATAATATTGACACTAGAGTACTAAAGTTAACTACAGGGGTAGGCACAGTTACAAAACAATTAATTTCAATAAAGTGGGCGTCTTTTGATAAAGGGGTGTGGCAATATATGAAACACACTGTATATCGAACAATTTTGAAAATAGAGTACTGATATTTAGTATAGAGGTAGGCACACTTATAACAAGTTATTTTCAATAAAGTGGGCGTCATTCGACAAAGGGGTGTGGCAATATTAGAAAACACTAAATCGAATACTGACACTACTAACTGATAAAGTACAGACGTAGGCACAATTATTACAAATTACTACCGAGGAATTGGGCGTTATTCGACTTAGGGGTGTGGCAGTGTGTAAAAAACTGTATAATATTGACTTAAGGGGGATAAAATTAATTGTTATAATGGGTAGAACTATTGAAAACACTATGACAAAGAGTGTGATATTCTCGACAAAAAAGCGTGTCACTATTTTAAACACACTAGGGGTATTCACACTGGTTTGGGTAGTTGGGTACGGGTAGATTGAGTGCTTTTGATTATATTAATTTTTTATGATAATAAAAGCTTCGAAGTCGGCGCTAATATAATCAGATTTTTTGTGCAGCTGCAACACACATATAGCATTTTAATTAAGATTTAAGAAAAATTAAGATTACAAATTAATACAGCGTCACCTAAGCAGGATATTCACAAATAAAAAGGTCTTAAATAGAGTAGGGATGGCAAAAATATCATGATTTTATGTCAATGATTAGCGCTGACTAGAAGCTTTTATTATCATAAAAAATTAATATATATATGATAAAAATAAAAAAAATTCAGAATAATTGATATCATAAGATTTCAAATATAATAATGAATATAAATAAATTATAAAATTTGACCAAGAAATAAATAGTAAAAGTACTTTAAAATTATTTTTTACTTTGTAGTGATTTTGAAGTAGGTTTTTTTTTTGTTAAAAAGTTTTTATTTTATTTTGAAGTATATCTTATTTTTTATTTTTTCCTTTCGTTACAAATTATGCGTCCGTTTGTTTGCCACGTTTTTTAGTATAATGCATGAATGTTTTTGCTTTTATACATCTCGAAAGTGCTGCAGGTACAATAAAGGAAGGTAGGTCCACGACTCAGAGAGCGACCGCCGAAACTGTCAAAAAAACACAAAATAAGTATGCACATGGCATAATAAAAACAGGTAGGCTCTCTTTCTTATAGCCATAAGTGTCGAAATCAGACGTTTTGCTGTGACGGTTTCGACGGTTGCATTCTCAGTCGTGAGCCTACCAAACCCTTGACTTGATTCCTATGAACAATGAAAATGAAAAATAAAAAATTATAGTAAAATAACATAACCCAATTTATATATATGACAAAAAAATTTGTGAAAAAAACATAACTTGGGTGCTTTCGTTCCATTGAACACAACTTTTTCATTTCTCAATAGATTTTCTTCAACAATAGCTTATTTTTTTTGGAAAAATAAAGGCTCTTAGTAAAAAAATATCAAAAGTAACAAAATATTTTGATTTCTTAACGAAATTTGCAACTATTTTGTCTTTTTTTGGAAATTTTTCTGAAAAATAAAAAAATTCCCCGATATTTGAATTAATTCCGCCAAAACTAACAGCTCGACCAAAAAATGATGTTTGCATTGTTTGTAAGAAATTTTATTAGCTTTTATATGATATATCACTGTTGTTGGTTCTGGAGATATATGCAATTAAGTGGAACCAACTTTTTTTTTCATTGAAAACCCTACAGTGGGCAATATCTCGAAAACGGAGTGACAGAAAAAAAAAAAAAATTTTTTTTTCGGAATTAGCGACCGATTTTACATGAGAAAAGGATAGTGGCATTCAAAGTACAAACAACTTTTCGTTATTTGTAAACCAGTGTTATTCGTTTCTAAGAACCACATAAGGCTAAAGAAGGTATTCAACAATTTGAAAACTTGAAGCTCGTTGATTGAATAGTTGAGGGAAGAACAAGTATTGTTGATTTAAGGGCGCAAGTGCACAATTTTAAGAATGCCCTAGGATTAAATCCGTTTACAGCCTTAACTGAAGTTGTGCTTTCCATACTTTCCTTACCATTTAGCAATGCTGAAGTTGTGCGGATTTTTAGTAACATGAACATTAGAGCACACATATAAGCCTTTTTCTCTTGGGCTAAAAATAAGATCTGCAAAAAATATGGATGTGGTTAGTGGGAAAAACCGAGGCCTCCTGGGCTATTAGACCCCAAAACAGGCTAAAAAAGGCTTTAGAGTACTTGGCTTAATTACTATATAGCTCTTAAAAAACACATTCAAAAACGAAATGTTTAATTTTGAAAACGACTAGTTCTCAATAGTTGTGGAAGGGTTTAAAAAGTATTTCTGGTAAGTTACAGGGCGCATGGGGTGTATTATTTTGTCACGACGTGTGTAACTTCCATAAGGAGGCGTGGTAGGTATACAATAGTATATATAAGTTAAGACAACAAATATTTAAAACTAGCAAGCCACAGTGGTCCGAGGCTTCGCCACGGACATCTTCTCTTTTTCAATACTACCTTTGTTAAAGTCTTGAAAAATTGCAATAATTAAAAACCGTTAAAATATTTGAATTTGTATTTGGAAGCAAATTGTTATAAATATTATAAGATAATAAAGTGAAGATCTTTCCATTTTAGTTATTGAACAACTTGAGTTATTGAATATATTCAGTATAAACAACGTTTTTTGATTCATTGGCATTACCAGGAATGAGAAAAGTCCCATTTTCTGCTGTATCGACTGGTTTGCCATAATCTACTTCTACGTTTTTCAAAGTTTTTTATTAAATATTTATTTTACTCCACGCGTGAAACGTAGCGGGTACATTAATTTTGTCACGAAATTTATTTCACGACCATGTGTCGATTAAGCCATGTCCGTCTGTCTGTCTTTTCATTCATCTGTCCACACGATTATAGCCGTCTCTTTACTGCAAATCTCTTTAAAGTCCATAATAAAATAATTTTCATGACTTGAAATTTGTCATAATGCTTTAATTTGAAACATAGCAGTTAAAATACGACAAAATTTTGTGAATACTTCCCATAGAAAGTGACGCCACAAAGTATCAAAACCTTCATAATTTACACAAAAATTAATGTGTTGAAAATAAAAATTGAAAGTTCATACATTAGTATTGTTTTCTTGATAAATAAAACGTAATCTGAGTTTGAAATAGGAAAAATTGGAAAAAAAACGCATATCCCCCATACAAAGTGACGTCATCAAATTAATATAACCTTAATAAATTCGAATAAACTTCAACCGGAGTATTTTGACTTCAGGCAAGTCGAAGATCATTTTTTAATGGTTTTATTTTTCATTTGTCTTTTATTCATCATTAAAGTGCGTATCTCAGAATGTTATTCATAATTTTAGAAAGATACTTTGTAAATTTGTTAAAACTTTTGCACATGAATATAAAAACCGCAATAATTAGTACCTAGCTGTTTAATTGTTATTTATTGGTGTGTTCTTTATTAAAATAATTTTTACTAAAACACAATAAATGAGTGCAAATACTAAGTTACACACTGGTATCTGGCCGAATAGTAAATTTTTGTCGGATATCCGTTGCATATCTAATAATAAAAACCCACCTTCATAATTAATGTGAGGTCGATAGTTAAAAGCAGACCTCACTATAGCAGCGTAGCAAGGGGGGCGGGGGTGCGGTCCGCCGCGGGTGCACGCTAAAATGGGTGCAAAATTTGTCAAAAGAACTTTTTACCACACAATTTTTGATTTTTGTAATAATAAGAACACACTTCATGACTGCGGTTTTATGTTTTGAATATCAAGAGGGTGCAAAAGTGAATGCAAATATGTTTACCATCACCAAGACTTTGTTTTAATTAAAACAAACTTTAACTTCATTTTAATTTTTTTTTTTTCAATATAAACGCTCATACTAAAACCCAAGTCATTTCGGTATTTAATTATACCCTAAACCTGAAAGGTCAGGGTATATTAACTTTGTGCAAACGTTTGTAACGCATAGAACGAAGCGAGTCCGGTATAGAAAAGTATATATATTCTTGATCAGCGTCACCACGTGAGTCAAGCTATCCATGTCCGTCCGTCCGTCCGTCCGTCCGTCTGTGTGTTGTCCGTATACACAGGATAATAAGAAAGAGTTGAAATAATTGGATGAAACTTGGTACACATGGTCACATGCACCCAAGGATCTGCACTATTGAATATTTTTGGAATCCGCCCATGGACACGCCTACCTTCCATACAACGCAAAAATGTAAAACTGCATAACTCAGCTCATAATAAGCCTACAACAATAAAATTTGGTATGTATGTGTTTTATATCAACACAAAGATGTCTTTGAAAAATGGACGTCATCCGGTTACGGACACGCCCACCTCCCATACAACCCAAAAGTTGAAAACGCAATAAATAAGCCTCTGTTCAACCTACAGAGCTAAAATTTGACACATATGTTTTTTGTAACAAAACAAAGATAGTTTTGAAAAGTGGACATCATCCGCCCACGGACACGCCTACCTCCCATACAACGCGAAAATTGAAAACTGCATAACTCAGCTCATACTTAGCCTACATCAATAAAATTTGATATGTATGTGTTTTATACAAACACAAAGATGTCTTCGAAAAATGGACGTCATCCGCTTACGGACACGCCCACCTTCCATACAACCCAAAAATTGAAAACGCAATAAATAAGCCTCTGTTTAACCTACAGAGCTAAAATTTGGCACGTATGTTTTTTATGACAAGACAAAGATGGTTTTGAAAAATGGACGTCATCCGCCTACGGACACGCCTATTTCCCATACAATCCAAAAAGTTTTAAACTCAATAAATAAGGTTATGTTTGTCATAGAGAAATTAAATTTAGTATGCATGTATTTTATACCAAAACTAAGGTGTGTTCAAAAATTGGAAGTAATCCGTCCATGAACACGCCCACCTCTCATAGGGAAAGCAAAGGCGTGTACGTAGGCGGATGACGTCCATTTTTCAAAACCATCTTTGTCTTATCATAAAAAACATACGTGCCAAATTTTAGCTCTGTAGGTCAAACAGAGGCTTATTTATTGCGTTTTCAATTTTTTGGTTGTATGGGAGGTGGGCCTGTCCGTGAGCGGATGACGTCCATTTTTCAAAGACATCTTTGTGTTAATATAAAACACATACACACTAAATTTTATTGTTGTAGGCTAATTATGAGCTGAGTTATGCAGTTTTCAATTTTCGCGTTGTACGGGAGGTAGGCGTGTCCGTGGGTGGATTCCAAAAATATTCAATAGTGCAGATCCTTGGATCCATGTGACCATGTGTACCAAGTTTCATTCAATTATCTCAACTCCTTCTTCTTATCCTGTGTATACGGACAACACACAGACGGACAGACGGACGGACATGGATAGCTCGACTCACATGGTGACGCTGATCAAGAATATATATACTTTTCTATACCGGACTCGCTTCGTTCTATGCGTTACAAACGTTTGCACAAAGTTAATATACCCTGACCTTTCAGGTTTAGGGTATAAAAAATAATGTAAGTTCCTGAATTTTGTTGTTCATCGCAACTGCGCTGCGGAAGTACTGAATTTTATTTTTCAAAATCAACCAATCAAAATTGAAAAAAAAATTTATGTGAGAATATAATTTGTCAGCCAGGTTTTCACTTCACAAATTGTTTTTTAAGAAAATAATTTATTTTTTATAAAATATGTTTTTAATTTTCCTCCTAAGCTCCAGGTTGATACAGATCGTCGGTGCACCACCGTACCTTTGCGCTCATTTGTTCCGAATGTTTGCGCATTTAAAAATATACAGTGGCTCACAGCTTATTTCAACCAGCACCTAACAAAAACTTTTCGAAGCTTTGACAACTAATCTGAAAGGCTTTCAAAATAATATAAATGCAGGTTGTTAGTCTGATGTTTTAACTAAACCAACATGGCCTAATTTGTTTTTTATATTTGTCTTATATTTTATAACAATTAAAAACAAGAAAAGCAACAAAAACAGTGTCAAAGCTTATTTCAACCATGTAACAAATTCAATTTCAAAATTGGCCTCAGAGACAAAAAACATAAATTTTAATGCTAAGTATGACCAGTGGTCATTGACCACTCTTCTGATGTTTAACCAATTTGAGCCTCTTTGGCATGGATTCGATTTGAAATTTTTTGCTCGCAACCCTCTATTTGGCTTACACCACACATACGAGGCTCCATCTAAGCCAAAATTTAAATTTCTATTAAATTTAGACTCATCAGCAATTATTACCGTGTTCCAAAAGCTTGACTCCTTATACAAGAGCTCCTTAGCAAATTTTAAACGGCACTTCTGATTTATTGTGATTCAAAAGGGCTTCTCTATCTCCACTTCAATGGCCACTTTTGGAGACCATAATTTTTGGGTTTACCGGATTTTTCGGACAACATAGTGCTTGTCCGTTGAATTGAAAATTTTTTTGGGAGCATTTCTTACCTTATCATGCCTTATATTTTCCCGGACAAAACTATAAATGATGCTCTTGACTGTGGAGTCACTCAATCCAACCATCTCTTTCGCTCAATCCAACCAATTTTTCGGCGCGAATAGAGATTTTTAAAATGACTGAGGAAAAGTTCTCGCTGCTCAATTATCGTACGTGGCCGCATTTTGAAAAAACAAATTTTATGCAAGGCCTACACACCAAACTCACATAAAAATGAAAAAGAACCAACAGTTTCATTACAAAATAAAGGAACATTGCTCAACTGCAAAGTTTTTGGTTGAAATAAGCTGTGATATTGTTTTTGATTAGATTTTTCGTTTTTAATTATGATAAAATCCCAAAAAAAATTTTTAAAAAAAATTAAGCCATATTTGATGCGTTAAATAAGTACACTTACAACCTGCATTTACATAATTTTAAAATCTTTTTTAGTTTAGTTTTAATCGCTGCTTTAAGTTTTTGCTGTTTGAAATAAGCTGTGAGCCACAGTAGTTCAAAAAAAGGATTTAAAGCTTCGGCTGTGATACCTTGCGACGCAAAACGGTTTTCGTAATAACATAATAAAGTTTATCGGTGGTTTCTGAAGTACTGTGTCAAAACATTAAAAAACATACAATAATAAAACATAAAGTTCAGCAAACAGTACAAAATAAAACAAGAAATTACGCTCCAAAAAATGTTCTAGCTTTAGAAATAATTTCTTACTGGGCATCGAAAAATGAAATTAAAAAATGTTCTTCTCAAATTTATACTCTCAGCATAAATCAGGAATAAAATGTGAACAAAACCAATTTTTATCTCACAATTTTTACGCTTGGAATAAAATTAACCTAGAGATAGTTATACCCGAGCTAAATCATATTTATTCCTCTTGTGAACAAAATGGGGCTAAAGGCATTAACTGTGAGCTACAGGAATAAAACTTGGTATGTGTAAATTTTTCAGCAACATTTAAATGCATATAAAATATAGGCTTCATCCACCTATATTTTATATGCATTTAAAAAAATTTTTGTTTTTGAAAAGTGGGTATTTCATAGTCGGCCTAGACCGACTTTGGACTTTCTTTACTTGTTTTTCATTGGTTAGGGGTGCAATTGCCAAACAAATTATATACAAATATAACAACTGCAACTGCGCTGCAACTGCGCTGCGGAAGTACTGAGTCTTATTTTTCAAAATCAACCAATCAAAATTGAAAAAAAATTTGTGTCAGAAAATAATTTATCAGCCGTATTTTCACTTCACAATTTTTTTCTTAAGAAAATAATTTATTTTTGAAAATATAGTTCGAAAAAGGATTTGAAGCTTCGGCTGTGATATGATGCGACGCAAAACAGATTTCGCAATAACACAATAAAATTTAACGGTGGTTTTTAAAGTACTGTGTCAAAAAACAGTAAAAAACATAAAGTTCAGCAAACAGTACAAAAAGAGCAATAAATTGCGCTCAAAATAAATTTCTAGCTTTAGAAATAATTTCTCACTGCGCATCGCAATATGAAACTTAAAAATGTTTTTCTCTTTTGAAACGGGCTATACTTGCTTAAAAAATTTATAAAAATAAATTAAATTGATTAAAACTCATTAAATTTTTTAAAAGTTTAAAAAAAAACTATTCTTAAAATTATTATAAGTATTATTATTTAATTTAAATTTTGTTCTCAGTCACCAAATGTGAAGCATTAACAGATTTCTTGGAGTTGCCAGCACTTTTTGGGCCATTCATGACTCTTGACCTTGTTCTCCCAGGGCAAGTTTGCTTTGGGAATTATGTAAATAATGACTATGAAACCAATTTCTGATATCAATTTGGTATCACTGTGATATTGTGATACTGTGATATTTATGGTCGAGAATAGGGCAGTCAAATGTTACAGACCTCATTCTTGTCTATTAAAGTCGAAGCTGAAATGTATAAAGAAATTAATAAAAACAAGTAAAGAAAGTCTAAAGTCGGTTTAGGCCGACTATGAAATACCCTAAACCCACTTTTCAAAAACAAAAAATTTTTTAAATGCATATAAAATATAGGTGGATGAAGCCTAAATTTTATATGCATTTAAATGTTGCTGAAAAATTTACTCATACCAAGTTTTATCCCTGTAGCTCACAGTTAATGCCTTTAGCCCCATTTTGTTCACAAGAGGAATAAATATGATTTAGCTCGGGTATAACTATCTCTAGGTTAATTTTATTCCAAGCGTAAAAATTGTGAGATAAAAATTGGTTTTGTTCACATTTTATTCCTGATTTATGCTGGGAGTATAAATTTGAGAAGAACATTTTTTAATTTCATTTTTCGATGCCCAGTAAGAAATTATTTCTAAAGCTAGAACATTTTTTGGAGCGTAATTTCTTGTTTTATTTTGTACTGTTTGCTGAACTTTATGTTTTATTATTGTATGTTTTTTAATGTTTTGACACAGTACTTCAGAAACCACCGATAAACTTTATTATGTTATTACGAAAACCGTTTTGCGTCGCAAGGTATCACAGCCGAAGCTTTAAATCCTTTTTTTGAACTACTGTGGCTCACAGCTTATTTCAAACAGCAAAAACTTAAAGCAGCGATTAAAACTAAACTAAAAAAGATTTTAAAATTATGTAAATGCAGGTTGTAAGTGTACTTATTTAACGCATCAAATATGGCTTAATTTTTTTTAAAAATTTTTTTTGGGATTTTATCATAATTAAAAACGAAAAATCTAATCAAAAACAATATCACAGCTTATTTCAACCAAAAACTTTGCAGTTGAGCAATGTTCCTTTATTTTGTAATGAAACTGTTGGTTCTTTTTCATTTTTATGTGAGTTTGGTGTGTAGGCCTTGCATAAAATTTGTTTTTTCAAAATGCGGCCACGTACGATAATTGAGCAGCGAGAACTTTTCCTCAGTCATTTTAAAAATCTCTATTCGCGCCGAAAAAATGGTTGGATTGAGCGAAAGAGATGGTTGGATTGAGTGACTCCACAGTTAAGAGCATCATTTATAGTTTTGTCCGGGAAAATATAAGGCATGATAAGGTAAGAAATGCTCCCAAAAAAATTTTCAATTCAACGGACAAGCACTATGTTGTCCGAAAAATCCGGTAAACCCCAAAATTATGGGCTCCAAAAGTGGCCATTGAAGTGGAGATAGAGAAGCCCTTTTGAATCACAATAAATCAGAAGTGCCGTTTAAAATTTGCTAATGAGCTCTTGTATAAGGAGTCAAGCTTTTGGAACACGGTAATAATTGCTGATGAGTCTAAATTTAATAGAAATTTAAATTTTGGCTTAGATGGAGCCTCATATGTGTGGTGTAAGCCAAATAGAGGGTTGCGAGCAAAAAATTTCAAATCGAATCCATGCCAAAGAGGCTCAAATTGGTTAAACATCAGAAGAGTGGTCAATGACCACTGGTCATACTTAGCATTAAAATTTATGTTTTTTGTCTCTGAGGCCAATTTTGAAATTGAATTTGTTACATGGTTGAAATAAGCTTTGACACTGTTTTTGTTGCTTTTCTTGTTTTTAATTGTTATAAAATATAAGACAAATATAAAAAACAAATTAGGCCATGTTGGTTTAGTTAAAACATCAGACTAACAACCTGCATTTATATTATTTTGAAAGCCTTTCAGATTAGTTGTCAAAGCTTCGAAAAGTTTTTGTTAGGTGCTGGTTGAAATAAGCTGTGAGCCACTGTATATTTTTAAATGCGCAAACATTCGGAACAAATGAGCGCAAAGGTACGGTGGTGCACCGACGATCTGTATCAACCTGGAGCTTAGGAGGAAAATTAAAAACACATTTTATAAAAAATAAATTATTTTCTTAAAAAAAAATTTGTGAAGTGAAAACCTGGCTGACAAATTATATTCTCACATAAATTTTTTTTTCAATTTTGATTGGTTGATTTTGAAAAATAAAATTCAGTACTTCCGCAGCGCAGTTGCGATGAACAACAAAATTCAGGAACTTACATTATTTTTTATACCCTAAACCTGAAAGGTCAGGGTATAAGTTAATTTATATTTTAATAAAAGATTTAAAAAAATATATTTTTGAGCTTTGGCTCTTTATTCAATTGTTGACGAACTAAAACTAACTTAACAATTTTTATGCCTTATAATTACACCTAAAGCTGCGCTGCTATTCTTTGTTGTTTTTGTTGTTGATTTATTTATTTCTGCTGCTATTGTTGTTGGCTGCAATTCTGTGGAATTGTTTATTGCAGGTAAAACTATGTCTGGAGAGACGTCAGCAATTATTCTGGAGCGGATGCGCGTGCAGTTGTGAAATATTTTGTTGGCGAGAATATTTCTCGTTAACTCTTCCCTCCTTAAATCGATTGTCCACGATCCACGATCCACGGCAAGTTTTGAAAATTTGGTACTGAATGTGTTGCCTTGTATGTGGGCGTATGGCTAAAAGTACTATGGTCCTTTTCTATTTCTTTTAGGATTATTTTTGATGTACTGCGTGAGTATTTATAAGCTATTATTATTAATGCTATGACAATGATGAAAGCCAATATCATTCCAGTTCTATTGTAAGTTACTGTTCCTTCGATGGTTGCGATTGCATTAGTGTTCTTAATATGTAGATCATGAAGTCCTTCTAATGATAGAAGATTAAATCGATGTGTTTCTGTAGGTGTTGGTTGAATTATAGCTGGCTTGACTTCCAATGGTGAAGCCAACAGGTTGTGAAACGTTCTGTTGTTGATTGTTATTGTACTATTATGGAATTTAATAACGTACGTTCCTCTTAATATCTGGCTAGTCGTTTCGCTTATGATGGTTCCGTTGAAATCGTTCAATAGTATTACTCCTGTAGAGATTTCTTCTATAGTTGGGATGTGGTGGCTGTTCGTAAAATTGCAGCTTGAGCTAAGTCCTCTAATAATCTTACTAATACAGGTTTCATTACTTAAATTAATTAATTGATCTTGCTTACAAATATACATGGAATTATAATTATTACATACTTTATTTATTCCATAAATTTCATCTTTTCCGACAAGTATTTCATCATACATTATTTTCACAATTGAATTATTCTTTTTTATTGGTTTTATTATAACTTTACTGAAAATATTATTTGTGGTTATTGGTATTTTTATTACATACATTATATTTGTGCCATTATACAGTACATTTATATTTGCGTATTCTAACGCTTCTTCTACATTGTTAAAAGGCATATTCTCTTCTTTTAATTTTCTTATTGCTAGATTCAATTCAAATTTGTTTAATAAAATTGAGTTTATTACATTATTTTTCGCCCATGCTATGGCGTACTTAATATTCATTAGATCTTCTTTAATTAGTCTTATTCTATTTTGATAGTTATTTATGATTTCGTCTATAAATGTTCCTTCTTTTCTTATGTTGTTAGTTATCTCATTAGTTATTAATGTCAAATTTTTTATTCTTTCGCTGAAAGCTTCGTTTATTATTACTTAATTATTACTTACTCGTTTATTATTACTTAAGTCATTTATGTATTTGTTTATAATTTCCATATCTTCGTGATCTGGAGTACCGGCTATGTACTTCCAAGCGGTTCCTATAAAGTTAAATGATCTTTTTGATCTAGATTTATAATTTGGCTTAATCGTTTCATATATGTTAATAGTTTGTGATAGTTCATGTTTTAAAAGAGAGTACATAGAATGTGTTTTTGGTATATTTGTAACAATAAATTTCTCCGTATCGCTCAGAAAAGTCTCATAAAGATTGAGGTTAATTAAGTGAATAAATTTGAAAGTCCCGTCTTGAACTTTCGCAAATCCGTCATTTACTGAGATTATATAGTTAGATGTATAATTTAGTATTTGAAGATCGGCGTTGACCGCGGTGATAAACAATCTGTAAATATAAGAATTGAAAGGAATTTTCAGTCGTTGTTTGTTTTGTCCGTTTTTATACAAGTTAATTAACACGAATTAATTTTTAATTTTGCTTTTATGTACCGTTCGTCCTGATTGCGTTATGATCGTAGTATGTTTGTCTTCTTTAACTATTTGTTTTTTATATTGAGGTGTAAGCTTGGATCCTAGCCTCTTATTTACTCTGACGTAGATAACGTCTCCTGGGTTATATATTTTTATTGCATGGCGGTTTTTATTGTGATATGTTAAGTCGGCTTTTTGTTTTTCTTTTAACCTTATTATGTTTTCTTTCCTATCTTGTTCTAGTTTCTGTGCGTCTATGCTAACTGTTTTTCCAAAAAATATTTCTACTGGTTTTTTCTTTGTTGTAGAGTGTATAGTCAAATTATACTCATAGATGGCTTTCATTAACAAATCATGAAAGGAAGTGTGATTTTTGTTTGTTTTTAGGCATCTCATAATTTCAGATAGTGTCGAGTGCAATCTCTCGACTTGACCGTTAGCTGAGCTAGTATAGGGAGGGGTAGTGTATACTTCTATGCTGTATTGATCTTTAAGTAAAAAGGATATATCCGCGGAATTGAGAGATTTCTCGTTGTCAATGACAACTGTTTTCGGAACGCCAAATGCTATTATTAACTCCCTAAGAGGTTCTTTAATATCTTCTATTGCTTTAGATTTCAATATTTTGGCCTGGGCATATTTAGAAGATTTATCTATTGCTGTGAGAACTAGGTTTTTCTCGGTAGAATAAATGTCAATATGTTGTGGTGACCGTGGCATGCAGGTTAAGTGTGTGGCTTAGCATGCTGGGAGCCCGGGTTCGATCCCCAGCCGCGGCGAAAAGATTTTTTCAATAAAAAATTTTTCTGATCGGTCACCACCTCTCTGCAGACAATGGCAAACCTCAGAGAGTAAATAGTGCCATGCAAAGCTTCTTGAGAACATGAGCCGTTCGGAGTCGGCATAAAACATGTAGGTCCAGTTCTCGGTCAATTGTGTGCAAACATTTAATAACACACACAACACAATTGATCAAAAGAAACTCGGTCAAAGTCCTTTCAAGGGCTGAAATGGCCAATTTGTTTTTTTTTTTTGTTTTTTTTTATGTATGATATCACCTGGGTTGTTTGGTATGGGGGTTGCTTGTATTTCCGGTATATTTGGATGTCTGTCGTATTTCTGTTCCTTACAAACCCTGCATTGTCTAACTATTTTTTCTATTTTTTCTTTCATTTTTGGGAAGTAGCATCGTTGAATAATTTGATTTTTGTTCTCTTGACTATTTCTATGAGCTCTTGTATGTTCTTTGATTATTATGCTGTCTTGTTCGCTTTCTGTAATTATGTCTTTCACTAGTGTTTGTGTAAATCTGATTTTATATTTTGCAAAATGTATTGGGTAAACATTTTGAATTCTTCCAATGATTTCTTCGGTAGTATAAAGACCATTTATAAGATTAGGGTCTAGATATCTTTTAAAAATCGAGATTAGATTTTCTTCGGTATAGTCAGTCTGTTTTAAAATGTGCCTGTGATACGTAGGAAAAGGAATTTCAAATTTATAGCTATTTTCTTCATCTAATAGAATGTGCAATTGGTTTTTAAATACATTAACTGGTATTTCGACAGCGGGAATAAGGTTATGTGATGAACTTTCATCACTATGAGCTGAAGCTGATGTTGAATTTATTTGTGAATATTGAGGTGGCCTAGACAGAGCATCTGCAACTACATTCATTTTCCCTGGCTTGTAAACAAGCTCATAGTTGTACTCTTCTAATGCTGCTTTCCACCTTTTGATTTTAGTATTATTATTCTTATTGCTTAATGCATATGTTAAAGGTTGGTGATCTGTGAAAATCTTAACCCTTGCTGTACCATACAAGTAATTACGTAGAGATTTGAGTGCCCAAATTATCGCAAGCATTTCGCGCTCGTTAGTCGCGTAGTTTTCTTCTGCTTTTGATAATGTACGGGAAATAAAAACTATTGGTTTCTCATCTTGAGCTAAAACAGCTCCTAATGCATATTTGGATGCGTCCGTAGTGAGATGAAAATCTTTGGTGAAATCGGGATACCTGAGGACGACGTCTCTTGATATTAAAGAGTTTTTTAGTTTCTCAAAAGCTTCTATGGCTTCTGCATTAATTTCGATTATTTTCTTTTTCGACATATTTTTGGACACGCGTCCATCTTCCCCTCTCAAAAGAGCCGTTAGGGGTTTTGCGAGTCGAGCATAATCTTTTATAAAGCGGCGGTAGTAGCCTGAAAGACCTAAAAAAGATCTGAGATCTTTAAGAGTTTTTGGAAGAGGATGGTTTCGAATGGCATCAACCTTCGATGGATTAGTTTTGATTCCGTTTGCGGAGACTAAGAAGCCTAAGAACTCTACTTCAGTTTTTAAAAATTCGCACTTGTCTAGTTGGCATTTCATGTTTGCATTTTCTAAAGTTTCGAAGACTTTTGCAATATTAGCAAGGTGTGAAGTTTCGTCTTTTCCAAAGATCACGATGTCGTCGATGTAGACAAAACAAATTTTGCCAATGTATTCACGTAAGATGTCATCAAGCGTTCGTTGGAAAATTGAAGGCGCATTTTTTAAACCGAACGGGAGTCTTGTAAATTCAAATTTTCCGTTATTGACGGAAAAAGCTGTCTTTTCTATGTCACGTTCGTTTAGTGGGATTTGATGAAATCCGCTTTTAAGATCGATAACTGAAAAAAATTTGTTATTCCCTAGTTGTGCCAGAACATAGTTAATTTCAGGTATCGGATACCTGTCTGCAATAGTTATTGTATTTAATTTGCGGTAGTCTATAACAAGCCTATATTTTTTTTCTCCAGATGCGTCAGATTTTTTGGGGACAATCCACACGGGTGAATTGTAAGGTGACCTTGAGGGTCTTATTATTCCGTCCTCAAGAAGTTGTGATACTTGTTTCTCAACTTCATCTTTAAGCGAGATAGGGTAGGGATAATATTTTGAGTATACGGGGGTATCTGAATTAGTACGTATTTCAGCTTTTACTATTGTCGTATAGGTTAATCTTTCGTTTGGTTCTGTAAAGAGCTTAGGAAATTTTGATACAAGACTTTGTATTGAATTTTTTTGTTCGAAAGTGAGATGGTCTGTTCTTAATTGAATGCTATTAACGTCTTGGGAGGTCTGTTGTTTTATTTTCACCTTTATTGAGTTTCTAACAAGCATTATATTTTCTTTAGCATATATCACGGCTGATAACTGTTTCAGACTATCGTTTCCAATTATTCCATGGAACGATCTGAGTGTTGGCAAGATAAAGAATTTTACTGTACAATCGGGCTTACCGAAAAGATTAGCAAATGTGTGGTGCGTTATTTTGATCTGTCCTCCAATCGAGTTGGCGTAGAAGGGTTGTTCATTAAGGATTTGTTTTTTTACGACAGATGGTTGTATGTAGTTTTTATTACTTCCTGTATCAATTAGAATTTTCAAAGTTTCTCCTCTCTCCGTTTTGCACTCGAAATATGGCAACGAAGAGCTGGTTAGTCTAAAAAATGAATATCAGTGTGGTCAAAAGTCTCTTCGGAGTTGTCAATGCAATTGTCAGTATTAATGTTCATGTCTTCGACGTATTCTGCTAGCGATTGTTCGTAGTTCTGGTCTTCTGAAGTCATTGTGGTTTCGTAATATTGTTGATTATCTATGTTGTTTGTATCAATGTGGAAGTGTCTCTGGATTTTGTTAGGTGGTGCTAATTGTTGGTTTGGTGGGGCGTTTTCTCTTTTCCCTGTATATTGTACTTGCGGTCTATTCATGTAATTTATTCTTCGTGAATGGATGCTAGGATCTACATCCATTGGCTCTACTCTGGGTCTTGGCTGGAAAGGACGAAAAGGCGGTTGCGGTGGCCTTTGATGTCCATGAAATCCATGTGGTCTATTTTGTTCCTGACAATTTCTAAAATTATTTTGATATGGTGGCCTGAAGGGCTGTGGTAGGTATGCTAATTGTGGCCGAAATATTGGCTTGTCAAAGTTTGGTTTCCTTGGAAGAGGTGGTGGTTGAACTGTTTGTTGGAATCTACGACTGGTATTTTTATTATTATTCGCATATTGGGCTCTATAACCTTGATTCTCCATTTTAAGGCAAAGATGTAGTGCCTGTGGTAAATCGAGTGGTTCCTTTATTCCCAGAAGCCTTGGTAGATCTCCTCTGAGACCCCTTATGAAGGTGTCTAGAGCTTTATCCCTATAGGTTTTGCTAAGAATGTTAAGAGTTTCACGGCTCATTTCTAATCCCGATATTTTATTTAAAATCAGGGATAAATGAGTATATACTTGCTGATAA
This sequence comes from Tetanocera ferruginea, assembly GCA_958299015.1. NCBI lineage: Eukaryota > Metazoa > Arthropoda > Insecta > Diptera > Sciomyzidae > Tetanocera > Tetanocera ferruginea. Next base: position 75,721,258 of record OY282640.1, on the reverse strand, counting down.
AACTGTTGTATAGTTTGGTTTCCTTGAACCAATGAAGTGAGTTGGTATTCTAGGGTAGTGACATCCCTTTTGTCTGCATAATGCAGAGTAAGGCATCTAGAAATTGCCTTCCAGTCCAGCGGTGTATTATAGGACTCTAAGGCGGCATCCACATTACCAACTATTTTGTTACGGATGACACTGAGGATACCAAAGTATCGAGGGGTTCCTTTTGTGGTTTCGTAAATCTGAAGGATTCGCTCCACGCTCTTCCTCCAGGAACTGAACTCTTCTGGCTTGCCAGAAAATTCGCGCAAGCTACGGACTACGTCTGGAATCCGGTCTTAATCGTTGAATTGTCCTATAAACTGTTGGTGTATGGTTTGGTCAGTGGCGTAATCAAAATCTAAATTGTTTATTGTTGATTGTATGAACTGTCGTCCATCGTTCTGTAAGACTCTCATAACAATTGACGATACTAGATTTTCTAAGTCGGGTGTCGGATTTTGATTGGGAGGAGTAGGAATATTGGATGTACCGGTGCTCGGTATTAGGGGTGGTCGAATTAAATTATTTGGATTCGACATTCTAGCTCTCTTTAAACTTACGTTAAGGATTTAATTTAATTATATTTAAGGATAGATTTATTTTAGATAATTTTTGATTTATTGTTTATGTGTTATTTTGTTTTATGACCTGGAGGGTCCCCCTGTTAAGGTGGTGAATCGCAGGTATAATTTATTATTTATATGTTGTTTTATTTTATGACCTGGAGGGTCCCCCTGTTAAGGTGGTGAATCGCAGGTTCGCTAGGATAATTGATAATTTATTATTTATATGTTATTTTATCTATGACCTGGAGGGTCCCCCTGTTAAGGTGGTGAATCGCAGGTATAATTTATTATTTATATGTTGTTTTATTTTATGACCTGGAGGGTCCCCCTGTTAAGGTGGTGAATCGCAGGTTCGCTAGGATAATTTATAATTTATTTTTTATAGGTTATTTTGCTGTTAAAGGTGATGGCATTTGTGGAATCAAAGTTTTTATCAAGTATTGATTTAAATTCTATATAAAAATTGTAGAGAATTTGTAGCTTATTCTTTTTGATATAACTTCTTAATTTGGCAAATATCTTGAAAATATTCTTCTTATTCTTTTTGATATAACTTCTTAATTTGGCAAATATCTTAAAAATATTCTTACACTACGATAATCAGCATTCTCCTTCCTATACGAAAAACTCGGTAATGATCCCGTTTGTCCGTCGCGTCCAACGGTGACTAGGGTACCTGACGTTGATCTTGATGTATAGTAAGCTCCTTCAATAGAATAGAGCTAGCAGGATGAAGTGCTCTGGAACCCAGGTCCTGCGATGGTTTGTTTATACAGCGATGTTTCTTGAAGTCTGCTTTCTAGTAGTTACTCCACGATAAGGCACTTGCGTCAATTCAAATGGGTACTTTTTATAATTTTCGCTGTTTGCTCACGACGAGGCACTTAGCGCCGATTTACACGAACAAAATAAACTTTTTAAGGTTTCAAACACGAATCGCGACCTGGGTTCCTGCTCGGGCGCCAGTTAATTTATATTTTAATAAAAGATTTAAAAAAATATATTTTTGAGCTTTGGCTCTTTATTCAATTGTTGACGAACTAAAACTAACTTAACAATTTTTATGCCTTATAATTACACCTAAAGCTGCGCTGCTATTCTTTGTTGTTTTTGTTGTTGATTTATTTATTTCTGCTGCTATTGTTGTTGGCTGCAATTCTGTGGAATTGTTTATTGCAGGTAAAACTATGTCTGGAGAGACGTCAGCAATTATTCTGGAGCGGATGCGCGTGCAGTTGTGAAATATTTTGTTGGCGAGAATATTTCTCGTTAACTTATATTAACTTTGTGCAAACGTTTGTAACGCATAGAACGAAGCGAGTCCGGTATAGAAAAGTATATATATTCTTGATCAGCGTCACCATGTGAGTCGAGCTATCCATGTCCGTCCGTCCGTCCGTCCGTCTGTCCGTCTGTGTGTTGTCCGTATACACAGGATAAGAAGAAGGAGTTGAGATAATTGAATGAAACTTGGTACACATAGTCACATGGATCCAAGGATCTGCACTATTGAATATTTTTGGAACCCACCCACGGACACGCCTACCTCCTGTACAACGCGAAAATTGAAAACTGCATAACTCAGCTCATAATTAGCCTACAACAATAAAATTTAGTGTGTATGTGTTTTATATTAACACAAAGATGTCTTTGAAAAATGGACGTCATCCGCTCACGGACACGCCCACCTCCCATACAACCCAAAAATTGAAAACGCAATAAATAAGCCTCTGTTTGACCTACAGAGCTAAAATTTGGCACGTATGTTTTTTATGATAAGACAAAGATGGTTTTGAAAAATGGACGTCATCCGCCTACGGACACGCCCACCTCCCATACAACCCAAAAGTTGAAAACGCAATAAATAAGCCTCTGTTCAACCTACAGAGCTAAAATTTGACACATATGTTTTTTGTAACAAAACAAAGATAGTTTTGAAAAGTGGACATCATCCGCCCACGGACACGCCTACCTCCCATACAACGCGAAAATTGAAAACTGCATAACTCAGCTCATACTCCTTCTTCTTATCCTGTGTATACGGACAACACACAGACGGACGGACGGACGGACATGGATAGCTTGACTCACGTGGTGACGCTGATCAAGAATATATATACTTTTCTATACCGGACTCGCTTCGTTCTATGCGTTACAAACGTTTGCACAAAGTTAATATACCCTGACCTTTCAGGTTTAGGGTATAATTAGGAAAAAAATTTATAAATGAATTTAAATATTTTGTCCTATTTTTCACTAATCTTTTATATAGAAGACGTGGATTGATTTCGAAAATATATTTAAATTGTTATTCCGGGTCAGTGAGGGAAAATTTGTTAACGTTTTACTTCCAGGTCCTATTTTATCCTCAATTGTGCAAAATTATTCAAAATAGATCTTTGGCGATTTACTCAATATTGCAAGTCAAAATTTTGCGTAAACAAAACATTTTTGAAAAATTCATTGATTGCGGTTTTCCTGCTTTCAAAAAAAATTAAGCTATACTTAAAATTTGAAATTAAGCGCAATTTTTCAGTTTTGTAAAAGTAACTAAATTATCTTTCAAATGATATCAAATATATTAATATCGTTGAGATTAATTTTGTATATTGTTACCGACTTTTATAAATACTACAATGAATTAAAATATATATGTTTACTCATTTGCACTTTAACAAACTAATCATAACAGTTAACTTTTATTAAAAAATTCATATTAATTTCGTGGTACTTTTTAAGCATTGCTTTTATGAGATTTAGTATAACCTTCTTAAAGGGTGCACAATTTAGTTTCCGTCACGGGCGCCAGCAACCCTAGCTACGCCACTGCCTCACTCTAATCGCAGTCGTGAAAGCAAATAATTGCAAGCATTATTTACCAACAATTTTCTCTTTGAGTCGCTGCTTTTGCTCTCCTAGCGCGGAGCATCGCTCTTGCATTTTCTGTTAACCTTGTCAAACTTGTTTTACGTCGAGGCATTTATTTGTAGTTTAAGGGAAATACGAACACTTCATTTTTCAAACTTTTAATTGATCTTTAATCCTTACAAAATATGTATCATACTTCTGAATGCCACTTTTTGAAATGTTAAAATGTCTTTCTTTCTCATGTGTAAATTAAAAAATTGGAAAACTGCAATAAAAATATGTGTACAGAAATTGCATTTGGCGAAACAAATATGCACACATTGGTTAGCATCTCACCATTCTATAGCAACAACAGCACAGCAAGCTTTATATAACTTGTATTCCCATCACGTCAAAGAGCGCCAACTGATTTTGGTTACTCTTCGAATGAGTGTGGAGAGCGAGAGCGAGATCAATAAACTTTAAAGAGAAGGGTTGATAGCAACATGTAGTTGAAACTCTCGTAACACAAACGCGTGAAAAGCAAACGACCAAGCAATGCTTAGCATCGGTGGTAATTTCCTAAAAAACTTAACACTTTAATTAATTATATTTATTGTTAAACTTTCTAAAATAAACCCCGCTTATGGCATTCTGTAGCAAAAATATGATATTTTAAAATTTCTCATAAAAATCGGTCCAGTAGTTTTGGAGTCCAAAGCGCACTTAATATTTCCACTTCAATTTTATATAATAGCATAGATAAAAGAATAAGCTGACACCATGCACGCGCATCCGCTGCATTCGTCAAACCGTGGGAATGCCAACGTTAGCTATTTCGCCAACGTCAGCTACAACCACTACAACAAACAGCAACAACAATAGCAATAGAGGCAGAGCAGTTTTAGGTATATTATAATAAGATATAGAAAATGTTAAGTTAGTTCTAAGTTGGATTGAAATAAATAAAGTCGCTAACCGCGATAAAAAATATTTTTTTTATCTAATTTAAACTCAAAATAAATTAACTGGCGCCCAAGCAGAGACCACTCGCGTGAGGAATAAATAAAACCAGTGCCCTAAAGTAGTGACAGTGTTTAAATAAAAATCCTTAAAAGAAGCCAGAGTCCTCAAGAAGCACCCGAGCTCTTAACACGCGTTGTGGTTCCAAGACTTTGCTAAAAACGCTCCTCAAGCAGCAGCCGAACTTAGTGATGAAAATTTTCTAACGTAATTGCAGTGAACATTAAATAAATAAAGCGTCTTGAAATAAAAATCAAACTTGGTGAAAAATATAAACAAAAATATCTTACAAACAGCTAAACTAATATTCAAAACTAGTGGAAAATTAAAATTAGAAAGAAAAATTTAAAAAAGAAAAAGAAGTTAATTGCAAAAAAATTAGTAGCAGTGACACTAAACTAAAAGGTTCCTGAAGTAGCAGCCAAGCTTAGTGCATAAAAACATAGTTCATCCGGAGAGGAAACAAGGCCCCCTAGTAGCTGAAGACATCAGAGGAAAAATAGTTAGCGTTCTAACAGCCACTCTCGAAGGATGTTAACTTCAAGTTTAATACTGTAAGAAATTTTTATTGAAGTATTAAGAAACAAATTTTATGAAATTATTAAAAATTAAGTGAAGAAAAAGAATATTGAAAAATTGATTGGAAGATTTATTAATTATATTGGAAGCAAAATTTGAAATTAATTGAAAATAATAAAATGAATGTGAAGAAATTTAATAAACAAAATTATTTAAGAAGATATTAAAAACATTATTCGAAAAATTATTAATCATATCGAATACAAAAATTAAAATGAATTGAAGATAGAAATTAAAAAAAATTGGAAATCAAATAATCAAGTAAATTTTAAGGAGAACTTATCAATAAAATTATAATGAAGTAAATTATACTTTTAACAATTAAGATTTAAAAGATTAGTAAACAATTTTTTTTTCGAAAGTTGTTTCTAGTCGATTCCTAACTAAAATCTAAAAATAGTGTTTTAATCATAATAAAACAGATTCTAAAACAAAAAAAAAAAAAAAAAGAAAAAATAAATCGGTTTACTCAAAAACATATCTGCAAAACAAAAATTGATACAAATTTTGTATTCAGTATAACTAAAAATAGTTGCAAATTCCATTCGCAAATTCTTTTGTTACATCATTATAATTTAAACCAAAGATGGCTGAAGAAGACGACTTAGCAGCACGTCTAAGGAATATATCCCTTGCAACTAGTTCCCTCCTCAATACATCCCCAGCACCAAATCAACAAACATTTTTGAACCAGAGCTTAGCTAAAGAAATAACCGACCTAGTAACGCAGACCATAAGAAATCAAACAAATCCCTTTCACGAAAATGAGGAGATAGACGAACCAACAGATTTTTCAAACAATATTCAAGAAGTAGATAAAGTGCCAGACATATTAAAATGCCTGCGTGAGTTCTCAGGGAAACCTGGTGAATTTAATTCATGGCGCAAGACCGTAGATAGAATTTTTACCATTTACGATAGCCTTAGAGGGACACCTAGATACTACGCCATACTCCATATGGTGCGACATTAAATTATCGGAGACGCCGATACGGCTTAAGAGTCTTATCGAACACCACTTGACTGGGGAAAAATAAAAAAGTGCCTCATGATGCACTATTCGGACAAGAGGGATATCGGTACCCTCGAATACCAATTAACCACTCTTTCACAACGCAATAATTCAATTCCTGATTTTTATCAACAAGTATACCAACACTTGTCTTTAATTTTGGATAAAATTTCTTGTTTAGACCTCACAGAAGAGTCACTCTCCGCAATGACAAACGCATATAGAGAAAAAGCTCTAGACACGTTTATTCGCGGCTGCCAAGGTTGCTAAGCGTTAGAGAACCTAGCACCCTCCCACAAGCGCTTCATATTTGTCTCAAGCTAGACAATATGACCTATAAAATGAACCTACGCACAGAATAACCAACCTACATTTAGAAAAAATGATCATCCTGTTCCACCACCAAGACCGATGCGGCAAAATCAACAATTTACTGGAAATAATTTTTATCCAGAACTAACCTATGTTCCACGACGTCACGACCACAACTTTAGACAGCCAAGTTATAATTTCCAAAATCAGCAACAGTATCTACCAGTACAAAGACAATTCAATAAACAACTCCATACCCAACCAGTGAGAAGGCCATTTAATAACCAAACATTTACCCCATGGACACAAAGACAATTTAGTAATCAACCTTCATACCCACCAAAACCTAACCTAGATCCAGAACCAATGGACACTAGCACTATCCAGTCAAGGCAAGTAAATTACGTTAACAGACCACAATTTTAACAATTTGCTTCAAAACGCCCCTTTCCCAGTACTCAACTTCAACAACCTAACAAATTTCAACGAATCAATAATCTCCAACCTGAAACACAAATTGACGAAAGTTACTGAGCAGAAAGCAACGAAAACGTACATTACACCCAAAATGAGAGGGATGAACAATTTCTCGTAGACTATAAGAACCCTACAGAAACGGAAACTCTAGACCAGACACAAGAACTTGATGATATCTATTTTTTACACTAAAGCAGTCCTCGCTTCCGTATTTTGAACATACTAAGAAATGCGGGGAAATAGTAAAATTTCTCGTTGACACCGGTTCAAATAAAAACTATGTACAGGCAAGACACATCAGAAATCAAATTCCTAACTACAACTCATTCTTTGCAACTTCCGTAGGAGGTAATATCAAGATCACCCATCATGCTCTCATTGACTTATTTGGACAAGGTAAAAAACACACATTTTTCATTCTTCCAAGCTTAATATCGTTCGACGGAATATTAGGCAACGACACATTAAGAAAATTAAAATCCGTCATACATACAGATAAAGGACATATGACAATACATCCAAACATAACAATTCCACTTAAACAACTCAATTCTGAAAATGTTAACAACATAAACATAAGAACTTCTCACTTAACCAAAGCACAAGCTCGATCACTTCATTCAATTATTAAGAATTTCCCTGAACTCTTTTCCGACCCCGATAAGAAATTAACTTACACAACAAATGTTCAAGGCGAAATCCGCACCACCACAGATACCCCAATATATTCTAAATCATACCCATATCCTATGGCACTCAAAGAAGAAGTAGAAAAACAAATCCTAGAGTTGGTAGAACAAAACATAATTAGACCTTCAAAATCTCCATACAATTCCCTAGTATGGATTGTTACAAAAAAAGAAGATGCTTCACACGAAAAAAAGTACAGACTCGTTATCGATTACAGAAAACTGAACTCTGTCACCATAGCAGACAGATATCCAATCCCAGAGATAAACGAAGTGCTTACAACCTTGGGAAAAATTCTTATTTCACCATCATCGATCTGAAGAGTGGATTCCACCAGATTGCTCTGAAGGAATCCGATAGAGAGAAAACCGCTTTCTCTATAAATAATGGAAAATTTGAGTTCACTAGACTCCCCTTCGGACAGAAAAATGCGCACTCTATTTTCCAACGTGCTCTTGACGATGTTCTCCGAGAACATATCGGAACTCGATGTTACGTCTATATAGACGACATCATAATATTTGGTAAAACAGAGAACGAACACTTTAAAAACCTCCAATCAGTTTTTCAAACACTGGAAAAAGCCAACTTCAAAGTGCAGCTCGATAAGTGCGAGTTCCTTAAAAAGGAAGTTGAATTTAAAGGGTTTATTGTCTCCCAAATGGTCTAAAGACTAATCCAAAAAAGGTTCAAGCTATTTTAGAACTCCCACAACCAGAGACACTAAAGGATTTAAGGTCATTCTTAGGAATGACGGGCTACTATCGTAGATTCATAAAAGGATACGCCAATTTGGTAAAACCATTGACGTCTCTTTTAAGAGGGGAGAATGGACGTCTGTCCAAAAATATTTCAAAATCCAAATTAATTCACATGAATACTGATGCAATAGAAGCTTGGAAAAAAGCTAAGAGTTGTCTCATCTCAGAAGACGTAATGCTTGCATACCCCGACTTTCAAAAGAGCTTTGAGTTAACAACAGACGCTTCGCCAATTTGGTAAAACAGACAAGATTCTAAGCCCATAACATTTTTATCTGGAAGTCTCAGCAAAACAGAAGAGTCATATGCAACTAACGAAAAGGAAATGCTTGCCATAATATGGGCACTAACTTCCTTACGTAGCTTCCTTTACGGATCAAGAAAAGTAAAGATTTACACAGATCATCAGCCGTTGACATACGCGTTGAGTAACAAAAACTCTTACTCAAAAATGAAACGATGGAAGGCAATACTGGAAGAATATAATCATGAGTTACATTAAAAACCAGGTACAATGAACGTTGTAGCAGACTCTCTATCTCGCCCTCCAACTACACAAATTTTCTCGCTTACGCCCACCGAACACAGTAGCGATAGTTCATCCCAAAATTTAATACCATCCGTAGAAACTCCAATAAATGTTTTCAAAAACCAGCTCTTCCTAAATCTAGAAGAAACATCAACATACCATTTCAAAATAATTTTTCCCGGTAACCACCGGCATATAATAACAGAACCTTTTTACAAACAATCAAGAAATTTTAACAGACATTTGTAAAAGATACCCCAACCCTTCTGTCATAGACTGTATCCAAACGACGGAAACGGTTATGGGATTATCTTGTTTAATAAGGTTTACTCAAATTTTAGTAGAAGACGAAACTAACGAACAACAACAACAGGACATTATTATTGACACACATAACAGAGCCCATAGGAACGCCAAAGAAAATAAATTGCAGATCCTTCAGAAATACTATTTTCCAGGTATGAACAGTAAAATACAGAGAATAACGAGAAAATGCGTAACGTGTAAACAGAATAAATACGAAAGACACCCCAACCAACCTTAATTAAACGAAACACCCTTACCTAATCACCCCGGTCACACGGTACACATAGATATCTATTCAACGGATAAGAAACTTGTACTGACAAGCTTAGACAAGTTTACGAAATACGCCCAAACGAAAATAATTGCAGGAAAATCAATTGAGGAAATAAGAAGACCCCTTAGAGACCTATTATTCTTTTATGGTATACCAAAATCAGTTTTAATAGATAATGAGAAATCTTTAAATTCAGCAACTATAATGTTCATGATGAAAGATGAACTCGGAATCAATGTTTATGTCACGCCCCCATATAAAAGCGAAATTAATGGACAGGTCGAACGCTTTCATTCGACTCTGACCAAAATAATGAGATGCCTAAAAACAGACGGAACAGAAAGAAACTTTGAGGAACTCCTCGAAAGAGCAACCAACGAGTACAATCATAGCTTACATTCCACGACTGGAAAGAAACCGGTAAATCTCTTTTTTGGCAGAACAGTGGGTTTTACTCCACACGATTACGAAAAAACAAGACAGGACAATGTAGAGAAACTAAAACAAAACCAGCAAACTGATCTTCAATATCATAATAAAAAGAAACAACCTATTAAAGAGTATATGCCAGGACAAGTTATCTACGTCAAACAAAACAAGAGATTAGGAACAAAACTCTCTGCAAAATTTAAAGCAAAAATAGTTAAAGAAAACAGACAAAGTACAGTAGTAACCGAATCAGACAAAGTAGTTCACAAAAGCAACATACGCAATTAAGACTGCTAATCAAAATTACTTTCTTTTCAGAATATTACTTTCTATTTCCAATGCAGAAGTACAAATACTGGACTTTTCGAACTCTCAACTAATCGAACTGAATATTGGAATAGCAAAAGTACAATATGGCAACTTTAAAACAATTCATGTAATAGACCTGGAACCTTACCAAAACTTTGTAGACAAAACGGAACTGATAGTTAAACAAAATATAAGCACCCAAAATACAATATTTCCTTTCATATCACTCCAACTGTCCCAGTTACGCTCCCTCCTCAATAGACTCCAACAGAAAGCAAAACTTAAACGTTCGCTCAATTTTATTGGAAGCGCATGGAAGTGGATCGCAGGTAATCCTTACTTACTTACTTAGATGGCTCTTACAACCGTTGGTCGGTTTTGGCCTCGTCTAAGAATTTTCGCCAGCCTCTTTTGTCGTGTGCTTGCTGGCGCCAGTTGGAAATTCCAAGCGTTGTCAGGTTATCCAATGCCTGGTCTTTCCAACGAAGATGCGGTCTTCCTCGTCTGCGTTGGCCACCGCTGGGTACCGAATCCAATATTTTTTTCGCTGGAGCTTCGTCGTTCATTCTCTCGACATGACCTAGCCAGCGAAGCCGGTCTATTTTAATACGCTTGACTATATCGATGTCGGCATATAGCTCATACAGCTCGTGGTTCCATCGTATTCGGTACTCGCCATTGTCGCAGATTGGACCATAGATCTTGCGAAGGATTTTTCTCTCGAACGCTCCCAAAGTCCTTTCATCAGAGCTGCTCATCGTCCAGGTTTGTGATGCGTATAGTAGGACGGGCATGATTATTGACTTATAGAGCGTCAGTTTTGTTCGTCGAAAAGAGCTCTGCTTCTCAATTGCCTACTGAGCCCAAAGTAACACCTGTTGGCAAGAGTTAACCTTCGTTTAATCTCAATACTGATATCGTTGGAGGAGTTAATGCTGGATCCCAGGTAAACAAAGTCCTTCACTACCTCAAAGGTGGTGTTGTCAACAGTGACGTGGGTTCCAAGACGCTGGGACTGTTTGTTTGTTGACACAAGATACTTCGTTTTATCTGCGTTCACTGCAAGACCCATTCGACTCGACTCTTTTTCTAGCCTGTAGAATGCTGCACTGACTTCGCGCGTATTGTGGCCAATGATGTCAATATCATCTGCATACGCCAGCAGCATAACACTCTTATAGAAAATTGTGCCGCTGCGTCTCAGGTCAGCAGCTTGGATGATCTTCTCCATTACTATATTAAAGAAGTCGCACGATAAGGAATCACCTTGTCTGAAACCTCGCTTGGTATCCAACGGAAGGGAGAGGTCCGTCCCGATTTTCACTGCACTGCTGGTGTTGTTCAGTGTCATCCTGCAAAGACGTATTAGCTTCGCAGGAATGCCAAATTCAGACATGATGGTATATAGGTGACTCCTTATTGGACTGTCGAAGGCGGCTTTGAAATCGACAAAAAGATGGTGTGAGTCGATTTGTTTTTCGAGGGTCTTTTCCAACATTTGTCGGAGCGTGAAGATCTGGTCAATGGTGGACTTTCCAGGTCTTAAGCCACACTGATAAGGTCCAATCAGTTGGTTGACGATGGGCTTTAGTCTTTCACACAATACGCTCGACAGGACCTTATATGCGATATTAAGAAGGCTAATCCCATGGTAGTTGGCGCAAATGGTGAGATCGCCTTTCTTGTGGATTGGGCAGAGCACACTGAGGTTCCAATCATCTGGAATGCATTCTTCCGACCATATTCTGCATAGAAGCCTGTGAATGCATTTAAACAGAGCTTCGCCACCGGTCTTAAACAGCTCAGCCGGTAGGCCAACGGCTCCTGAGGCTTTGTTATTTTTAAGCCGAGCTATAGCTGTTAAGACCTCGTTATAATCGGGCAGCGGAACTTCAACGCTGTCATCCATAATTGGGGTTTCCGGGATATCATCTCCACTGGCGGGATTGTTGTCAGCGTCGCCATTTAAAAGTCTAGAGAAGTGCTCCCTCCATAATATCAGTGTACTCTGGATATCTGTCACTAGATTCCCATTCTCGTTCTTGCAAGAAGAGGCTCCGGTCTTAAAACCATCGGCCAGGCGTCTTATTTTTTCGAAAAATTTTCGAGCCTCATTCCTGTCGCCATGCATCTCAATTTTCTCGCACTCACGCATTTCCGCCTCTCGTTTTTTTCGCCTAAAAATGCGTCTCTCTTCCCTCCTCTTCTCTCGATATCGCTCCATAACAGCACGCGTTACAACCGACTGCAGGGTGGCTTTGTAGGCGGTGTCGAGGGCGATGGTAGCCTATCACCTCTTCGGCAGCCGTACGCATAGAGTGGGATATGTGCGTCCACTGTCGCATATATCGTCGATCGGAGGAGTGCTTTCTTGAAGCAGGAGTGAGAGTCGTGTAGCGAAGGCTTCGGCCGTCCATTTTGACTGCAGCTTGTCGACGTCTAGCTTTCTTAGTGTAGGATTGCGAGCATTCTTAGCTGCGCACAGACGTGTGCGGATCTTGGCTGCGACAAGACAATGATCCGAGTCTATGTTAGCACCACGAATCGTGCATACGTCTAATACACTGGAAGAGTGCCTTCCGTCAATCAAAACGTGATAATTTTGGTTGGATGTTTTTTGATCAGGGGATAGCCAAGTGGCCTTATGAATATTGAGATGCTTGAATCTAGTGCTACTAACGACCATGTTTCGTGCTGCGGCAAAGTCAATCAACCTCATTCCGTTATCGGGTGTGTTGTCGTGGAGGTTGAACTTTCCGACTGTTGGACCAAATATGTTTTCCTTACCCACCTTGGCGTTGAAGTCACCAAGCACGATTTGTATGTCATGACGGGGGCAGCGCTCGTATGCGTCTTCAAGGCACTCGTAAAAACTTTCTTTGGTCTCGTCATCTTTTTCTTCTGTCGGAGCGTGCGCACATATTAGGCTTATGTTAAACTAGTAAGGTATATCTTCGACTTGGCCGAAGTTAAAATACCCCCACGACTGATTCTTAAGGGTTAAATAATCTTAAATTAGAGAGCTTTTTGTATGAGATTTTAGAAGATTTTGTTATTTTTATGTGTCTAAAATACAAACATATCAAATTGTTTTTCTGAAGCATAAATATAAGCCTCTTTATAAAATATTAAATTTTGGGGTTGTATAGGAGGTGGGCGTGTTACTGGGTGGATGATGCCCATTTTCTAACACACCTAAGTTTTGACATAGAACACACAAATACCGAGTTTCAGTTTTGTAACTTTAATATTAGTCTCTTTATAGAGTTTTTAATTTTGGGGTTGTATGGGAGGTGGGCGTGTAAGTGGGTGGATAACGCCCATTTTTCTAATACACCTAAGTTTTGACATAGAACACACAAAAACCGAGTTTCAGCTTTGTAACTTTAATATTAGCCTCTTTATAGAGTTTTCAATTTTGGGGTTGTATGGGAGGTGGGAGTGTTAGTGAGTGGATAACGCCCATTTTTCTAACACATCTAAGTTTTGACATAGAACACACAAATACCGAGTTTCAGTTTTGTAATTTTAATATTAGTCTCTTTATAGAGTTTTCAATTTTGGGGTTGTATGGGAGGTGGGCGTGTAAGTGGGTGGATAACGCCCATTTTTCTAACACACTTAAGTTTTGACATAGAACACACAAATACCGAGTTTCAGTTTTGTAACTTTGATATTAGCCTCTTTATAGAGTTTTCATTATTTGTGTTGTATGGGAGGTAGGCGTGGTTTTCAGCCGATTTAGCCCATTCTCGAACTTGATCTTAGTTTTTTAGAAAAAAGCTTAAATATCGAATTTCAGCACAATAGTTTCAAAATTACGGCTATAATCGTGTCCACAGACAGACAGACAGACAGACGGACAGACAGACGGACAGACAGACGGACAGACAGACAGACGGACATGGCTAAATCAACTCAGGTGGTGATGCTGATCAAGAATATATATACTTTTCTATACCTACCACGCCTCCTTTTGGGCGTTAAACACGTCGTGACAAAATTAATATACCCCTTACGCAGTACGCGTGGGGGTATAAAAATTTAGCCTTGAAGCGGATTATGGCAAGTCGTTCGTTCACAGGAGTGAATCGCAGGACATGATGCCGTATTCTCTTGCCAACTACAAATCCGCATCCAAACTCGTGCTTCTCCACATGGCCGCTGTAGTAGATATCACAGGATGCTTGCCGTAAGCAACCCTGTCCCTTCCATCGCATTTCTTGGATTGCAGTGATATCAGAATTATATCTTTCCAAGATATCAATCAGTTGGATAGAGGCACCATCCCAATTTAGGGTCCGGACATTCCAGGTGCATATCCGTAAATCATTATCAGTTTTTCGTTTGCGGTAGTCGTCATCAGATTTGGGGATCATTATTTCATTTATTCTTTTACGTTTCATTGAAATCTTTTTTTATGTGGTAGGCTTCAAACCCAACGCACAACCTTTGCTTGATGGCCAAAGGGGAAGCCCGCCGCTCAAATTAGCCGCCAAAGTTTATCGGGCGATAGTTTTTGACGTTTCCAGGAGACACCACGCGGAGGTTTTGAGTCGACTTGAGACGATTTCGACATGGATAATGCTGGCCTCGCCAAGTTGAGGCAGTCACACACGTTGCCATGTGAATATCGCCCCTTGTCTCCCGCAGGTAATCCGTCATGAAGGTAATCATGACGACTTCAAAATAGTACAAAACAAAATTAATCATCTCTTAAAAAATAATAATAAACAAATTGTTATCAATAAAGTTTCAATCGAGAGAATAAACGAAATTACCAATGTAACAAATGAAATACTAAAAGAATTAAAAGCTAATCCAATTATAAAAAATGAATTTGTAACTAATATAAAATATAAAATAGATATTATAAAAAAAGAACTCCTTAGTATTGATTATGCAATACAATGGGCCAAATCAGGCATTATAAATACTTACATTTTGTCAAATGCAGAAATAAACGCTGCAAAATCTATTTTTGATACAGAGGCAATGCCATACATTAATATAATTGAAGCATTAGAATTTAGCGAAGTAAAAATAGCATCTAATCATTCTGCTCTAATTTATATTATAAGTGTACCCATTACTAAGAAAGAAACATGCAAAAAAATACTTCTAAAAGCTGTTAAAAAAGGAAAAATTTCAAATGAAATACCATTTGAAAAAATACTTAAATGTAGCAACGAAATTTTTGGAATTAAAACAAACTGTAAAACATTTAGTGAATTGTCTATTTGCAATGGCAAAAATATTGTAGAAATAAGCAATACCAATTGTATCCCAAAATTACTTAAGGGTTTACCAGCTAACTGCACTATTACAAACAATCATCACCTGCCGACCATCGAAGAAATAGCAGATGGCACCATTCTGCTAAACCAATACAATGGATCGCTGACAATAGATAACAATTTATTGAACTTAACCGGAACTTTTATTATACAATACCAAAACACTACAATAAAGATTAACAACACAATCTACACCTCTAACGAACTTATTTAAGTCAAACCACTCCCTGTAATAGTTCAACCATCAGCAGGAAATACAGAAATCACAGAAATCCTTTCCCTCCAAATGCTAAAAGAACTCCACATCAATAACACACAATATATTTAATCATTTGAATCAAGCAATGGAATACATTTATGGATCAGCGGAAGCTTCGCAATCATAACAATTTCACTAATAATCATCATATTACTAAAATATTTACTAGCAAAGAAATCACATTCAATAGAAGTCATAACCAAAATAGAGAAAGAAACTTCTAACACCGGCAAAGAGCCTTCACAAGGATGAAGTTTCTCTATTAACTTAGCAGGAAAACCAATAGAACCCAAAGTTTAAAGGATTAGCCAGATCCCATTTTTTTAAGATTCAAACGAGGACGTTCGAATTTTTGAGAAGGGAGGAGTTAAGACAACAAATATAATAAAATAAGCTGACACCATGCACGCGCATCCGCTGCATTCGTCAAACCGTGGGAATGCCAACGTTAGCTATTTCGCCAACGTCAGCTACAACCACTACAACAAACAGCAACAACAATAGCAATAGCGGCAGAGCAGTTTTAGGTATATTATAATAAGATATAGAAAATGTTAAGTTAGTTCTAAGTTGGATTGAAATAAATAAAGTCGCTAACCGCGATTAAAAATATTTTTTTTATCTAATTTAAACTCGAAATAAATTAACTTTTATGTTCTTGATCAGCATCATCACCTGAGTCGATTACCATGTCCTTCTGTTTGCCCGACTGTCGACAAAATTACTGCCGTAACTTTCAAGCCATCGTAATGCAATAATTATGTTATAACCTTATATCAATATTTAAGGTTTTTCTGAAAAATAGAGATACAGTTAGACAATGGACCAAATCGGATGAAAACCACGCCTACTGTCCAAGCAAAGTGACATGTTGAAACCAGTAAAATCGTTTTTAAATCTACAAAAATAATTTTAACGACTAGATTTCTGCACAATAGCTTCAATCTCAGAATATGACACTTTGAGGGTAAAATTTAGAAAATTAGGTTGAAAACCACACCTACCTCCTATACAAAGTAACTGTATCAAAAGAGTGAACTCCCTTTAAAATCTGCAAAAACTAGTCTAATGATAAGATATTTTGCACAAAAGCACCGACCTTAAAAAAGCACTTTGAGTACAAAATTTAAAGAGTCACATAAAAACCACGTCTACCTCCTACAGGCAGTGATGTCATCAAAAAAATTAAAACCTTCCTTAATTTCACTTAACTGAACATATTGACTTTATATTTCACATATTAGCCTTTAACAACAACAACAACAACCAACAACAACAACAACAACAACAACAACAACAACAACAACAACAACAACAACAACAACAACAACAACAACAACAACAAAAACAACAACAACATCAAGAATAAGGCAAACCCAATTTGAAAATGTATAAATAAATACTAGGTCGTAGCAATCGCTTAGCAAATGCATAAGCTGGCCACATAAATAGGTACGTTGAGGATACAAATTAGTTGGGTCGCTCGCTTTGAAAAATTTTTTTTTAAAACTATAAAAGAAAAGGTATTAGGGTATTCACACTGCCTTGGGTAGTTGGTTAGATTGGCAAATGCCATACATTTTGTTTTTGTAAAAGTGCCATTCTACCCAAGTGCCCATCTACCAATCTACTCTAGCTGAGACCCTGACTTTTTTGGGTAGATTGATTAAGTACTTTTTCATGGGTTACCACCTTTTCCAAAAGTAGGCAATAATTGAATTGACAAAAAACTAAAGTAAACAAATTATAAGTGAATAAAAAAGACAAATGTGTTAAAATGAGTTATTTTAAAATTTTTGAGATAAAAATTATTAAATGCCGCAAAGTTCACGTTAAAAATTACTCCTATATATATAACTTTTTACGCCCGTACAATAGCCTAAATTTTGCGCTCATAAAATCACATAAATAATATGGTGGCAACTCTTTTCTAGCTGTCACTTATATCTCATCAGCTGTTTTTCTACAAAGTACTCAATTGCGGTTAAGGGTGCTCGCAGTAATCAAAAGTACTCAATATACCCGTAGCCAACTACCCAAGCCAGTGTGAATTCCCCTATTATCTCTTCCGATTATCTTAAACGAAAAAATTAAAATTTTTTATTTTATTTCAGTTTTTTTCCAATATTTTGGGCCAAAGTCAAGTGTGAGGTCATTACTATACATAAAACAAGTATATATATTTAGTATAAATATCTCAAACGGTACAAAAATTATGAACGATAAAGTGAAATGTGTGTCAGAAAAAGAGATTGCAAAAAAACGTGCAATTTGGCCATCGTAATTCTGTTGGTGAAAAGTTTATTTTGTTTTTAAAATTAAAAAAAAAACACTTTGAGATATAACCAAATTAAAGTATTTTTCAAAAAGTTGCCAACTCTAGCATACAAATTTCAAAAATACTAAATTTTTTCTAAATCGCTATAGCTTTCTAATGTTACTTCATTTACGAAAATAAGGTAACAGATGAAGGAGATATGATTTATCGGAAATGACTGATTTTCAAATGATTTTTAAGATTGTTTCTTTTATAAAAAATTGGTATCTCCATAATTTTTGAAAAAATTGCTATAAAAAAACAAATAACTTATATTCTTATAAGTAGAATCCTATAGACAAAATTTCAAGTAAAAAAGTCTAAGAGCATGTGATAAATTTTTAGAAAAAACTTGCATCAGGCTTGAAATGACCGTATATTTTTTGCTGCAATGAATATGATAATTTTAAACAAAGACACTTACATATAACAATTTCATTATATAACGTTTTCACAAGTTAACAGACTAACACTATTATAATTTTCAACTAAATCTAAAAAATATAATTCTTTAGTTTATTTTATTTTTGAACCGCTCAAAGCTTCAGAAATATGTTATTTAAGGGAATTAAGTGAACACTCAAACGTTTAGTATTCTTAAAATACTTAAAGGCATTAAAAATCCAATTGACTTATTTCGATTTTTCCACACATATAAAATAAACACAACGAATGTTCGTTTGTTATCAATTATTCAAAATGAGCGTTTGAATTAATAATTCAGGAACATTTTTCACGACCGGCACTTACTTATCTAAATGTTTCTTCCTAACAGATTTCCTCACTTTTCTTTCTTATTTCTTATTGTTTTCAATTCTCCATGATAACGCAAAAACGAAAACTTGTAGAACAACAACAACACAAAACAAACCGATGACACATGCACAACAAAAAAAAATCACTTGACGATGGTGATAGTCGAGCGCTGCATACAAAAGTTTTTTCAGAACGCGATCTATTCAAACGTTAATTGTTAATAAACGGTTAAAAAGAACGAGAAAATAAGAAGCAGACAATTTTTCAGTTTCAAACGAATTCAATCTGCTTTTAAATACACAGAGGGAAAAACCTATGGACTCAATACATAAATTTATGTACTCATGTCATAGTTTTTTACACACAAAAGTTTTATATTTTTCATTTATTGAGTACATGTTGAAATCTTTATCGACTACATAATGCTTTTAAACGTTTCTATAGTCAATCAAGAATTTTATGTACTCATTACAAAAATATGTGTCTTGAATTCATGGTTGCATGTGGTGAGTACATTCACACTGTACTCATCGCAAACTATTGCAAACAATTTTATGTAATGAGTAAAGTTTAATGTACGTATTACATAGATTATTGACTCATTACATAAAGTCATGTAGAACACTTGCGTTGAATACAGTATGTTAGAACAATTTGCATGTACTCAGTACATACATACTTTACTCATTACACATTTGGAGTACATAATACATACATAATTTACTCATTACATATTTTAGTGCATAAATTTATATAATGAGTACATACATAATTTACTCATTACATATGTTAAATACATAATTTTATGTAATGAGTACATGCATAATGTATTCATTATATATTTTTTGTTCATAATTTCATGTATTGAATATATACACAGTTCATGTCTGTGCCTAAAGCACCCTATCAACAAATACAATGAATTACTTAATAAAGAAGTAAGGAACAAAATTTGATTTGCATGCGCTGCAAGTTTCTTTAGCAGCAAAACAGCAGCGCTGAGTTGATATTTATGAAAATACAAATGTCTGTCAAACAACAACAAATGTTGTTTATGAAAGAAAATAAGCCTAAAATAAGATTTAAAACTGAAAATTTTTTTTATTTAACAGGGTTCACCTACATATGCAAATATAAACGGATTTCATGTTTTGTGTTTTATTTTCTAACTATTTTCCTTCATAAATAAAATTCGTACTCTTATTTTTTACTATTTATTGATAAAAAGCTGTTGCAGCGAAAAACATTCACCGCAAGATTTTTGCTGTCGTTTCATGTCGTTCGGTTTTTTCATTGACTGATACATACATACACAAGCATGTTAGAAGGAAACTGTTTCAGCGTATAACAACAACAAAACTCACGGAAATATTATTTTCAAGTAACTTTTAAACTAAATGGAATTTGAAAAAACTTCCTAAGGAAACAACATTCGTTAGGAAGCGTAGAACAGTACAGAAAAAGAAATTTTAAGATCGATCAATCCGTTCCAGAGTTTAAGGTCTCTAAACAGCTTCAAACAACCTGTTCCATGGGAGCTTCGCTCGCTCGCTCCAATCAAAACCTTTTTTTGTATACTACAACAACAAAAAAGTTATCACACCCAGAAACTTTTTTTTGTAGAATATTTCTTTAAGGTCTCAAGAATACGTTTACAAAATTTATTCATTATATTCGTATGTCGCTCATTTATTCATATGTTATTGTTCATAGAAGAAAATCTAAACGCGAGTAAATTTGTTTTTCAACGCATGCCATTTTTGTTTGTTTTTTTTTATTTGCGTAGGTAGAGTAGGTAGAGTGCTCAACTACAACCCTTTACTGAAGAATGCACTTTGATTTTTTACTTTCAGAAGCCTTGAAAATGCTGGAGACGAGAAACTAACTTACAACCTTTTTTTAAACACGCCAACTTCAACGATCTCTAGAAAATAAACAACATATACAAAAATTCTTTTATATCTTCAACTTTAACTGTACATAATGTAAATAAATTTGAATTGAATAATTTAATAATACTATTTAAAAAAATTAATATAAAAGGAGTTGTTTTTAATAGCTTCACACTGTAATTGTGCCCTTATTGCATCTAACTCCTCAGTTATTTCAGAACCAAGCTCAGAATACATTAGTCACTTAACTCCTTCATCTAGCACAGCTCTATAATAAAAACTGATCTTTGCGATTATCTAGTTAGAAACAAATTTCGCATTGTTAAAGCCGCCCCAAATACTGTCGATTCAAATCAAAATAAAACCAAAAAACTTAACTACTTATAAATGAATTTCTTCTTTTCAAAATTAAAAAAAAAAAATTTAATTGCTTTAGTAACTTTTATTTTGTTATAAATTCAGTTAAATAAATCTCTTTTTTAAAGACTAATTAAAAAAATCAATTATAACAAAATTAGTAGAGAGATCACACTCTGTTCGAAAAGTTATAAAATTGATTGTTGAAAAAAACAAAACAGTACAATAAGTCTGTACTTTGTACTATAGTTGTGATTTGGTATTGTGTAAAAATAACAATGGATATTCACGATTCAGCGTGAATATTCAGATTCAGGTTAAAAAAAGTCTTAAGCCGGTCTAGCCCGACTATGAAATACCCTAAACCTACTCTTTCAATACACAATAATAGTATTGAAAATGGGCATGTCCAGAGATCCAAAATAACAGTTATTTATTTTTTTTTTAGGTCGAAAAAGTTGTCGATATTTTGAAAAATATTTTATAAGTTGCTACATAACAGTTATTTTCAATTTATATTTTTAACGTTGCCTCATAACAGTTATAAACGAGAAAAAATTTTGTACGTTGCTCATAACTTTTATTTTCAAAAACATTTTTTACGTTGCCTGGTAAGAGTTATTGTAGAGAAATGAAATGAACGTTATTTCTAGGGATTCCAGTCCCGGGACTGATTTCAAATTTCAGGATTTCGGGATCGTTAGTTAGAAATCCCGGGATCTTGGGACTAGTCCCGGGATTTGGAAAACAGAGAAAACCACATTTTTTTGATAAGTCAATAAATTCAAATGTTTGGTTGGAAAGTATAGATATTATTTTCTAAAAAAAAATTGACCAAAGAAATAAAAAAAAAAGGTTTTGTGTAGAATACATTAATCTTTTTCAGTGAAATCTGTGAAAATAAAGACCTTGAGCAAAGAATCATCGTATTGACCAAATTAAATTGATAATTACCAGTAATTTTTGCAAACAGCAAACAATCCTTTTTAAGCAGCCAGCTGACACAAACAGTCTTGTAAATAGGTGTTATTCGAATTTCAAACTTAGTGTTGCATTTTTCTACTACTATTTTTAATTGCCATTGCTCGAAAAGAGTTGCAAGCAACATTTATAAAAACTTTTAATTATTTGAAATTAACAGTTTTATAAATTCTTTTATTTCATCTAAATTTATGGAAAAGTTCGGAAAAATCAACTAAATCCAGAAATTTAAATTCAATTCCAGGATCCCGAAAATCCCGGGATTTCAGGACTTACAATCTCGGGACTTTCGGATTCCAGGACTGGAATTCCTAGTTATTTCTAATATATAAAAATTTCGTATCATGGTGTTTGTAGTCGAAATTTTTTTATATATTTGGTAGGGATGAGAATAGGTCGTAAAGTTTGTTTTCACCCTGCTACCCGCTAGTCTGCCGTGCAAAACAAAAAACAGTTAATTGCATTTTCATAGTTTTGAGATAATTAGACTTTTAGGTTTGGTTTAAACTTTTACTTGGTTTTTGCTTTGCATAATTTTGTTCACTCAACTTATTTTACTTTGAAAATGTATGGGTAAAAACGTGTAATGGCGTTTAACCGTTTTTGCATTGCATTTACAAAATTTTGCAGTTAAGTGTCATGTGTAAAAAGAAGTCAAGTAAAAATTGAATACGTTCAAGTAACGTACACAGACACTTAATTAAAAAGGGACAAAAGTATTATATAAAACAAAACATGGAGAATTCAAAAAAACGTACAAAGCAAAATGCATGTCATAGCCATTAAATGTTTTTTGTTTTTTTGGGCAGTAGTGGCGTTGCATTTTTTAAGAACACAAATTTTCGGTAAACACAATTTTCGACGTTTAACTGACCTAGAACTGACTATTGAGTCGTGCCCTTCGGCTGAAAATATGAACAATCTTTGGAAAGGGGCATGGCACCGCCCATTCAATTCAGGATAAGGATAAGGATAAGGATAAGGATAAGGATAAGGATAAGGATAAGGATAAGGATAAGGATAAGGATAAGGATAAGGATAAGGATAAGGATAAGGATAAGGATAAGGATAAGGATAAGGATAAGGATAAGGATAAGGATAAAGATAAGGATAAGGATAAGGATAAGGATAAGGATAAGGATAAGGATAAGGATAAGGATAAGGATAAGGATAAGGATAAGGATAAGGATAAGGATAAGGATAAGGATAAGGATAAGGATAAGGATAAGGATAAGGATAAGCATAAGGATAAGGATAAGGATAAGGATAAGGATAAGGATAAGGATAAGGATAAGGATAAGGATAAGGATAAGGATAAGGATAAGGATAAGGATAAGGATAAGGATAAGGATAAGGATAAGGATAAGGATAAGGATAAGGATAAGGATAAGGATAAGGATAAGGATAAGGATAAGGATAAGGATAAGGATAAGGATAAGGATAAGGATAAGGATAAGGATAAGGATAAGGATAAGGATAAGGATAAGGATAAGGATAAGGATAAGGATAAGGATAAGGATAAGGATAAGGATAAGGATAAGGATAAGGATAAGGATAAGGATAAGGATAAGGATAAGGATAAGGATAAGGATAAGGATAAGGATAAGGATAAGGATAAGGATAAGGATAAGGATAAGGATAAGGATAAGGATATGGATAAGGATAAGGATAAGGATAAGGATAAGGATAAGGATAAGGATAAGGATAAGGATAAGGATAAGGATAAGGATAAGGATAAGGATAAGGATAAGGATAAGGATAAGGATAAGGATAAGGATAAGGATAAGGATAAGGATAAGGATATTCTTTTACTGAGAATAAGAAAAAAACTTTCAATTGATAATCTAACACAAGTTGCCGTTTAAAAGTAACAAAGATTTTTTTTATTTCATACAAATTCTGAGCAACGTAAACAATTTTTTCTCGTCTAAAACAGTTATGAGGCAACGTAAAAAAATTCAAAATGAACTTTATCAGCAACGAAAAAATAGTTTCTTTATCCATAACTGTTATTTCAGAGAAATATTATTTTTTTAAAAATAATAGTTATTATTGATAAATATTTTATTCTTACAATATAACTGTTATGGCCCCATTTTTAAAGATATTTCTTATAGCAGTTATGTCTCTGGACATGTCCATGGGCTGATGAAGCCCATATTTTATATGCATTTCTATTGTAATGAAAAATTTACACATACCAAGTTTAATCCTGTAGCTTACATGTCAATGCCTTTATAGTGTTTTCGCTATTGTGGGTTGTATGGGAGGTGGCCGTGTTCGTGATTGGATTTCGCCCAATTTTTGAACAGATCTTAATTTTGGTATAAAATAGATACCAAATTTTATCTCAGTAGGTTAAACACAAGCTTATTAATTGGGTTTTCAATTTTTGGGTTGTAGGGGAAGTGGGCGTTTCCATAGACGAATGACGTCAATTTGTCAGAAACAGTTTTGGTTTCTTAGAAAAAAAGCGTACCAAATTTTATCTCTGTGGGTTAAACATAAACTTATTATTGAGTTTTCAAATTTTGGGTTGCATGGGAAGGGGGCGTGTCCGTGGGCGAATGACGTTCATTTTTCAAAAACACATTTGGTTTGCTAGAAAAAACATGCGTACCAAATCTTATCTCTTTAGGTTGGGAGTATGGGAGGTGGGTGTGTCAGTGGTTGGTTGACGCCCATTTTTCAAAACCATCTGCGTTTTGCTATAAAATACAAACGTACCGAATTTTATTTGCGTAGGCTAAAAATAAGCTTATTTATTGAGTTTTCAATTTTTGGGTTGTATGGTAGGTGGGCGTGTTCGATTTCACCAATTTTCTAAATCATCTTTGTTTTGATACAAAATATATACGTACCGAATTTTATTGTTGTAGGTAAATTATGAGGTTATATTTACAGACCTTTTTTTTGACAGACGGACGGACATGGGTAGCTTGACTCACGAGGTGACGCTGATTAAAAATATATGTACTTTTCTATACTTGACTCCCTTATTTCTATGCGTTACAAACGTTTGCACAAAGTTAATATAACCTGACCTTTCAGGTTTAGGGTATAAACTAGAGGTGTCAAACTATCGATGGTCTCACCATCGATAGTTTCGATCGTTTTCAAAAATACTATCAATACTCACGATAGTCTCAAAAAAAAGGAAACCATCGATAGCGCAATCGATGGCACTATCGGATTTTTAGTCGCTGGTAACAGTATAAAAAAGGAAACAATTAAAAGTAACAAAAACCAACTAAAATAACAGCATATGTTTTTTAAAACTTAATACTTTTGATATTCTTAACAATGCAGAATTATTATTCCTACTAAAAAACAACTTAACCGCGCTTTGGTTATTTTTTAATGTTCAGTAGAGATGTTCGATAGTCCTACTGAACTATCGATAGTTTTTATAATAAATAAAAAACTATCAATAATCATTGATAGTCACAAAAATATGAAACTATCGATACTATCGATAGTGCCATCGATAGTTTGACACCTCTAGTATAAACTAGTAAGGTATATCTTCGACTTGGTCGAAGTTAAAATAGCCCAACGGCTGATACGTAATAGAACAAAATCTTAAATTGTAGCTCTTTTTGATGAGATATAAAAAATGTTTCTATTTTGATGACGTCTAAAATAAAGTAGGTATAATACGGGCATTCTGGACCACTGCGGAGCCGGAGTCGCCTTATCTTATTTTGTGGTTTTATTTTATGTCGGTTTTGTGGTTTTGTGGTTTTTTGGCGTGCGTCTTAGAAACCTACGTCAAAGTTGACGGCATTTTTTGCGGTTTTGTTTGTCTTATCTCGTTTTTATGGTTTTTCGGAACGTGCTAGAGGCGTACGTCAAAGATCATGGGCGTAGATAAGATGGCGGAATGTGGGGATCAAATCTCCTGAGACGTGAGTTGTGTGATCATGAGATGTGTGGGCGCGTGCGCTTGGATGCTTGGTCGCTCGGGGTGGGGCTTATATCCATGCCCCCATCCTCGTCCCTGTCCCCTGTATGTGGTTTTTCAGTTTTTTGACACGTGCTAGAAGAGTACGTCAAAGTTGACAGTAGTTTGTGGTTTTTTAACGGTGGCTAGAAGCGTTCGTCAAAGTTGACGGCAGTTTTTTGCGGTTTTGTCTTATTTCGTTTTGTGGTTTTCACTTATCTCGTTTTGAGACCCTTCCCCGGTCCCCGATTCCCCCGTCCCTCCATCCCCCTGTCCGTCGTTTTTGAGAAAATAATGAATTGTGTTCTGCGGTTTTTTGATAAGCAGTTTCATATAATATACAATTTTATACAGTTTTATATAAAAAGGTTCCCAAGTTTTCAAAGTCAAGTGGAATCAGTGTTTTATAAATCAATAACACGGAAAAAGCAACTTATAAAAATGGACTCATTTAAATGTGACTTGTGCGAGTTAACTTTTAACAAAAAGTTTAATCTAAGCCGACACGTGATAGTTAAACATCGAAGTCAATAATCGCAACATTTCAAATGTGATATTTGCATGAAGTTTTGCATGAACTCGTAAGGACAATTTAGTGAACCATTTAAGACGAAAACATAAATCATCTTATTCAATATCAACTACATCTGTCGCATCAAAATCAACTGTATCTACAACAACGTCAAATAATGTTCCGAATCTTCAGACGATTGTTACAAATATAATTCCAAATGTCTATTGCAGCGCATGCAAGAAAGATATAATTTTAAAGAATTGGTCTTACCACATCAGGACAAACGCTTATAAAAACAAAACAATTTAATGTCTTCAAAATGAGTTTTTTATTAATTAAAATGTAATATCTTCAGAAAATATTCTCAATGTTCTGAATATTTATTTACAAAAAAATGTTGTGGTATTTATAACAATAAAATCTTACTCAATAGTTATTATTTCTACTCTTATTATTAATTTTTTCCTGTATTGGTCTATATAAATGGTGTCCGATACAGATATTGTATTTCTCGGGACACAATTTGTATCATCCATCCTTACATTCTCATCACAAAGCTTTTAAATTTTCATTTGGAGGACAGGCGCAAAGATTTCCGTTAACCGTGAATGTTCCCATACTTATTTAAAATGCTCAAAGTTTTCCAGATGACAATTTGCTGTGGTTAAGTTAAACGTTCGTTCTGGGCTGATAATTATGTAATTTGCTGGATTGGAAGCGAATTCCTCATATAATTCCATGTTAATGTTTTCCATGTTTTGTATTTTAATTTCTGTGTTGTTTAAAAACTGTGCTGTTTTTAACAATTAGACAGCTTTACATAGCAAACAACTTTCATTAAACCCTTTGAATGCAACTGCTTATAAAAAAAAAAAAAAAAAAAAACCGCAGAAGACAATTCATTATTTTTCCAGGCATTGAAAACCAAAAATGTTTGTATTTTATTCAACTGCTTATTAACAGTTCAACTGCTTCTTATTGAAAAAACAAGAACATTTTGACATTTTATGCAACTGCTTATCAAAAAACCACAGAAGATAATTTGTTATTTTCCCCCAAGCAATAGATAAATAAGTTAATAAACATTTATATATGGAAACAGTTTTACTTTATTGAAATTACAAAAAATATTTTTATGTTTAAAATTAAAAAAGTCTTTTATTTTATGTATTAGCAATAAGTAATATTATATTTTTGAAATAAAAATTGTAAGCATAATTGTCCACAAATAACTGTGTTGTATATTTGTTTTTGTTCATAGTTGTAATATACTGGAGGTTTTAAATAATTATATAATATTCTTTATAATTTTTATTTCTATAATGTCTACCCAATGAGTACCGGGTCCGTTAACATCGTTTAAATTAAGTATACCACATTCTTGAGCATAAGGTTTTTTCGGTGAAGAATATCTCATAAAATTATTCTAAATATTCAAGACATGTGCAATATTTTATTAAATCGACATTGGTTAATGGTCTTTTGGGTAGCGTTAAAAACAATCCATAACTTTGTTTATATGGTTTGAGATCCATAGCTATCTATTCCATATATCTATTGTGGCGAGTAGCTTCAGCTAATTGTTCTTTTCCATTTTTTATATCATTTAAAACTATATATAGGGGAGAGTGGTACTAGTTGTTACAAAATTTGAATGAACCGCTGTAACTCCCACAAATCAAGCAATAATGGCACTGCAAAACTTGTAAACATAAATTCAATCTTTTATTCTTCAATCCTGATGTGAATAACATATATTATTTTAAAATAAATTAAAAAATTTCCTTGATAAAAAATTTAACTCGTCTGTGACAAGTTACCCCACTCGTGGGGTAAGTTGTCCCAATGCGTAGTTCACGTTGTCACACTTCTTAATCGTCATTGCTGCCACACTCCGAAACACAATTTAACCAGAAATGTATTACACTATCACTTTCAATGCATTATGTGCACAACGTTTGCATTTTATACATTGACGACAATTGTTATTGGACTTGACGCTCGACAACAATCTACACAAAGTGAATCCACGTTATCTTCATTGATATGAGCTGTATTCGGCTTGCATCATGATATCTGAAGATGTCTGACCTCGGTGTGTAAGTCGTTTGCGATTTCTTGGCATATATCCTTAATTTCAAATAAATCATAGAATACTTTCAAAATAGTTATATGAAATTATATGTGACAACAAGCCCCACAAGCGCTGTGACAACCTGTACCATTTGGAAAAAAATGTTAACAATGTTCTGTAAATTTAAATATAAAGTTTTATCTTAAAATTCATAAGTATTTGCAAAATATAATATTAATTGTATTCTAAATTTATTTAAAGTTGAATATAACACACTTCTATTTGTTTAATTACAAAATTTAAAAAAATATAAAAATGCACAAATCAAACTTAGTTTCTTAAATTTCTTTTAATTTTTGCAAAACAAAACTAACGGCACTTAAACTTTCTTGGGATGCTAGACATTGCAATAGCGTATAGATGGCATTAATATTCCATTCGATAACGTGTTGAATCAAAAGATATCGGCGTTGTGACAACTAGTACTTGAGACAACGGGGACGAGTCTCCCCTACCTCAAAGAGCACCTGTTAAAATGGGTATGAATGATAAGACTCCACCAATTTTTGGAACTGGGATAACTCGTGGTATGTTGACTTGAGATTTTTTCCATTTAAAACTTGACTGTACAGCTTTATGGGCTATTTTATAAACATCATTGAAAGAATTTGGTCTCTTCTTTATAAACATTTCAACACCCTTTTTAACTGCCAACGAAAAGAGTTTCTTCCCATTCACTTTAGGTTTTTATACTTTTTGGGCTTGGTATGCCTTCTTTTCGATTTCCTTTTTTCCTTGTTTCTCTTTATACCCATTCAAAATTTAACTTTTGCTTTCATTGCATTTGTTACGAACCATGCGTTGGAACGTTCCGTCAAATCGCTATCATTGGACGTAACTTTTTTAAAAGCTTTTTCAGATAAAATTAATTGTTTTTGTTTTTGTCAAACCTATACAAAAATTCCTGAGCATTTAATACGCGAAAATGCAAACATGATTATTATATTCAAACAAGATGAAATTAATTTAAAGCATATTTTTAATGATCATGTCATTGGAGACATGGATTTCAAAATGCTTATTAAGATTTGCAATGAATGTTGGAAAGATAAGTATGGTTTTGTTGTGATAAATAAACATGATACTCATTAGCGCAACCAAAGGGCAGATTTCGGGGCTTAAGCCCCTCAAAAATTATTGTAGTACCAAGCAAAATAGCATTCTATCAAAGTGAGTCGCTTGAAAAGCAATCACACGGCTTATCAAATGAGTGGAAACCCCAAATGTATATTTCAAATAGATTCTGGTTGATCATAATCTACTAAATTAGTCATATTTTTTTCCTTCAGACTGCACATTAAGCCGGATCGATTTTGTATGGAGAAGAAAGTGAGCCAGACACCAACTCAAAAGTAAGAGGTACTCTTAAAAACTATTAAATATTTTTTAAACACCTATAAAACATATATTTTTCATGGTATTTTCATGCATTTAAGTTAATTGGAAAAGTATTAAGCTCTTATTTTTGTGTGTATCGTATGGTTTGGTTTAATCAGTGTTAACAAAAAATATATATTCGAATATCATTAATTTTGTACTGGGGCACTATCTGGCGTACATTTTACTAAAAAGCGAACAGTAATTATGGCAGTTAAATACTAATTAAGCTGAAGGAAACTTTTTAATATCGATTTCTCACGTTTTATATAATTGTGGTACTAAGTTTTGGTTAAACCACATTATACGATATATCAATGGAAAGAAGAGCTCAATAAATTTCCAATAAGTTTAAATGCATGTGAATACCCTGAAAAATGCATATTATACACGTGTTTTAAACAACTTCAATTCGAAAATGACAAAATATCGATTTTTGGGATCTCAAGAGTTTGTAAAGACAAAACAATTCAAAAATTTTTTAGTTAATATATGTGTGCCATGAAAATCTTTAATTTTTTGCTTATCTTGGATATGCATTCTGAAGAAAACAAGTTATGAGCAAAAACTAAAAAAGTTATGGGCAAAAAACTTTCTTAAAAAAAGGGTTTCAGAAGAACCAGAACGGATCCATAGGGATTTCTTTGATAAAAACAAAAAAATTGTTTACAGAAACAGTGTTTGAGAGTCCTTTAAGAGTCCCTCTAACTTTTAAGTCGATACCCGGTGAAATTTAAATTACGATCCGGCTAACTTCATACACTTAATCGCAAAAGTGTACATACGATCAATTTTCTGAGTAAAAACAATAAAATAAAAATACAAATGGTAATTCATTACTTTTAACAAAAAAAAAAAAAAAAAAAACAGTTTTTTTACGTACATACGATTCTTACGGCCAGTTTGTTCACAAAGTTATAAATATAAAACTTATTCTGTAACTGTTTTTGTGACTAAATCGGTGTTTTCGCCATCTAGAACTCGTTATATATAAAATTGAAACGAACTTTAAACCTCGTTATAAACAAAAGTTCAGTTGTGCTAAAACGCCACAAAATGTGTTTTAAATTTGTAACGAGTTTTAAAGCCTGGTTAGAAATTAAACGTCAGTTCTATCAAAACACCACAAAATGTATACATATTTGATGCTTTTACTTTTTCACCTCGTTAAGCCTAGTACTCTGTTGGGCTTCACGTGAAATTCCACTTAAATCTCCATACAAAAAATTACAGCTGTGAAACAACCGTGAACATTTCACAACTTTTTCGTCAAATCTGTACTATGCTTCGCTGCGGAAAATCTAGTACTATATTCCGCAACATGAATCTAGCAACATTGTTTTCACGGCAATTTAATTGAACCGACCATTTATTTTGCCGTGAAAAGTGACAATTGCCATTTCATTTAAGAAAAAAGTGCAAGCAATATTTATTTTGTATTTATAAAATCACAAATATGAAAATTAAAGAACTTAAATGACTTTCTGCTCTTCCTCTAATAAATTGTGGCTGTTTATTTACATCTTGTCGAAATTTGTAAGTTGATCATCAGCTGTTCGTTCGCAACAAAATATGTGTCAAAATTTTCACGCAACAAATAAATGCCTGTTGTCAGTGAAATTTCACGCAATCGAGCATAGTACTAAGCTTTATAAAAGCATTTCACCAGCTTATAACGCGTTACAAAGCGACAGAAAAAATTCAATGAACAAATTGAAAAAACATTATAACGTGTTGTAAAGAAGTTTCATTTTATAGCTGGTTTTAGATATGACGCATTATAACAAAATTTATAACTCTGTGAACAAACCGGCCGTTAAAATATTAAAATTGAGTTATAAAAAACTATTTTCAGCAAAGAAAAATAAAAAAATTTTTTAAAAGTTGTTTTTCATTGTAATTAACATATTTGAATTTAAAACAAAAGTTTAAATTAAAATAACAATAGAAATTCAAAGAAAAAAATTAATAAAGAAGTAACATGAAAAATATTACATATTACAATAATGTATCACATATTATAGTTTAAAAACAACATTTTTGAAATTTTGTTTCTAGTAAGTCTATTCCTTCTTTCTACAATTACTTGTCCAGACTTAGAAAATAGACGTTCTGGAGGTACAGATGTTGTGACTACAGACAATCTTTTTTTAACTATTTCGTATAGTAGTGGGTAGGCATTTTTTTGCTTATGCCACCACATAAACGGATCCTGGTTTCGGCGTAGAAGTGGTTCTTATAAATATTTGTCAACCTCTACGATCCCTACATGGTTTCGGCGTAGAAGTGGTTTTTGTAAATATTTGTCAACCTCTATGATCCCTACAGCTGTCGGATTTGCATTTTTTATATGAGACTCTACTTCATTCTCGAAATCATCCCAAATACTGCTTTTCTTTTTCCGAGCAAGCTGTGCTTCCACCGGTACAGTGTCTTCTTCAACAGTTTGTATCTGTGATCTAACTTGTACATTAGCAGCTAAGCGTTTAAGGTTAGAACATGCTCGATCATAGGCAAATTTATTAATAAAACCATGTCTTTTATATCGGGGGTCCAATATGGTACTTTCAGCATATATATAATTATCTTCAATTTTAGCAAATCTTACTGCCAACCCATCCAAAAGAATTTTTGCCTTTTTCCTAACCGATTCTGGAAGTGCATCTCTATTCAAAAATTTTTGGCACTCATTTTTAAGGGCATTTACAATTAAAATAACTTCGGATATTGCTACTTTTTTTCGAGCTAAGCTCTTCCGTAACATCTTTAAAAATAATTATATTTCAGATGCATTTTTTAAAATTTCAACGTCGTCGATATTCAGATTATCCTTTTCTGGATAATCAATTGCTAGCGTTGTCATCAAACTTTTTTTAGCGGCCAAAACTCTTTCAAACATGTCATAAGTCGAATTACAGCGCCTTACTTCATCTTGCTTAAGCTTAAGTTGGATCTCTTGAAGCTGTTTTTGTGTAGATTTCAGTCTATCTGAAGCTAAAAGACTTTTTCTGAAACGCTCGACTATACTTTTAATTTTAGTTTGTGTCACCTCTATTTCCCTTAAGGCCGATTTTACGATAAGATTCAAAGTGTGAGCAAAACAAGGTATTTGTTTCCACTGCATTAAATTAATTGCTGCTTTTATATTATAAGCATCAACAGTGGTTACTGCCACAATTTTGTTTGATATATGCCAATTATCACACATTTTCTTTAGCTCTTGGCTTAAGTTTACGGCGGTATGTCGTTCTGAATATTGATGACATTCTAGCATACATGACTGCAAAACTGTATTATTATTTAAAAAATGGTTCGTAAGGGCTATATAATTTTCATTTGGTTTGGACGTCCAACCATCTGTTGTTATTGAAATAAAACAAGCAACTTCCAAGAATTTTTTAACTTTTTCTTTGGTAACATTATAATAGTTTGTCAAGAGCGCAATTGACAAAGTTTTTCGACAAGGTAGTTGATAATTTGGATTTAACTCTTTCACAAAATTTTTAAAAGATGCACTCTCCACAATAGAGAAAGGTAAATAATTTTTAGATACTACCTCAACTAAAAACTTATTTAAATTTTCACTTTTTCACGCTGGCAGAGGTCTTTGCAAGTATTTCGTTATTCGCGAAGTCTTTGTTTGATTGTGATGGCGCTCTTGCATTGGGAAGAATGGGGTACTTCGAGTTTCTTGTGTTGAGCTGGAAGGAGTGCTTTGATTTTCTTGCGTAGCATCCGATTGAGTGCTTCGAATTTCTGTTATATTTTCCGCATTGTTGTCAGAAGTTGACGACATGCTTTCCATGCGATTCAAATAATATGGACCGCCACCTTTATATGACATAACTTTTAGACAAATATTACATTTTGCCTTATTGTTCCCCAAGTCTGTGAAAAATTGCCAAGTCGTCTTTGAAGTTCTTCTGTCACCAGTTGCTTTCGCCATGCTATAAAAAATACACACAAACTGCATTTATTTACATTTTTCCTTCTGTGTTATAAATATATGTTTAGATAAGCTATATTTCTATTTTTAAAAAAGTCCAATAAGAAGATTGGTTATATGGAAATAGGTTAACTGTAGGAACTAATCAAACAAATGCAGCTTTATTTGCGAAAACTTCGGTTGTCTTATCAAAAATGACAGTTAGCTAGAAAAACATTGTGCTTATGTATTTGTTACTACATTCCACCCTTCTCACACACGTCATTCGAGCCTCGAAGTTAACGAAAATACACTAAAGTAACAGTGTTGCATGATTGTAAAAAATAATTGCGACTACTGCCAAATTTGAGTTGTTTTGTGAAAATTGAAGCGGTACAAATATTTTTTTGAGGTGATGG
Source organism: Tetanocera ferruginea (assembly GCA_958299015.1). Taxonomy (NCBI): domain Eukaryota; kingdom Metazoa; phylum Arthropoda; class Insecta; order Diptera; family Sciomyzidae; genus Tetanocera; species Tetanocera ferruginea. Next base: position 75,686,946 of record OY282640.1, on the reverse strand, counting down.
TGCACTCAAAGCTCGTGTATGGGACATTTGAGTTGCCTCTTGTATGAGTTACCCAACACTAATACACAGTAAGCTATTAATATTATGTATGACCTCCTTTTGCATTGACTACTTCCCATAGGCATTTCGGCAAAGAAAGCGCCAATTTTTTTGTTGTTTCTGAGGAGATTTTTTCCCATTCTTCCATTAAGGCAACCTTGAGCTGAGAAACAGATGTAACGTTACGTTTCATTACGTGCCGCCTCAGGTGATCCCACAAATGCTTAATTGCGTTGAGGTCAGGAGACTGTGGAGGATATTCCAACTTCGATGAGACGTGAAAGAGTAGCCACTCTTTGATAATTCCAGAAGAATGCTTCGGATCATTGTCATGCATAAAAATTAACTTTCCTTGTAGATCCAATTTATTAACGCTTGCAAGAAAATTCGTCTTTAAAATGTTCAGATACACAAAGCGATCCATGGTACCATCAATGAAACGGAGTTCATCCACACCACTTGCACTCATACAACCCCATACCATTACGGATCCGCCTCCATGCTTCACCGTACTGCAAACGTTTTTGGGGTTAAGTGCCTGATTGGCTTTTCTCCACACTTTAATGCGGCCGTCTTTCGCAAAAACGTTAAATTTACATTCATCAGTAAAGATGACGCGTTCCTAAAAAGTTTAATCAGTTAAATGGATGTTCTGATACTTCAGGGCATAGTCAAAACGTTTCTTCTTGTTGATGGCGAAAATTAGTGGCTTCTTTCGTGCAACATGGGATCGCAAACCCGCCCTTTTTAGGCAACGGCGGACGGTGTCGGCATGAATTGATATACCCTCACTTTCTTGAAGCTGTGTTCTTTTCAGAAGCGAACTGCACTCTGCTTGGGGTTGTCTGCAACTTCTCGCACAATTTTTCGTTGGCACCTTTGGTCAAGCTTCATTGGCCGTCCAGATCTTGGTAAGCTTTCATAGCTATTGGTATTTTTATAATTTTTTATTATCGTTTGGACTGTTGCCTTTGTTAAATTTAAGATTTGGCTTATTTTTGCCATTGAATTTCTCTCATTTGAGAACCGAACACAAATTCGACGCATTTCCGGATTTATTTCTTTGCGTTTTGACATTATTTATAAAAACGATTAGAGATGTTTATACATGAACGGATTTTAATGAACTAATGCTAAAGAAAGCAAAAACATTTGATAATTACTCTAACAATGCAAAAAAAAAAATAACGGAACTTCTTAATTCCGTTACATGTTGAAATCGTATGTACACTTTAGCGACGTGCGTGTTGTATCATTTTTTGCTTTTGTTGTTATTTTCGAAGCAATAAGCTGCGCTTTAAAATTGTTTTTATTTAATTTCGTTAAAATACATATGCAAATTCTAAAGAATACTTAATTTGAATTTATGAGTAATAGAATAAAAATAAATTATAACTTTATTAACTTAATCGAATCGTATGTACACTAGAGTGGGTCGGCCACCATACAATAAAAAAAAGTTTGAAAAAAACACCCCCTATTTTAAAGTTGACCTCGAGAGGATTCCGAAAACAAAAAAATTTTTTTTTTGGACCACCGGAAAAACAGCCAAAATGGTCTTTTTTGCATTACTTAAGCATTACATGTCAGATCTTAAAAAGTTATATGTCGTTGAAAAGGGCTTTACGAGCACTGCAATGTCTTCTTAGGACATTTTTATTTTTGAGGTCATATTTAACTAGCAAGCCCCATTAGCCCGATTTATCCCCTCTAAATTTATTTTTTTTCCCCATATAATTAAACTCCTTCAAATTTGTTTAATTTGTGTTCAAAAAATTAATTATCAAGTTTAAAAACAAAGAAGTTAAAAAAGTTCAAATATTTGATATAATCCTTTTTTTTATAAAAAATTTACTTTTAGTTTAGTCAACGAACAAGCACATAATATAAACAAAATTGTAAAAGAAACTTAAAAAAATAATTTTTTGAACACAAATTAAACAAATTTGAAGGAGTTTAATCTTATGAAAAAAAAAAAATTTTAGGGGGATAAATCGGGCTAATGGGGCTTGCTAGTTGAATATGACCTCAGAAGTAAAAATTTTCTAAAAAGACGTTGTAGTGCTCGTAAAGCCCTTTTCAACGACATATAATTTTTTAAGATCTGACATGTAATGCTTAAGTTATGCAAAAAAGACCATTTTGGCTGTTTTTCCGGTGGTCCAAAAACAAAATTTTTTTTGTTTTCGGAATCCTCTCGAGGTCAACTCTAAAATAGGGGGTGGTTTTTTCAAACTTTTTTTTTCGACCCACTCTAATGTACACTTTGTATGTTTAATTTTTGTTATGTTCTGATTCTGTTGGCAATACTTCGATTCCAGTTATATTTTCAACTTCTAGAATGGAACCCACTAAGGCGATTTGAAATATTTGGAAAAAAATTAATTTAAAAGTAAGACAAAATAAGAAAGCCTGAATTTGCGGGAAATCGGTGTATTCCCTCGCCACCGAAATAATCGAAGAAATTTCCTCTTAAATTCTCCAATTACGAGTTATCCGCTAGCATTTTAACGATTGAAAGTGAAATAGTCAAAAATTTCTGTTTGATTTTACGGACATTATCTAGCGGTAAATTTATTAAAGTAGAAGCTTTCAGACCCTTGTTAGATCGTGCTTTCGAGTTGTATTTAAAAAATTATGGCATAAAATGCCACCAACAGTACATAAAATTCTTGTTCACGGAACTGAAATTATAAGTAACTTTAATTTACCTATTGGAATGCTTTCAGAAGAAGCTTTAGAAGCTAGTCATAAAGAGTTCAGAAAAATGAGATTAAATCATACTCGGAAAAACTCTAGAGAACTATCCAATAGAGATCTTTTCGTTGGATTATTGCTTTACTCAGACCCTTTGATATCTTCTTAAAAAAAATATTAAAAAATAAAAATAACCATGATAATGAAATATATGAATATATTTTAAATGACGAACACGATCCGAATGATGACACACTTGATTTCATTTCTGATCTCGATTTCTCTGACTTTGTGTCGAGTGATTCAACGAATTACTCTGATGACGGCCAGTAATTTTCTCTTATTTTTAAGATTTATGTCAAATTTAAAAGAACCTGTACTTAAAATAGAAAATTTATTTAAATTAATAAAATGCGTTCGAAATTTTATTTTTCTTGCTCATATGCAACACTTTTTATAGCGTTGAATCATTATGGGAATCTTCATATGGGAGGTTGGCGTATACGTAAAAGGATTACGCCAGTTTTTTGTAAACGTCTTAATGTTATACACAAAAAATTCCACATACCAAATTGTATCCATGTAGCTCAAGTATATGCCTCTACAGAGTTTTACTCTTGTGGATTGTATTGGAGGAGGACGTGGCTGTTGGCGGATCACGCCCATTTTTATACCCTAAACCTGAAAGGTCAGGGTATATTAACTTTGTGCAAACGTTTGTAACGCATAGAACGAAGCGAGTCCGGTATAGAAAAGTATATATATTCTTGATCAGCGTCACCACGTGAGTCAAGCTATCCATGTCCGTCCGTCCGTCCGTGCGTCTGTGTGTTGTCCGTATACACAGGATAAGAAGAAGGAGTTGAGATAATTGGATGAAACTTGGTATACATGGTCACATGCACCCAAGGATCTGCACTATTGAATATTTTTGGAATCCGCCCACGGACACGCCTACCTTCGATACAACGCAAAAATGTAAAACTGCATAACTCAGCTCATAATAAGCCTACAACAATAAAATTTGGTATGTATGTGTTTTATATCAACACAAAGATGTCTTTGAAAAATGGACGTCATCCGGTTACGGACACGCCCACCTCCCATACAACCCAAAAGTTGAAAACGCAATAAATAAGCCTCTGTTCAACCTACAGAGCTAAAATTTGACACAAATGTTTTTTGTAACAAAACAAAGATAGTTTTGAAAAGTGGACATCATCCGCCCACGGACACGCCTAGCTCCCATACAACGCGAAAATTGAAAACGGCATAACTCAGCTCATACTTAGCCTACAACAATAAAATTTGATATGTATGTGTTTTATACAAACACAAAGATGTCTTCGAAAAATGGACGTCATCCGCTTACGGACACGCCCACCTTCCATACAACCCAAAAATTTAAAACGCAATAAATAAGCCTCTGTTTAACCTACACCACTAAAATTTGGCACGTATGTTTTTTATGACAAGACAAAGATGGTTTTGAAAAATGGACGTCATCCGCCTACGGACACGCCTATTTCCCATACAATCCAAAAAGTTTTAAACTCAATAAATAAGGTTATGTTTGTCATAGAGAAATTAAATTTGGAATGCATGTATTTTATACCAAAACTAAAGTGTGTTCAAAAATTGGAAGTAATCCGTCCATGAACACGCCCACCTCTCATAGGGAAAGCACAATAAAGGCATTAACTGTGAGCTACAGGAATAAAACTTGGTATGTGTAAATTTTTCATCAACATTTAAATGCATATAAAATATAGGCTTCATCCACCCTTGGAGACGCCCATTTACAATAAAAATTTTTTGTTTTTGAAAAGTGGGTTTAGGGTATTTCATAGTCGGCCTAGACCGACTTTAGACTTTCTTTACTTGTTTGTACATACTTAAGTGTTGATGTGACATATAAACATACCAAATTTTATCGCTGTAGCTCAAATATATGCCTCTTTATAGAGTTTTACTCTTGTGGGTTGTATTGGAGGTGGACGTGGCTGTGGGCGGATCACGCCCATTTTTTGTACATACTTTATTTTTGATGTGACATATAAACATATCAAATTTTATTGCTGTAGCTCAAATATATGCCTCTTTATAGAGTTTTAATCTTATGGGCTGTATTGGAGGTGGACGTGGCTGTGGGCGGCTCACGCCCATTTTTTGTACATACTTTAGTTTTGATGTGGTATATAAACATACCAAATTTTATTGCTGTAGCTCAAATATATGCTTCTTTATAAAGTTTCACCATTGTGGGTTGTATGGCAGGTGGTCGAAGGGCGTGGCCGATCTTGATAGAACTTGGTGTGGTGTGTTATATTTATTACGAACGTAACTTCGTGTTTCCATTGCCGCAGCTACCACATTGTCGTGAGCTTTCAAATGATCGTCAGTTTGTGTGTTGTTGTGGCTACCAGTGCTACGACGCATGCGCTTCGTTGTTGCTAGCATCGTTTATTTTTGTTTTGCCTGTCCCTTTCCCTTTCTGCAGCTACCACGATGGCTACCATATATTTTGTTATTGTAGAGTTGTTGTAAATGAAACCGGTTATTGTTGTTGCTGTTAAACGATAATCAATGGATAATGATTATCAATGGATTAATTATTTTTAATTGTAATTTTAAAATATATATTTAAATTAAATTGAATTAAATTAAATTCAATTAAATTCATTTAAATAAAATTAAATTGATCAAAATTAAATGAAATGAAATTAAATTAAATTTAATAAAATTATATTGCATTAATTTAAATTGAATAAAATTGCATTTAATTAAATAAATAAAATTAGATAAAAAACATTTAATAACATTTAATTACATTAAATGACATTATATTTTCTTTATTTTCATTTAATTAAATTAAATTGCATTAAATTGCATTAATTTAAATTACATTAAAATGCATTTAATTAAATAAATTAAATTAAATTAAATAAACTTAAATCAAATTACAATAAATGAAATAAAATTAAATAAAATGAAATAAAAATAAATAAAATTAAATTAAATTGAATAAAATAAATAAAATAAAAATTATATTAAATTAAAACAAAAATCAATTAAATTCAATTAAATTGAAGTAAATTCAACTAAATTCAATTAAATTGAATTAAATTCAATTAAATTCAATTAAATTCAATTAAATTCAATTAAATTCAATTAAATTCAATTAAATTCAACTAAATTCAATTAAATTCAATTAAATTCAATTAAATTCAATTAAATTAAATTAAATTAAATTAAATTAAATTAAATTAAATTAAATTAAATTAAATTAAATTAAATTAAATTAAATTAAATTAAATTAAATTAAATTAAATTTAATTAAATTAAATTAAATTAAATTAAATTAAATTAAATTAAATTAAATTAAATTAAATTAAATTAAATTAAATTAAATTAAATTAAATTAATTAAATTAAATTAAATTAAATTAAATTAAATTAAATTAAATTAAATTAAATTAAATTAATTAAATTAAATTAAATTAAATTAAATTAAATTAAATTAAATTAAATTAAATTAAATTAAATTAAATTAAATTAAATTAAATTAAATTAAATTAAATTAAATTAAATTTAATTAAATTAAATTAAATTAAATTAAATTAAATTAAATTAAATTAAATTAAATAAAATTAAATTAAATTAAATTAAATTAAATTGAAGTAAATTCAATTAAATTCAATTAAATTGAATTAAATTCAATTAAATTCAATTAAATTCAATTAAATTCAATTAAATTCAATTAAATTCAACTAAATTCAATTAAATTCAATTAAATTCAATTAAATTCAATTAAATTAAATTAAATTAAATTAAATTAAATTAAATTAAATTAAATTAAATTAAATTAAATTAAATTAAATTAAATTAAATTAAATTAAATTAAATTAAATTAAATTAAATTAAATTAAATTAAATTAAATTAAATTAAATTAAATTAAATTAAATTAAATTAAATTAAATTAAATTAAATTAAATTAATTAAATTAAATTAAATTAAATTAAATTAAATTAAATTAAATTAAAATAAATTAAATTAAATTAAATTAAATTAAATTAAATTAAATTAAATTAAATTAAATTAAATTAAATTAAATTAAATTAAATTAAATTAAATTAAATTAAATTAAATTTAATTAAATTAAATTAAATTAAATTAAATTAAATTAAATTAAATAAAATTAAATTAAATTAAATTACATTAAATTAAATTAAATTAAATTAAATTAAATTAAATTAAATTAAATTAAATTAAATTAAATTAAATTAAATTATATTAAATTAAATTAAATTAAATTAAATTAAATTAAATTAAATTAAATTAAATTAAATTAAATTAAATTAAATTAAATTAAATTAAATTAAATTAAATTAAATTAAATTAAATTAAATTAAATTAAATTAAATTAAATTAAATTAAATTAAATTAAATTAAATTAAATTAAACTAAATTAAATTAAATTAAATTAAATTAAATTAAATTAAATTAAATTAAATTAAATTAAATTAAATTAAATTAAATTAAATTAAATTAAATTAAATTAAATTAAATTAAATTAAATTAAATTAAATTAAATTAAATTAAATTGAATTAAATTAAATTAAATTAAATTAAATTAAATTAAATTGAATTAAATTAAATTAAATTAAATTAAATTAAATTAAATTAAATTAATTTTATTTATTCAAATAAATTCAATTAAATTCAATTAAATTCAATTTAATTCAATTATATTCAATTTAATTAAATTAAATTAAATAAAATTAAATTAAATTCAATTAAATTAAATTAAATTCAATTAAATTCAATTAAATTCAATTAAATTCAATTAAATTCAATTAAATTCAATTAAATTCAATTCAATTCAATTAAATTCAATTAAATTCAATAAAATTCAATTACATTCAATTAAATTCAATTAAATTCAATAAAATTCAATTAAATTCAATTAAATTCAATTAAATTCAATTAAATTCAATTAAATTCAATTAAATTCAATTAAATTCAATTAAATTCAATTAAATTCAATTAAATTCAATTAAATTCAATTAAATTCAATTAAATTCAATTAAATTCAATTAAATTCATTTAAATTCAATTAAATTCAATCAAATTCAATTAAATTCAATTAAATTCAATTAAATTCAATTAAATTCAATTAAATTCAATTAAATTCAATTAAATTCAATCAAATTCAATTAAATTCAATTAAATTAAATTAAATTAAATTAAATTAAATTAAATTAAATTAAATTAAATTAAATTTAATAAAATTAAATTAAATTAAATTAAATTAAATTAAATTAAATTAAATTAAATTAAATTAAATTAAATTAAATTAAATTAAATTAAATTAAATTAAATTAAAATAAATTAAATTAAATTAAATTAAATTAAATTAAATTAAATTAAATTAAATTAAATTAAATTTAATTAAATTAAATTAAATTAAATTATATTAAATTAAATTAAATTAAATTAAATTAAATTAAATTAAATTAAAATAAATTAAATTAAATTAAATTAAATTAAATTAAATTAAATTAAATTAAATTAAATTAAATTAAATTAAATTAAACTGAATTAAATTAAATTAAGTAAAATTAAATTAAATTAAATTCATATAAATAAAACAAGTAAAGAAAGTCTAAAGTCGGTCTAGGCCGACTATGAAATACCCTAAACCCACTTTTCAAAAACAAAAAAAATTTTATTGTAAATGGGCGTGTCCGTGGGCGCATGAAGCCTATATTTTATATGCATGTTGATGAAAAATTTACACATACCAAGTTTTATTCCTGTAGCTCACAGATAATGCCTTAATTGTGTTTTCGCTATGGGAGGTGGGCGAGTTTATGGACGGATAACTCCCAATTTTTGAACACGCCTTAATTTGGTATAAAATACATACATACCAAATTTAATTTCTCTATGACAAACAACCTTATTTATTGAGTTTAAAACTTTTTGGGTTGTATGGGAGGTAGGCGTGTCCGTAGGCGGATGACGTCCATTTTGCAAAACCATCTTTGTCTTGTCATAAAAACATAAGTGCCAAATTTTAGCTCTTTAGGTTAAACACAGGCTTATTTATTGCTTTTTTATTGCTTATTTATTATTAATTATGATCTGAGTAATGCAGTTTTCAATTTTTGCGTTGCATGGGAGGTAGGCGTGTCCGTGGGCGGATTCCAAAAATATTCAATAGTGCAGATCCTTGGGTGCACGTGACCATGTGTACCAAGTTTCATCCAATTATCTCTACTCCTTCTTCTTATCCTGTGTATACGGACAACACACAGACGGACGGACGTGTTGTGACTCAATCGTCACAAGCGACGTTTTTCATATTATAAATTACAAACACTGATCTGCCTCAAAAATAAGTGAAACGATCGGCGTTTTTGCAATGCTTACCAATCGAAGTTTACAGTCAAATTAAAAAATGCAACGGTCAGCTTAAAATAGCAATCACGGGCCAGCTACTTGAGCTGTGCTTCTGTTAACATAGCTCGAAAATGATCGCGGAAGTAAATGAACTCTTGTGGGTTGAATTGCAATGTAGTATGTATGTTTCTAGGTTAATAAACCGCGCTGTTGTTGAAAATATGTATGTCGAAATATAACACGCGGAAATAAGCCAATTCGTGGTGCCAACGGTGTCAAATATCGAGGTGACCAAACGAAGAATGTATATTTGTAAATAAATTAATATGTAAGTTTGTATATTTAAAATACAGAGTACGTTTATTTGTATGCTATTTAGCAACAATGTCTAGGTTAATTGTATATATGTAACTTTTAAGATTGATTGCGGAAGTTAAGACCAAGTAGATATTAAGATGAAAACTGTGTTATAAATAAGAGTAGAATTAATAAAGACAAGACGAGTGTTAATTAACCAATAAAGAAGTGCAGTTTAATTTTAAACTTTCAGGTTCCACCGATAAAGGAAAGGATTATTTGGTGAGTATAAATATAACGATGTAACAGTTAATATTTAACGCCACACAACATTATGGCGCAGCCGGTAGGATCTCGCTGGACAACCCCACACAACATTATGGCGCAGCCGGTAGTCCTTTTTAAAAAAGGGTAGTCCCTTTTAAAAAGGATAGTGATTCGAACTCGGTTTCCCGTGTTCAAATAAATAAATAATAATAACTTCCCAAAGATTCTGCGATTCCGTAGCCAATTCCTTGTAGTTGACCGGACCCTTCAGAATATAATTAAAAATGTGTAAAACCAGTAAAATAAAAAATTTGTAGATTAGATTCCCAGAGAAACTATGGTATAGGGTGAGAATTGTTGTAGAACACAGAAAAATTTTAAAGGCAACGAAAAGGTAATGAAATCATAATAAAAAAAAAAAAATCAGAATGAACATATGCGAGATAGCGAAAATAGTATCCGGTGTGCTACACGAGGAAGTGTATAAGTTTATACTTGGAACAGAATAAGCTTTCCAAGGGGTAGGAGAAACGAATTTAGAAAAATTTATTCAATGTGTGAAACTAAGACTTTATGGGGATGCTTTCAAGTTAGTAAGACCAAGACAATTTAATAATCTGGATGAATTATTTATACTTATAAGAAAACGTATTTGGAACGAAAACAATTAGATGTAGTATGGCAGCAGATACAGAAGACATTACAACAACCTGATGAAGAAATACGACAATATGCAAGACGGTTAAGTGCTCTAAAAACAACAGCAGAAGATATAATTTATAACGAATACAAAGACGGTGTCCGCACTTTTAAGTGAATTAAATAAAACTGTGATTACAACTTTCAGAGTTGGTCTGTAAGATTCAACTCTGAGAAAATATATGCTAAGCGTTAAAACAAAGAGAGAAAGAGAAAGAGAGAAAAATACGAGACCAAATCAGAGGACAATTGGTATAAATTTCAGTAAAAATTATGTGTGATGTAGGGAGGTTGGTCATGAGGTTGAGGCAGGTCAAATGGCTTACTCTTCATCAGAGAACCTGTCAGGAATTCAAAAAACAAGAAATTATGAGGAAAGAAAGTCTAGAAATGTTAACGTAACATGTTCATTTTGTAGTAGAATAGGGCACACAAGAGATGAGTGCTACGCAGTAAAAAATCAAGTTTATTGTCAGAAGTGTAGAGTTTATGGTCACGAATATAATGTAAACTGTACAGCTAGCAGAAATATGAATAACAATGAAACAAAGGGAAATCTAAACAGTTATGACAGAAGTCAGAATAATTATAACATAAATCAAAAATGCAATGGCAACATGGTTCAAGTATCAAACAAATATGAGGTAAAATGTAAATAGTGTGCAAGGTTAGGACACAAAATGCAGGATTGTGTTGCAAAAAGAGAATACGATTTGAAACAGGGAAACTGTCGAGGGCCCAGCCAAGGCCAATGAGCTGGGATCCCAAAAAATTAAGGAAAAATTGGGCAAGTAGGGTAGTCACAGATGATTTCACGTCAAAAAAGATTGTAAATATCTGTACACCAAGGAAAATGGGGAACAAAATACCAGAAAATCGTACATCGGTAGATAAGACTAAAGTTTTGGTAACTAATAAAATAACGGAAAGTACCTCAACAGCAGATAGTACGTCAGAGGATACAGCTAATTTTTTATTCAACAATTTTTATTCAAACATCGAAGAATTGAAGGTAACAGAGCAAGAAAAAACAGTGGAGGATGGTTTGACGTCGCAAAAGATAGTAAACATCCTCACCACTGGGTCAAAGACAGAAGTATCAACAGATAAGGATACAGTAGGAAAAGAAGCTATATTAAGTAGTTCTCAGGAAAGAGATAAAGATTTAGCAAACTCGTTACACAATAAGAATTTTACGTTTCAAAATAGGAACGAACAAGGTAGGATTTTTGGTTTTCGCAAAGTCAATGATGTGTTCATAGAAATTCCCTGTACGGATTCTATAGAAGAACGACTCATTTTACTTGTGGATATCGGGGCTGAAGCCAGTTTAGTAAAACTGAATACATTAAAGAAAAATTTGAATAAAGATACAAGGGAAATTAAACATTTGAGTGGAGCATTTGGGGGTTTTGTAGATACATTGGGGTCTGTAGAGATCCAACACGATAAGATAAAGAACTTAAGTTTTAAGTTACACGTAGTGGCACTAGAACAAGGGTTGCCTGCAGATGGTATTTTAGGTCGGGATAGTTTGTGGAATAATTCAGTTATAGATGCGATTAATAAGACGTTAACAGTCTATGGCAAACACATGGAGACTAGGGTGGAATTACCTCTAAAACAAACAAACGAGATTAGTTCTTTAAGCTACAATAAGGGGATAAGTGTTAAAGCAAGAACAATACAAACGGTTAAAATTCCGATAAAAACAAATATATCAGTTGTTGTAATCCATAAACAAGAGATTATGCCGGGGGTTTATTTAGGTGAAACGTTAGCAAATGTGAAGAATAAAATGGCATATGCAACAGTGCTAAATGCGAATAAGGATGACTGTGTCATACCTAAAGATTTTAGACCAAATTTTTCAAATTTTAAAGAGTTCATAGTGGATGCGAGCTCGTCGTATAGTGTAATAGATTGATAGAAACAGTTAAATTCGACAAAAGTTTAAACATTGAAGAAAGAGCATCAATAGAAAATTTAGTAACGTCTTTTCATGATATTTTCTTGCTTGAAGGGGATAAATTGTCATGCACCTCTGTTTTAAAGCATGAGATTCAAATGCAAAGAGATCAAGCTCCAATTAATCAGAGACAGTATAGGTTACCACAAATGCATAGAGAGGAGATACAAAGACAAGTAGAAAAACTTTTAGATGATGACATAATCAGGTCAAGCAAGTCCCCGTGGAATTCACCAATGTTGCTTGTTCCAAAGAAAGCCGGGGAAGACGGACAGAAAAAGTGGAGATTAGTTATTGATTTTAGAAAAATAAACGATGCCACAATCAAACAAGTTTTCCCTATTCCTCGAATTGACGAAATTCTGGATCAGTTAGGTCATTGTAGATATTTTTCAACACTAGATCTAGCTAGTGGCTATCATCAAGTTTTAGTGAATAGCAAGGATAAGGAAAAGACAGCTTTTAGCACGTCGTTAGGTCATTATGAGTTTAACAGAATGCCGTTTGGACTAACTGGAGCCCCAGCTACATTCCAAAGGCTTATGAATCACATACTTACAGGACTACAAGGGATAGATTGTTTTGTATATTTAGACGATATTGTAATCTATGGTAAAAATTTACAGCAACATGAGGAAAGACTTGGAAGAGTTTTTCAGAAATTGAGGGAGAATTGTTTAAAGTTAAATACAGAGAAATGCCAATTTTTACGTCGTGAGATAGCATATTTAGGGCATAAATGTTCGGAAATGGGAGCTTTGCCAGATCCACAAAAACTGGAATGTGTGAAAAGTATACCAGTTCCGAGAAATAGAAAGGAAGTTCAGGCATTTTTAGGTTTAGTAAATTACTATAGAAAATTTATAAAAAATATGTCACAAATCGTGTTACCAATAAATAATTTGCTTAAAAAGGACGTAAAGTTTCAATGGACAGATAACTGTCAGCAAGCTTTCCAGACGTTAAAGGAAGCAGTTACCTCGTCTCCAGTTTTAGCTTATCCAGATTTTGAAAAACCTTTCTTATTAACTACAGACGCAAGTGGAGAGGCACTAGGTGCGGTTTTATCGCAAGGCAAAGTTGGTGAGGATAGGCCAATTGCATTCGCGAGTAGGGCATTAAATAGCGCAGAAAAACGCTATTCGACAATAGAAAAAGAATTTTTAGCAATTGTTTGGGCAACAAAAAATTTTAGGGCTTATCTTTTAGGAAGGCCTTTTAAGATATATACGGATCATCAACCATTGAGGGGAATAGCAAATCTGAAAGACCAAACATCGCGATTAGCACGATTCTGGCACAAGCTTTCAGAATACGAGTATGAAATTATATATAAACCAGGTAAACGAAATTTAAATGCGGATGCGCTTAGTAGGATACCCCAACAAGAGCAGGATATAGTAATAGTTCAAACAAGGTCAAAGGCTAAAGAACAAGAAAAGAAAATTGAAACGGAAGAAACTGCAGAGAAATCTAGTGAACAATATGATGAGGTGTTAGACCAACAGAATAAAGAAATAGTAATTCTAACCGATCCAAAAGACATTAAAAGAATATTGAGAGATTTTCATGATCTACCACTAGGTGGACACCAAGGAGCTTTAAAAACCTATTTCAGAATACGGCAAGAATATAAATGGAAAGGGATGCAAAAGCAAATCAAAGAAGATGTTAAGAAATGTCAAAAATGCCAGGTTAATAAATGGTCTAAATTAACAAAAATGCCAATGGTGTTAACAGATACACCAACGCGTCCATTTGATAAAGTTTACATGGACATAGTGGGTATCCTGCCAGAAACTGTGTCAGGAAATAAATACATACTTACTTTTCAAGATGATTTTTCGAAATACATGGCATGTGTCGCAATACCAGATGCTGAAGCTAGTACAGTATCAAAAGCGTTCTTCGACGAAATTATAACTCGTCACAATACTCCAAAAGTTCTTATTACCGATAACGGTTCAAATTTTGTATCGAAATTATTTTCGGATGTGTGTAAAATGTTAGGAATTAAGAAATTACACATAACTCCTTACCATCCACAAGCTAATGGCTCCGTGGAAAGAAGCCATCGTCCATTAGCAGAATACTTACGAAGTTTTGCAAAAGAGGATGGGTCAAATTGGGACCAGTAGTTAACATCTGCAATGCATGTGCACAATAACACACCGCACATGAGCACCAAACAAACTCCGTTCAAAACTTTGTATGGGTTCAATTCGGAAATGCCAACTAATCTCAAACGTAAATGTAGTCCGGTGTATAACACCGAAGATCCTTCAAAAATCATTAAATATCAAATTCAAAGAACTCACGAACTAGTGTGACAGAACCAGGAGCGAGCAAAAGAATTATCAAAAATACAGTATGATAACTCTTTAAATCCTGTAGAATTTAAAATTGGTGACAAAGTACTGATGAAAAATCAGGCTAGAAAAAATAAATTTTCACCAATATGGATAGGCCCATATGAGGTCATGGCAATAAAAAGTCCGGTTACCACTGAGATTTTAATAAAAGGAAAAGCTAAGAAAATACATAATAATGTAATGAAGTTGTTTCACTGTAATTAAATTATGTTATAAAAATAAAAATTAAATTAAATTAAAATTAGAACTACATTAAAAAATTCAATCAAACATTAAATTAAACCAAATATATGAAAATAAAATCAAACGAAACTAAATAAGTTTCATTAAACAGAGATATTGAATTTTTTTTTGAGATAAAAAAAAAAAAAAAATTTTTTTTAAATGCGTTGAGATAAAGTTATTCATTAATTTTTTTTTAAATTAACAAAGGCATTTGAAAATTAAATTTTTAATTTTTGAAAAGAAGTTTTCAAACATTAAATGAAAAGAAAATTGGTTTTAATCAATAAACAATTTCAAATTAATTATTTGTTAATAGAGGGTTAAAATACAAAAAGTTGTAAGAGATATTTAAGAAATTAAATTAAAATTTTACAAGAGAACACTTACAAATTTAATTAACCATACTAAAAAATAAAAATTAATATTTAAGATAAAATGATTATAAAAATCAGAACTACACATTTATTACACGAAACTTTTCCGAAAAGTATCAAAAACCGTGGTCCTAGTTCTGGCGGTAGCAGCAATAAAACTGAATCGATCTGGTGGACAACGTTATACAAGAGAAAGGAGATATTCTGACGAAGTTCGAGGCCTTAGACGCAAAAGAGTTAAAAGTATCAAAAGCTGAATAATGAAGCATTACATGTTTCAAGTTAAGCACATAAGAAAAAAAAAAAAAAAAAACAAAACACAACAAGAAAATATACAGGCTTTTAAATGTTTGTGGAAGGTTCAAGGTTACAAAGTGTTATTAAAAATTTGAAATTACAGCGACAGATTGTATACACAACGAATCAAACAATTTTCCATTTAATGATTGAAATTTTCTTTATGATTGAAAGGCTTACAAGTACAACGATTAAAAATGAATTCGAATATGCATAATTTGTATTTACAAAATGCATTCTGGTTTCAGAAAACCACGAAAGTACGTCTATTATGTGAAATACCTGCATTTAGTTCATACCTTTCTAACAAAACGCTTAACCAGAACGAAACTAAAGTGTTTGATAAATTTATGGAGTCGCTTCCCAATTAACAACACTAGCAAACATAGCTTGTCGAACTTTAATATAAGCTTACGAAAATATGAACAACACAAAACACGAAATAAAAACGAAATTTGGCATCTTGTTCATAACTTCAAGACTTCACAAGAAGAAAAGTAGTTTAAATACTTCAATAGAGAAGAAAAGGAGTGACATATACTTGTCAGTAACGGTTATCAAATGATCATCAAAGGCAGAACATCGACAGAGACATAATAATAATGCCAGGAAGAAGAACAACTTTATCGAAAATCAAATAACTAATCATCAAAATTACTAGGACCCATGAACAGATACACATAAATAAAGTAAAGAATATTAGATAGCTTATACAAACCTTATTAAGCACACAACTATTTTGAATTGACAATAAATTAATATTTATAAAGTATGTAAGCATGCAAGGAATTTTAAAAAATGAACTGTAAAGTGATGCCTGTCTCTTCTCATATCTAAGTACTTTAAGTTTTAAGAAAATTCAACCTCTTCAAGGTAAAATTTTCTTTCATAAGGGGGAAGGAAACCTACAATATACTTTGTCACGTAATAATCAAAAATCCTTCATTTAAAAGAATATACACAACAACAAAGAGAAAAGAGTGAAAAAAAAATAAGAAAAATAAATGTTTAAAAGGAAAATATAAGACACAAATTGCTATTAAGAAATATTATTATTAAAAAAAAATTAAGAGAATTATTATTATAAGAAAAAAAATTTAAAAGAAAAAACACTGCATATAAAAACTGCATATGAAAATCAAAGAAATCTATATTCCAAAAGTTATTAAATATTAATGTGTTAATGATTAAAATGAACCTTACATACATACATAATGCAAAATTCTGTCTTTGTCAAAGGGGGGAGGAATGTTGTGACTCAATCGTCACAAGCGACGTTTTTCATATTATAAATTACAAACACTGATCTGCCTCAAAAATAAGTGAAACGATCGGCGTTTTTGCAATGCTTACCAATCGAAGTTTACAGTCAAATTAAAAAATGCAACGGTCAGCTTAAAATAGCAATCACGGGCCAGCTACTTGAGCTGTGCTTCTGTTAACATAGCTCGAAAATGATCGCGGAAGTAAATGAACTCTTGTGGGTTGAATTGCAATGTAGTATGTATGTTTCTAGGTTAATAAACCGCGCTGTTGTTGAAAATATGTATGTCGAAATATAACACGCGGAAATAAGCCAATTCGTGGTGCCAACGGTGTCAAATATCGAGGTTAATTGTATATATGTAACTTTTAAGATTGATTGCGGAAGTTAAGACCAAGTAGATATTAAGATGAAAACTGTGTTATAAATAAGAGTAGAATTAATAAAGACAAGAAGAGTGTTAATTAACCAATAAAGAAGTGCAGTTTAATTTTAAACTTTCAGGTTCCACCGATAAAGGAAAGGATTATTTGGTGAGTATAAATATAACGATGTAACAGTTAATATTTAACGTTGCACAACAGAGTTGTGTGGGTTCGACGGAGAACGCCACACAACAGACGGACGGTTGTGTAAAATTAATTTAATTTAATTTAATGTAATTTAATTTAATTTAATGTAATTTAATTTAATTTAATTTAATTTAATTTAATTTAATTTAATTTAATTTAATTTAATTTAATTTAATTTAATTTATTTTAATTTAATTTAATTTAATTTAATTCAATTTAATTGAATTTAATTGAATTTAATTCAATTTAATTGAATTTAATTGATTTTTGTTTTAATTTAATTTATTTTTTATTTTATTGAATTTTATTCAATTTAATTTAATTTTATTTATTTTTATTTCATTTTATTTAATTTTATTTCATTTATTGTAATTTGATTTAAGTTAATTTGATTTAATTTAATTTATTTAATTAAATGCATTTTAAGGTAACTTAAATTAATGCAATTTAATGCAATTTTATTAAATTAAATGAAAATAAAGAAAATATAATGTCATTTAATGTAATTAAATGGTATTAAATGTTTTTTATCTAATTTTATTAAATTTAATTAAATGCAATTTGATTCAATTTAAATTAATGCAATTTAATTTTATTAAATTTAATTTAATTTCATTTCATTTCATTTTATTTTGATGAAATGAATTAATTGAATTTAATTTAATTCAATTTAATTTAAATATATATTTTAAAATTACAATTAAAAAGATCATAATCACAAAACCGAAAAAATGCTGAAATCGCAAAATTCAGAAACTTGAGCTTCATTTATTATCCATTGATTATCGTTTAACAGCAACAACAATAACCGGTTTCATGTACAACAACTCTACAATAACAAAATATATGGTAGCCATCGTGGTAGCTGCAGCAAGGGAAAGGGACAGGCAAAACAAAAATAAACGATGCTAGCAACAACGAAGCGCATGCGTCGTAGCACTGATAGCCACAACAACACACAAACTGACGATCATTTGAAAGTTCACGACAATGTGGTAGCTGCGGCAATGGAAACACGGAGTTACGTTCGTTTGAACGCATGCACGATGGAAGCGTAAATGAGAGTGTGGGCGCCATTGCATACAATTTCGATAGAAACATATTTTTATGCGATGTGAGTCCTCTATCTATTATATGCTCAGTGGTAGTGCGTTACGTTTGAAACCTGGTAAAAAAAAATATATTTAGATCAATAAAGGTCAGAATTCAGATGCCATCGATAGATGAAAGAAGTATAGATATTAATTTCTTTTAAGAAAAACACATTAGGAAAGAGGGCTGAACATAGCGGATAGAAGAGAGATAGAGTCGTTGAAACCAGTCATTGACGAAAAGGGGCTATTGTTGGCGGCAGGCTAAAGCGTGCTGAAATCGACTAAGATATGAAGCACCATGTGATAGTGCCTCCAAATTCGTTGCGTGCTGCAATGATGATGGAATCAGTTCAAAGAAAGACAAGATACGCAGGTGCTCAGGTAATGATGTACATTATACGGCAGCGTTACTAGATACCAAGGTTAAGAAATGTACTGCGAAGAATGATTCATAAATTTATATATGTGCACGCTACAATGCGAAGATAATAGAGCAAATAATGGATTGTTTGTCATCGGACCGAGTACAGGTTTGCAAAGCATTTTATCATACGGGTAATGGTTTTGCAGGTCTGTTCGGAATAAGAAATATTTGCAAAGATGCTTTGTAAAGAAGGAAAAAATTAATTTTTGTGTATTAGAAAGCACGACTATGCACATAGACATTGTGACAAATTTAACATCACTTATTTTTAATGCATATTTTGAAAGATTTATTGCACGAAGAGAAAGATTCATTGGCCGTTGGACAGCAGTTTTAATTTTATGAACATTTATTAACCCTTCTTCCACAGATGGAAGCGATGCTTAATTCGCGATGATCCAGAAAATATACACCAGAAATATACCCCAGGTCAGTATCACAAAAACAAGAGATGCTCAGACATTTTTGGGATAGATGGCAGGCAGAATATCTAACGGGATTACAAGAGCGAGAGAATTGGAGAAGAGCAAAGGAAAATCTGAAGCTTGGACAACTAGCATTACTCAAAAGTGAGAAAATGATGGAAAGGTTCATTCAATTCTGGTGCGCACGCCAACAAATATACTCAGAAGAACAGTACAAAATTTATTGTACCAGTTGAAGCAGAGAATTCATGAAATAATTAATGGTATACATCATATTTTTATTCTATATTTTAAACATTGTCAATAGACTTACAAATGTAAAGTAAGACGACAGGTAGGAAAACTGTCGTTTTCGGCGGCAGTGTATAAAACTGATTATTGTGAATGTTTCATAATAAGTTTTATTGTGTCTGTCAGGGGTCGATGGCATCGTTATCAAAGGTCAGCAAAGGTAAAGGTTGTGTGCAAAAGAATTGTGAAAGAAGAAAGTAGTGAAATAAATGTCGGGTTTTTTGAGCTTTGCCTTTTTTACCGACGTTAAACAAACGTTGTGTGTTTTATTTTAATTTTATTCGCAACATATTAAGTTAATGCTTTTGATGCTTGCTTAATCAGGATGCGAACCTACGTCCTCTGCATACCAGTTTAGCAGACTTCCACTGAGCTATTGGAAACGATAAGTTAACTGTAGCAAATCATATTTAAAACTGCTCATCTTTAAGTGTAGAAAAATCTTGATAAAAACGTGAAATTTTATAAAATTCTTGTAAAACCGTTTTAAGTCAAGTTAATATGTTAAAACGTTCATTGTTGTTCTTAAACGTTTCGTTTTACTTTTGTATTTGAAATGTGCGTTTTTTTATTACTGTATGGTGTAGAATGTTTATGAAAATATTAACTTTAGCCTACTTTATCATTATAAAACGTTCGTTGTTGTTTCTTAAAGGTTTCGTTTTACTTTTGTATTTGAAAATATGTATTCATTTCTGTATGGTGCAGAATGTTTTTGAAAATATTCACTTTACCTTACTATATCATAGTAAAACGTTCGTTCTTGTTTTTAAAACGTTTCATTTTACTTTTGTATTTAAAAGTATGCGTTATCGTTGTTGTATAGCGTATAAAATTTGAAAAATATACATATTTCTTATCGTTTTTAAAATATGCGTTTTACGTGTTTTTTGTTTTCTCAGTGAACCTACATGCCACGGTCACCACATTATCCCTACAGAAATTTTGTAAGAATTTTGAAGTAAACGCAGATCCACGGTCATTTATAATTTGTGATGGAATTACTACGAATTGAGCGACATCTAAGATCATTTTAATAACTGATTTTGCAGTAGCATTTTTGACTGGTTTAATTATTAAAAACTTTGTAAATGCATCTACAATTCCAAATGTGTAAAGATTGCCTTGTTTGCTTTTGAAATGGAATTGCAACTTGTCGATTGGATGGATGTTGAATCGGGATTCGTCAATTCCTATTTTATTATAAAGGCAAGCAAGACATCAATTTATATATTTTTGGATAATCCTTTTCATTTTAGAAAACCCGTAAACACCTTGTAATCGACTAAAAGACCTGTTAACTCCTTCATGCCTAAATCATCATGTACTGATTTTATGATGCGCCACCTTACACCTTGTGGAACAACAAAACAATTTCCAGCTTTGGTTTTTTTTATAAAGTCTATTATTTTTAAATCTGTATTCACGTTCGTTAGATTTTCTGGTTTTGTCGGAATCCAAACCATTGTTGAAAATCTCTACTATGTTTCTCAGAGGAGAGTCCTGCAATTGTTAGGTAGATTCCAATCGCACGTTCGTTAGATTTCCTTGTTTTGTCGGAATCCAAACCACTGTTTAAAATCTCTACTATGTTTCTCAGAGAAGAGTCCTGCATTTGTAAGGTAGATTCTAATCGCCAACATATCAATACCTGCAGTTTCTGATTCTTTTACTGGATCGATTGGACAGCGGCTTAATGCGTCGGCATGGACAATATGTGTTCCCAGTCGATAAATTAATTCAAAATTAAATTCTTTTATTTTTTAACCACCACCTTACGATTTGAGGTGACAATGAGTTGCAATCAATGTTCTTAAAGTGTTTCCCAAGCAAATAATATCGAAATCGTTCAAGACACTCTACTTCTGCTCTCTGTTTTCCTAAATCACATACCTGTATAAGAACACCAGCGAGACCAATTTGACAAGCGTCAGTATGCAGTTCACGACAAGAATTTGGATTGTATAATGCCAAGATTGGTTTTACGTTTTAATTGATTAAAAGAATCCACTGCTTTTTCCTTCCACTCAAATGCAACATAATTTTTCAACAATTGATAAATTGAAAATTGATTGACAATTGAAAACGTCAAAAGAAACCAGTTAATCCTAAAAATTCCGTAACTTCACGGACTTCACGGACGGAGCGTTCGAAAGCGTTCAAAAGCTTGTGTTTTTACTCCACCTGAACAAATGCTAATTTGATAATGATAATTTATTTATTTCACAAAGAATTCGCACTTCTTTAATTTAAATGTAATATTTATTTCCTTACACACATCCAAAAGTTTAATAAACACTGATAATATTTCAACGCAATTCTTGCCGAACATTATAATGTCATCCATATAAGCTATTATATTTTTACTTTTAACCTTTTGTATCACAGAATCCATCAGTCTCATTGGTTAAGCCAAATATCATCATTTTATATTGATAGCAGAGAATGGAAAAACCCGTACCTTATACGTACCGAATAAAAATCGCACACACTCAAACATTTTCTCTATATTCCGCATTTGGCTCTTCGACTCAAACACAAGCACAATCACTACCACGCAGAAGAAAGAGAGCGGAATAAAATGTTAGGGGTTGTGCTGTTTGATCAAAAAACTTTATTTGCTTTGTTGTGCTTTTTGATCATGATCCAAAAACTGTACCTTATGTAGCGAATGTTTGTTCTGCTGATCAAGAGCAGAACAATTTGTTAGCGCATGCTACAATTTGTTAAAAGACGCCGGCGGAGAAAATTATTTTGTGGATTTTTTTAGTAGATTTCGATATTTAGGTTATAGGAAGCTTAACCATTTGGCGTTACAAGCGCTGTGAAACTCACGAAGGCTTAGATACTGGAACCTGGTGATATCCATTCATCATATAAATTTTTCGATATAAGCCATTGTGTTCACGGATTGAATTTTTATTAAGCTCGCGATAATAAACCACCACTTGAAATTCACCATCTCTTTTTGGAATAAGAAGTGCATGGCTAGCAAATTGTGAAGTTGACTTTTCAATTATATTATTTTTTTAAAATACCCCCACAATATCGTCTAGTTTTTCTCTTAGGTGGTAAAGTACACGAAAAGGTTTACGATTAACGACCTTGATTTTGTCTTTCAATTCAATTTTCATTTCCAATGAATTTATTTTTCCCAAATGAGATAAATATTCTGCAAAACATACCGCATATTTGTTTTTTACTTTTAGAATTTAACTTATTTCTTCTTATTTCAAATCACTTTCAATTTTTAAATTTTCGTTTGAAATTAATCGAGATTTATTACTTCAGATTCTAGTCAATCCAAATTTACACACTTAATTTCGTTATTCTTAAATGATATCTTAAACTTGCCATTTTCGCGAAGACAACTTACCCCTGGATGATCTAAAAAGTTCTTACCGAAAATCATATCGCACCCTTGATCGCAATTATAAATAACAAAAATTTCGACTGGAAGTGCTACTTCATGAATCTTAACGACCTTGTTTAATTTTTCTAAAGTAAAAACTTCATTACCGCCAAAACCAACAAGTTTATTGTGACAGTGCTGATAGTTCCAACCGAATTCTTGCACTTTAGATAATTTTATGGTAGAGCATTCACTTCCCAAATCATAAAAATCATTTACAAATTTTCCTTCAATTTCAGTTTTTTTTCAGACCATTGCTTTTTATTAAACGCGTGAAGTTATATTCATATGATCTTTTTTGCGGTGTGCAATCTTTATCAGTATCCGGTTACACGACAATATAAATTGATTTACGATTATTAAAACGATTTTCTTTAGTAACCTTTTGAAAAGGATTTGAGTTTACAGCTGGATGGCTCAAATGAAACTGACCACGATTATTTTGTTGTTCTACTTATTATACACATGTGAGATTTTATATGTGAAAGAAGGAATGATCACTAAACCCTGCTCGACGAGTTAAGGTAAGTACATCATACAAATATTGTTCCATACTTTCTTCGCTTCTCTTTGTGCGACGCATAAGTTTCATATAAACCTCACTTTCCTCCTTCACCTCTGGGAAAGCATTTATTAAAGCACAATTAAAATCGAACCAGGAACAATCGCTTTCGTTAAACAGTGAAAACCAAGAAGATGCGGCTTCTTCTAACTGTATCAGAGCATAAAACATTACTGTTTGATCATCCCATTTAAATTTATTCCAAATCCTTTCAACAGATCAAGTCCACGACCGTGTCGAGGAGCTACCAAGTAGAAAGAGCAAGTGAGCTTTGCGACGGGATTTTCTCGCTCAGTATATTTGACATAGTTGTAATATTTATCTTACAGATTATCACAAAATTATTTCGTTATACTCATGAAATAACAAAAGAAAAAATTACAAAAACACAAAAAAATTAATAAATATATAAAACGAAAATTTAAAAAATAGTATATAAAAACAAATAAACAGGGACCGAAAATAACTATTATGTTCTCTTGTTGATCTTTAAAATTTTTTAATTTTAGAATAAAAAATAGATGTAACGCATTGTGATTAGGCCGGATACCGCATCGGTGAAACTTAACGCTTTGATTAGAGGTAACACTAGTGAACAATTTGGAAAAAAAAATGCGCGGTGAAAATGGCATTGCTAGTTTGATTAAGTATTGTTTGTAGATAGTAAAAATAAAAGACATTTTCAAGTTTGTTCGATTTTTTTTAGAGCAATTTTTCGATATTTTAGACTTTAAAAAATTATGTCCCCAGTTATGATTCCATAACTTCCACAGTATTTATTCTTATTACAAATTTTAAGCATATTCAGAAAAAAAAACATTTCAGCTTTTAATTTAAGTTAGCAGTTGTGTGGATCTGATGATTATTGTAGAAATTATCAGAACGTTTCATTTGTAAAAGTGTATAAAAAAAAAGTGTTTTTTTACATTTTCTCATTTAAAAAAACGCAAATATATTCTGTTGATGCATATTTTTGTTTTGGTTTTTAATTATTATGAAAGATAATCTTTTAATAATCCGGACCCTTAATAGGGATGGTGCCTCTGTCCAATTGGCGGAAGCCTTCGTAAAAATAAATGCTGATATCACCGCCACCCAGGAGATACGATGAAAAGGACAAGGCTGCTCTAAGAGAGCAGTCTGCGATATCTACTACTGCTGCCATGCGGATTCATCGTAAGCCTAAAACTATGCAACCTTGCTCCCCAGTTCACACCTATGAAGGAAAGGCTGACCACAATCCGCATCAAGGCGAAATTCTTCAACATAAGTCTAATTTGGGCGCACGCCCCGACGGAGGAAGAGGACATTGCTGTCAAGGACGCTTTCTACGCGAACTTAAGGGACGTGTATGATCACTGCCCGGCCCACGTTGTGAAAATATTCCTTGGCGATTTCAACGCGATGGTCGGAAAAGAAGGTATCTTTGGCTCCACTGCACTCTAAATTGTAAAGCGTATTTTAAAGACTGCCTATAAATCAACCTGTGCCTGAATTTAAGCATGATTTGCATTTTTATATTTTAAATGCTTAAAAACCCAAATAATCATATTTGAAGTCAGCTTTTAGAAGTTCATATTAAGACAAGCTAGCTTAGTTTAAACAAATTCATTACTTATTTACTTAGGTGGCCATGACAACCCGTTGACGGGTTACGGCCGACTTCATCAGTTCTCGCCAGGCGTCTCTGCTTCGCGTCTCTTCCTCATCGTCGTCGACCCTAGGCTTTCGCCTCAAACGCCTTTTTCGCTGGAGCTTCTTCATCCATACGAAAGACATGACCCAGCCAACGTAGTCGCTGAATTGTTATACGCTGGACTATTTCAATGTCGTCGTACAGCTCGTACAGTTCGTGGCTCATTCGAATGCGATAGTCGTCGCTAACTCGGCCCCAAGAGCGGCTGCATCTGTTTGCGATACCACCCATGCCTCAGCGCCATAGAGAAGCACAGGTATGATGAGCGTCTTGTAGAGTGTTAGTTTTGTCGATCGAGAGAGGGCTCAGGAACCTAATTGCTTACTTAGCCCGTAGTAGCACCTATTAGCAATTGTTGTTCTTCGCTTTATCTCCAGGCTGACATTGTTGTTGCTATTTACGGCGGTGCCAAGGTATGTAAACTCCTTGACGTCTTCAAAGTTATATTTGCCTGCTGTAACATGGGAGCCTAGACGCCGCATTTCCCTATTTGCAGAGAGCATATACTTTGTTTTGCCCTCGTTCACCGACAAACCCTTTTTTGGCTGATTCCTTTTCGATAGCGGCAAAAGCAGCGGTTACATCTCTCTTGGTTCTGCCGATGATATCGATATCGTCAGCATACGCAAGGAGCTGGACACCTTTGTAGAAAATGGTACCATTTCGTTGGACACCTGCCTTTCGTAGGATCCCCTCCATTATGATATTGAAGAGATCGCATGATAGCGGGTCGCCTTGTCTGAAACCTCGTTCGGTATTAAAGATTTCGGAGAGGTCATTTCCTACCTTGACGCAGCTGCATGTTTTGCTCAACGTCATCTTGAATGAATTGAATGAATCCATTGAATGAATCCATGTGATGAATTGCAGCCATTTTTAATATAAAACCCCATGAATTTGTTTAGGTTAAAAAACAGTCTTAAAATAAGCTGCAACAGCATTAAGACTGCTTTTGCTGAAATTACTTTTGTCTTTTTATACTGTAAAACAGCATTAAATGATGTCTTACTTAAAGGCAGTTAAATGGTAAATCAGCCTTACCTTCAATAGCGATGCAAACTATCTTAAATTAAGGCCCATATGATGAATTGTAGCCATTTTTAATATAAAAACAGATAAATTTGTTTAAGCTAAGCTAGCTTGTCTTAAAATCAATTCCAAAAGCTGACTTCAAATATGCTTCTTTGGGTTTTTAAGCATTTAGAATATTTAAATGCAAATCATGCTTGAATTCAGGCACTAGTTGATTTAAAGGCAGTCTTTAAAGTACGCTTTACTTTTTAGAGTGCAGCGGCAGTAAGCAGTACTGCCGAGGTTGGCCCTATTACTTAATTCACTGCCTCTGCTGTAGTGCTACCAAACAAACAAACGAAAATATTCAGGGAGGCAACATTCAGATAATTAAACTAGTAAGGAAAATGACACATTCACTGCTTCTGATGCTGACGCTACCACCGCTAGATTATATTTTGCAGGCAGTAAAATACGAAACAGCTAATCATTCTCACTGCCACTGACACTGCTACTGCCACTGTCATTGCTGCATTATAATTTCGCTTTAAGAAGACGGTCTTCTTAAAATGGTTTTCTTAAAATCCCGCGTTGAATCTTTCCCAGAGGTTTTAGTCCACTTTAGAAATGAACATGTTGAACACTTCCACCAAGATATTCCACCTGAATCCAAGAATGATTCCATGGTTGTTTTGGAGTAGAGATGCTTGGGGAATACTGTTGGTCTGTTGTACGTGACTCTAAATTTCAATATAGCAGTAAAAGGTTGACATTTTCAAATCAGTTTTTATTTCATTACTTTAATTTGAAAAAGTTAATAATTGCTACAGCATACTTAAGGCGACATTAAAATTTGTCCAAGAATGTTTAGGTAAATTTAAATTGCAAAAATTTATTTTGTGAACTTTGTTTTAGCAATTGCTGTTTTAAGTATTAAACCTGCTACAAACATGATTTTTAGCTGAAAATTTTAGGAAAACATTATCTTTTACTTACTTACTTGCTCAGGTGGCCATGACATCCCGTTGTCGGGTTACGGCCGACTTCATCAGCTCTCGCCAGGCATCAGGCATCGCGCGCACCGTCTACAATATCTTTCACCAAGCGCGGTAAGGGTTTCCTTGGCCTGGTCAATCCATTGGAGACATGGTCTTCCTGTTCATCGTCGACCGTCGACTTTCGCCTCAAACAACTTTTTCGCTGGAGCTTCTTCATCCATGCGAAAGATATGATCCAGCCAACGTAGTCGCTGAATTGTTATACGCTGGACTAAGTCAATGTCGTCGTAGAGCTCGTACAGTTCGTGGTTCATTCGAGTGCGATAGTCGTTGCCAATTCGAACAGGACCAAAGATTTTACGAATAACTTTCCTCTCGAACACCCCAAGAGCGGCTGCATCTGTTTGCGATACCACCCATACCTCAGCGCCATAGAGAAGCACAGGTATGATGAGCGTCTTGAAGAGTGTTAGTTCAAACAATCGAGGGAGGGCTCTGGAACCTAATTGCTTACTTAGCCCGTGGTAGCATCTATAAGCAATTGTTCTTCTTCGCTTTATCTCCAGGCTGACATTATTGTTGCTGCTTACGGTGGTGCCAAGGTACGTAAGCTCTTTGAAAACTTCAAAGTTATATTTGCCTGCTATAACATGGGATCCTAGACGTCGCGCTTCCCTATTTTCCGACAGCATATACTTAATTCATGTATAACATTATCTTTTATATAAGTTAAAAAACACAAAAAATATACATCAACGGTGTTATTTGCGTACTTTAGAACGAGAAAAGGTAAAAAAAACGGTATTTTTTATACACTTTTACAAATGAAGTATTTAGAAAAATTCTACAAAAATCATCTGATCAGTACAATTGATACCTTAAATTGAAATGTCTTTTTTCTGAATATGTTAAGAATTTGTAATAAGAATAAATACTTTAGAAGTTATGGAATCATAATTGTCGACATATTTTTCAAAAGTCTAAAATATCTAAAAATCGCTCTAAAAAAATTACAACCAACTTGGAAATGTCTATGATTTTTATTATCTAGAAACAACACTTATTCAAACTAGCAATGCCATTTTCGTCGCGCAAAAATTCTGTTTATAAGTGTCATTATTATTAAATGTGTTCTTTAGCTGAAATATGATATTTTAAAACATATTTCATAAAAATCGGCCAGTAGTTTTGGATTTTACTTCACAATAAGCTTGTGCTAAACAGTTCCGGAGCCGGAACGAATATAGAACGTTTCTTTTGTACACCGGAACTAGTTCGCGGAAACATATCCGCGGAACTATGTAGTTCCTTTGCACTCTTTAATAATGTTTGTGTACAATTTTTTTTGTGTACAAAATTATAAGGAAATCTCCTAAGATATGAATAAATATTATTATTTTAACTCTTCACAAATGCAATACTCATATGCATAATAAAACAAACCTAATTCTGCATTCCTTATCTAAAATTTCATTCCACATATTTAAATTATTTAAACATGTTCATATGCAGCAGCTGCCTCGAAAGCAAACATGTCTCGGAACTATATAGTTCCGCCCGTTCGTATGTTCAACCAAAAGAACAAAACAATGCGCATAACAAGAACGACAATATATCTTCCAATAGTTCTTTTATCATGTCTTTCAATCAGATTTATACATGTCCGCGGAACTATCTTGTTCCGCTAGTTCCATTTGATTGAACGAAAGTATGTTCAAAATGAAATGAACAGAGCATTGCACACAACAAGAACGACGACTTGGCATCTTTCAATTTCATACATTAGTTCTTTCGTTTGCTCACAAGCATCATCTTTGCATTTGTAGTCGATCACAAAATTGTGTAAGTTTTTCATATGTAAGAAAGAGATGTTTTAATAATGTTCATATTGCTTAAGAAAAAAAAAAAACAATCAATGCAGCCGGAACTGTTTGAACATACTAAAAATGAATCGAAGGAACGATTGGAACTATGTCCGACTGTGAACATAGTTCCTACATCTCTTCATCTCCACATCACAAAGAATTTTCAGGTAAATTTTATTTAATAGTACAGATAGAGATATAGACAAAGAATATATAGATGACAATATTTATATTATTAGGAAATTCGAGCTTATTTGAAGCGACATGAAGTACCTTAATAATAATTAAACTTTGTATCAAATTTGTTATACATAAAAACCTTTGATAAGCGCTCCCTTTTGAACAGCTATATTTATTTGAATGCGGGATGCACCAGAAATTGGAAATGCGAAACGGGGATGGATATCTGCATATGTCTGATGTTTCGATTTTTCAGGATTTATACCATCAAAATCATTGTATAGTTTTTTATCACCCGAAAAAAAATGTGGAAAAGATGGGAAAATAGGAGCCCCATTATAACATTTTGTTGCGTTAATTACTCCACTAGGCATACACTTCTTGGTATTTTGGCAGTAACACAGGTTCTCAGGGTTATCATCTGGGTTGGCAAAAACATTAATTGGTGTGCGATAACGGACTACTTTTATGTTATTATAAATAGTGGCTTCTTTCTCAAACTGAAGTGGTATTTTTCTACAAAGCACTTGAAGGAAAACAAACAGCTGATCATGACTTTTAAGCAAGTGTGGGGGGAACATGGTTGCATCCGATCCATCAATCCGATTACATTGCTCATCACTCCAAAACGTCATTAAAGGTTGTCCATTAAACTGGTTAATCTTACTAAATTTTCTCATATCATCTTCTCCAGTAAATACTTGCAGAGAATCTGGACTGGTGCCATTACGCTGTAGAAAATAATAAAAATCATCATTAAAATGGGTGCATATTTCAAAAATATATTTGTTGAGAATTTAAGGTACGTATTTATAAATATATGAGGAAGTCTATCAGGCCTGAACCCAAAAGAAGGAGGGGTTTTGAAGTTAAAGTCCTTGTCATAAGTACCAAAAAAACGACAAAAATTTAATTTGACTTAAAGATATTAAAAAAAGTTGGTATATAATCATTTAAAAACAAATTGATGTAAATATCAACTAGTAAGGCATATCTTCGGCTTGGCCGAAGTTCAAATACCCGAACTGCCGATTTGAAAGGGCAAAAAATCTTAAGCTGTAGCTCTTTCTGTATGAGATTTTTAAAGATTTTACTTCTTTGATGACGCCTAAAATATGTACGTATCAAAAAATTTTTTCCACATGAACTTGTTTTTAGCCACTGGAATCCTTGACATAAAATTTCTTTTATGCTATGGGTCGTGGTTTTAAATGGGTTAATGCTGAGAAAGTGCGAAAAAGCTGTAGTAGCTGAATATTATTGTAATTGCAATAAAAAAGCCGCACACCAAAACACCAAAACTCGCATACCATTGGACCTTATCAGTGTGGCTTTCGTCCTGGCAAGTCCACCATAAACCAGATTTTTACACTTCGCCAAATCCTGGAGAAAACCAACGAAAATCAAATCGACACCCACCATCTCTTTGTTGATTACAAAGCTGCGTTCGATAGCCCGATTCGGGATTGCCTGTGTGCAACAATGTGGGAGTTCGGTACACCTGCAAAGTTAATAAGGCTCTGCAAGATGACGATGAGCAATACATGCAGCTCCGTCAAGGTAGGAAATGACCTCTCCGAAATCTTTAATACCGAACGAGGTTTCAGGCAAGGCGACCCGCTATCATGAGATCTCTTCAATTTCATCATGAAGGGGATCCTACGAAAGGCAGGTGTTCATCGAAATGGTACCATTTTCTACAAAGGTGTCCAGCTCTTTGCGTATGCTGATGATTTCGATATTATCGGCAGAACCAAGAGAGATGTAACTGCTGCTTTCGCCGCTATCGAAAAGGAATCAGTCAAAGTGGGTTTGACGGTGAACGAGGGCAGAACAAAGTATATGCTGTCTGCAAATAGGGAAGCGTGGCGTTTAGGCTCCCATGTTACAGCAGGCAAATATAACTTTCAAGTTGTCAAGGAGTTTAAATACCTTGGCACCGCCGTAAACAGCAACAAAAATGTCAGCCTGGAGATAAAGCAAAGAATAACAATTGCTTATAGGTGCTATTACGGGCTAAGTTAGCAATTAGGTTCCAGAGCCCTCTCTCGAGCGACAAAACTAACACTCTACAAGACGCTAATCATACCTGTGCTTCTCTATGGCGCTGAGGCATGGGTGGTATCTCAAACAGATGCAGCCGCTCTTGCGGTGATGGAGAGGAAAGTTCTTCGCAAAATCTTTGCTCCTGTGCGAGTTGGCGACGACTATCGCCACGAACTGTACGAGCTCTACGACGACATTGAGCGAGAGCTGATGAAGTCGGCCGTAACCCGACAACGGGTTGTCATAGCCACCTAAGTAAATAAGTAAGTAGAACAGCATTCAAATGTTGTCTTCGTGGATATTTTGAAAACTGTGACAGCATATTCACGGTGCAAGCAATATCTGGACGACTGTAAAGTGAAATATGTAACAGAGATCCAACAATTTCCTGGTAAAAAGTTTGATCTCTTTCTGCTTCCCCTGAAATTGTTGGGTCTTTCTCTAATTTTGTATTTGCAAGCATATGAATTTTGACAGGTTTTGCATTTTCGAGACCATACTTTGATATTAAATTTGAAATATATCCTGGCTGAGAAATTGTTAACGATCCTTTTTGAACTTTTATTTCCAAACCAATACAATTGTTAATTTCTTTTAAATCACGAATATTAAAATGTTCTTGGAGTTTTTAAGGTATCCATAAAGTCTACTCCATATTGCTGTGAATAACCTTTTGCCACAAGACGAGCTTTTATTTTTTCAATGGAATCATCTGGACGGTTTTAAGACTAAAACACCCATTTGCAACCTTCAGGTGTTCTGCCTCCCGAAAATTCAGTCAACGTCCATGTTTGGTTTTTTATGAGCGAATTGTACTCATCCTGCATTGCATTTCACCACTCTTCAGCATTTGGTGATGAATAAGCCCTTCGTACAGTTTTTGGATCTTGACATGTATCATAAACTGCTTGACTTGATTCCTGTCTCTTTCCAAATGTCCAAGATCTAAGTCGCTGCTTAATTGAAGATTCAGATACCTGTTCAAATGATTCATTATCGATTATCGAAACATCTTCTGTAGGGTACACAACATCAGAGCTATCTGAATGAATTGAATTTGCTTTCCACAATCTTTAAGCTTTTAACTCTTCTGAATATCCAATTAATCATGGCTTGGTGATTCCCATTTTGATTTATTTGGTCTTTTTTCGAAAACAAAACCTTTACAACCAATCTTACGTAAGTGGCAAATCGATGGAGTTTTTCTCCAAAGCTCTTCAGGCCGCTTTGTCATGATTAAAATTTGTAGGACAACGGTTGCGGATGTATGCAGCAGTATCAACGAGTTCTACCCATAAGCTTTGAGGTAAGTTTGCTTCCAGCATAAAGCACCTAGCCATTTCTACTAATGTTCGATTCATTCTCTCTGCTACACCGTTCTGTTGCGGTGTATACTTAACTGATAATTGGCGTTTAATTCCATTGGCTGTCAAAAATTCACTTAATTCATGACTGATGTTAGGAATTTACTTTTTGTTATGCATTCTTGTTTTTATATTACATTATTCTTTTTATATAACATTTTATATAACACTCTTACACTATTATTTTTAATTTTCTTTATAGTAGTATACAAATTTCAAATTAATATTATTATTTATTTTATGTTTTTATAAATGAAAATATATAGTATTTTTAAGAACGCATTTTTTATTGATTTTTGCACATCTCTAGTGCATCCAAATGGTAATAGACCACTGCACATTTAAAAAAAAAAGGAGAACGTAAAATAAAATAAGAAAACGTGACTTTTCCGTTCACGACCTGCAGCAAGAAGTTCATCATCGTCAAGCTAAAGACTTTTTAATCGAAATAATTTTATGACATCAGCCTTTTTGTTAAAAGTTTAAACTGAAAAAAACTATTGATGCACAAAACCGTGTCCAACAGTGCACTGAAAATAAAATAAAACATAAATAAAATAAAAAGAAAAAGACAAATGCAAAATCAAAGAACTTTAAAATAATATGTGAAGTAAATGTTAATTTAATTAACAGGCTGATGAACTATTTAAAAAACTATAAAATAATCAGAACGAAACAACATTTAAACTAACTACAAACCATACAAAATAAAAACCGGCATAAGTTGGCAAAATTGTCCACCGTACGGGAGAAACGTGTGCTGTGTATCCAAGGTCATTTTGGACGATCATCGTGGCGAAGGATCAGCGGGAGGCCAGTGTGACCACAGTGTGTTGCAGTAGCTGAGCGAACTAAGTTTAATTTCTTATTTTGTTTATTTATTGTATTTATTTTGCTCATTATTAAGTTAACTTTTTTTTTTTACTTTGAATTTTATAATATAATGCAGATTACAACTTAACATACAGTTAATAAAAAAAAAAATATTTAATAATCGTTGATTTAAAGTTTAGAAGAAAACAAAAAAACCATGATTGCATGAATGTTTACAATCACGAAGTTTTTTTTTCAAATGCTAAAAAAAACATGCAGACAACAAAACAGAAAATGAGGAAGTTAGCACAAAGCTCGAAGAACAAGTAAATAAAGAGCATAACATCCATGTATATTAGGCCGGGTCGATTTGTGGGGAGGCAAAAAAATCGCCCATTGCTCTGTGAAAATCGTATTCTAGGGATCAAAATAAGAAACTTTGACGAAGGAACCATACCTCTAAAACGAATTCTGATGTCCCCCAATTTGGGTCGAACTTTTGGGTAGGGGTAAATTTTGAAAAATCCCACTTTGACCCATTTAGAGTGCTCCAATCGAGTCAAAATGTATGACCGACCCCCACTAACTTTGGAGGCTTGACCCACCCATGCCAGTGGCACACCCCCTGGAACCCCCTGGGTGTTCTCCATACAAACATTTCAAAAAATCGCCAGTTTTGGCACTTTACATGGAAAAATCAGCGAAATGCCTATGTTTTTTCTTTTTGGAGTGTTTTTCTCATTAGAAATTTATTCAACCCTTTTAAAAAATGAAGGTATCACTGTGACACAATTGCAAATCGGAAAATTGCTTGTGTGCGTTTTTTAAGGCACCACAAGACACAGCTGCATGTCGTAAACTTACTTGTGTAGTTTTTTTATAGCACCTACTTAAGAAATGAAGGTTGTTTTTACAACCCTTTTTGTGGGTATCTTATGGCACCTTCTTAAGAAATGCGAGTTTTATGCAACCATTTTAACAATTAAGGTATCACTGGAATGCACCGCAACCCTTTTAAAAAATTAAGGTATCACTGTGACCCAATTGCAGATCCTAAAATTGCTTGTGTGCGTTTTTAAGCCACCACAAGACACAGCCATTTCATTACCATTTCAACCATTTCATTCTTATTACCTCGTCTCGTAGACCATATATAACGCAACAGTTTTTGTGAATGCATTAAGTCGTTGTGAAGAACTCAAAGTGTGAAGTGCTAAATTCAGATAAAAAATATTTAAAAAAAAAATAATAAGTGAAGTTGACCATTCCAAATCAAAAAGTTTACAATGTATCCACCATCCGCTACACCGCAAGATGAAGCAACAACAACTATCGAAAACCCAATGAGTCATATACCCAAGCACGATGTTACTGTTCTTGGTGTGTCTACTGATTTGACTGATCTTAATTTACCAACCCATCTGGATATCTTGAGATACTATTTTTACTTAAGCGAACGTGCTAAAACAAAACAAAAAAGTTTTCCCATAAATCATTCACTATGCAAGTACAAGATAAGTTGAATGGAATTTGGGAAAAACTTGGTATGGAAATAATGCTGAAAACAAGTGTATTTAATAAATTGAATAAATTGCTTAACAAGTATCAAGATCAAATCAAGAGAAGAGACAAAACCCAACAATTTACAGAGTATGTAAAATCTCTGGAAACAATTTTTTACATTGGAACATGTAAATGCGATTTGAAGGCAGCTCTATGTGCATGCGGCTGGGTTCCCGAACGCCTCAAAGAGTTCATGCACGATCAACATAATCAGAGAAAACTAACAATGGATGCAGTTGTGATGGAAACTGAAGAGCAAGGAGCAACGTCTATGTCATCAATGCCAACATACCAAGATCCCGATGATTCAACATACGTACCGCCACCGGTTCAAGAAGATATGGATAGAAGCACAAGTTCACAATACACAGAGAGATACGATAGTTTTAACTTTGCCTTGGTATGTGACAGATTTGGTGTGCCTGATAGAGTAGCATCGGCATTGGGAACCGCTCTTTTCCAAGATTTTAAAATGAAAGAAAAGCATGGCAAACCTCTCATCATGGATAAATCGAAAGTTCGCAGAGAAAAAGAGAAATGCAGACAAGAAGTGGTTCGTAAACGGTTAGATTATACCAATTTGTTAGCGTTTTCATTCGATGGCAGAAAAGATGATACTTTAACGACAGCTAAAGTTGATGAGAAGTATCATACTAGGATGGTTAAAGAACCTCATCTTGTTATTTTGAGAGAACCCAATTCTGAATTGATTGGTTACGTAAGACTGGAACATGAAACAGCTGAATACAAAACAACCAAATTAAATGATTTTTTCAACGATAAAAATATATCACTGGATGTATTAATTGGAATATGCACTGACGGTGAACCAACAAACACTGGCCCACACGGTGGAATTATACGACGATTCGAATTGCTGTTAAAAAGACCATTGCATTGGTTCGTTTGCCTTCTACACTTCAACGAACTTCCGTTTCGGCATTTGTTTGAAGCTTTGGATAAATCAACCAGCACTGGACCAAGATCGGCAACCGGAAAACTGAGCCGTCAAATCGAAACTTGTGAAACTCTTCCGGTAAGTTGTTGCTATCTCTCATTTATTATAATTGTCAACCATTTTTAATTATTTTATTATTATACATTTTCAGGTGGTGGACGGCTTCCAGAAAATTGAGTTGCAAAATATGCCCCCGCTCCAGAAAAAAATTGAATTTTCCACCGATTCGAAGTACTTATACGACATGGCCCATGCAATTTCTAGCGGCGTGGTTTTGGTGGATCTGGCTAACATCAAACCAGGGAAAATTGTACATTCTCGGTGGTTCACCAAGGCCGCTAGATTATTACGATTATATGTGACAACGGAAAATCCAGATGCAAATTTAAGAATTCTGGTTGAATTTATAATTAAATGTTATGTGCCAATGAACTTCAATATCAAGTATAACAGCTCTGTCGTGTACGGCAGTGCATTATTTTTCAACTTCATTAGTTGGTCACGATTTCTAGAACCTCGTTTACGCAAAATTGTCAATGAAGTAATTACAGATAGTTCATATTATGCGCATTCGGAAAATATCTTGTTATCAATGTTGTTTGATGATAGCAAAGAAAAGCGCGACTGTGCTATCAACATAATTCTACGCTATCGAACAGATGTTGACGACCCAATGCAACTTAGAGCTTATAAAAAACCAGATATAAAGTTTAATTGCACAAGTTACACGGAAATGATCAATATGAATGACATAAATAACGTATTTGAAACACCATTCACGCGAAGCATTCCGTACGATACATTGAAAGAATATTTAAATCAAGATGATCCACCGTTTAATGATCCAAAAAATTCCATCACACATACAAGGAACGGAACGACATGTTCAATTGCTAGC
Organism: Tetanocera ferruginea; assembly: GCA_958299015.1. NCBI lineage: Eukaryota > Metazoa > Arthropoda > Insecta > Diptera > Sciomyzidae > Tetanocera > Tetanocera ferruginea. The sequence goes on along the minus strand of OY282640.1, from coordinate 75,649,869 downwards.
TAGCGTTTCCAAACGGGTTATACCGGAAAATGTAGAGGCTGTTATGGCGACGACATTAGAGAGCCGTGCGAAATTGCCCAGACTTGAAAGTAAAAAAGACTTCAAACAATAATTTTTTTAGTTTCTTTTCTATAACTAACTTAAATTAGTTTTTTCATTTACATATGTTCTGACTAAATATATTTCAAAAGGGAAAAAATAGATATTATTATAAATAAATAATAAATATTATTATAAATAAATAAATAAAAATAAAGAAAAAACATAGCCATTTCGCTGATTTTTTCATGTAAAGGCCAAAAATTGTGATTTTTTGAAATGTTTGTATGGGGAACCCCACAGGGGGTTCCATGGGGTGTGCCACTGGCATGGGTGGGTCAAGCCTCCAAAGTTAGTGGGGGTCGGTCATACATTTGGACTCGATTGGAGCACTCTAAATGGGTCAAAGTGGGATTTTTCAAAATTTGCCCCTACACAAAAGTTCCACCCAAATTGCGGGACATCAGAATTCGTTTTAGAGGTATGGTTCCTTCGGCAAAGTTTCTTATTTTGATCCCTAGAATACGATTTTCACAGAGCATTGAGCGATTTTTAAATCGACCCGCCCTAATGTATTTCATTCGCGCTTTTCTGAAACTCGATCTTAACCTCACGATTACCGAAAAGGAACTGCACACCACGCTACTTTCCGAACCCAATTTGGTGATAATTAAAAACCTGGATCGTTGATGTGGTCCGAGAGAGTGCCGTCAATTGACTCAAATGTCTTTGAAGTCGCATGCGATACATTTTCGTTGATGACTTTTCTTTGACTTCTACTCCATGCTGAATTTTAAGCACTTTTCAAAATAAAACTTTTTTTAATTTTTCTTGAAAATTTCAACAAAAATTGTGATGAATTTCTTAAAGAATTTTTGTTTTAAGAAAAATTTAGAGACATCAATTTCGAGATTATTGGACAATTTTTCGACGAAATTCTGTCACGAACATAAAGATTTTGCGCCAATCTGTATGAAGCAAATGTCTTAATATTAAAATGAATTAAACTCATAATGTAAAAACTATCCTTTGATAGGATAGTTCTGATCCTTTGTCTGATCCTGGATTGCCTCATTGATCCTAGATTACCTCAGCCATTGAGAAAACCACCCTCACACTGTATATTCTTACCTGTGATCCAAATTCACTTCTTATTGAATTATTTGAAGAACAAGGTGAATCGTTGCGATGGTTTTTTCTAGCCAACCAACAATCTTCGAAGTCTGGCTTAACATTTCGTCTTCTATTCCAAACTTAAAAAGCAGCTTACTAAATTATAAACGTAGTACTTCGGAAATGGGAATTATATCTATGTACGTGCGTTACATCGCAAATTAGCTTCAAAATAAATATTATATTTACCTTTGACTAGCGCCAGAAAAACAACTTTTCTCTGAACTCTGAAGAACAATATTTCTTATTGCTTCCACAATGTCTTCTTTTGACAAAAATTGTAAGCTTCGATAAGTTATTCCAGCATCTAAGGAACATTAACAACATTGCATAAGTGTTTATGTTGCCTAAGTATTTTTACTTACTTTTTAGGTCAAGAAAAAGTGTTTCAAGATCAGACACATTCAGCAGATTAAGGAGATCCGTGTCTTCCTCACTTAAACTGTCGTTAGCAGATTTTTCTCCAAGAATTCACACCTTTTCTTGTTGCCAAGAATTCACACCAAGCCACTTTATTGTATAAGTTTACCCTGACTGGTAATTTTTTATCTTGTTCACACTTCTAATCCACTTTACTATAACGAAATCACACAAATGCCGCTAACGCGTCGCCTTTATATTTTAACGATACAATTAAAAGTCGAACTTTCAAAATAATTTTAAACACTTCGAAAATAAATTTTTGTACTTTGCGTTTTAAAGTGTTCACGTTTAGTTCCAACAAGCACACTTTGAGTTTAAGAGTTAACACTTTTAATGCAAAATATACACTTTAATTGTCAAAGTGGACACTTTTAATAATAAACTGACATTTATATATTAAAGTGAAAATTTCAAAATTTAAAGTAAACACCTTTTACTCAAAATTAAAACTTTCAATATTAAAGTGAACACTATAAACTAGAAAGTGACACTTTAATTTATAAAGTGAACACTTTAAATTTAAACGTTAACACCTTTCTACAAATTGAACACTTTATATTTTAAAGTACACACTGTGAAAATAAACGTTTTAATTTTATTTTTTATGTTGAAAAATTTAAAATTAAATGGATTCACTTTTGCTATAATTTTAAAAGGGATTACTTTATAAGTAATATATTTTACTTAAAAATGTTATTATAAAATAAAGTAAACATTTTTAAATTTAAGAATTTAACATTAAAAACAAAAATTGTAACTTTTAAATTAAGAGTAAACACTTTAAAAACGTAAAATTAGCACTTTTACAAAATAATTTTTTTTTTGTTCCGCTTAAGAACCTTAAGACTGAGGCACTTTAAATAAAATTTGAAAGTGTTCACATGTAATATTAAAGCGCACCTTTTTTCTCAGTGTATGTGTGTGCCCATCACTGCTTTAATGATATCTTCGGAGGATAAAGTTAGTGACCTCAAGTCCAGGGTACGACTGAATATGATTAAGGAAGTTTATGTTAAAAGTATTATTATGACTATCGAACTTAAAATTAGACTGAAAATATTCAGCAAATAAATAAGCAGCTTCAGTGGCGCAATTAGCCTTTTTATGCTTGTAGAACACAGCTGATGGGATACTAGACGACTTTTTTTTCGATTTAACAAACCTTCAAAAGGCCTAAGGGTTAGATTTGATATTAGTTTCAAAACCTAATATATATTGGTTATAAAGATATTTATTGAGGAAATTAAATTCCCTCATATAATGCTTATATTTTTCGAGGAATATTACATTTTTAATGACTTGATTTTTTGACGTCATAGGAAGTTTATTGACATGAATAGTATTACCCTTCACCTCCTATAATTTGTTAACCCCCTTCCATAAGCTAATAACTCCCTTAGTCTGTGTTCTTGGGGGCCTTGTCGGGTATTTTATTTGTAATTATAGAATTTACAGAAATTCAGAAGCTGAATTATATGGTAACTTTTCCTCTTTTATGGGATCTATATGGTTTATGCCCTATATTTCAACTTATGGAACAATTCGATATCCTATTTCTTTTGGGGGCCTGGCTTATAAAAGACAAGATCATGGATGATCTGAGAATATAGGGACTATATATCTAAGCAGATTAAAGATCTTTAAATAAATTTATATTATGTGAACTCTAATTAGTAATTTATAGAAGGGGATCTTTATCTATACAGTCAAAACATTATGTTTTTATAAACGATATAAATAGAAACACAAATGGAATTAAACCATTTAAAAAAAAAATTAAGCAGCTTTTATTTGATCATCTTGTTTCTAAACAGGAGCTTAAGCTAACAGGAGCTCAATTTTATCATTAACTGTGATATACCTCTATTTGGTTTCTGCTAAACAAGGGTCTTAAATACCTAGCACTAGGTCGAAACTAATTGCAATACATCGCTTTTTATTTAAGGCAGATTGAGACAGTATTTTCTGAGTGCAAATCAAATGTTATTATTAACTACAGCCCTAAGAAGATCAATCTAACATTTCCTGGTTTCATTCATGGTACAGGCCTACTAAGAGGATTAAAATTAAGAAAACTGAGATGGAGACTCATGAAATTATCGACGAAGCTCTTATTTTAATGACTATAGGGAGAATTATTGCAATTTTTTCATCAAAAATAAGAAAAATACTCGTAATTAAGAAGAATCGGAGGGACAAGGGGATTCGAGAAGAAGATTTTGGATCAAAGCCACATTCGAATGGAGATCTCTTTTCTCGATCTATGAATGTTTATTTTTGATAAAATTGAAGCTGTCCCCATAACGATTGAAGAAATAGCCATTAAAACCTGGGAAGAAGAAAATACTAACAATATTATTTATACTATTATTATAGACATTGCAGTTGGAAGCCACATATACATTATACTACATAAAAAAGACTCATCAGTAAATAGAAACATAGAAATAACCACACAATATCAACAAAATGTCAATATCAAGCATGATTATTAAGCAGAAGAAGTAAACAGATGGCACGAAATGTAGTTTCAATAAGAACATGAAATCCATGGAAGCCTGTTGCTAAAAAAAAGGTCGAGCAATAAACTGAGTTAGCAATTGTAAAGGGTGCTTCAATATATTCATAAACCTAAAGAAAAGAAAAGAAAACTCCAAGAACTACTGTAAATATAAGCCCTTGAACTGCCTATGAATGATTATTCTCAAGTAATGAATGATGTGCTCATGTAATAGTGATCCCCGACGAAAGCAGAACTGCTGTATTGAGAAGATTAATTTGGAAGGGAATAAAGGAGGTAATCCCCATTTGTGGTCAAGATGCTCCTAGCTCAATTGATGGGAGAGTCTTCTATGAAAAAATGCTCAAAAAAGGAAACAAAAAATAAAATTTCTGAGGTAATGCAATTGTTGTTATTCTATTATGTTGTTATTTACTTTACTGCAGCATGCAAAAGTTAATTACTTATTTGCTAACATCCTTGCTTAATAAATTAAATTAAAATTAAAAATAATGAATAAAATTATTCCTCACCGTAACCCTAATGTAACAACATGGGAGTGAAGTTCCTTCACGTGCTACATCTCGTCATCACTGGAAGACTGTTCAAAAAGTAATTAAATTTCCCAATACAAAGAGGGACATGTCATAAAAATGGAATCACTTTACTATTCCAGATACTGTAACTAAGGCTCCAAGAACTCCCGTAAGCTGTCAGGGTCTATAATCAACTAAATGGAAGGGTGGGCTTGAGCGCAAAGACATTGTTATTCTTGTCTAGAATAAAGGGTTCTTAAAACAGAGAATACATAGGCTTGAATGATTGCAACGGCTGTTTCTAAAAGAAAGAGAAGCAATTGAACTAGCACAAGAACTAAGGTTCCCAACTGTCCCGGATTTCGCGGGACGTCCCGCATTTCAGCTAATTTCTTAGCGTACCGCGGCAACCCCTTGCGGGACACCTTTTGTCCCGCATTTGAGAACTTAAGATTGTTTGTATATAAATTTCCAATTCGACATGAAACACAGTTTCCTAAACCGTAAAATTTTATAATCAAAATAAATTTATAGCTCGTTTCAAAAGAGAAGAACATTTTTAGTTTAATTTTTCGATGCGCAGTGAGAAATTATTTCTAAAGCTAGAAAATTTTTTAGAGCTTAGTTTCTTGCTCTTTTTGTACTGTTCGCTAAACTTCATGCTTTTTTTTAATGTTTTTTACTGTTTTTCTTTATATTTAAATGCGCAAACATTAAGAACAAATGATCGCACAAGTACGGTGTTGCACCGACGGCCTGCAGCAACCTGCAACTTGAGAGAGAAATAAAATAGAAATAACATAAAAAATAAATTATTTTCTCAAGAAAAAATTGTGAAGTGAACGTATGACAAAATATCGCAGTTGCGGCGAACAACAAAATTCAGGAATATACATTAATGTTTTTCATTTATTTTTCTGCTCAGAGAATATTCAATTTTATTTTTAATGTCGACCAATCAGAATGAGAACACTCTCCAAATTATTTTCTTATTCTCGAACACGCTCGAAAATGTTCTTCTCTTTTGAAACAGGCTATGTCAATTATATTTCATACATTTTATATATCAAAACGATTTGGATTTATTTTTTGGTTTTTTCATGAATTGGGCAAGAGTTGGAAAGGGATCTAAACAATATCTAGGAACCAAGCGATGGTGTGAAGGCATCGTTGATACCCTTTATTTCTCAAAGAATTAAAAAAAAATATTTAATAAAATAAAGAATTGCATCTAATGTTGTCCCGTATTTTTCAGCCAAGTCCCGCATTTTTGAAGGCTCTGTCCCGTTTTTTACTTTTCAGAGTTGGTAACCCTAACAAGCACTGAGATTATAATTGAAGATATTGATATTCATGTATTTCCAAGAAGGGTAAGAAGCAAATGCTCCGCAATTATATTTGCAGTTAAACGGACAGCTAAAGTTCCCTGACGAATTTATTGCTAATTGTTTCAATACATACTATAAAAGGCATAAGAATAGGGGGAGTCCCTTGGAGTACAAGGTGTTCAAAAATATGTTGGTTGTCGTTAAATCACCCATATATCATGAATAAAAGTCAAAGGGGTGAAGCAATTAAAACGGTAATTGTCAAATGGTTTGTTCTTGTGAAAATATAAGGAAACAAAATTATTTAATTATTAAATAATATAAAAGAAAATAGGGTAATAAAAATTAAAATTCACCCCTTTATTGAAGGGCCTAGGAGGACCTTAAATCCTTCATGCAAAGAGATAAGAATTTTTTGCCAAATAATATGGTAACGAAAGGGGATGAATCAAAAAGAGCAGGGAGTTAAAAGTATTCCTAGGAATGTTCTCATTCAGTTAACTGAGAGTGTTAATACTCTCGTAGAAGGGTCAACAATTCAAAATAGGTTTGTTATTATTTTCAGGATAGATAAGTTGTGGTAACTTTTCCTCTTTTATGGTCTTTTACTGGGGAGGGAATCCAGGCAAAATAAGTTACTACACTAAATAAAAGAATAGAGACTGAAAATACACTAAATTATTAGTCTAAGGGTGGCTATTTGTGGGATTAAAATTTTATATTATAAATTAACAAACTTTTTCATTAAGAGTAATTTTTAATTTACTATATTACGGTTTAAGAGACCAATACTTACCTTCACCCACTTTATGTTAAAGGGAATTTACTCAGTTAATAAAGTTCTTGGTTGGCACTCTCTCAATCACAATTGGTATAAATCTATGATGAGCCCCACAAATTTCAGAGCACTGTCCAAAAAGTAACCCAGGACGGTTGATTAGGAAGTTTGTTTGATTAAATCGTCAAGGAGTTCCATCGACCTTTACTCCAAGGGCTGGAACAGTTCATGATTGGATCACATCAGAGGCAGTTACTAAAATTCGAATATGAGAATTTATCGGAAGAACAACTCGATTATCAACATCAAGATGACGAAATCCATCAAGGGACAAGTCTCTTAGAGGAATCATGTAAGAATCAAACTCAACCCCAATAAAATTAGAATATTCATAGCTTCAATATCATTGAAGTCCAATCGATTTTAGGGTAGTCTATGGGGAATTTATTTCGTCTAGAAGGTAGAGAAGGCGGAGAGAGGGAAGGGTAATAAACAGAAGAATAATTGTACAGTTGTACATGCAAAAGAAATCGATTTACATAGGAGTTGAATATCAAAAAAATTATTAAATACCCAACTAAAAGAGAAATTATTAGCAAAATCATCAGTGTATGGTCATGAAAAAAGATAAGTTGTATTAAGGGGGTCTTCTCATTGAGCAACTTTTTTTTTCGACTTTTTTTTGCATTTATTTATAGCTTGTGAATATGCCCCTAAAAGGATTTTTAGAAATTCGAAATACTTTAGAAGATACAGCCTTTTTTGTGAAGCAAGGTCTTCGTCAAAATGAGCTATTTTTTTTTCGCCTCATTTTCGAACGAAGTGGCATAAAGAACCACCGAATTCTGTTGAAAATGTTTATTGTTAGGTAAAAACGTGTTTGCACACATATTCATACAAATATACGAATACACATTTCTGCTTATTTTAGGGGTTGAAGCATTTTTTGAGTCCAGGTGTTCAACTGAAAGCATCATTTAGTTCAGTTTGTATCGAGTTGAGCAACAGACGCGTGCGCTTCAGTGAACGAAAAAGTAAATTTTTCATAAATATATTGTGATTTTTGTAAAATGGATCGGAAAAGTAATAAAGAAAAAAAAAACGCCCAAGTGAGCGTCAGAATCGTGCTAAAAAACGCGGGTTTAGTGGAAATCAGCATCTTAGACCAGAGGATTCTGAATATACCATTACATCGGCCAAGAAATTCAAGAATAACGAAGACGACGAAGTATCAATCAAAAACAATTTGAAGTATTGCATTCTCGAGTTCTGTCTGTGTTTACCACGTTGTCAGCGTTGGTAATTTGTGCCTCATGCAAGCAAAAAATTGAGTTCTCAGAAGCCTCACCAAATGGAGTTGGATTTAAAATCGCTTTGAACTGCGCCTGCCCACGCACAACATATATTCCTTCGTCACCTATGATCGGAAAATCATATGAAATTAATCGACGCTTGGTTGTTGCCATGCGGCTTTTAGGGATTGGGCCAAAAGGTATAACCATGTTTTATGGCCTCATGGACCTCGCACAAAGTTTCTCCAACAATCTGTACTATACTTCCCTAGAAAATTTGTACGTTGCTGAAAAAGCCACGTACGAACATGTCATTTCAAAAGCTATTGGAGAAGAAAAAGAGGCTATGATCGAAGCGAATCCAGAGTGCGATCCCACTTTATTTACTGTGTCGGGGGATGGGACTTGGAAGAAGCGTGGCTTTGCTTCCCTTTATGGTGTCACAACTTTGATTGCCAAGCATACCAAAAAAATTGTTGACACTGTCGTAAAATCTCTTCTGTGTACCAGCTGCAAATATTGGGAAGCCAAGAAGGAAGAAGAGCCAGAGGCTTACCAAATTTGGCTTGATACTCATGACGAAGAATGCACCATGAACCATGAAGGAAGCTCTGGGAAAATGGAGGTGGACGCTGTAATAGAGATGTTCTCCAGGTCGGTTGAAACACACGGCATAAAATATGTAAAGTATATCGGCGATGGTGATTCGAAGACCTTCAAAGGTGTATTAGATGTCGACCCCTATGACGGTGACCCTATAGTGGAAAAGAAAGAATGCATTGGGCATGTGCAGAAGCGAATGGGCACGCGACTTCGAAAAATAAAAAAAGAAAATAAGGGCATTGGAGGCAAAGGTGCGGGCAAGCTCACCGACAAATTAATATCCGAGTTTACCACATATTATGGCCTTGCGATCCGCCGTCATCCTGACTCTGTGGAGGATATGAAAAAGGAAATTTGGGCCACTTTTTACCATAAGTGCTCCACCGATGATAAACCGCAACACCAAAATTGCCCCACCGGTGCGTCAAGCTGGTGCGCATGGCAGAAAGCAGCTGCCGAAGGTACGTTACATAGCTTTCACCACACGTATGCACCTCTCGACAAGAAGGTGATGGAGGTAATAAAACCAGCTTACGAAACGCTATCGGCAGATAATTTGCTTGAAAGATGCCTTGGATCTGAAATTCAGAATTCCAATGAGTCCTACAATTCTATTCATTGGTCATTTTCGCCCAAACACATCAACTCAGGCGCACGAGTTACAAACGAGGCAATTAATATTAAATTACAAGAAATTGTTTCAAAATATGGAAACAATAAAAACTGAATATTTATTGCCTCATTGCAACAACCCAAATCATTTAACACTTAAATTCAAATTCATTAATTGCCAAACATATTTGTCAATTCAAAATATGCAGCTAAGCAACTCCAAATATCATGATAATCTTTTTTTAACTGCACCAACAAACCCAGAGACCCACTTAAGTGTTCTGAAACTTCATAAACATTTTGTAATCTTCGTTGTACTGCAACGAAGAAAGAAGAAAAGAAGAAATTCTCATACATTGATATGTTTGTATTGATAAACTATTGGTATATTTTAAGTAACATTTATTCTGTTAGTTGTAAGAAAGTTTAGTTTTAGTTTTGATCTGAATAAAAGAAGTTGTGTTTTAAAAACATAAAGTGTCTTTTATTAAAAAGGACTTTATAACTGGCGCAGTCGGTTACAAATAATTCCGAAGAATTATTAAAAAGAACTTTAGAACTGGCTACAAATAATTCCGAAGAATTATTAAGAAGAACTTTATTAAAGAAAAATTATCTAAAGTTTTTGACTAAATTAAAAAGTGTCCAAAATGAATTCGGAACAACTTCTTGCCACTATGAACAACCTAGAAGAGGTCATAAAAAAACAACAGGAGCAGATTCTCCAACAACAAAATATTATACAACAGCAGCAGCAACAAGAGCAACAATTTGCACAACACCTACAAACACATCAACAATCGACATTGTCAATGCTACAACTAACTCCAGCAACAATTCTCGAGCAATTCAGAGCAGTCAAACCATTTGGAAAAGGACATGTTCTTACTTCTTTCATCATATCAGTGGAAAAAGTGATGCAACTATGTGGTCAAAACCAGGATTTGTACAATTTTGGATTGCAGATCATCATCAACGAAAAACTTTTAGGAGAAGCTGGGAATTGCGTCAGGACACTAGGAGACAACGCAACATGGGACGAAGTCAAGGAAAAGCTGAGACAACAATTTCAACCAAGAAAAACTTCCTCAGAGGTATTCAATTATTGTAGGAATATTAAGGTATCAAATTTAAGAGAATTATTTGAAATATTTAGCAGTGCAAAATACGAAATAAACGAAATATTCGAATACGACATTGTGAAACCAAATATTTATAGTGCAAATCACGTTGACAGAGACTTAGCGGATATTTTGTTAAACAAAATTGACGGACAATTTAGGGCAAACATCGACAATTGCAATTCACTTAACGATATAATAAATAAATTCACTTTACTAAGAATACTGCATGACCCAAGGACAATAGACTATAGACACAAAAAACAAAATCAAAATAACAATAGTTCTGGTCAATATCAAATAAATAGAAATAGTTCTGGACGCTATATTCAAAATAATAGTTCTGGACGATATCCACAAAATAATAATTCTGGAAGATATCCACAAAATAATAATTCTGGACGATATCCACAAAATAATAATTCTGGTCGATATATTCAAAATAACAATTCAGGACAATACAGACAAAACTATAACTCTCAACAACCCAGACAAAATCTGCAGAACCAAAGAATTGAAATTGAAAACTTTCAGGAGGACGACATAAATTTTCAAAACGAGCCTCGGAATGTAAACTGCCAATAATAAAAATTCACATTGGTAACGAGAATATAAAATGCTTAGTTGATACAGGCTCAACTACAAGCATTATACAACCTAACGTATTAATTAATTTTCCACTACAAAAACTAAAAGAACCAAAAATATTTTCGACAATTAATGGTTTAAACAAAATTACCAACGAAAAAATTACTCCAATACCAAGAGAATTTCAAAAAGCAGGAACCATATCTTGGAAAGTGGTTAATCTTCATAATCGAAATTATGATGCTATTATAGGGCAAAATGTATTAACAACTTTACAAGCAAGAATTGATCTGGAAAACAGGTTTCTAGAGATAAAAGGGAATAAAATATTTTTTTTAGATAGTCCGTACCCATTCGATATCGAAAGTATACAAACGTTAGAACCCATTAGTAACCGCTTAATGGAAAATATAAATTTAGATCATATTAATTCAGAAGAAAGATTAAAGTTACAGAATCTTTTACAACAATTTGAAGATTTATTTTACTTTGAAAACGATAATTTGTCTTTTACCCATGAAATCCAACATGAAATAATAACTAAAAACTGTCAGCCTATTTATTAAAAAATATATAGATATCCACGAGTTCACGAAGTCGAAATTGAAAAACAAATCTCGGAAATGCTAAAACAAGGCATAATAGTTGAAAGCAACTCACCTTTCAATAGCCCTCTTTGGATTGTCCCCAAAAAACTGGACAATTCGGGTACAAAAAAGTGGAGAATCGTAATCGATTACAGGAAATAAAATGAAATCACACTTTGTGATAAATTTCCAATTCCAAATATCGAATCAATTTTAGATAAATTGGGCAGGGCACAGTATTTTACTACATTAGACTTGGCCAAAGGGTTTCACCAAATTTTAGTGAAACCCGAAGATAGAAAAAAAACAGCTTTCTCTACTCCTTTCGGACACTTTGAATTTACCAGGATGCCTTTTGGATTAAAAAATTGCACCTGCAACATTTCAAAGATTGATGAATTCAGTCCTGAGAAAGCACATTAACAAAATCTGCGTAGTATATTTAGACGATATCCTCATCTTCAGCACAAGCTTAGAAGAACACTTAGAGAATATCAGACAAGTATTTAACACACTACGTAAGGCCGGTTTAAAAATCCAAATAGACAAATGTAATTTTATGTGTAAAGAAACACAATATTTAGGACACATTTTAACATCGGAAGGTATAAAACCAAATCCGGATAAAATAAGCGCAATAAAAGACCTGAAATTACCACAAACCCAAAAACAAATAAAATCGTTTTTAGGAATTACAGGCTACTACAGGAAATTCATCAAAGATTATGGTAAAGTAGCATACCCAATAATAAAATATCTTAAAAAGGATTTAAAAGTAAATAAAAATGATCCAAACTATATTTCAGCATTTGAAAAATTAAAAACAATCATTACTGATTACCCCATCCTAAGATACCCAAATTTCAATAAACAGTTTAAACTCGTCACCGATGCAAGTAATTTTGCTTTAGGCACTGTTTTGATGCAGGACGGTCACCTTATCTCCTATGCGTCTAGAACACTTAATGACCACGAAAAGAATTATGCAACGGTAGAAAAAGAACTTCTTGCTGTAGTTTGGGGAGTGCAGTACTTTAGGCCATATTTGTTTGGTAAAGAGTTTATTCTTCATACTGATCACCAACCACTGAAGTGGTTACAAGCCAAACACTCAGGAAAGGATATAAATCCAAGACTCCAACGTTGGCTAATACAACTTGGAGAATATGATGCTAAAATCGATTATATTAAAGGAAAAGATAATAAAATAGCAGATTTTCTTAGTAGAATTGATACAGGAAGCCATGAGATAAATTACCTAGAAAATGATGATAATGATTCTTTGGAAGTTCAAACAGTTCACTCATAAGAGGAAGAAGCATTAGATCATATACCCATTTTAGATACCGTTGTGAACAGATTTAAGACACAAATAATTCTCGTAGAACATAAAACTCAAGAATTTGAAATTATAGATGGCAAGAAACGCATATACTTATATTCAACAGGAAGAAATACCACACGATATTTCCGACATACTAAGAAGACATATTAAAGATGGAAAAACGAGAATCTATTCATATTTAAATGATAGATTTTACCATCAGGTACAATTAAAAATAATTAAAATGTATTCTCAATACCATAGAATAAAATTTGTTAAATGTAGTCACCTTGCTAAAGATATGAGGGACGAACACGAAACACTAAAACAAATTTCTTTATATCATACAAAAGAATCTGGTCATTCAGGCATAGAAGCAACTTACGAAGGAATAAAAAGAAAAATATTTTTCCCAAACTTAAAGATCTTCATAACAAAAGTAATTAATAACTGCAATATTTGTACTGGAGCAAAATATGACAGAAACCCAATAAAAAAGAAATTTGCAAGAACAGAAACACCAACTGATGTTAACCAAATAATTCACATAGATACATATGTCAACAGCAAACATTCATTTATCAACTTTATTGATAAATTTTCAAAACACGCTGTTAGTCTCTATTTAGAAGATAGGAATATTCAAACTTTGATCGAAAAAATAAGACTCTACATCTCAATTAAAGGAAAAATGAATAAAATCATAAGTGACAACGAATTTAACAGCATAAATGTAAAAAACTTTTGTAGAGAAGAAGAAATAGAAATACATTTCGCAAAACCAAACAGTCATACAGGAAACTCAGACGTTGAACGCTTAAATAACACACTTACAGAAAGACTTAGGGCACTTAACCTTGAAAACAAGCTACCAATTAAAGAACAAATGGCAAAAGCTGTCGAATACTATAATGCTTCGTACCATTCAACTATAAAATGTACACCGTTTGACGTGGAAAATGAAAAAGTTAGTAAGCAGACAATAAAAACAAATACTACAAAACAAAAGACTAAAGCCATAACAAAACGTAACGAAAAAAGAGAAGACTACACAGAAAATAGAGAGCGAGGGTTCATAAAAAACTACACAAATCTGAGACATAAAGAACAACCAAAATACAGAAATTATTTACTACGAAATGTTCATGAAAGTAACATTAAACGACCGTTTAAATTTGCAGATACCAACCTTGGGGTTCGCAACAATAATAATATTGCTAACAACGACAACAACAGTAATGGGAATGCAAATCAGCCCGATTTATGAAACATCTGGATACGTTAAAATTAAACTAAACCAGGTAGAAATAGTAAACCAAACAACCACTGTAATGCACATTATAAACATAAACACAATTATTGATATTTTAAATAAAATACAACTTAACATTGACCATTTTAATGAAAATAGTAAACAACTTTTGCAAAATGAAATAGATTTAATAAAATCAAAAATTCGTACAATTATTCCAAACAAAACCAGAACAAAGAGAGGATTACTTAATTTCGTGGGTTCAGCTCACAAATGGCTTTTTGGCACTATGGACAATGACGATAGGGAGGAAATTCTGGAACGCTTAGAAATATCAAATAAAAACTCGCACAACGCAATAGAAACAATTAACTAACAAATACAATTAAACTCACATTTTAATGATACGTTCAATATTTTACAAACAGCTATAGAAGAGGACAGAATAAAAATGAAATCAACTGTTCTAAATATAAAATCGCAAAATAACGAAATTTTAAGAAAGTTGCTTTACACCGACCAGCTGTTGAAACTTAAACACCTAGAAAGAAAAATAGACCAAATTCAAGATAATATAGTAGCAGCAAAAAATAACATAGTCCACCCAAGTATATTGACTTCGTCAGAAATAGAAACATTTAATATAGATTTTTATAAACTGAAACTTCTCAAGGTAGGAATAATGGACTATAAAGACAATAGTATTATTATTGCTATACAGATACCACAATCATTTATAAGGACAGACCTTAACATAATAACACCAATTCCGAATTCGAAGTTCATGCAAATAATTCAAAATCAAGAATTCGTTATAAATTACAATAATCAAACATTTACTTTCGAAGAAAATGTAACGCTAAAACATTTAAAGAAAAGTAAAAATTGTATTTTAACAAATAATTGCGAATATAAATTTAATAACAAAACAGACACACAACTATTGGACGAACAAACAATACTAGTAACGAATGCATACAACCTCGAAATAATACAAAATTGCGATAATAGAAACATTACTCTTACAAAAAATAATTTAGTAACATTTAGTAACTGTAAAATAAAAATGGGGGAGGAAAACTACGAGAACCACATAGAAATAATCCAAGACAGATACTTTTACTCGAACGAAAATACAATTAATAAGACAGAAATAGCACCCATTCACTTCAACAATATCATAACAGAACATTATAATAATATAAGAAAAATCGAAGAACTAAATTATCATCAGAACATCTCTTATGGAATAAATGTAACATTAGTTTTAATTATGCTTGCTGCAATATTTATGTTAATAATGTTTAAGAAAAATAAAGTTAAATTTGTAAACAAACAAAAATTTATAACTAATGAGATCCAGGAGAATCTCAGATCAAATGGGGGAGGAGTTACAAACGAGGCAATTAATATTAAATTACAAGAAATTGTTTCAAAATATGGAAACAATAAAAACTGAATATTTATTGCCTCATTGCAACAACCCAAATCATTTAACACTTAAATTCAAATTCATTAATTGCCAAACATATTTGTCAATTCAAAATATGCAGCTAAGCAACTCCAAATATCATGTTAATCTTTTTTTAACTGCACCAACAAACCCAGAGACCCACTTAAGTGTTCTGTAACTTCATAAACATTTTGTAATCTTCGTTGTACTGCAACGAAGAAAGAAGAAAGAAGAAAAGAAGAAATTCTCATACATTGATATGTTTGTATTGATAAACTATTGGTATATTTTAAGTAACATTTATTCCGTTAGTTGTAAGAAAGTTTAGTTTTAGTTTTGATCTGAATAAAAGAAGTTGTGTTTTAAAAACATAAAGTGTCTTTTATTAAAAAGGACTTTATAACTCACGCACCATCGAAGTGACCAATTTCATTGCAACGTGCCTCTTCAACGACGGTTTTATACCCATACTTAAAATTATGGGTTTGATGAGTATTGCGATTGGCAAAAACGCATACGAATACGCACTATCTCGCAATGAAGACAGATTGAACCGATCAGAGACTCGAGCTGCGGCATCATCAAAAGCTGGCAGAACGGCTCGCAGAGCAGAGAGGGCAGCAGAAAGCAGTTTCTACGAAAAAGAGGAAGGTGGCCTGTATGGAGCTGGCATCGCCGACTAATAAATATTAGTATTAAGTAAAAAATATCTGAAATATTTAGATTTTCTTTCAAAGGCCCTTTTTTGACTACCTGGCCAGTTTTCTTCACATCTACTGAACCAATTTTGATGAAATAAAGCTTTAATGACGCAGAATCACCTCCTTTTGTTAATTGCGTACTTTAATTTGTTAGTTTTTTTTTTTTTTTTGCCAAAAAAATAACTTTGATACCAGCAGAACTGCTTTTCTTGAAAAAAAAATTTTTTGGTTTTTTTGAAACCCTCGTATTTTGACCTATGAGTTAAGTTTTCTCCGGTTATACCGAACCAATTTTGATGAATCAAAGTGAATTCGACGGAGAATTGTCAGCTCTTTAAAACTGCATTTAAACATTTTTGATTTTTTTTCCAAAAAAATTACTTCAAACTTTAAACGCGTTTATCTCGAAACCACGTTTTTCGAACTGGCGGCCATGATATCTTCAGTTCAACTGAACCGATTTTCATGAAACGAAGTGGAATAGACGCAGAATTGTCACCATTCTCGGGTGAACCTCGACCATAATTTTAAAAAATTTTTTAATATTTTTTTTTACACTAAACTACAAAAAAAAAGCCCGAAATTGAATTTTTTTTTTTTGAATGGCCGCCATTTTGTCAAAAAAAATCACAAAATTAAGCTTGAGGTTCACCCGAGAATTACATTTATACTGATTATAACCTCGTTTTTTTTTTTCATTTCAGACGCTCCGGAGACCCGGAATCGTGGCCGCCGTGACGACACCCTTTTTTTTCACCACCAACTTTGAAGTCTCATTACTTTTTGAACAGCCCACGTATCGAGGCAAAAAAAATTTTTTTATTTACTTTGAAACTTTTGTAATACAATAAATAAAAAAAGTTTTCAATTATTCTTTGCGTTTTCAAATAAGAATTTTTTTAAAAAGGGTAAAAAAAACGGGTTTTGAATGAGAAGACCGCCTTAAAGGAGAGATATGATCTTGGAGTCCAAAATTAGATCAAATTGACAATATTCTAAAAAAATAAATCTTTATAAATGGGGTTTAAGTCCACCGCACTAATCTGCCATATTAGAAGTTAGTGAGTGTAGGTAATTCGGAGAATCTGTGCTCAACCGGGGGGGTATTTTGAAGTCATCAAAACTTCATTCAATAACTTCATCAATAACTTCATTCCGAACGTATGAAACGAATATAAAAGTACAGTCGTCGTAAAAAATAGTTAGTTAATTTTCTCTCAACCATGTGGCAACATTACACTGTTTCATATTTTTGACAGCTCGCAAAGCATGAAAAATTGCTGCTTATTTAGTTTTCAAATGTGATTTCGCACGGTTTTGTCAGCTGTTTTTCTAAATTAGTGCAGCGCTGGAAATTTCCAATGAAAAGTAAAGCCATTTCCTAAATTGTAGTTCAATTCGCACATAGCCTTAATGAACATGTATGTTTTCCTCTTAATTAAAATTTTACATTGTTTACTTACAGAAACAAAATTGTTGCATTGCTTTTAAACAAAAGTTAGATGTTTTTCTTTTCGAAGCTTTTCTTTATTGCATTATTGCGCACAGAAAGTAAGATATATTTACGAAATTCCGTAAGGTTAAGGAAACTTTTTGTTTAATGAATTATTTTAAAGCAGGGAAGAACACAATTTGAATTCCCAAACACACGTGTTTGGAAACAAAATGCTGCTTGCAATCAGGGTTGCCACAGTCTTAAATTTTATTTTACCAAAATTCCAAAACATTTCACATTTAAGAAAAAAATTTCACATCCAAAACGAAATTTACGATGGATGAAAAAAACATCGTACTTTATGTAGACTTCTTTAGGAACAATATTTAAGTACGCATGGTCCTCGTAAAATGCCACTTTTAACCAATAAGCATGTTCTAAAAAGAATTCAGTTAGCCAGAGATCATTCTTCGTAGCCAAATGAAAAATGAAGGAACATTTGATGGTCGGACGAGTTCAAAATTGTAATGTACGGTGATAAAAGGTCTCGTCAATATGTTCAACGTTCCAAAAAGTCAGTTCAACCCGAAGTATACCACAAAAACCATAAAGCATTAAGTGGTTTCAAAATTATGGATTGGGCATGCTTTTGTTTTTATGGTGTTGGTCCAATTTATTGTATAGAAGTATTAGTAGATCAATATCTTTACCTCAAAATGTAACAGGAAACTATGCTCACGTATGCCCAAGGGTAGTTACCGCTAATATGGGCTTATAAATAAGATAACGACACGAAACAAATGAGAAAACTTGCCAAGAAGTAGTTCTGGGACAATCGGATCGAGCTCTTGATGTGGCCTGCTCTGTCGCCGGATTTGAGTCCGATTGAAAATTTGTGGTGTGATGTTAAAAAGGGCATTGCTCGACTCTAAACCTTCAATCAAACATCAGCTTTGGGAAGAGGTTGAGCGAATAAGTACTCCATACCTATCAAGACATGTCAGGAGGTTGTGAACTCAATGCTTCGTTGTTGTAGAGCAGTATTTGCTTACAAATATCATACAACTAAGTATTAATTACAAGAAAGAATTACAATTTATCTGAACTGTGAAGTTAATTACCAAATTTTTTGTTATTTTTCTATTTTTGTTGAACTTTTTATATTCACTACTATTTTTATGACCGCTTTAATAAAACGCAAGTCTCAGATATTTAAAGTTATTTTTACCTACTAGCTGGTTTTAGTTCAAAGTTTTTGTTAAATAAATTATAAGATGTGGAGAATACTAATTCTTAAAAAAAATTATTAAATCCAAGAACGTGCTAGTTTTATTTTAAATTTTTGTAGAAACGTTGTTGGCACTACTATAATTTTCAGCGCAGCTGTATATTGTTTGTTTTTCATTCTGTTATTTATATCAATATAAACAATATACTGTGGCTCACAGTCAAAATTATGTAGCAATTATATGCATATGACAATATTAAGTTAAAACTTTTATAAATATATAATTATATTATAACGGGTGGGGGCAAAATAAATCACCCAATGTTCTTTTGCTGTTATTTTTTTTTTGTTAATGAAAACCTTTAGTACTGCTTAATAATTTTGTTTATTTAATTCATTAGATTTTATTCCATCAAGTTGAAAAAATGATATTGGCCAAGTAGCCGCCGCTAGATTTGATGACCATACGGTCGTTTTTACGTTTACGTTTGTTTTTTTTTTTGGATTCGCCAAGGGAGTGTGGAATCTCATAGGTACGCAGGGCCGGATTTTGGCCATCTAAGACCGTAGGAGGACTTTGTAGTGCGGGCCCTTATACTGAAAAAAACGTTCATAGATAGATAATAATAAATAATTATAAAATAAAAAAAGCTCTTTTCCAATTAAAATGAAATGGACATTAATGTCCGTCTATTTTTATTGTTAATAAACGTATTTATAATATCTTCGAAGTCCATTGTTTTAAGAACATCGTTATCTAAACTTAATAAAGCCAAAGCGTTCAATCTTTCTTGCACCATGGACGTTCGAAGTCTGTTTTTAATAAGTTTTAATTTAGAAAATGATTTTTCTCCAGTATTGTTAGTTATCACGAGAGACAGATAATTCCTCAAAGCTATCTCAACATTAGGAAAACAATCCTTTATATTTTTTTCGTAAATTAAAGCAAGAATCCACATTGCCTGAAAGATATTTTGCTTTTGTGCATTTTAAATTCTTTGAAAAAATATTTAAATTGAATCAGCTCATTTTCAAAATTATGTTTCAAATCATTATCATAAATTTTAATTACATTGCGAGCCGACACAATTAGTTCTTCATCCGTTAGTTCGTCCAACTTATTGATAAAGCCAAAACAGAAGTCAACCAATTCGTATGCCTCAAGCCTCTGCTGCAACGAAGCTTGAAACTGATCTATAACAGGAATAAAGTTTTGCACTCTAAAATTTTGTGCTGATGTGAGAACACCTTCTGCTTCTTGAACACATGTCTGATGAACGGACATGTTGGTATAAATCGACTCAAGAGATGACACCTGATCAAGAATATATATACTTTTCTGTACCAGACTCGCTTATTTCTATGCGTTACAAGCGTTTGCATATTTGTATGGTATATTAATGGTTTCAAATGCAGTATAAATGAGCTTGGATATATCTATGGAATTTTATATAAATTAATCTCAAAGAGTGTTTTTTTGAGTTTGTTTAATAACTCACGATTTATATCATTGATTTAAATAAAACTTTTACTTCGAGTTTTAAATTATTAAAAACCGAAAATATCTTCTATTGATTTCGAAACAATTATTGAATATTAGGATTAGGATTTTCTTTATTTGAATTGATACATATATAGTCAGTGCAATATATATAGATAAACTGAAGATCTTTTCGTTTTATAAATAAAAATGTCAGAAGTAAAGTCATATTTATTAAATAAATGCTTCAATAATTATCAAATTCGAATTAGTCCAACATTTTAAATTTTCCTGTGTTTAGCTTAACTCACAAACGTTTAAGAAATAATTTTTATTGAAAAAAGGAAATTACCTTCATTTGGTTAAAAACTACTGTAACGAGTTTTTTTCAAAGGCTGAGGTATGAAATAACAATTTAATAAAACAGAGTAAACTTTTTTAAAATTGCCCTATTTGGTTTTCGGTAATATTTAAAAATAAAACGGAGTCCCATAAATTTTTCGTGGCTACTTTGTGGTAAAACAAAAAAATGTTTTCATAGGGGTATGGTTAGGAAAGTATAAAATGGTATAATAAATCAAAGACACCTTCAATCATGCGAGTTTTATAAGTAAATTTCTAATCTTCAACACATAATAACTTTTTTTATACAGGGTCAGTATTAGATATTTTAAAAAGATATGTAGGTTATTTTTTAAGGTTTGTACAGTAACAGAACTTACTTATGTAAATCGAGAATAAAAAGAACGAATTAATCTCCTTAGCGAAAGAGATATTCGTTCATTTTATGAAGTAATACTCGGATAATATTGTTTTTTTTCGGCGATTTCGGGCGATTTTAAAAAAGCTTCCTTTAAAAATCATTGTTTTGGCATAAATAGCAAGTTGCACAATTGCGCACGAATATTCGAGTGCAACTTCGCGGTTACATGAAAGCTGGAACCTCTGCTTCAACAGTTCTGACAGCTGGATAAGTCATAAAGTTTAGTTCATGCTTGAGCATTGCACTGAAAACAAAAGATGACTTAATTCCGAATTTTTAAGCAATGGAATTCGGTAACGTGTTATCAAATTTATTAAAATTTTGTTTTAGTGTATTATTCTGACTGGTCCAGCAAAGGTGGAAGAAGTTTTAATGTCTCGAATCCCTTTGATCCCCTCAGATTTACCCTTCCAGTTGAAGCGATATAAAGACCAACATCACAACATACAAAACACACACTTTACAAAACATACACTTTCATATTTATCCAAAAAACTATTATCTAAGAATCAAAATATTCTCAAGTATTATTAGTCAAAAAATTTCATTTCTAAAATCATTATAAAAATTGTGTTCGACAAAAGCAGTTTAAAAAATAAATGTTAAATAAAATTAAAATTAACAAAAAATAAATTCATTTGTGGACACACCCACAATTGGCGATCCTGCCAGGAGGCACACAGTAAACGCCCACGACGACGAGGATACAGAAAACGAAATCCCAGACAACAAGAAAGAAGCAAAAGAAATTAATACCAATAAGAAAGCAAAACAAAAAAAAAATATTGTAAGCCTCTTCGATCTCCTCATATTAGCTGGAATATAACCAGGAGATGAACATCAACACCATCAAAACCTACGACATCAACTAGAGCCAGATCAGAGCCAGGAACAGCAACACTATCAAAACCTTTCCAACAAATCAAACTAGCCCAGTCATAAGCTCAGAAACTAGTCCAGCTCAAAAGAAATAAAAAAGGATTCGAGAAATTCTAGAAGCAAGAAAACAAGTGATAAAACGGTAAATTTTTCGGCTTCCTATATTGCCTCGAAGAACAGCAGCAACTCTCGCACGAGTCTCTCTCTGGACTTAGTCGTCTGACGATTGGTTCCACACGTTCTCAAGAACTGCTACTAACAACGACAACAAAAAGGAACCCTATACCTGCCGGCAAGGTAACGCAACAACAACTGCAACAGTAGTTGCAATAACATCAGCAACAATAACAACAACAGCAACAACCACAACAACAACAACAACAACAGCAACAACAACAACAACAACAACAACAACAGCAGTAGCAGCAATAACAACAGCAGCAAAAACAACAACAAAAACAACTACTACAACTACAGCAACGAGATCGGCACATCATTTTAAAATCAATTTTAAATTTTATAAAATTTCTTAATATTTTTTCTTTCTGACATTTTATAAAATTTTTTTTACAGGTTGCTTTCTTATTTTTAGCTTTGCACGAGGCACACACTTAGCTTTTAAAACGTATGTAAGACAATAGGGACGTATGAAACCTATTGTCTCACATCCGTAGGCACTCCACTGCACTAGGGAAACACATTATAGGGACACATTTTTAGGAACACATTTAAAAAAATATGAGTCTTTCACATACACCACCACCCCACTCCAGACAACCCTCCACCCCCTTACATACTTCTAACCCTCTCTCACAACTCTCTCATTTCGGCGAAGGTGACCATCACCCTCCCAATCCATTTGATGCACCAATGCATCCAGAAATACAAGCGGCGTAAGTAAAATTGCCACAATTATGGACAACTTGTCCCGACGCATGGTTTGCCAATGCAGAAATACAATTTCAGGCAAAAGGAATCACAACTGACAAGACAAAGTACGAGTAACCGCTCTACCTCAAGAGGTAATTATAACCAGAGAGCGGATTTTTATGCAAATGCATATTTTACCTGAACCTCGAAAAGGTTTCGGACAAAGGCACAAATAATTCTTGAGAAAATCTAAAACGATTAGCACTATAACTGTTTTGCATATTTGCATATTTTACATATTTTGCATATATTACATATTTTGCATATTTTACATATATTTTGCATACTAATTGCATAAATTGCATATATATTGCATAAATATTGAATACAATTGCACAAAATTATCGGCGTAGACTAGCGGATTCACATTTCCCCAAAGAAAAAAGTCTAGCGGCGTTAAATTGGACAATCTTGGAGGCCAATTCACGGATCCGGAACGTGAAATTATGCGGATACCAAACATTTCCTTCAGTAAATCAATTGTGGCACGAGCTGTCTGACATGTTGCTCCATCTTGTTGAAACCACAGCTCCTGCACATGTGGTTGTTCAATTGAGGAACGAAAAAGTCATTAATGATGGTTCTTTATGGCTCTATATAGCTCTATAGCGGTCACCATTGACTGTAACGTTTTGGCCATCACGGACCAATGATTCCACCAGACCAGAAAGCACACCAAACAGTCAGTTTATCTGAATGTAACGGTGTCTCAACACACACTTGATGATTATCTTCAACCAAAAGTGAGCTTCACCACTAAAAAAAATTTAAAAATAAAAATCAAATATAAAAATTGGGATCAACGGCAATCTTTCCCATTCACCAAATCTACGCCTTGCTAGGTGATCGTGTGGCTTCAATTCTTGCACGAGTTGGATTTTGTAAGTACGCAAACCAAGATCTTCCCGCAAAATCTTACATAAAGTGAATGGACACATATCCAATTCCAGTGCACGATGGCGGATAGACTGATTCGGGTCTTCCTCTACGTCACGCTGTACAGCAACAATGTCTTCTTCTGTACGCACTGTACGATATCTCTGTGGATGCGTATTATCATTTAGACTAAGCGTGGTGCGTCAACGGTCCATAGTTAGTCGAATTAATTGCTCCAATGGACGATTATGTTAACAGTAAAATGAACGAAGTGTGCGATACGTATTTCGAACAGAATCATTATTTTTAAAATAAATTTGCACAATTTGGAAGCGTTGTTTAGGCGTCAGTCTTTTCATGTTGAAATGCCAAACCAAAGTTAACACAAATCACTTGACAACTGACAAAATGACCGCCAGTTAAAACAGTGTTGCCAACTCAAAGTTCTATACCTCTAAAAAAACACCCTTTAGATGTTATAAAATGTATTTTATTTCAGAACAACAATTTGTTTACATTCATGTGTATTACAAACAGCGGCAGTTGCTAAGTGCAATCACTTAACATCACGAGTTCAACTACCACTGATTCCGAAACACCGAAAATTCAAAATTGCATTCATCCTTTAGGTCGGTTGCCCCTTCGTCTATATTAAGTCACATTCGGTCATAGAAATGATTTGGGAAAACCCGGGCAAAGCCCTCAATCCGACTAAAATCCAATTAATTATTTTCTATTTATTAAAATTTTTTTGCATATATCTTGCATATAATCTGCATATAATTTGCATATTTCTTGCATATTTCTTGCATATACTTTTGCATAAAAATCCGCTCTCTAAGTATAACAGTGCTAGACTTCATACAAAAACCTCCGTCCTCAAATTTGTATGAAGGCTTAAAAAGAACTTTGATTAACCGACACTCTTTAAGTGAAGCCAAGAGGTTTGAAAAAATTTTGTCCGGCACTGAGATGGGTGACCAAAAGCCATCTCAATTTTATAGGTCACTTATACTGTTAGCCGGTACTATAGTCAGTAACGACTTGGTTTATAAAATTTGGCTTCGCAAACTCCCCAAAAGCCTTAATATTGCTTTAACCGGATCTGGTCATAGAGAGCTAGAGGAACAATTGACTAGCTGACAATTTGTGGGAAGTTATGTCAGAATCCGAAGTCGCTTCAGTTGTCAATAATGCCCAGTGCATGACAAAAATCACCCAAAACTCTGAGCTTGCGATGATAACGCAATCGTTTGCTGAAACAACGTCCAAAATCCTATAAAGTTTCAACAAACTAGAAATTGAGGTCCAAGAGTTAAGAAACGAACGATACCGTAATCATTCACGTTCGAACTCGAGAGAGAATAATTTCCGAAGATTTTCAAGACGTAGATCCCCGTCAAGAAGTGTGTCACGACAACGACCTACCAACTGGGTATGCAGATATCATTTTAGGTTCGGCAGCCAGGCAATGCGAACAACCATGCTCATTCGGTCAAAACGACACCCAACACAACACAACACAACATAACTCAACAAACTAAGTGACTCCATCATTGCGACGGCTAATGATGGAAGTCAAACAATACTCACACGCCGCCTTTTTATATACGATAACGACAATCACATAAACTTTTTGATAGACAGTGGAACAGAAGTTTCAGTACTTCCAATAAACAAATTCAAAGCCCACAAGAAAAATTCAGACTTAATACTAACAGCAGCTAACGGTTGTACAATCGCAACTTTCGGCAAGATATTACTTAACGTAAATTTAAAACTAAGACGCGATTTTCCTTTCACATTCATACTAGCAGACATTACAAGACCCATCATAGGAGCAGATTTCCTTATGAAATATGGACTCTTGATAGACTTAAAACACAAGAAACTCTTTGATCCACTTACACAGCTATCAGTAAACGCAATCACAGCATTTACAGAAACATCACTACCCAAACTAATTACACTAGACAACAAATATACAAATATACTCAAAAATTACCCATCACTAACAGCAGACCGACTACAACAAACCAGTTAAACACAAAACAGTACACCACATAACTATAGAAGGACAGTTACCTTTTTCAAGTAACAACAAATACAAAATCGCCAAACAAAAATTTGACTTCTTAACCAAAACAGACATCTGCCGTCCTTCAGACTCCATGTCATCGTCTCCACTACACCTAGTACCAAAAAAAGATGTGAACGACTGGAGACCCTGTGGTGACTATAGAAGACTAAACGCAATTACAGTCCCAGACCGCTACCCTCTACCACACATACATGACCTATCTATTGACTTACACAACAGTTAGAGCTGACAATCTAGTTAGAGCATACCACCAAATCCCCATGGCCACTGAAGACATACATAAAACCGCGATTACTACACCGTTCGGAATGTTTGAGTTTCTGAGAATGCCATTCGGTTTAAGAAATGCAGCTCAAACATTCCAACGATTTATCAACGAAGTATTACGAGAACTAGACTTCGTATTTGTATACCTTGACGACATTCTGGTGGCCAGCGAGACAGAAGAAGAACACCTAAAACATCTTAATTTAGTTTTTGAACGACTAGACAATTACGGAAACATTAAACCAAACAAACGTATTTTCGGCGTAGATAGAATAAATTTTTTAAGTTACGACATATCAAACAAAGGCATACAACCATCTCCCGATAGAATTCAGTGCATTGTTAACTATCCAAAACAAGAAACAGTTAAACAAATGCAGAAATTCATCGGGATGATTAACTTCTACCACAGATGCATTCCTAAATTAGCACACACACTCACACACATTTATGACATGATAACTTCAGCAATAAAAACAAAGAACAAATACTTAACATGGACAGAAAACACAACAGAAGCATTCGCAACCATAAAAGAAAATTTTACTAAGGAAGTGCTACTTAATCATTTTAATAGCAAAGCAAAACTTTCTATCGCTGTAGATGCATCTAACACTGCTATAGGTGCAGTTTTACAACAAGAACACAATCAGGAAACAGAACCACTAGCTTTCTTTTCAAAGAAATTATCACCATCAGAGACAAAATACAGTACGTTCGATCGCGAACTTTTAGAAATTTACCTTACAATTAAACACTTTAGACACTATTTAGAGGGACGAACATTTACAATATACACAGATCATAACCACTTACTTCAGCATTACATTCAAAAACAGAGAGAAGCCCAAGGCAAACACGACACTTAGAAATCATTGCACAGTTTTCCAGCGACATCAGACACATTAAAGGTACCGATAACACCGTAGCAGACGCACTTTCAAGAGCTGAGATAGAGGCTTTCAGAACCTCTGAGATAAACCTCAGAACTCTACACAAAGAGCAGACACAGATTCAGAACTACAAGAGATACTAAAAAAACACACTTATAAATTCGAACAAATATACATTCCAATACTTAACATAAAAATTTGGTGCGAACAGACAAGTTCAGACACACGTCCATACATTCCACAAACATTACGCAAACAAGTTTTTGAACAATTACATAACATTTCACATCCAGGTACACGAGCTTCTCGACGTCTCATAACACAAAGATATTTTTGGCCCAAAATGAACACACAAATCAACAAATGGTCACAAGAATGCGTAAGATGCCCACGAAATAAAATACATAGACACACGAAGACAATTCCACACAAAATAGATATCCTACACGGTCGTTTTGAGCATATTCATGTCGATTTATTTGGCCCTTTACCAATATCAAATGGTTACAGATATCTGCTTACCCTAGTTGACCGAAACACACGTTGGCCCGAAGCGTATCCAATTAAAGATACCAACGCCAATACTATCGTAGATACACTTCAAAAGGAATACATCTACGTTTTGGAGTTCCTCTGGAAATTACTTCCGATCGAGGACCTCAATTTACGTCCACAACATTTAGAAACTTCGTTAAGAATCTAGGAAGCAAACACATTACCACTTCTGCTTATCATCCACAAGCTAATGGGATTGTAGAACGATTTCACCGCCAACTAAAGACTTCTCTAATAGCGAGTAACAACCAAACAAATTGGTACACAGAGCTACCACTAGTTCTTCTAGGACTCAGGTCCACGGTCAAAGAAGATATTAAAGCTTCACCAGCTGAAATGGTTTTTGGTCAAACACTCAGACTACCACAGCAAATAGTAATACACAGCAGTCAGAACTTTAATTCGTCGGACACCTTATCCAAACTTAAAGAGGCCGAAGAAGATCAAAAGTCAAACATTGCGCATCACAGCACCAACTTCCAACAATATATACCTCGAGCTCTCAGTTCTTGTTACTTTGTCTTCGTCCGCAACGACACGATTCGTAAAACACTGCAAGAGCCGTACGATAGTCCCTTCGAAGTTATTGAGAGAACACCGAAATACTTCACAATTCGTAAAAATAACACTAACATAACAGTCAACATTGACAGACTTAAACCCGCCTCCTTAGACACTGAAACAGCACAGACACATTCAACTAAACATAAAAATACAAAAAAAAGTACACTTTAACCTATTAGCCAACACGACCAAAATTTTTCAGAAAGGAGGGGGAATAATGTGGTGACTCAATACCACCACATATAAACACCAACATTTTTATCCAAAAAACTATTATCTAAGAATCAAAATATTCTCAAGTATTATTAATCAAAAATTTTCATTTGTAAAATCATTATAAAAATTGTGTTCGACAAAAGCAGTTCATAAAATAAATGTTAAATAAAATTAAAATTAACAAAAAATAAATTCATTTGTGGACACACCCACATGTTTGTGCATATTTACACGTGATTGTTTTTGGAATGTTTTTCAGTTGTTTCAAGGAACCCGCAACTTAGTCGATACTAGTGTCCGACCGAATGTGAATTTTTGCCGAAGCCGAAGCCGATTCTTCGGCAAAATGTAAATAATCGGCCGAAGGCCGAAGCCGAAGCCGAGTAACAAACAAATGTTTTAAAGTCAAAAAAATTTTAAAAATTTATTCTTTGCTTTTGTTATATATTCATTTAAATGTAAATGTAGGAGTTTTTCTACGAAATTCGGATGTTTCTGTAATTGATTTATTGACGTCAGGATAACGTAGAAAAAAAATGTTATCAATTTTCGACCCAGTCGAGAAAAGCTACTAACTGATACTAACTGGGTCATTCCGCCGAGATTGATCACAAAATAGCAAATTCGGTCGGTCAACAATTTTAAAAAATTTTTTTTTACGATTAATCTCGTAATGTTGCAGTGAACGCAGATAAAACAAAGTATCTTGTGTCAACAAACAAACAGTCCCAGCGTCTTGGATACCACGTCACTGTTGACAACACCTCCTTTGAGGTAGTTAAGGACTTTGTTTACCTGGGATCCAGCATTAACTCCTCCAACGATATAAGTATTGAGATTAAACGAAGGATAACTCTTGCCAACAGGTGTTACTTTGGGCTCAGTAGGCAATTGAGAAGCAGAGCTCTTTTTCGACGAACAAAACTGACGCTCTATAAGTCAATAATCATGCCCGTCCTACTATACGCATCACAAACCTGGACGATGAGCAGCTCTGATGAAAGGACTTTGGGAGCGTTCGAGAGAAAAATCCTTCGCAAGATCTATGGTCCAATCTGCGGCAATGGCGAGTACCGAATACGATGGAACCACGAGCTGTATGAGGTTAATGCCGACATCGATATAGTCAAGCGTATTAAAATAGACCGGCTTCGCTGGCTAGGTCATGTCGAGAGAATGAACGACGAAGCTCCAGCGAAAAAAATATTGGATTCGGTACCCAGCGGTGGCCAACGCAGACGAGGAAGACCGCATCTCCGTTGGAAAGACCAGGCATTGGATAACTTGACAACGCTTGGAATTTCCAACTGGCGCCAGCAAGCACACGACAAAAGAGGCTGGCGAAAATTCTTAGACGAGGCCAAAACCGACCAACGGTTGTAAGAGCCATCTAAGTAAGTAAGTATCTCGTAATGTTGCGGTACCTTAGAACTGCTTCAAAAAAATTTTTTTTGTTGTATTTACAAAATGGCGACAATGTTTTTCATGCAACCACGAGCGATTTTCGTATATTGTAGAGTTTGCGGTAATGATCATATCTCAGCTCCTGTTAAACATACAGTAATAAATGAATAAACATAATATGAATTATACCTCAGGCTATTATCTTGCATATCAAAAAAATTAATTGGGATGTTACATAATTTAAAAAAAACGTTAAAGTTTGCGAAAATAATCGTAATTTTTGGTAACTTTGAAAACAAATTTTAATATAAAGAAGTTAGTGGCAAGTCATTTTTTTTTTTGGTATTAGGTACGTCTTAGTGAGGACTTAAAATATAAATTTTTAAAAGTGACTAGATCATAAACTTTTAAGGTTACATCGCTTTCATTTAAAAGATATAGCATTTTAAAATTCGTGTATTTTATTACATGAGGTATGAGTTTTAAGGTGGGTCACCCCAGCCGCGTACCGTGGGCAATATTTTAGGGGTGGCACTGAAGCTAAATAAAGCCTTTTACAAAATAAATATGTGTACAATATCACTTTAAGGTGTACAAACAAAAGAAAGAACTAAACTTAATGAATAAATTTGGTCACCACTGTAAATGTAACTATATTTATGAGCTTCGTATTGAGCACAACCAAAATATAAAATCGTTTTTCGAGTCTTGAAATTAGTTGCCAAAGAAATAAAAAAAGACATAATATTTATGCATGTGCGAGTAGCTGAATTTTCGAGTAACTCGGCTGCGACTTGAAACTCGCATTGAATAACTGGTGTTTTCGAGTAGCTCAAAGTTTTTTGAGTTGTTTAGTGCTTTAACTTATCAGTGGAAATGCCCAGTAGAAAAGTGGTTTAACAGAATAACATTTTTCAACTTAGGTAAATTTGGTTAAAATAACTGTTTTGTGCTTTGGTGTGTTGAGTGTGGGAGAAAGGCGGAATTTTCGTTTGATTATGGCGAATTTTAAGTTCAGAGTGCTTATTAAGAAATAAGACTTATGCGTATAATTTTAAGTCGTATCTATTATAATTTTTGTGATTTTTGAAGGGATTTCTCTGTTTTAATAAAATTACTTTGGAAAGGAGTTAGGCGTGGTCTAAACTTAGTTCATTTAATAATTTAATTATCAATTTTGAAGAACTGAATTTGTGAAATGATCACAAGGTTTCAGCAGCTTCATGCAGCTTCATGCTCTTGCTGAAAATACGCAATTCTTACTCTTTTGATTCTCCTCAATGATAAGTTGGAATGTAAACTGAATGAATTCTGTCACGAAGAAATTGACAAGGAAGACTTTCTCGTTGAGAGAAAAATACTTCAGAATATTGTTTCTATTGCTCACAAAGAAACTGATTCTTGTATGAAAAGTCCACTTGAACTTTTAAAATGAATTTTTAAATTAAGTCTAGAAAACGCAGTTCCAAACATTGTTATACTTTTACGAAAGATGCGTACTAACCATACTTACCATTGCTGTTAGTATTGCTACTTGTGAGAGGAGCTTTTCTTATCTTTATTCTAAGCTTTTATTTTTTTATTACTCACTCTTGCTCACAAAAAAACAAGAAAATTAACAATTTAATAAAATATTAAATAAAAAAAAATTGTATATATATAAATTTCTTTTTCGGTGTCATTAAGGAATAAACTTTTTTATCGTTGGCCTAATTCTAATATGACGTTAGTCAACATTTGGAATAATAGCGATTATTAACGTTTAAGGGGACCTGACGCCTTCAAAATTTTGTTTATTGTAATGTTTTAAAATGTGTATAAGTTCAATAAAAATAAGATATAATTTTGAAAAATTACAAACATATTTTTCGACAAAATATTACGCAAAAAAATGTTTTTATTGTTTTAATCACATAAACTGCTAATGAAATTTTTTTAAACTAGTAAGGTATATCTTCGACTTGGCCGAAGTTAAAATACCCCCACGGGCGATTCGTAATGGTACAAAATCTTAAATTGCAGCTGTTTTTATATGAGATTTCAAAAAATTTTACTATATTGATGATGTCTGAAATACATTCATATCAAATTGTTTTCCTGTAAAGTAAAGACAAGCCTTTTTATAAAGTTTTCAATTAGGGGTTGTATGGGAGCTGGGCGTGTTCTTGAGTGGTTGATGCCAATTTTTCTAACACGCCTCAATTTTGATGTAATATACACAAATACCGAATTTCAGGTCTGTAACTTAAATATTAGCCTATTTGTGAGTTTACAATATTATGGGTGGTATGGGAGGTGGGTGTGTTCGTAGGCGGATGTCGCCCACTTTTCTAACACGTCTTAATTTTATTATAAAAATAATATATATTTTATAATATTCTTTAATATATATAATTTTTTATTCATGCCTGTGGTGTTAATTTTGCAACCAAAGTAGTATATTTTTAATTTGGTGCAACAGCGCAATTATCGGGGGCTTGGGCTATTTGCTTTATACTTTTAATTGAAGTAAAATTTCAGTTTTAAATTCGCAAGTGGGAAGCTTCACGTGAATAGAGTGAGAATAGTGTTCTCTCAGGAATAAAAAATTAATAAATGAATAATGAACAAAAAATGAATGCATGAATGCAAAATGAATAACGATTCTTTGTGAATTGCATTCTTTATGAATAGCATTCATTTGAATAAAAAAATGAATGCATTATTCTGAATAAAGAAAAACGTCCTTATTCAGCTCTGGTATTTAGTCATGGCTTGTAAAACCAATAGAAAGATCCTTAGAATCGGCACATTCCTTAAAATCTTCCCAAAAATTATTTTTTGTGTTATCATGTATTAAAGGAATTAATTTATCTATAATATCCTTCTTTTAAGATGGGTTTTTCACGATTTCCTTTAATTGTATTTGAAAATTTCAGAAGATCTTTTTGATGAACTAATGTGCATTCAAAAAGCTTTGCATCGGTTTCGAAGGAAGTTTTATAAAAAATTACAATAATCCTTTTCGAGTTCTTCTGAAAATTTTGCATTACATTTTTTTTCGGCAAGTGCTGGATGCAATAATCTTTTCTTTGTAGCACGATTGAAAACGAATGTTTGAGAATACTTTGTAGTTCGATTGGAAAAGACTGTTTGAGAATCTTCAGATCGAGTATCCATGAAATGATTGTCCATGAGCTCCTCTTCGTCACTTTTATTCATTTTGTGGATCAAAATCAGGATCATAGTACGACGATGCAGTACTAAAATCAATTTGACATTCTCCGTTATTATCGCAAAAATCACTGGAGAGTATACTAATATTTTTGTAATAATTTCCAAAAAAAAAATTCAAGGAACTTATCAAGATACTTGGTTTTTATAGATAATTACTTACAAATTTTCAATTTAAACGAAATTTTTTTCAAGTGACGACATTGTACGCTGTTTTTCATTATATTCGATACGTTTGAAGAAGAAGATGTGACTAAGAAAAAATTTTCAAAAAATTTTGGAAACAATTTTTCGATTCTGGTATTTTGAAGTGCATTTTTTCGCATAAAATTTTACTTCGTTTAAGTAAAGTGCTGAAAAGTACTGTAGTTACTTGGATTTCTTGTAACCCATTATAATCTAATCAAGGCATTTCAAGTTACTTGTTATATTTTTATACCCTAAACCTGAAAGGTCAGGGTATATTAACTTTGTGTAAACGTTTGTAACGCATAGAACGAAGCGAGTCCGGTATAGAAAAGTATATATATTTTTGATCAGCGTCACCACGTGAGTCGAGCTATCCATGTCCGTCCGTCCGTCCGTCCGTCCGTCCGTCCGTCTGTCCGTCTGTGTGTTGTCCGTATACACAGGATAAGAAGAAGGAGTTGAGATAATTGAATGAAACTTGGTACACATGGTCACATGAACCCAAGGATCTGCACTATTGAATATTTTTGGAATCCGCCCACGGACACGCCTACCTCCCATACAACGCAAAAATTGAAAACTGCATAACTCAGCTCATAATTAACCTACAACAATAAAATTTGTTATGTATGTGTTTTATATCAACACAAAGATGTTTTTGAAAAATGGGTGTCATCCACTCACGGACACGCCCACCTCCCATACAACCCAAAAATTGAAAACGCAATAAATAAGCTTCTGTTTAACCTACAGAGCTAAAATTTGACAAATATATATTTTTTATAACAAAACAAAGATGGTTTTGAAAAATGGACATCATCCGCCCACGGACACGCCTACCTCCCATACAAAGCGAAAATTGAAAACTGCATAACTCAGCTCATATTTAGTCTACAACAATAAAATTTGATATGTATGTGTTTTATACAAACACAAAGATGTCTTCGAAAAATGGACGTCATCCGTTCACGGACACGCCCACCTCCCATACAACCCAAAAATTGAAAACGCAATAAATAAGCCTCTGTTTAACCTACAGAGCTAAAATTTGGCACATATGTTTTTTATAACAAAACAAAGATGGTTTTGAAAAATGGACGTCATCCGCCAACGAACACGCCTACCTCCCATACAACCCAAAAAGTTTAAAACTCAATAAATATGCTTATGTTTGTCATAGAGAAATTATATTTGGTATGTATGTATTTTATACCAAAACTAAGGTGTGTTCCAAAATTGGGAGTAATCCGT
The DNA here is from genome assembly GCA_958299015.1 of Tetanocera ferruginea. Classification (NCBI taxonomy): domain Eukaryota; kingdom Metazoa; phylum Arthropoda; class Insecta; order Diptera; family Sciomyzidae; genus Tetanocera; species Tetanocera ferruginea. The sequence goes on along the minus strand of OY282640.1, from coordinate 75,615,315 downwards.
CCATGAACACGCCCACCTCCCATTGGGAAAGCACAATAAAGGCATTAACTGTGAGCTACAGGAATAAAACAGGAATGTGTAAATTTTTCATCAACATTTAAATGCATATAAAGTATAGGCTTCATCCGCCCACGGAGACGATCATTTACAATAAAAATTTTTTGTTTTTGAAAAGTAGGTTTAGGGTATTTCATAGTCGGCCTAGACTGACTTTAGACTTTCTTTACTTGTTTTGATTTTAATTTTAATTTTAATTTTAATTTAAATTTAAATTTAAATTTAAATTTTAATTTTAATTTTAATTTTAATTTTAATTTTAATTTTAATTTTAATTTTAATTTTAATTTTAATTTTAATTTTAATTTTAATTTTAATTTTAATTTTAATTTTAATTTTAATTTTAATTTAAATTTAAATTTAAATTTAAATTTAAATTTAAATTTAAATTTTAATTTTAATTTTAATTTTAATTTTAATTTTAATTTTAATTTTAATTTTAATTTTAATTTTAATTTTAATTTTAATTTTAATTTTAATTTTAATTTTAATTTTAATTTTAATTTTAATTTTAATTTTAATTTTAATTTTAATTTTAATTTTAATTTTAATTTTAATTTTAATTTTAATTTTAATTTTAATTTTAATTTTAATTTTAATTTTAATTTTAATTTTAATTTTAATTTTAATTTTAATTTTAATTTTAATTTTAATTTTAATTTTAATTTTAATTTTAATTTTAATTTTAATTTTAATTTTAATTTTAATTTTAATTTTAATTTTAATTTTAATTTTAATTTTAATTTTAATTTTAATTTTAATTTTAATTTTAATTTTAATTTTAATTTTAATTTTAATTTTAATTTTAATTTTAATTTTAATTTTAATTTTAATTTTAATTTTAATTTTAATTTTAATTTTAATTTTAATTTTAATTTTAATTTTAATTTTAATTTTAATTTTAATTTTAATTTTAATTTTAATTTTAATTTTAATTTTAATTTTAATTTTAATTTTAATTTTAATTTTAATTTTAATTTTAATTTTAATTTTAATTTTAATTTTAATTTTAATTTTAATTTTAATTTTAATTTTAATTTTAATTTTAATTTTAATTTTAATTTTAATTTTAATTTTAATTTTAATTTTAATTTTAATTTTAATTTTAATTTTAATTTTAATTTTAATTTTAATTTTAATTTTAATTTTAATTTTAATTTTAATTTTAATTTTAATTTTAATTTTAATTTTAATTTTAATTTTAATTTTAATTTTAATTTTAATTTTAATTTTAATTTTAATTTTAATTTTAATTTTAATTTTAATTTTAATTTTAATTTTAATTTTAATTTTAATTTTAATTTTAATTTTAATTTTAATTTTAATTTTAATTTTAATTTTAATTTTAATTTTAATTTTAATTTTAATTTTAATTTTAATTTTAATTTTAATTTTAATTTTAATTTTAATTTTAATTTTAATTTTAATTTTAATTTTAATTTTAATTTTAATTTTAATTTTAATTTTAATTTTAATTTTAATTTTAATTTTAATTTTAATTTTAATTTTAATTTTAATTTTAATTTTAATTTTAATTTTAATTTTAATTTTAATTTTAATTTTAATTTTAATTTTAATTTTAATTTTAATTTTAATTTTAATTTTAATTTTAATTTTAATTTTAATTTTAATTTTAATTTTAATTTTAATTTTAATTTTAATTTTAATTTTAATTTTAATTTTAATTTTAATTTTAATTTTAATTTTAATTTTAATTTTAATTTTAATTTTAATTTTAATTTTAATTTTAATTTTAATTTTAATTTTAATTTTAATTTTAATTTTAATTTTAATTTTAATTTTAATTTTAATTTTAATTTTAATTTTAATTTTAATTTTAATTTTAATTTTAATTTTAATTTTAATTTTAATTTTAATTTTAATTTTAATTTTAATTTTAATTTTAATTTTAATTTTAATTTTAATTTTAATTTTAATTTTAATTTTAATTTTAATTTTAATTTTAATTTTAATTTTAATTTTAATTTTAATTTTAATTTTAATTTTAATTTTAATTTTAATTTTAATTTTAATTTTAATTTTAATTTTAATTTTAATTTTAATTTTAATTTTAATTTTAATTTTAATTTTAATTTTAATTTTAATTTTAATTTTAATTTTAATTTTAATTTTAATTTTAATTTTAATTTTAATTTTAATTTTAATTTTAATTTTAATTTTAATTTTAATTTTAATTTTAATTTTAATTTTAATTTTAATTTTAATTTTAATTTTAATTTTAATTTTAATTTTAATTTTAATTTTAATTTTAATTTTAATTTTAATTTTAATTTTAATTTTAATTTTAATTTTAATTTTAATTTTAATTTTAATTTTAATTTTAATTTTAATTTTAATTTTAATTTTAATTTTAATTTTAATTTTAATTTTAATTTTAATTTTAATTTTAATTTTAATTTTAATTTTAATTTTAATTTTAATTTTAATTTTAATTTTAATTTTAATTTTAATTTTAATTTTAATTTTAATTTTAATTTTAATTTTAATTTTAATTTTAATTTTAATTTTAATTTTAATTTTAATTTTAATTTTAATTTTAATTTTAATTTTAATTTTAATTTTAATTTTAATTTTAATTTTAATTTTAATTTTAATTTTAATTTTAATTTTAATTTTAATTTTAATTTTAATTTTAATTTTAATTTTAATTTTAATTTTAATTTTAATTTTAATTTTAATTTTAATTTTAATTTTAATTTTAATTTTAATTTTAATTTTAATTTTAATTTTAATTTTAATTTTAATTTTAATTTTAATTTTAATTTTAATTTTAATTTTAATTTTAATTTTAATTTTAATTTTAATTTTAATTTTAATTTTAATTTTAATTTTAATTTTAATTTTAATTTTAATTTTAATTTTAATTTTAATTTTAATTTTAATTTTAATTTTAATTTTAATTTTAATTTTAATTTTAATTTTAATTTTAATTTTAATTTTAATTTTAATTTTAATTTTAATTTTAATTTTAATTTTAATTTTAATTTTAATTTTAATTTTAATTTTAATTTTAATTTTAATTTTAATTTTAATTTTAATTTTAATTTTAATTTTAATTTTAATTTTAATTTTAATTTTAATTTTAATTTTAATTTTAATTTTAATTTTAATTTTAATTTTAATTTTAATTTTAATTTTAATTTTAATTTTAATTTTAATTTTAATTTTAATTTTAATTTTAATTTTAATTTTAATTTTAATTTTAATTTTAATTTTAATTTTAATTTTAATTTTAATTTTAATTTTAATTTTAATTTTAATTTTAATTTTAATTTTAATTTTAATTTTAATTTTAATTTTAATTTTAATTTTAATTTTAATTTTAATTTTAATTTTAATTTTAATTTTAATTTTAATTTTAATTTTAATTTTAATTTTAATTTTAATTTTAATTTTAATTTTAATTTTAATTTTAATTTTAATTTTAATTTTAATTTTAATTTTAATTTTAATTTTAATTTTAATTTTAATTTTAATTTTAATTTTAATTTTAATTTTAATTTTAATTTTAATTTTAATTTTAATTTTAATTTTAATTTTAATTTTAATTTTAATTTTAATTTTAATTTTAATTTTAATTTTAATTTTAATTTTAATTTTAATTTTAATTTTAATTTTAATTTTAATTTTAATTTTAATTTTAATTTTAATTTTAATTTTAATTTTAATTTTAATTTTAATTTTAATTTTAATTTTAATTTTAATTTTAATTTTAATTTTAATTTTAATTTTAATTTTAATTTTAATTTTAATTTTAATTTTAATTTTAATTTTAATTTTAATTTTAATTTTAATTTTAATTTTAATTTTAATTTTAATTTTAATTTTAATTTTAATTTTAATTTTAATTTTAATTTTAATTTTAATTTTAATTTTAATTTTAATTTTAATTTTAATTTTAATTTTAATTTTAATTTTAATTTTAATTTTAATTTTAATTTTAATTTTAATTTTAATTTTAATTTTAATTTTAATTTTAATTTTAATTTTAATTTTAATTTTAATTTTAATTTTAATTTTAATTTTAATTTTAATTTTAATTTTAATTTTAATTTTAATTTTAATTTTAATTTTAATTTTAATTTTAATTTTAATTTTAATTTTAATTTTAATTTTAATTTTAATTTTAATTTTAATTTTAATTTTAATTTTAATTTTAATTTTAATTTTAATTTTAATTTTAATTTTAATTTTAATTTTAATTTTAATTTTAATTTTAATTTTAATTTTAATTTTAATTTTAATTTTAATTTTAATTTTAATTTTAATTTTAATTTTAATTTTAATTTTAATTTTAATTTTAATTTTAATTTTAATTTTAATTTTAATTTTAATTTTAATTTTAATTTTAATTTTAATTTTAATTTTAATTTTAATTTTAATTTTAATTTTAATTTTAATTTTAATTTTAATTTTAATTTTAATTTTAATTTTAATTTTAATTTTAATTTTAATTTTAATTTTAATTTTAATTTTAATTTTAATTTTAATTTTAATTTTAATTTTAATTTTAATTTTAATTTTAATTTTAATTTTAATTTTAATTTTAATTTTAATTTTAATTTTAATTTTAATTTTAATTTTAATTTTAATTTTAATTTTAATTTTAATTTTAATTTTAATTTTAATTTTAATTTTAATTTTAATTTTAATTTTAATTTTAATTTTAATTTTAATTTTAATTTTAATTTTAATTTTAATTTTAATTTTAATTTTAATTTTAATTTTAATTTTAATTTTAATTTTAATTTTAATTTTAATTTTAATTTTAATTTTAATTTTAATTTTAATTTTAATTTTAATTTTAATTTTAATTTTAATTTTAATTTTAATTTTAATTTTAATTTTAATTTTAATTTTAATTTTAATTTTAATTTTAATTTTAATTTTAATTTTAATTTTAATTTTAATTTTAATTTTAATTTTAATTTTAATTTTAATTTTAATTTTAATTTTAATTTTAATTTTAATTTTAATTTTAATTTTAATTTTAATTTTAATTTTAATTTTAATTTTAATTTTAATTTTAATTTTAATTTTAATTTTAATTTTAATTTTAATTTTAATTTTAATTTTAATTTTAATTTTAATTTTAATTTTAATTTTAATTTTAATTTTAATTTTAATTTTAATTTTAATTTTAATTTTAATTTTAATTTTAATTTTAATTTTAATTTTAATTTTAATTTTAATTTTAATTTTAATTTTAATTTTAATTTTAATTTTAATTTTAATTTTAATTTTAATTTTAATTTTAATTTTAATTTTAATTTTAATTTTAATTTTAATTTTAATTTTAATTTTAATTTTAATTTTAATTTTAATTTTAATTTTAATTTTAATTTTAATTTTAATTTTAATTTTAATTTTAATTTTAATTTTAATTTTAATTTTAATTTTAATTTTAATTTTAATTTTAATTTTAATTTTAATTTTAATTTTAATTTTAATTTTAATTTTAATTTTAATTTTAATTTTAATTTTAATTTTAATTTTAATTTTAATTTTAATTTTAATTTTAATTTTAATTTTAATTTTAATTTTAATTTTAATTTTAATTTTAATTTTAATTTTAATTTTAATTTTAATTTTAATTTTAATTTTAATTTTAATTTTAATTTTAATTTTAATTTTAATTTTAATTTTAATTTTAATTTTAATTTTAATTTTAATTTTAATTTTAATTTTAATTTTAATTTTAATTTTAATTTTAATTTTAATTTTAATTTTAATTTTAATTTTAATTTTAATTTTAATTTTAATTTTAATTTTAATTTTAATTTTAATTTTAATTTTAATTTTAATTTTAATTTTAATTTTAATTTTAATTTTAATTTTAATTTTAATTTTAATTTTAATTTTAATTTTAATTTTAATTTTAATTTTAATTTTAATTTTAATTTTAATTTAATTTTAATTTTAATTTTAATTTTAATTTTAATTTTAATTTTAATTTTAATTTTAATTTTAATTTTAATTTTAATTTTAATTTTAATTTTAATTTTAATTTTAATTTTAATTTTAATTTTAATTTAATTTTAATTTTAATTTTAATTTTAATTTTAATTTTAATTTTAATTTTAATTTTAATTTTAATTTTAATTTTAATTTTAATTTTAATTTTAATTTTAATTTTAATTTTAATTTTAATTTTAATTTTAATTTTAATTTTAATTTTAATTTTAATTTTATTTTAATTTTAATTTTAATTTTAATTTTAATTTTAATTTTAATTTTAATTTTAATTTTAATTTTAATTTTAATTTTAATTTTAATTTTAATTTTAATTTTAATTTTAATTTTAATTTTAATTTTAATTTTAATTTTAATTTTAATTTTAATTTTAATTTTAATTTTAATTTTAATTTTAATTTTAATTTTAATTTTAATTTTAATTTTAATTTTAATTTTAATTTTAATTTTAATTTTAATTTAATTTTAATTTAATTTTAATTTTAATTTTAATTTTAATTTTAATTTTAATTTTAATTTTAATTTTAATTTTAATTTTAATTTTAATTTTAATTTTAATTTAATTTTAATTTTAATTTTAATTTTAATTTTAATTTAATTTTAATTTTAATTTTAATTTTAATTTTAATTTTAATTTTAATTTTAATTTTAATTTTAATTTTAATTTTAATTTTAATTTTAATTTTAATTTTATTTTAATTTTAATTTTAATTTTAATTTTAATTTTAATTTTAATTTTAATTTTAATTTTAATTTTAATTTTAATTTTAATTTTAATTTTAATTTTAATTTTAATTTTAATTTTAATTTTAATTTTAATTTTAATTTTAATTTTAATTTTAATTTTAATTTTAATTTTAATTTTAATTTTAATTTTAATTTTAATTTGAATTTTAATTTTAATTTTAATTTTAATTTTAATTTTAATTTTAATTTTAATTTTAATTTTAATTTTAATTTTAATTTTAATTTTAATTTTAATTTTAATTTATTTTAATTTTAATTTTAATTTTAATTTTAATTTTAATTTTAATTTAATTTTAATTTTAATTTTAATTTTAATTTTAATTTTAATTTTAATTTTAATTTTAATTTTAATTTTAATTTTAATTTTAATTTTAATTTTAATTTTAATTTTAATTTTAATTTTAATTTTAATTTTATTTTAATTTTAATTTTAATTTTAATTTTAATTTTAATTTTAATTTTAATTTTAATTTTAATTTTAATTTTAATTTTAATTTTAATTTTAATTTTAATTTTAATTTTAATTTTAATTTTAA